>JAWLTJ010000001.1:1200000-2400000 GCA_037044235.1 Meruliopsis variegata
CCCTAAAGCCAATCGCAATGTCGAATTGTAATTTGCTTGCAGTGCTCATGTCCCTCTTTTCACCCTTGGGAAGTTTGCAATGCATTGCGTTACAAAGTGTAGAGATTACACAAGTACAATGATGTGATACACAAACAATGTCATGGGGACATAACAGGAAGGATTGCATGTCTACACTGAACACAAAGAAGTGTCTTTTCGTGCATTCTCTGTTGACGGTGGTATACTGAGAGCCAATGAGGTGTTGTATCTTGGTGTTCTGCTTCAACAGCGTTGCTTGGAACATCCCACCAAAAAGGCGAATATTCTGTTCCACAACGTACACAATGTGGAGGAGACAGACTTGGTATGCTGCTTGCTTCATGATGGAGGCCAAGCAAGGTACTCTTGTCGTCTTCCGCTTCCGCGGAGCGTGTTTGATTCGGTATTCCGGAGACGCTTCGCCTTGACCCCAGCGAAGACGAGCTCCATGCGGAGCTGCTCATTAATCCTCCCAATACAGCATCGAATCGCTTAGCACGTCGCAGAAGGGGATACGTATTTTGATCCGTATGGCTTGCAGAGGCAGAGTTTGTTAGATGATTACGAACAGATTTGTGTGTGGCTACGAAAATTTGCATGGCCGTGAGAGGACCGTCAGCTCCTTCTGGACCCACTTTCTCCTTCGTAGTGTCTGTGAATTCATTCTTGTGATCGCGCTCGGCACTAGAGACCAAAGATCCGCTGTCAGGATCCATGTCGCTCAGGTCGATGAGCTTTCGTGAACGTGCCGCATCTTTATGAATGTTACAATACACTACTGCTGCGAAATGTCCTGTTTCTCCTTTGAATGTTGCAGTGGTTACTGTGTCCCGTCGGCTTACTTTGACAGGTGTCAGATCTAGCCCTAGAGTAAAGTTGCTTTGCTGACTTGCACAAGACACATGAAACGTTCGTTTACACGTGGGGTCTGCGCAGATAACACAGGCTCCGATATGCTTGTGACACAAATCACATGCAGACTCATATCGCCATGGCTGCAAGCTGCCCGCCCCTTCCACAAGCTTGATGTGCTCTGGCTCCGTAAAGACAATCTCCGTGATAAACAATGCACAGAGTAAATGTGTCCAATTGTTGCATTCCGTTGGCTTGAAAGCATCCAAACAATCAAGTGGAGCGGATCGAGCATTCAACGCAGCTGCAATGACCCCTTCGCGCGTAGCAAGGTTCGCTGATTTGCGAGGACGGCCGATCTGTCGAGGGGCTGGCGGATGTGTTGGTGCTTGTACAGGCGGTAATGCAGGAAGGGGCGGTGGTGGCGGACAAAGAATACAATGAGGAATTAAGGCGGCATCCAAAGACTTCTCGTTGGAGCAAGCATCACAAAACCAGACATCTGCTGCCATGTCAGCATTCACAAGCCCATAGCAGCCTTGATGTACACTAAGTGAGCATTGTCGACATTGTACAAGTCTACGCTTTGGTTCCAGCTTCTTGCACATCACACATTTCCCTGGCTCGAACTTGGGTTGTGATGGTGGTGGTGTTGAGGCAGCTGACGCATTCTTCACCGAGTCTGACCGTGACGACCGAAGCGCTTTCAGAGGAGGAGCAACACCAAGTGCTCCGTCATCGCCTGCTGCTTCACGTTTGCGAGTAGAGATCTCCGAAGGAATTTCGGCAGCATATTTACGCCAGTACATCCCGCAATTTACGCAAAGACGACGATTTGTCCAAACATAAGGCCCTTTGTACCACACTGTAGACGTTGGAGTGGCACACATTTTACATACTTTCCCTTGCTGCGAGCTGGTTGGTGTAGATGTCCCATCTTCGGGACCCCAAAGCGACACAGAAGGAGAGACAGCCCTTATCGTTGAGTGGTCCAAATCTTGCGAAGGTTGTTTTCCGTCTACAGCCTCGCTTGCTCGTTTCCGCTCCTCTTCAAAGTGTTCTTTGAGCTTGTTGCATTTCCATTGATAGAAATGCCGAACAATGTTCCCAGGTTTTTTATTTGGAAATGCTTTCTTCAAACTGCGCATCTCTGCGCCAGTCTCATGCATCATTCTTTCAAACTGCTTTGCCTCTCTTGAAGACCAAGCGATGTACTCAAAATTTTCAGGAGTACACCTAGACACATCCGCTAATGCTTGAACACCGTTTCCGTTACAGCTCATCAAGATACGAAGACAAGTGTTCAACAAACCCACATCATGTGAGAATTGAGGGAATTGCTGTTGACAGATGCCAATATACCTGTCAACTAAGAAGAACTGTCAGGACGGCTGATCTGCACCACTTTTCACGACATACTTAGTTTATCCGATAATCTTCCTGGCTGATAGATCACTTCGACGTTCTCATCCACACCTCGTTCAAATTCCTTTTCGTGCAGCAATGTTGCTTGAGGGGTGCTCGTAGTGCTCTCTCCGCTTGTTGCCGCTACATCGGGAAGTTGGGTAGGTGGTAATGTCGGCGTGTTGGCCGTAGAATTCTCATCCTTTCGCTTCTTGGAACTTTTGGTCATGTTTTTCTTAGCCTTATAGGTTGTTTCTTCGATCTGAAGGGGCCCATCCACGCTTTCCTGTGGCCTAGCATACACACCCAATCCCAATGCCTCCTGCTCCTCCCATGAGATAACACTGCCCTGAAATTTTATACCGATCCGAGGTGTGGCCCGAGGATAGATGGAATCATATGGATCGAGAACATCATGAGCTAGAGTGTGTTCACCAAAATAACGGTAGGGCCACCGATTGAAAGATCGAGTTCCCCGTTCATCGTCGAGTGTCGCACGTTCTGGATGGGGGAACGAAGAGGGTGATGACTCGCGAGAATCGGAATCAACCCGCTCGCCATTGGGCAAGAAGCTTTTTCGACCTCCATGCAGTCCATTTCGCGCACGGTTTCGAGCTATAGCCTTGGGACCGATGCGATATTGTGCTGTAGTATCACTACTTGCCTTAGGTGTATAGCCGTCTGGTAACGCACCCGCTGTGAAGGGAGATCCAATTCTCGAACCATTCGTCGAGTGAATGTGGTCGCCTGACTCTGTATTTTCCTGGGATTGTTCGCGTCGTTTCGAGCAAGGCGCGCAAGTCCAGCTATAGCCCTTAGCTGGCTTGGATACCAATGGAGGGCTAAGACAACTCATGTGGAAGAACTTCTTACATGTGTCGCAGCGAACAGACTCAGCGCTAAAAAGATAGAGGATAGATAGTCAAATAGGATCACATAGTATGGCGTATTAACTTACCCGGCAGCCCACTTGTTGCAAATCGAACAAGCGCGCAACGCGCCACAAAGGTCTGACGCCATACCGATCTCTGCTGCAATAAAAGAATATCGTGATCGCAACACAGCTAGAACTTCCTCCGGAGCATTTCGAAGTTTTTCCGTAGGTATGACGTCGTACAGCTTGTGTAGATATCGATCATACAATTGATGATAGTAAAAGTGATCGTCCTTGCGTTTCCATGAAGATACCGCTGGTGCATCACCGAGTAAGTCTCTGTGACGAACAACACAAACTCCTCGTATGTTCTCTAAAGCAAAGACGTCGGAATGCATCGTCGCAACCAAGAGCCTCGGATCATGGAGATTCCGATGCGTGATGTCTCTCTGGCGCAAATAAATGTTGGCTCGCACCTGAAGTGTTCCTGAGGAGCTCGCTACAGTCTGTGCACCTTTGCGCGCAGCAGAAGCAGTGACGAATTCCATCACTCGAGCCACAATGTAGGGCTCTCCAGAGCCTGGAGCCCACGGTGCTGATACATATATGTGATCTGCGAAGAGAATGGGAAAATATCAGGTGTCAGTGACAATATAGAAGCACTGCAAGTAAGCAAGTGAAGACACAATTTGCAAAGAAAAGACGAAACAGTAGGATGAAGGTATCTTTCAGTGTGAGGAAACGGAAGAATCAATGACTGGTCTTCAAGGGTGCCATAGAAAATCACGAAACGTTTCCTTGGCCTTCCTTGGGGAACGCATCTTTCCTCGCCAGCGTTCAAAAGCTCCTAACGTATTTCATCAGAAGCCCCGATAAGCTTAGACGATGGGATGAGGAGAATGGGACGAGTACAGCAAGAAACTGCATTCGAAAGTATATGAAACAGGAAAAGACAAACTCACCGTTGATAGCAATTGTTTTCCCATCCCGAATGGCCACACGAGTCACAGGTACAGCTGGTCTTGAGGAAACAGCTGTCCCGGACTTTGTCAGTGTAGATGATGTAGATGATGTGGCAATAGCTGCCATCGTAACTAAGTCGGTGTGAGAAGTGAGGGAGAAGTATGTGCTACACTTCCGCAATAGGTTGCAGAGCTGGTTATGTATATAGAATCTATGAAAAGTATGCCAACAATGCTCACTCAGCCCCTTTAGACTCTCCCCCTTCTCATCACACCGTTGAAAAATGCGAAGAGAAAAGGTGACGGTCTGACAAAAAAGAATCAGGGAGAACCGTATGCGCGTCTGGGCACTAAACATTAGTTTAGCTTTTCTGAAGTTTGTATTACTAGTTTGACAAGTGTGAAGCACAAGGCGCGTGCGTGCCTCTTTCGGTCAACCAAATGGGTGAGCTCCGTCCGCTTTTTCTGCGGCACGGCAGGGTAAATTGGTAGGAATCGTTCATGAACATTTCGAGCAAGAAAACGTAAAAGTCTCGTATACATTTCCGTCTTGTACATTGCCCTTTGAGCTAGTACAAAAGTCACACATGTTTCTGCAAGGACTTTTCCTTTTCCCTGGAAAAACAGTCCATTATTCTTTCATTCTAGATATGATGTATTTCGTCAAGTGGGTATAGGCAGGAAAGATATTAACGAGGGAAGCTCAAGTGTGGTCGCTGTGCCCACTACTTGCTTGTGTACATATGCTGAATCTACCTTTCGGACACTCCCTCTTGAATAGCTACACCTGAGACGCTGGGAGGGTATTCTTGCGTCGTCTAGAATGATTAAACGCAACGCCCATCCATACCTTTTCTTTGTAAGACGCCAACAATCCAGATAGCACTGTAGCCGTGTAGAAAATTATGCGCAAATTGTACAGCACTAGGCAGAACGAGAAGGCGGCGCGCGTCTAAAGAGTGCAATGGCCTTAGATTACAGGCCTGAAGCGGCGGGTGTGTAGACGGAGAGGAGACTTCATGAGATTCACGTGTGCCTTAAACTGGCGAGAGAAGTAATATGCTACTTGGACGGACAAAGATACTCGACCACACAGCTCGGCTATATGGCACGGGAATAAGATAAGGTATCCAATGACGAAGTGCCAAGACGCTGGTAAAAGAATTGCACGCGCTCACTTATGTTTCGGCTCCACATGCAACAGGATCTAGTGGCTTGCGAAAAATCCAAGACTTATCGTGTAGGTCATTAAAGTGGCTTCTGTGCGAAATGAGACAAGACCATACTTTTCCTAGAGTGAAGTGTCATCAATTTCACATCGAAAGCTGAATTTCACAATGTTGAGAAAGATATCGAACGTGTGGATTCCACTGTTCTTGCTCGATCTTTTTCTTGCACGTCTATGAAATTGCTATGCACAATGATATGATGCCCCGCAATCTCGGGGAAAGTCGCGCACAAACGCCGTCTCTGATTTTAGAACCATCTGGCGCAGTTTCCCACTGTCAAATGATCAGGCACTGGGCCAAGGGAAAGATCAGTGCATGTCGGTTTCAAAACGCGTTGGTTGCCATAATCACGACACCCTGAATCTGTCTGTAGCCAAGACTTTGCTCCGGAACATGAACAGATCTCAATAGTGTTACCAGGCAGTGCAACACTTTATTCAGCAGACCTCGTTCGTTCCTTGATACCCCGAGGCTTCCAAGCCATTGTCTCAAACATCCACATATCTGCCTATATAAGAACTTGCTCATCGCGATTGCAGCTCGGCCCTGGAATTACGCCCCCCGTCAATATATCAGAAATGACTAACACACAGAGGGAGACTGTTTCCGTCGCAACAGGTGCATCGTTCAAAGAAGGTACCACTGTAGCGCCCTGTCACTCGTATGAATATCCTGACTCGCCGAAATCTGAAAAAGACACTACAAAAGTATCTTCCAGCTCCATATCCTCACATCGGAGGTCTCATGCGTCGAGAAGTGCAGTCATCCCAGCAAACTGTGTTCGGCTGGATGTATTGTTATTGTCAGGACATCGCAAGTTTTTTGACTTCACGCCCTCGACAAGTGTAAATTCCGTCCGGGAGACCATTTTTTCGCAATGGCCACCGGACTGGCCTTCGCGCCCGGCTTCGATATCAGCAATTCGCATATTACATTTAGGATATATACTTGACGACAAAGCAGTCCTAAGCACCACTAGTAGCTCCGGAGGGGCAAGATCCTCCTGTGAAGTTTCCACATCCGGCACAATGACGCTCGGAAGAAGCAACGTTGTCCATTTACTAATTCGCCAAGATTTACCAGACGATCATGGAGACGATGAATCCCTCAAAAAAAGGGACACCTCGGAAGATACGGGATGTTGCAACTGTGTAATATGTTGACATAGTGCGCGTCTTCTCGCGAGAAATACTTTTATTTACGAAGACTCGCTATACCACCTTTGGGGCAGCGTTGGCTGCCATTGAGCACGTTCATTTTGTATTTGTAGATGAGCACATTCCATAAATTGCAACCATTGATTATGATCAGAGCTGATCAGGAATGAACTAGCTCGGACATCCCATCTCGCACAGACTGTTTGCTAGTTACTACGCGTAGAGATGTCTAGTCTTCCAGAGGCAGTCAAGTCAAACACAACCTACGCAGAATCCAAGATGTCGTTTCGCTTACCTCGATCAAAGTATACGTTTAAGGTTGGTGAACAACGAAACTTAGATAGACTTCTGATACCATACTCAGGCTGTTCCAGGATACTTTGTGTACACGAATTCGTCGGTTGATAACACATCTCTTCCTGCTGTAGCTAAGAATTTTGGCCTTGAGCCCCAGGTAAAGTGGGGTCAGATCATAGGAGACCTGCAAAGTAAATATGGCTTGATAGTTACAACTAGATCTCACGATATTTCACAGAACTCAATTCTCGCTCAGCTGATACGAAAGAACATTATAAGCTACTCTATGTTGCAAGACACGGCGAAGGCTGGCACAATGTTGCAGAAGCCAAAGTACGTAGCAATAAAGTCATTGATTTTCGTTGACCCTTTCAAAAGTACGGCACAGAGGCTTGGGATGACCATTGGTCCCTTTTGAACACAGATGGTGAACTGCATTGGGGTCCAGACCCTGCTTTGACACCCTTGGGAGAAGATCAAGCGCGCGACGCTTGTTTGAAATGGAAAGAACTTATCCAGTCCGACGATCCGCCTCCTTTGCCTACCAGACTCTTCTCGTCGCCTTTTGTGCGCTCAGCACATACGCTGCAGTTAACGTATGAAGATATTTTGTGGCCTCAAGAATCAGCACAGAAGAAGGGCAGTAACAATGACCGCCCGCTCATTTTGGAGTCTCTCCGTGAGAACTTCAGTGACCGACATACTTGCGACGAACGTAGTCCCAGGAGTATCGTCCAACAGCGATGGGCACCTCTAGAATGGGCTATTGATCCCAGTATGCCGGAACGTGACGAGTTATTTGCAGTGCGTGTGCTATGCGTGGCTGTGCCCTTCATCACTGACTGGCTTATTACAGAGTGAACTGAAAGAATCTCCGCGAGACATGTCTACCCGTTTGGAAGACGCCTTAGGGTTCATATGGGAAGCATCGGACGGTCATGATGTGATCAACATAACTTCCCACAGCGGCGTTATGCAAGCGCTTTTCCGTGCTGTTGATCACGATGACTTTAAGCCAAAAACTGGTGGTGAGTGATGATATTTGATTTCGTTCTAAGTTTACTCTTATCTCTCAGGAATGGTACCAATTCTGATCAAAGCTTCCGAGAGATAGTCAGTCGAAATATGGTGTAGACATTTCTCATAAATCTTCATCGTCATGAAAGTATCGTTACAGATCGATAAGCGGTGTCTCGACAGGGCGAGTCCACGCTTGATGCTCGGGGGCGGGAGGGGAAAGGGAGGCAGAAGAAACTGTTGTTGGTTGATAAGGCAGAGATTGAGGTGGCGGCGGAAGTGAAGAGACCCTTGCCGCTGTCGTGTCAAAGGCATTTTCAGGAGGTATTGCTAATTGTTTGGGTGAATTGGTGGTTTGGAAACTTGCATCTCTCCCAAGCATGGGTGACGATTGCACTGTGGACTGGGTAATTGGTATATCACGCCAGCCAGTCACATCACCACTACTTCGCGCGCTGATTGTTACAGGCAAGCGGCCATTCATTACGCCAGCTGAAATTAGACCCCCTTCTGAGAGAGGCGCTTTTGTCGCATGTGGTGGGCCTCCATGAGCTCCAATGCCGGCAGCACCAGCCGTCAGAGGTGATTCGATAGAAGGTGACCGAGCACTGCTACCGTTGATCGACATACGCTCCAAACCGTGCTCTACCGTATTCATCGGAGATGTGACTTTCTGCGGTAAAGCTTCCCTCTCCGACGGTGAGGTCACCTTTTGCGTTTGGGATACCGCCTCTGGGCTGTGTGTGTCAAATCTTGGGGAAATATGGTTGACTGCCGAAAATTCGCCCGACTTGTGGAAACGAGGTGCTCCGTAGAGCGCTTCGTTCTGTGGTGCTGAGCTCAATTGTTGTTGCGGTGACGTGCTCAAATGTTGATAACCTGGAAAATAGGAAGTACCAGAAGATGGCTCGTTTGTACGGTATACCTGATTCATGTTCATGTACGGTAGGGAGTTGCTTTGCATGGAATGAGGCGGTGAGGAAGGGCCGTAGGCGCCCAATGCAGGATTTGAATCTGATCTGATCTGGGTAGGCGAAGGTTGTTGCATGTAATTTGACCTATCGAATTGTGATGGCATGGAAGGGTATGCATTGGAGCCCAATGGTGCAGCACCATGATAAAATTTCCGCTCGCTATTATCTGAGAACGGAGAGAGATACTGTTGGGGCTGTTGCGAATGGTGTACATTACTGTACTGCATCGAGTAAGCCTGATCGGATTCAGTTGGTTGAGCACCATAGACTGACGGTCTGGACATTTGTGAATCCAAAAGGCTATCATACAGTCGTACAGCTTCACTCAGCTTGTCGTGCATGGACGTTAGTACTCCATGACGTCTAGTTGCCTCATCCAAAGTCCTAGCCAGTCGCGGACGCGCCGTAGTGGCTTTCTCATACAACTCCTGCGTATGTCGTTGAGCAGCTGGATTTGATTGCCAACGACCATTCTGCCTGGCAAACCTTTCCTGTGCACTTGCATCTTGAGAAAATGTCAGGATGGCATCTACATCTGCCGCTGGGAGGTCTAGTGAGGGAGGTAGTGGAAGCTTGTTTTCCACTTGAGATGAGTTTGCCGGAGGATGACTGTTCTGCACACCGCTCAACGTTGGAGTAGCCTGTCTCTCATCCAAAGGTGCACTCGGAGCCGGAGGAGCGTAATCTCGGAGACTAGCAGCAATAGCGGCAGCTAGATCAGGATCATCATCGGCATCGGTGCCTTCCATCATCCGTCCGTCTGATTGTTTGGTGGGGCGACCTTCTTTGACAGATGGTTGATACGGTACATACCCGGGTCTCGATGGTCCTCCATTCGCAGAAGATTCCAACGACAATTTGATGGCCAGCGCAAGATCGTCTTCCTCTCGTTTGTGATGAGAGGCACCTCCTTTTGCAGAGTCTAGCGTGCTGGAACGTTGATGCGAGCCGAGTCCACCTCGTCCCGATGGTACTATAGACGATTTGGATCTTCCTAGATGCTTTGTCCCAGATTGGGAGGTCGAAGGAGGGGCTTTCTTGGTAAAGCATCCATCACAAACCCGAACATCTTGTCCAACGCCAAACCACGGGAGAGACATGGTTTTGCTAGAGCACTCCTGGCAGAACACTTGACCACAATTTCGGCAATGATGCTTTCTATTAAATGTTGTGAACGGCGTGCGACAACGCATGCACACGTCGCTATCAGACCATTCAGGTGCAGTCAAAGTCTCCACCAAAGCTGCACTGACAACGCTTTTCGGATCTGAAACGGGAAACTCGAGCCCGGAGGACTTCAGTGACTTGTATGTGTCAATGATGTAACCCATTTGTTCTGGCTTTGATTCGGAAATCTGGGCCCAGTTCTGGACAAGGCGAGAAGCTTTCGCTTTCACATCTACATTCACACCTGCAGGATTCATTAGAATGGATCGAAGATTATCCATAAATTCTCTTGATGCCACTTGCTCCAAAAAATGATCCCCACCATTCTTGATACAAATATCTGTTAACTGATAAGGAGAGAGAGATGAGCGAGCTCGTCACTTTCAGGAGTCCTACTCACACCCAAAGCTAGTAGTACTACATTCGGATTCTTGTGGGAAATTCTTCTTTTGATGGCTTGCATTGCCTGCGAAGCAGGGATTTGCTTAGCTCGCACCTGATCACAGATCTCAAGATTCAAAGCGATATCCTCTTGTCCTGCGGGTAACAACTCCGACGTAGCCTTTTCGACCAACTCGCCAAATGGATCGGCGCCCCATCCAAAAAGAGATGCCATGTTTCACACCTCTCTGTTTACTGCTCAAAGCCCAAGGCGACGGAAGCCATAAGCACGATGTTGTATAGCAAATAGAGCTCAAATGATGGTATTTATGCAACAGTGGCAAGCTTAGTGGAGTCATGACGGGGCCCTACCTAACTCTCGTGCGCGCGCACCCAGTCCACACGACACTGGCCTTCCGCCTGCTGCCTATCGTACACGCGCGTCTCGGTTCATCGAAATTCTGCGCGCAGCCCCCAAACAGTGGTGGACTCAGCGCGTCCGGATGCCTTCTTCTTCCATCATCCCCTCCCCTTCCAAGCATCGTCTGTCTCCTCTGCGCTCAGAGAGCGGCACGCATCTATCTAGCCAACACGAAGAAGACGAAAGCACACCTTCACTGGTTGTGCTTCTGCCATAGTTGGGAAAGAGTCATTTGCGAGACGGCTGGAGATCAGGGTTCAGGAATTTTGTGCAGAAAGAAAAGAAGAAAAAGACATCCAATTTGCATCAGCATAGTCTCGATCGTATACTGGTATCAGGGCAGAGGAATTTTTTGCGTAGCTTTTCGTCGAATCGCAACGTTGGGTTTGGTGTGCAGAGAAACTGGATCAGTGGCAGGTATTCCATTAAGAACACCTTCGACTTTAGATCGTCCTGACTGGCACAGGATCTGGAGTACAGTTCTTTCAAAAGTTTCGAGAGCTATTTGAGTGCAAAGTTAGTCATTATACAGATGGATGCACTTTTTCCATATCGATACTAACTTGTCCCCTGTTATTTTTTGGTAGCAGAGCATAGGTATCTAGTCTCGTCCAGTCTTTCACAATGGCTTCTCATGGGCGCTTTACTGAGTCCGCTGCTAAGCAGCGGGTCGTTAGCGAGGTGCAGTTCGGAGTTCTCAGTCCGGATGAAATTGTAGGTATCATTTGATGTGGATGTGATTGGTGGGGAAAGGGAAAGCATGTGGGGCAGGGTTTGCGTTGGAATTGGCAAGCTTCATTTTTCGTTTTGAGCTTGCTTAGTTTTTGTCATTTGCAGCGGAGTATGTCAGTCCTGAAGATCGAATTCAGCGATGTCCGGGATGAAAGCGGTAAACCGTTGACAGGTGGTCTATCGGACCCTCGACTCGGAACTGTTGATCGCAATTTCAAATGCCAAACGTGTGGAGAATCAATGAACGATTGTCCTGGACACTTTGGACATATCGACTTGGCGAGGCCGGTGTATCACATTGGTTTTATCAAAAAGGTCAAAAAGATTCTTGAATGTGTTTGTTTTCATTGTGGCAAACTGAAAGCGGATGTGGTAAGTGCTGTTTGGCTTTACCAAACTTGATTTAACACGGTGCATCATAGTACACAGACCCGTTGTTCGCTAGCGTTGTGAACTCTACGCAGGGTAGCAGTGCTTATGCTCGACTACGGAGATTTCAAGGGGTTTGGCAAGTCTGTTCTAAGAAGACAATTTGCGAGGCCGATCCCATTAAAGATGAAGACGACTTTAATGCAGAAGATGATCAGATAGGACATGGAGGCTGTGGTCACACACAACCCGTCTATCGAAGGGAAGGGTTGAAGATGTACGCGCAGTGGAAGAAGGGAAAAGATGATGAAGATGAGGAAGGAAAAGGGACACAGCAAGAACGACGGATTTTGTCCGCATCGGAAGCTCTTCAAGTACTGAAGAAGATGTCCGACGAGGACATTCAGACTATGGGTCTTTCTACACTAGAAGCTCGGCCTGAGTGGATGATCCTCACCGTTCTGCCTGTTCCTCCGCCTCCTGTCCGGCCTAGTGTATCAGAAGGTGGTGCAGCTCGCGGAGAAGACGACCTGACTTACAAACTGTCCGATGTTATCAAGGCGAGTACACAGCTCCGGAAGTTTGAGCAAGAAGGTGCTCCTCCCCACATTGTTGGAGAGTTCGAAGACTTGCTTCAATTTCACTGTGCTACATACATGGACAACGACATTGCAGGTATTCCACAAGCCATGCAAAAGTCTGGACGCCCTGTAAAATCTATTCGTGCTCGATTGAAAGGAAAAGAAGGTCGCCTTAGAGGCAATCTGATGGGCAAGCGCGTCGACTTCTCGGCGCGGACTGTCATCACAGGTGATCCAAATCTAGAGTTAGATCAAGTGGGTGTCCCCAAGAGCATTGCCCGAAACTTGACGTATCCTGAAAAGGTCACGCCATACAATATTCAGTATCTCCAAGAACTGGTGCGCAACGGCCCAAATGAATGGCCTGGTGCTCGTTATGTTGTCCGAGATACTGGTGAACGCATCGATCTGAAGTACAACCGTAGGGCCGATATGGCATTGCAGTTTGGCTGGACTGTAGAGCGTCATCTCAAGGATGGTGACTTCGTATTGTTCAATCGTCAACCTAGTCTGCACAAGATGAGCATGATGGCTCACAGAGTGAAACTGATGGATTTTTCGACATTTCGTCTTAACCTTTCCGTTACCCCACCCTACAATGCTGACTTTGATGGAGACGAGATGAATTTGCACGTTCCGCAAAGTGAGGAGACAAGAGCGGAACTCAGTCAGATTGCTTGGGTTCCGAGGCAGATTGTATCTCCACAGGCCAATAAACCCGTTATGGGCATTGTCCAAGATACCCTTTGTGGTATTCGCAAATTCACGCTGCGTGACTGTTTAATGGATTACGATCAAGTCCAAAATTTACTTCTCTGGGTTCCAGAATGGAACGGTATTATGCCTACTCCTTGTATCCTGAAGCCTAAGCCGTATTGGTCTGGCAAACAGATCCTGTCGATGTGTATACCGAAAGGCATCAACGTCTTCCTTGGAGACACTGTACGCCCCAGTACGAACAACTCCTCTGATGATGGTGTCTATATCGAAGATGGTGAAATCCACTACGGTGTCATCAACAAAAAAGTTGTGGGCTCTGCAGCAGGTGGATTGATTCACATTATTTTCCGGGAACGTGGACCAGAAATTTGTCGTGACTTTTTTGGTGGAGCACAACGTGTTGTGAACTACTGGCTCACGCACAATGGTTTCAGCATCGGCATTGGTGATACTGTAGCTGACAAATTGACCGCAACTTTCATCACAGAGGAGATCATTCGCGCGAAAGAGCAGGTGGATCTCTTGATTCAAGATGCCCGATACGACCGTATGAAGCCCGAAGCTGGTATGACTCTTCGTGAATCGTTCGAAGCTAAAGTCAATCGTGCTTTAAATACCGCTCGTGATACAGTTGGGTCCAGAGCTGAAAAGGATTTACCCAATTGGAACAATGTGAAGCAAATGGTTATTGCCGGTTCCAAAGGTTCATTTATCAATATCTCACAGATGTCTGCCTGTGTAGGACAGCAGTCTGTTGAAGGGAAAAGGATTCCGTTTGGCTTCCGACACAGAACTTTGCCGCACTTTTCCAAAGACGACTTTAGTCCTGAGTCACGCGGGTTTGTGGAAAACTCTTATCTTCGTGGATTAACGCCCCAAGAGTTCTTTTTCCATGCAATGGCTGGTCGTGAAGGTCTGATCGATACAGCTGTTAAGACAGCTGAAACAGGATACATTCAGCGACGACTTGTCAAAGCACTGGAGGATGTCATGGTGTGCTATGATGGCACAGTTCGAAATTCCACCAACAGTGTTATCCAATTTGCTTACGGGGAGGACGGGATTGATGGAGCAATGGTTGAAAGACAAAATTTGCTCACACATCGTCTGAATGACGTCGATTTTAGAAGACGATTCCGAGTGGATCTTCAGGAGAGTGGTTTCCGTAAGGGCACGATCCAGCCAGGCCTAGCTGATTGGTCTCAAGAACTCCAAGACTTGCTAGATGAAGAATTTGCGCAGCTTAACAAAGACCGTCAAACGCTCCGTACAGAAATATTTCGCGACAGTCGAACTGATGTCTATCTGCCGATGAATATCTCGCGTCTTGTACTCAACGCAAGGCAGGAATTCAACATTGACCCTCGAAAGCCTACCAATTTGTCTCCGAAAGAGATTATCTTGGAGCTTCGTGACCTTTTAGCTAGGCTTATTGTCGTGCGCGGCGAAGATGCTATTTCTCGAGCAGCACAAGAGAATGCCACCCTACTCTTCAAAATCCATTTACGGTCGTATCTCTGTACGCGAAACGTTATTGAGAACCTTCATTTGAACCGTGAAGCTTTCTCTTGGGTGCTAGGTGAGATTGAGCAACAATTTGCAAGATCCGTAGTCAATCCTGGTGAAATGTGCGGGACACTAGCTGCCCAAAGTATTGGTGAACCAGCGACGCAGATGACTTTGAACACATTCCACTATGCTGGTGTATCCAGTAAAAACGTTACCCTCGGTGTACCGCGTCTGAAGGAGATTATAAACTGTGCTGAAAATATCAAGACCCCTTCTCTGACTGTTTACCTTACTCCGGAATATAGCCAGACTGAGGAGTCGGCAAAGGTTATTCAAACTGCTCTGACACACACCACCTTGCGGACTGTGACGAGTGCGGTAGAGATCCACTTTGA
This sequence comes from Meruliopsis variegata, assembly GCA_037044235.1. Classification (NCBI taxonomy): domain Eukaryota; kingdom Fungi; phylum Basidiomycota; class Agaricomycetes; order Polyporales; family Irpicaceae; genus Meruliopsis; species Meruliopsis variegata. Next base: position 1,215,063 of record JAWLTJ010000001.1, read on the forward strand.
TCCGAACCCCACGAGTACAACAATCGAAGATGACAGAGACTTTGTCGAGGCTTTCTTTGCCATTCCTGATGAGGAAGTAGAGCGGACCCTAGATCGTCAGTCACCTTGGCTTCTACGTCTTGTTTTGGACCGTGCGCAGATGCTCGACAAAAACTTGACTATGGCCGAAGTGGCCAGCAAGATCAGTCAAACATTTCAAGATGATATCTTTGTCATGCACTCTGAAGACAATGCCGAGCAACTCGTCTTGCGGATTCGTGTCGTAGACAATGACCCTGACAAGTCGGCTCAAAGTGACGAGAATGACTTTTTGAAAGTGCTCTCAGAAGATATGCTGAATGCGATTGATTTGAAAGGTGTAAAAGGGATAAAGAAGGTCTTCATTGTCTCTCAAGATAAAATTCACCAACGTGTCAATCACGTTACGGGCAGTTGGGAGCCGGTGCGAGAATGGATCTTGGAGACAGACGGCACAAATCTACGAGAGGTTCTGGCGTTGGACGGTGTGGACTCGGTGCGCACGATTTCCAATAACTGTGTGGAGATTCTGCAAGTATTTGGAATCGAAGCAGCGCGCAATTCCGTCCTTCGTGAATCGAAGGCGGTCATCGAATTCGACGGTTCCTACGTCAACTACAGACATTTGGCGTTGCTGTGTGACATTATGACGACCCAGGGTCATCTTATGGCTATTACACGACATGGTATCAATCGAACGAGCCAGGGCGCGCTCATGCGAGCGACGTTCGAAGAGACCGTGGAGATATTGATGGAGGCGGCATCTATGGGTTCCCTGGATAATTGCAAAGGAGTGGCTGAAAATGTTCTCCTTGGGCAAATGGCACCCATGGGCACTGGATCATTTAAAGTCTGCTTGGATGTGGAGCTACTCAAAGATGTCATCGTTGATTATCGAATGCCAGTTCAGGCAGCAATGCAGGCGCAGATTGATCCTCATGGAGGCAAAACTCCACTGGGCATGATGACGCCATACGACGCGGCGAGCCCTGCAGCAAACTATGACTATCAGGTGCAAGACATTGCCGCTTTCAGCCCGCTCGCTCAAGCCCAAGAAGAGTTTAATGACTATCTTGGAAGCGGGCAGACACCTATGCGTACACCTCTGGGTGCCATGTCTCCACGTGGAGGAATGGGTTATTCTCCAGCATCGCCTATGATGGGTTATTCACCTGCCAGTCCAGCGTACGCAGCGAGTCCAGCAATGGTCAGTCCTTTCATTCAGCCAGGTGGCGGTGGTTACTCTCCAACGTCACCAAACATTGGCTTCGGACCCACCTCACCTTCTTATTCTCCCACCTCGCCTACGTATTCGCCCACATCACCTCGAAACGACATGTCACCCGCGTCACCAGCGTATGGTGCATTGACTAGTCCAAGAGGACCAGGAGGAGCTGGCTACTCTCCCTCTTCGCCAAAATGGTCCCCGACAAGTCCTACGTACTCGCCCACCAGTCCTGTCTACAGCCCTACCAGTCCAAAAATGTCGCCCACTTCACCTTCCTATTCGCCCACGTCGCCAATGTTTGGTGGACGGGGAGCAGCGACTTCGCCCAAATACTCTCCCACCAGCCCCAAGTATTCCCCCACCAGTCCACAATACTCTCCTACATCCCCTCAATACTCCCCTACATCCCCTCAATATTCACCCACTTCACCTCAATATTCACCCACTTCACCACAGTACTCACCCACTTCACCACAGTACTCACCCACTTCACCACAATACTCACCCACATCTCCACAGTACTCGCCAACCAGCCCCAAATTCAGTCCTTCATCACCTAGTGGTGCTGGTGCGGCGGGCGGCGCGAGTTCTCCTCGCCGTAGTCGATTCACACAGCAGTCTATGTGGAGCCAGCGTCGTTGAGCTTGGTATGTGGTCGAGAACATGACAAAATGCCGCTTTGGCACTTATAGACGTCTGCTTTGACGCAATGTAGAGCAGCACAAAAAGGAACCTCGCGGCACGCGCGTGGATATATGATCCGAGCCGTTTCAGTTTTCTGTTCTCATTTTTGCTGCAATCACGAACAAAACAATCAGATGACAAACGTATATACAATTGCAAACACTATACAATGAAATTTGTGCTCTATGTGAGACCTTGTGAGAAAAATGTCCGTCGAAAGCGGAAGAGGGTCGAGCTACATCTTTTGACACGCTGAGCCGATACTCCTTGCTACTCCGATCCTACCAAAAGCGATGGAAAATGCGATGCACTCCGCGATGCACGAAATCTACTGTGCAGCACGACGCACTCGCGAGGAGGGAGTAGTATTCTGGTGTGCTATTTGGCCTTTCTCGCTGTCATCGGCAGCAGCCGTGTCGGCGATGGCTCCCTCGTCTGGTACGTCAAAGCCTCGACGAACAGATGTAATCACTTTGTCTAGATAGATTAGCTCTTCGATCCGGCTTGTCAATTTGGGGTCTTTCCTACAGGCGAACTTTACATCCTCGACCGTCATTCTGTTTCTTCCGACGAACGGATGCACATTGGTACGTATGGGCATATCATGATGAGTTTCATTTTGCGCAGCATGTGATGTGCTCCCATTAGTCCGCTGTGCAGCCCGCCTCTTGGCGGCAGCAGCCACAACGGCAGCAGACGAAGAACTTCCCGATGCTGCTCGTTCCGCCGCTTCATCCAACATTTGCTGCTCATACTCAGTCTGTTGCTGTGCATAAACGGCCGACGCCAGGTTCTGTACGCGAGCTGGATTTGAGGGGATCGGCATTTGGTGCGGGATAGGTCTCGCCCTCCGACAGAGATCCAAGAGGAACGTTACTGTCATGTCTTCCATTAGCGCTACAGAAGCAGGATCAGGTCGCTGTACGTCTCCGAATGCGTACATGAGCCCTTCCACTGCTTGAATCAGCTTTGCAAGCACGGTGACACATACACTCACCGTCACGTTTAAACTCTCCACGATATACAAAGGGAGCCCGTCTGCTCAATGCCTGCCTATTCGTTGCAGCGGCACTATCTGTGACTGATGCTCTCTGTCTTCGCGTTTCCCGTCGATGATTCGTCTGAGGGGGCATACTGCGTGATGGTCGACACCAAAGAAGCCATCTCGTGTTCCGGGTGCGACGCGTAGCAACTGTCGATACGTGTGTACAGACAGACAGATTAACGAGATAGAAGAGCATATCATTGAAAATGTTCTGTGAATGGAAATGTACATGACTATCATAGACCAACAGCACCACGCCCACCACCGAGCTCCTCATTGCGAACCTGTGCATTGAGGACCGCTTGTTTCTCCCAGCCTTTGGCACGATCGGCGTTATGTTCCTCGCGACACCAGATTCGATTGATAGCCCCCACCACAACTGGGCTACATTCAGCGGATATTGACGAACGCGATGCTGGTGAGCAGGTAGTGATACCCTTAAGAATATCGTCTGAGGACATGGCAAGGGACACGCTTTTCTGGTTGAAGAGTAGCTGCCTTTTTGCGGCTCGTTTCGCTCCCAGAGAAACATTCTGGGAAGGTGTGAGCGGCCGATTTACAGGTGAGCTGCGCAAAGACACACTCCCAACCCGTACGATCCCTTCCACCTCAAGACCCTCAATAACACCGACAAGCTCCGATGACTCAAGAGGTGCGAAATCATCGTTCTTGAGCATTGCCGTATAGGTGCACTCAATGTCTTCAATGGAGAGAGAGGTGATGGAACCAGAAGGCAGTTTTCCAGAACTACCTTGTCCTAGGACAGGGAGACCAATCGTGGCTCGCTTATGGCCGATCAGATAGGCAAGAAGCACAAGTTTTGGCTGTAGTCCAAGTGCTCGAACCTTGGTCAATTGCGGGCTACCAAGAACATTCGAAAGTACCTTGAGAACATGGGCGGGGGTTACGCGAGGTGCCGTGCTTGGTGTGAAGTGATTCAGAGCAGTGCTGCAAGAGCGGGTCGTATCCATCTCAATTGCTTCGATGGACAGTCGTGCTGCATCCAATGCCTTTCGCAAGTCACCAGTCGCTGCTGCAATTTTGCGAGCCAATAACTCGAATGCCGCCGAAGTAAACAGAGCAACAGCGGTACCGGTCCCTGGATCCACGTTCTCATTCATTTCGGGATGCTCTCCAATATAAGCAGATTGAAGCATGGCTAGTCGTGCACTGAGAACACTCATGATTTCTTTCGCTTCGAAAGGTCTAAAGTTCAGAATGGCCGGAGCTGCACCTTTGCTTGCCAATAATGGTACAAAACGTTCCGTAAGATCCAGAGAATTCGCCATTCCAATCAAAGCGCACGAGGAGCTTTTCAACGGCCACGAAAATAGCTGGTATAGGATGTTTTGATGCGCACGACTACGCATCAGGTGGTCAATTTCATCTAGAACAACGAGTCTGGAAGACTGTGAGCAGATAGTTTGATGAAACAGGTCGAACTCACACTTGGTGCTCCGGATCTTTGACGATGCTGAGTACTCTACGCTCGGCCTCGTGATCGCCTTGGTCTCCAGACGGAAGGTCGTCAAGTCGACCATGCAGGGCCTCCAAAATGCAGCGGAAGAGCTGACGAGGATGTTGTACTCCCATGCAATCAATGAAGGCCACTTGCAGCTTATCAGTCGAGACATCCACTGAGTCAATGTCTTTCAGAATAGATCGAACGAGGGCGGTCTTCCCGGTCCCCGGGAGGCCGCAGATATACAAACTTCCACTGTTGCTTGCACCATCCATCTCAGGGGCCATTGCTTCACCGTTGGGTGCAGCTGATTGCTCCATATGTCGGAAGAGGCCGAATCGTCTTTGCAAGAACCGCTGCAGAGCACTGCGTTCTCGCTCACGGCCTACAACTTGAATGTCTGACCCTCGTCCATACCGGAGCAAGGTACGAGCGTGGTTGAAGATGTTGGTATAATGTCTTGTGAACTCATCACACGACACAGTTGGGTCGCCTACATCTGTCTTGGTGTCGTCATCACTGCACGGATCTGGCGTGGTACAACGAGACAAAGGGCTGCTCTGGGAAGCCATTTCAAATAGCGAGGAAGCTCCTTGACTAGAAAAATAGCAACTCTCTGTGTCATCGGTACACAAATCAAGGCGTAAGCGTGAAGTAGGGGAAGAAAGTCCGGAAGCAGCATTGTCTTCATCCTCCTCCCCGCCGTGCATCTCCCGTGCACGTTTGCGAGTCAAGGGAGAGCTGATAGTTCTCCGGAACGGTCTACACGCTCCTTGTCTCGGTGTTCCAGGCACGGAATCTGAACGATCCGACATGGGTGCTGGGGGAAATCGGCGTGTTCGTCTGGCCAAGGCATCCTCTTGGTAAGCTAATGCCTCAGAATGAAGAATTGATTCGCTTAACCTTCTCATAGGAGCAACATTCTCCTTGTTGCTATCGTCACGTCGTGGAAGGACTTCCTCATCATCTATACACCCGCCCAATCTGAGATGAAAATTGTGCTCGTCATCCGAGTCATCCGAATCCTGATTGCTCCGTGAAGAACTTCGCAATGAGTACGTTTTTCTGTTGGCTGGAGGGCAAGTGGAAGTCGATGACTTTGCTTTACGCGAGACGGCCGCGTTGCCAGCAGTTTCAGAAACCGCTCTGTCAGCTCGCGTTGCGCGAAGCTTAACCGTAGGAAGTGAATGAGTCCTGTTGAAGAGACCCGAGCGACGTGTAGAGAGCGAGCGAGCATCATTGGAGCTCACCATTTGTGGTTGATGCACATGTACATTATTTGAGCCACATTTGACAATGTCAAGCTCCGGACCATGCGCAGTTTGTGGAAATTGTGTGGAAGAATGATGGAAAGCCATGTTCCTTTAAAACATTCGCAGCGACGTCTCAATGAGATAAAGAACGAGAAGATTATCTTGAATTGTATCTGTAAGTGCGAAATGAGTTACTCTCGAACGATTTTCGAGTCTATTTCAGAGTCAGAAGATGAGAAGAAGCAGACGTCCTCTATCGAGCTGCCACACGAAACTTGCTGTGCTACGCTTTAACTTCACAGAGTAGACACCTGAGTCTGCTGTAGTGCTTTGTTGATGAAATACACCAACAGAAGACGATCAAGACTGCCACAGAAGAGACGATCGAGGAGACAGGTCAACTTGCCAGCTTCGATACAACAAGCACACATTTTCTACACTTCGCAGTCTCGCGTCCAATTTACACGCGTCGACGCGTCTAGGCGTGTGATGCAAACGAGAACAGACAATCGCGGCTGTGCGTTGTTAAAGTCACAACCCTTGCATCGGCTGATGTGATCATTGAAAAAGCACTCGGATGACGCTCTTCGATATGCAGGAAAAGTACAAAATGTTGAATGGGTGAGGAAGATCAGAGGACGATACCTCGGAAATCTAGCAGATAATGGAGAAATTCGACTTGTCTTTTAATCTGAGTTCTTGAAGTTACTCGATGTTTGCGAGAGCTGGGATCCCCTTGCACTTTCTCTCTGGCTATTAACACCGCTCTGATCTGCAAGTAATGCAGCTTCGGCGTACATCATTTTATATCGTACAAGCTATGAACTTCATGAGCGTTCGTACAAAGCGATGCTTTTACCTTACCTCTTCGGCCATCTCCTCTTTGGCGAGCTTGGCCATGACGACATTTTTAACTAGATCCACATGCTCCTGCTGCACGGCTCCCAGTTGTTCTTCGAGCTCTTTTACGTGAATCTGAAGATTACGGTTCTCCCTTCTAAGCTCTTCCACTTCTCGGCGGTGCGAAGTTGCAAGTTTGACTTGTTCAGCAAACTCCGATGCGTATGAATCTAACATAAAAGGCGTGATCTTGAATTGAAATGCATCTCTAGAGGGAGGTTGATCAGTGCCACCAAATTTCAGGATTTTCAAGATAACGCACCTCACAAATTCGTTCACCTTATAGCTCTGTTCAGTCTGCTTCGGAGAAGATTTAGAAGAGTATGGCCGGTCGCTGGATATATCTTGCTCAGAAATGGTATCATCAGACTCCCGGATGTACACATCAAAAACCTTTGCTGCAAGCAGAGGCACTGCTTCGTCAAAGCCCATGGTGAGCAACTGTTCTTCGTTCTTCTTCATTAAAGCGAGGGCAAAGCGGAAGAGTGCCTCTATTCCTTCAGCAAATACAGAGTCGAGAATCCGGAAACAGATGGGTAATGGTGATCTATACGAACTATAGTCGTCGCAATCGATGTTAGCACTTTTAAAGAAACGCAATTTCAATCACTTACAACACTGGTAGAGAATCATGGCACCCACAACGTAGATCAGCGGATGACAGAATGGTTATGCTAGTAAAACTCACACGTCATAAACCAGCCACTGGCATACATGGAAGTTTTGACTCCTGAACGGACGAGGTGTCGGAAAAGAAGCGGTAAGAATTCTTCCAGAAGCCTGTCAAACTGATATAAACGCAGCTGGAGGGTCGGCATGTTCGGGACAAAATGTCCACGCAGGTCGTAGCTCTTCATGAGACGAACTAGGGTGGAGAAAGCCTCTTCATCTGGCATATTTAGAAGCATTGGGCCGACAACAAATTGCATGCCTTGGCAGTAACCACACTCTTCATCGTATAGAGAATATGCCTTGACAACATTGAATAAATTCTCTTGACCTATACCCTTTCCGTCCTGGAAATATCCCTGCTCCGGAAAAGTCCTGCTGAGATCTTTGCGAATCATCTTCTCATGCGGGCTGTTTTGTTTCAAATAGTATGCATAAATAATCTCCATCTCCTCGTCTTTACTGCTACTCATGAGCTGCCACATCATTCCACGAAGAGCATCGGGAATACCTGCTTGAATAGCTCGACTTAGCTTTTGAGGTTGTGTACGTGCTATTTCTTGGTAGTCACTCATCACTTCGCCCCAAAAGTCCCAGTCAATACCCTCCTCACCGAATTCATCGCCGGGCGGCCCATCCCAAGAAATCCGTTGCTCGTGCAACATGGTGTCGCTGTTTCGCTCATCCTCCAATGCCGTTTTATCAATTGATGTCCGGTCTGATTTCATGTCTTCAGCCACGCTGCTCCGGGGACCACCGCGAACGCTACTGTTGTCTCTAGAGTGGGTTATAGATCGAAGCTCTTGGATCTTCTCTTTGATTTTTTCCGAGTCAGCCATGCTTTTACGCTGCCCTTTATCCACGAGACTCAATCGCGCTGTGTTCCGAGCAAGGAAGTCGGAGCTTCCAGAATACTCGGCTTCCCCTGTCGAAGTCGATGGTGTAGCCAAATCAGAAGCTTGTCCTGACACTGTATTCCGCTTCGACGAATTAGCATGTGTTGTACTCAGTGATACAGTAGAGAATCGATTAGCATAGGCTGTGGAGGGTGTTTGAGCAACGCTAGACCGTGAAGATGAAATTCGATTTCCTGAAGTTGATGAAAATCGTTTCAAGTCGGGCTGTGGGGTAGCAGGCTCAGAAATCTGTTCATCTTCTCCTTCTCCTTCCTCTTCTTCTTCTCCCCGGATGGTTTCATTGGCGTCAGGAGCTGCTGCAAATGGGTTGGAGATGACTTCATTGGGATTCAACAATGAAGCAGCGCCCTCTGAGGTCAACATCTCTACCTCAGAGTCATCACCTGACGTTGATGTCCTATTCTCCCCGGACCCCGTCACCACTTCTTCGGTCAATGTTTTTCTCTCCATTTTCTTTAGTGCATACTCTCTTGAGTCCTCACTTGCATCGTGCTCGTGGCTTGCGGATGATTCCGTACCTTCTTCTGCTTCAGAGGTACCGTCCATCTCTTCTGTTGAGGTCCTGCTTGAAGATGCATCATCTTCCGCTTTTTGTGCTCCCTGGAAACGAGCCATGAGAGCAGCTATTCCTTTCCCTTTGGGACGTCGGGTAGATGACTCTTGTGGAACCGATTCCATCTCGTCATATTCTTTGGTAGTTTCGTTGCCACCCTTATTCTCCACTTTTTCGGGTCTTGTTTCTTCTACACCTCCATCAGCTGCATCTTCGAAAGGCTCTCCCTCGTCACTTCCTGCCGAAGAATCCTCACGAGGAGAAGCTGACATGCCTGCTTCGCTGTGAGCAGCTTGGGCAAAATGTATGAACTTTGGAAACAGCTCCGTAACAGTATCGAAGTTGCGGTGTAAACCGTTGATAGATGTAAGTGTTGCCTGAGATGGAGGGGATGCTCGCTACAGGGAAAGGGAAAGAGCTGCTAGCATTCCGCATGTCTTTCTAAACCTGAGGCGGTATGTGCGTTCGCGTATTAGCGTGTCATCCGCAATATATAGAAGGCGATTCAAAGTACACGCCAGCACAAACGCACTTCGTTCAGATTTTGGATCGGATGTTGGGCTGTCTGCGTAGATGGGCGAGTCCTTCTGAAATCCCCTCCATCATAAAACGAGATCGGAACTGGCGAATAGAGGATTCACTCAGGATGTCGAATCGGCATATCAAACTATTTACTTGTGCAAGATACTGTTGCTCACGTCTGCCCAAGGAAAACGCGTGATCCTTCCTGCATTTAAAGCGTGGAGTACTTACTACCATCTGCGAAATTTCTTGATTTTGCATGTCACACTGCCTTTTTCTTAGCTCAGGCATCGTATAGGACGGCACTCGACGCAATCCGAGCCTCAGATCTCACGCATACGAGCCATGGCATAGTCATGTCACATTACACATCCCTTTTCTAAAGGGGATGTCAGGAAGATCGCACCTCTCATTGTTCGACAAAGGCTTCTCTGCAAGCCCCGCTCTGTGTTCCAGAGTTCGTCCAGATTTTAGAGTCTTTCTTCAAATATTACAAATATCACCGGATGGAGTAAACACTTATGTATATTGCCGTGCATCAAAAGTTTCTAAACGAATCTGCCCTGCTTTCAGGAGGGTATGTACGACGTATAGTGCGTAAGAACCCTTTACGAGAAGATTTCCTCTCATCTTGTACATTTGTATATACAGTGTGAGGTTCGTTCGCCGTATTGAAAGAACGGACTTACAATTCTGGCGAATGACTGGCTATTATACGACTACCTTATACATACATTAGAAGACGGACTTATATACTATGCAATTTTGGCTCGACAGCATTCAAGCGCTCCAACACTCGGCGCTTTCCTAATATCGCGATGATTTCGGCCACGGTAGGACCAGACTAGAAGGAGAGGGACATGTATAAGTATAGGTATTTTCACGATAGCTCATTTGCTCTACGCACGGGTTTTCCAGTCAATGCGTACCGAATTGGTTGCAAAATTGCTGCCTTTCTTCTCTTCTCTTTGGGTAACTCATTGACAAAGGGCTGCTTCTTCCACTCATTGTATACTTCTTTGAGCAGTGATTCATTGAAGGAGGTTTCATCGAGGTCCTCTGCATGCTGAATGTTAATTGATTTAGAAAATCTCGACAGCGCATCGGCTAACGAGGCAAAGATATCAGCCCTTTCTGAAATGGCAAGAAACTCTTACCATAAACCCGGGGATCAAAACTGTTAAAAGTCTGCTGTGCTTCTCTTCCAGGCCAATCTGGATTCCTAAAGAGCTCTTGAAGGCCTTTGATTATCTCAGAGGTAGTATTGCTTCGTCCCTGAACCGTCATGAGATGATATGTGGGTAGAAAAAGGGCACTTACAATCATGATGTCCATGACCATACCTAGCCTTGAAGAGTCGAGGCGATCTCTAGGAAAATGTTCATTCCAGTCATGTGCAATGTGGTTCTGAACCCTTTCAATCAAGCGGCTTCTCTCTTTTGTATCAGCCAATTTGCTTGCAAAGTATTGACGATTGAGAAATTGAAGTTTAGAAAAGTTTGGAACAGCTCTTGACTGAGATACTCGTTCAATGGAGAACTGTACTTCAATTAGCTTGGAGCATTCTCCTCGCTGAGGAACTGACCCTTTTGATCATCTCATCCATCTTCAAAATCTCTTTGGTATCCACAAGAGAATGACTGCTTCCAGTGTGCCAATTGAATCCCATTAGCGCAACAAAATTGACTAAGGCTTCCGGTTCATAGCCCTCCCTTCTATACACATCGACGTGCACATCGCCATGTCGTTTCGAGAGCTTCGACCCATCCGGGTTCATCAGAAGAGGGAGATGAGCAAATTCAGGGAGCTTGAACCCTAAATTTGAGTATAGAGCTATGTGTATGGGAAGAGAAGGCAACCATTCCTTCGATAGGGGATTAGTAACATCCTCACTAGACAGCAGTTAGACCCTACCTCTCCTCGCATAACATGAGTGATGCCCATTTCTGCGTCATCAACTACACTTGCCAAGTGATATGTAGGCCAACAATCGCTTTTAAGGATGATAGGATCATCGATTGCTCTGTCGTATGGAAACTTGAGCAGCCCATACGTAAGGTCATTGACTTGAGTGGTTTGCTTAGGTAGCTTAAAAAATAAACCCTGAGCATCGTTCTCATCAGGCCAATGACACCTACACGTAAACGAACTACGTATTTGCTTCCGGCCTGTATCAAACGAGAGGCTTCTTCGTCATCTGGTGGAATATATTGGACCAATCGCTGAGAACCGCCTTCCTCCTTTCCTGCATCGCGAAAGTCACGATAAGCATTGCCAGACTACGTTTGAATCCTAGTTAATCTCCATTCTATTCATGTCGAACTCGAATCACCCACTCTAATCAACTGTTCGCTGTATTTGATATACTTGTCTAGTCTCTCTGATTGCACATATGGACCACGACCTGCAGGTTTGTTTGGACCTAGGCAGAGCTTTTGAGCCTTGCGCGTGCATTGGAAGAATCGCTTACCTTCATCGTAATGTAGTCCAGTCCACTCGAGAATGTCTTGTATAGATTCTACTGCACCTGGTACATGTCGTTTCTAAAGTAGAAGCATGAGAGAGAAACATAGCGTCATAGGTATAACACACTTTGTCTGTATCCTCTACCCTCAAAATGAATGTACCACCATGCTTACGGGCAAACAAGTAGTTGAATAAAGCTGTTCTCAAGCCTCCAAGGTGTAAGTGTCCTGTTGGAGAAGGGGCAAATCGTACGACAGGTGGCTTTGCAACGGAGGTGGTAAGGGATCTTCCCACTCCCCTAACTATGATCGATGTGCCATATAAGTCTTTATGCTGCAAGCACCCTTGCTTCAGCACGGAGAAGCTTAGTACCATCCACCAGCGAAAGACTCCAATGAAAGTGAGGTAGATCTTCTCACCAAGATCTGTTAGTTTTGTCGCGTGGGCCACGTTTCTCGTGCGCGCTCGCCGTGAGGCGCGCGGAAGCCTGCCTTGCACCTGTCTTAAACTTCTGGCACGCGTCTATCATCGCATCCATCTTCCAGTTCGTTAAGCACCAGCAACTGTGCTCCTTAGCTGGTCATAACGTTTGCTTTCTTCGGAATCAGTCTCAAGATAAAGTTCTGTACAAAAGTCGTTGAAAGGATAGACTGACAAGCCTTATTACTTGAAACGCGTGCGGTCTGGAAAGTGCAGTAAGGAAATATGGCATCGCAGTCGCTCAATCTTTCGGGTGCACCCGATGCAAGTATCTTCAATGACGCTGCTGTTCAAAAGCGCTTTGAGCCACTTGTAGATCCGTTAAAAGGCATCCTAGCATCGCACAGCACAGCACCTCTAGCAACAGGAAAGACAGAGCTGGATGCACCCTCTCTTGCACAGTTGACGTGCGACATCCAGCTTTTCCAACATCGCCATTTGAGTTCCAAGAGCTCCGACAACATCGCGAAGCCGGTGAGGATCCCAGCACATTGCTTTCAATTCGCTACGGACCTCACTCGTTTTGATGAACCTCTAACCACCAATGCGCCTGTTTACCATTTGCTAAGCTTCACATTGCAATATCTCGCCGCACATGGCAAAGGTTCATGGTCTGACATTTCGTCCGATTCACCTGACCATGTTTCGTTCTTTACACAACTGATCGCAGAGGTGAGAAAGAAACTCAAGGAGGAATCCATTATCAAGCCCGTCAAGGTGGCCGCTGGCGCCGATGTAAGTCTAGCAGAAAAAGAGAGTTGCAAAGGTATTGCGCACAAGCTTGAGTGTGAGTATAGTATCATGTATACCCACTTCTTGATTTGCTGACTTGGTACTAGGTCAATGGGTAGAAGACACTGCCGATGCGACGCACATCCTTTTCACTCCTGAAAGTTCGACGGATTCTGCTTCTACTTCCTCCCAAGAATATTTCCGTACATTGGCGAAAATGAATCTCCAACGCGGAAAAGAGGTCTCATTGATACATGTTTGGTATCGACCGGACTCATACGATACCTGGCTGCCATCGCGTGATTTCGCAGATCCAGACCCGGATCCAGGACACAAAGACAATGGTGCATGGTCTGTCAGCACGCAATGGCTCCATGACAGCTTGCGATTCAACGAACTGACCAATGAAGAAGACTACGAGAAGGATGAAGAAGGTGACGCTGGCGATACAAGCATGGCTTTGGAAGAACCTACAGCTTCAGAGAAGTTGGCCAACTCTCGTAAGAGAACATTGCCTGATGAGGTCACCGCGGATGACGATACAAGCACTCCCGGCGGATCAAACGTAGGCAAGAAAATCAAGTTGCTTGTCGCTGCGAAACCCTCTGGAGCATCTTCAGTCGACCTAACTGGTGCGAATGGGCCCCCGCCAGGTCGAAATTACGAGAAAGAACCTATAACGGGAGGTCAATATGGCAATATGCCCGTGGAGATGGATAGCACTGCGGCAAGTTTACAAGTTGTTGCAAATGGCAAAGAGATAGACCAGGATAGCCAGGCTTTACTTCATGATGAACAATCGGAAGACACAATTCGCGAACAACAACGCCTACAGACAGAATCTATTGCTCGCAAGTACTTGGCTGAGCAAACGCAAGAAGTCATTATCCCCTCATATGCCACATGGTTCTCATTTTCGAACATCAATCCAGTGGAAAAGAGAAGCCTTCCTGAGTTCTTCAACAACCGGAACAGGAGCAAAACTCCAGCAATCTACAAGGAGTATCGAAATTTCATGATCAACACGTACCGCCTTAACCCCAGCGAATACCTCACCTTTACTGCATGTCGAAGAAACTTGGCAGGTGATGTTTGTGCTATCATGCGAGTCCACGCCTTTTTGGAGCAATGGGGTTTGATCAACTATCAGATTGATCCTGAGACTCGTCCAGCCACGCTTGGACCTCCCTTCACTGGTCATTTCCGTATTACTGTTGACACCCCGCGAGGCTTGCAACCGTTACATCCCGGAACGCGAAAACCGTCACAGCCAGGTATGCCAGTACATGCAAATGGATCGAGTTCAGAAACTCCAGGCAAGCCTGACCTGACTTTAGAGCTTCGGAAGACGATTTATCAGACATCCCTCAAGATGTCGAGACCTATCGACAACGACACAGCCTCCGCGCTCGTAACAACTGCCGATGGTAACGTGGGTCAAGCCGGCCCCGAGCAACCCTATGCTTGCGACACATGTGGTTCAGACTGCACTCGTACTAGATATCAAAGTATTCGCACCCCTGCCAGAGGAACACATGGATTTTCTCTCTGTTCCACATGCTATTTGGAAGGTCGATTCCCCAGCAGTATGTACAGCGGGGACTTTGTGCGTATTGATGAAGGGCCATTCAAGCAATCTGGTGACAACTCTGACTGGAGCGACGTGGAAACTTTGCGGCTGCTCGAAGGCCTTGAGATGTATGACGATGACTGGGCGCAGATTTCCAATCACGTAGGAACTCGAAGCCGAGAACAGTGCATCACCCGATTCCTCCAGATGCCCATTGAAGACGATTATCTCAACAACACGTCTCAAAAGTCGGATGGTGGCATCAATGGAGCACACCAGACCGCCCAGAGTGATCTCGGCCCGTTGCAGTACTTACGCGATACTAAGTCGGCCGCCATTCCTTTCGCGCAGACAGACAACCCCGTCATGAGTGTGATTGCGTTCCTAGCTAGTGCTGTCAGCCCAGCAGTCGCTGCCGCTGCTGCTCAAAGCGCTCTTGGTGAACTGACAGATGGGCTGCGCAAACGAATCGCCAAGAAGGAGGCGGGAGCAAAGCAGGACAGTTCCTCTGCTGAAAAAGATCAAGGAGAGAAAACAGCAGCAGAAGAGAAAATGGAGGTAGAAGAAGTTCAAGAAACAACAGAGGGCAATGGAGAGACAACATCTGGTGACGCAGAGAATGGAAAGGATCACTCAAACATCCCTAAAAACGCAGTGGAGCGTGCCGCATCTGTCGCTCTGGGAGCTGCAGCAGCAAAAGCCCACCTTCTCTCGTCCTTTGAAGAAAGAGAATGTCAAAAGTTGGTGAGCCAAGTGCTCGAAGCGCAAATGAAGAAGATGGAGATCAAAATGGCACAGTTTGAACAAATTGAGACTCTCTTAGAACAAGAAAGAAGATCACTAGAGATATCGCGCAAGCAGCTGTATTCCGATCGGCTGAACGTAGCGAGGCAGATAGCCATGGTGCAGGACTTGGTGCGCAAAGCCCAAGCGAACCCATTGAGTGTTGCGCCTAAAGATCTCAATCAAGTCAGCAGCGTCCAACATGGAGTGTCGCAGCAAGGCACCATTGTGCGTGAGGCACCCAATGTCCCTCCAGGCCCACCATCACAAGAGGGCCAATTTCGCTCTCTGTGATTAGAGACATGTATTTCTCTAAATCTCTTTCTGTACCAAATATAAGTCGAAATGTAACGCGCTTTTGTCACTTGTGGGTAGAGAATGCCGTCGCAGTCCACACTCTCTTCGTAATTCTACCTCGAGCTTCCATTCCTCCTTTCAATCTTTCACTCAATGTTAACAGAACAACAGTCATATGACTAAAACGGTACAAAGGAACCAAAAAGAGTATAGAAACACAGAAGAAAGGAAATATTCGTCTAAGCGTCTTCGAAATCCTCGTCAGAATCTTCGATTATATATTTGGTCGCATTCTTTCGGCTGCGACTAGGTTGGGTTTTTGCGGGAGGTGCATCGTCTAGCATGACGAAAGAGTCTTCGTCGCCTTCAGAGCCTGCCGTGATTTTGGATACTTTGTTCGAAGGGACAACATACATGTCGTCCTCGTCTTCTTCATTCAGGTTTTCCTCCTTCGGCTTTGATGTCTTTGATGTAGCAGCTTTGCGCTTCTTTGCGCCTGCAGACGTACTTGCAGGCGTGGACGCACGGCTAGGCGCCTCGCTTGCCTCGTGCTTGATCCCATTAGGTGCAGGTTCGGCAACGCTAAGCACAGGTTGCGGGGTAGAATCACCCTTTTTCTTGGCTGGGGCGCGCTTCTTAGCAGCAGATGGGACGAACTCCTCCTCATCCATTGCATCCTCGCCATCCTTTTTGATCGCTTTACGTGGTTTTGCCCCTTTGACAGGAACTTTGTTTTTAGATTTCCCAACGTCGGCCAAACGCCGCGCATCTTCTTCGAGCATGCTTTCCCACTGCTCCTCAAAGTTGTGCAAATCCTCATCCCACAAATTTTGAGGGGTGCGTTTGAGAAGAATGTTGAGTTCCTTTTCTTTCTCATCACGTTGTGACAACAATTTGTCAACTCTCTCCTTTGTCAGATTCCAGATTGCCATGCTGAGAAGGTAGTCATAGTCCGTGTCTGCGCCACCATCATCTTCTTCCAAGTCATCATCGTCTGCCTCAGCAGCAACCTTTGCCTTGCCCTGCTTGGGGAATGGTCGGAATCCTTTTTCACGAAGCTCTTCGACAAGTTCAGCTCTCTTGCGATTATTGACTACTAATTGTTTGGAGATGATCATTTGGACAAAGCGTGCCTGATTAGAGAGTCGCTCATACTGCATCTTGAGATCCTCTACAAGGAAGTCCTTACGCCTCGAATAGTACTCCAAGCGCAATAAATAGAAATCATCAAGAATCTCTTCAGGGGTGGTGTACTTCTTAATTTTGCCTTGAGGATCGAAGAGGACCATGTTGGTTGTGTTGATTTGAGATGACAGTTTAAAGAAGGCTTCAGGGCCTTTCTCAGCGATCTCTGATTGTCCTTTGGCATTGAGCTCGATCACGAAATGAACCGTGGTATCGGTGTGGTACTCCTTGTATTCTTTGATGGTAGATGGAACCTTATCCGTACCGACCAAACGCTCTTCAAGTCCCTCCTTGTACGTTGAAGTCCATGTTTTGATCGGTAGTTCGGTCACCTCCCATGTCTTGTCATCAATTTGGCGACACGCTCCCATGCACTTGAATCGGTTTCTATTTGCGTCTTCAGCAGTGATACTACCAGTGAATCCACGGTACCAAGGCAACATCGGCACATAGTCTTCTCCAGACATGCGACGACGTAAATTGGCCACAATATCTTTAGGATTGTAATTAGGAATATATGACGACCAACCTGTACCAATACCTTCACTCCCATTTATCAACAGGAGAGGGACAGAAGGAATATACCATTCTGGTTCAATACTTTGCCCATCATCATTCAAATAGGTAAGTAGGGCATCGTCGGCGGGGTGGAAGATGCGTCGAGTAATTCCAGCAACGTTGGTGAAAATGTAACGAGCTGAAGCAGCATCCTTACCGCCCATCATACGGGTACCGAACTGACCGTTTGGCATAAGAATGTTCACGTTGTTCGAACCGACAAAGTCTTGTGCAAGGTTGACAATCGTCATAGTAAGACTTTGCTCACCGTGGTGGTACGCCGAATGTTCCGCAACGTATCCAGTGAGCTGAGCTACCTTGATTTCACCGCGAAGTTTTCTCTTAAAGCAACCGAAGAGAACCTTACGCTGCCCGGGTTTGAGGCCATCTACTACACTGGGAATACTACGAGCATTGTCTGCCATGCTAAACAAGATGAGTTCTTTGTTGATGAAGTCGCTGATGGGAACTTGATCGATATTATGGTCTAAAAATGTCCCAGGGCGGAACTGTCGGAGCCACTCCTTTCGGTCGTCTGCTTTCTTTTTGTTGAATGCTAAATCAATCAAGTCGCGATCGCCTGGTTGCGTTGTCTGGAATGGAAGCATGTGCTTGTTCATAGCTCGGAAGTATTTTTTGGCATCCTGCGATGTTGAAGTACCCAAACCCTTGTAGTACTTGATGACCCATCCTTTCCCTTCATTGTTAACCTCCTTCCATTGTTCATACTCTGGCATAGTGAAGAAAGAAATCTCTTGCTTTCCCTTGGTGCACTTGACGATGGGAGTGATGAATTCCACAAGGAAGCTAGGTTGCTTCAGTAGAGTAGGGAAGAAATGATCCAAGAAATTTATGATAAGACCTTTTATATGCGAGCCATCATGATCTTGATCTGTCATGATCATCAAACTTCCGTAACGCAGGCTGTCAACAGAATCGTATTGTTTTCCATGTTGCAGGCCCATGATTTTTTTGATATTGGAGATCTCTGCATTCTTCATGATCTGATCGTGACCAGCCTCACGAACGTTGAGCAATTTACCTCGAAGAGGGAAAACTCCATAATTGTCACGACCTACCTCAGTGAGACCAGAAACGGCCAGAGCTTTGGCTGAGTCACCTTCTGTAAGGATGAGTGTACATTCTTTAGCACGGCGTGTGCCTGCATTGTTGGCATCTTCCAATTTGGTGATTCCTGTGATGCGGTTCCGTTTCGAGCCATCTGTGCCCTTCAGAGCTTTTTCTTGTTGGAATTTGGCAAATGACAACACGTTGTCCACAACACCTGACTTCATAATTTTTTTGGTGAGCTCATCCGTAAGATTCCACTTGCTTCCAAAAGCACTAGGCTTCAGGGTCATAGTTTCTTTTGTCTGACCATCGAAAGAGGGATTGACAATCTGGCAATTCACGAAAACCCAGAGCTGATCTTTAATGGTCTTTGGTTTCACTGAACCACTTTTTTTGTTCTTGGCAACGTAGTCGGAGATTTTGGATGTGATTTGGTGTTCCACCATGTCAACATGTCTCCCTCCTTTGATAGTAGCGATATTGTTCACAAACGAGACTTGTCTGAACTCTCCATCTGAGACTGCGAAAGCAACTTCCCATACTTTACCGCGGTCCGTTGTAGATTCGTAGATGATTGTCTGCTTTTGAGGCAGTGGAGCAGCTTCCATTCCCGCTTCTTGATCTTGACTGGAAGATTGCCCGCCGAGCTCGTTGATTGCATTTACGTACATTTCGACATATTGCTTGAAGCCCTTTATTTTAAGGCGCTCTCCATTGAGGAACACTTTGACATCACGAACTGTACCTGCCATGTCGTACACACGTTTCATCATTAGGGCTTCCATGTCATCCTCAATCCGATCCATATGGAATCGCTTAAAGTCTGGTTTAAACGTAATGCAGGTAAAGTCTTTCACATTAGTTGCCTTTGTGATCTTTGCCTTGCCTCTCGTGCTCATGTTATTGGAAAAGACTTGTTTATACTTTTGTTGACTATTGCTGTCAGCCGTCTCTACAATGAACTCCGTACTGTAAATATTCGCTAATTTGGCACCATACCCATTGCGACCACCGGTGACTTTGTCCTCAGCATCGTCGTAATTGGATGAGGTCAACAAGTTGCCAAATATCAGCTCAGGAATGTAAATCCCCTCTTTCTCGTGAATCTCTATCGGAATACCATGTCCATTGTTCCAGACACTAATCAGACCTTCATTCTTGTCTATCGTCACTTTTAGGGTGTCCATTGTCGGGTCACGCACCTAATTACTCGAAAAACATTAGAAATAATGATATCAGAACACAGCATACTGGGGACTTACTTTATTATCAGCTGCGTTGACGAGGATCTCGTCAAAAATTTTATAAAAGCCAGGAACATAGTCAACTTTTCTATAGGTCATGCGACTATGCTCCTTGTCAAAAACCCAAAGGTCATCGCCATGGTGCTCAGTGCTTCCGATGTATGTATCGGGGCGAAGAAGGACGTGCTCAAGTTGAGACAACTAAGGAATATAGTGTGAATCATATATCTGAAAGAAACACACAGTTTCACGTACCTTTTGGTATGTCTCTGTGGCGGATTTCTTTGTTCCTGGCGCCGGAGTTGTTCTTGAGGAAGAAGAAGCACTGGCTTCTGCAATCTCCACGCCCGGAGTGCGCAAGGCAACATTGACGTCTGACGTTCTGTCCTGATCTAGGTCAATATCGGCTTCATTGCTTTTCCTTTGCGACAAAGGTTCAGCCTTCTTTTTTGCTGGAGCTTTGGCTTTCGGAGCAGCCCGAGGTTTTGCAGAGTCTTTTGTTACCTTTGAATTGGACAGTGGTTGGGCATCATTGTCGAGTGCGATTGGTCTCGATGGATCTGCAGACATAGTGAGTGTGTGATGTTGGGACGTTGAGTAGTAAAGGCTTGCGCTTCTGAGTATATAATATTGCTTTATACAAAAAGGGGACACAAGCGCTTGAGTGGAGCTCTTCCGCACCAAAATGCGGCGGAGTGTGTTGCTCGAGAGTCGTAAAGACAAGATGGTTGATTCGTCTTAAGACTTATTGACAGGACGCGAAAGTAAATTCTAATAAACACCTCTGAGAGGACGCGAATGGAGGCGCGTTGGGCGAGCACGTGTCGGATCGTCATTAGTCTTTCTTTGGAAGACTCCTTGTTCAATTCGAGACAACGCAAGTTACAAGGGGAACATGCTATGGAGGCGAGGTCTAAGAAGCCTTTCTGGCTTGTCAAGAGGTAAACGTCCACTGGGACGTCAGCATTTGCCTTCAGGGACGGACGCGCCATCGAGGCCGTTACAATTCTATGAAGCTCTTTTAGTGTCCAGTGATCAAGCAAATCTAAGGCTTTGGATAGATCCGGCTAGGAAATACTCCTCGTCTGCTAGAACTACATGTGCCAAACCCTCCTCTCTTCGTGTGTTGGACAAAGAATATGAGACCGACGATTACACAAACTTGTCCTCCACGATTCTTGCTCGGACAAACAAGTCACCACAACTCCCCAACATGGACTCGCACCCATTGAAGTTGCTAGTGCAGCAGATCGAGCAATCACTCTCATCGTTCCAGTCCATCCCACCGCCTTCTCCTGTTGTGTCTGTGGAGCAAAATTTCGGCAAGCTAGGATTTGCAGAAGATCACCCTGGACGGAGTCCTTCCGATACATATTATATCAATCGCCATACTTGCCTTCGAACCCATACGAGTAGCCATCAGGTAGATTCATTTGCAAAAGGGTATACAAAGTGGCTTCTCACGGCGGATGTATTTCGGAGGGATGAAATTGACGCAAGCCATTACCCCATTTTTCACCAGATGGAGGGAGCTTGTATCATGGACCTCGATGAATATGAGAATGGTACGGTGCAAAGAGATTGTGAGCTTATGGAGAAGCGATTACGGGAGTCTAGAATCGAGATTGAGGATAATGTGGACCTGCAGGAGGCGGGCGGGTATCAAAAGATCCATGAACAAGACTCCAAACACAGTAAAGCGGCTCAACTTGCTCTACGTCATCTGAAGGCCACGTTGAACAATCTAGCCTTTGACTTGTTCGGAGAGCGCCACGCAGCCGATGCCCGCGTGGCTGGAGAGAATGGCGAGCCTCTGAAGGTACGCTGGATAGCGGCATCATTTCCTTTCACCACTCCTAGCTTCGAAATAGAAGTTCTTTTTCGTGGCGAATGGCTAGAGATCCTCGGAAGCGGAGTAGTGATGCAGAAAATCCTTGATGAAGCAGGTGTGTGTGCCATGATTGGAATATGTTTGGTTCTGATTATATTTTTGAAGGGGTGGAAAAAAAGGTGGGCTGGGCATTTGGTCTAGGTCTGGAACGAATGGCAATGGTTCTTTTCCAGATTCCGGACATTCGCCTCTTTTGGTCTAAGGACCCGCGGTTCTTATCGCAATTTGCACGCAGCATCCCTACTGGTAATACACAAATTCTTAATGGCACCTCACAGATTCCACAAGCTGGTGTTAGCCCAGCAGGAGGTGCCACCTCCCCTTCCCATACGAATGATAAGAAGATGCCATTGATCACCTTCAAACCTTACAGCAAGTATCCTCCTTGTTACAAAGATGTGTCTTTTTGGCTTCCAAAAGGTGCCTCTGTCTTTCACGAGAACGACGTGTTCGAAGTGATTCGTGACGTTGCAGGCGATTTGACGGAAAACGTTGCGCTTATCGACGACTTCGTCCACCCGAAAAGTGGCCGTCACAGCAAATGCTTCCGAATAAATTACAGAAGTATGGATAGAAGCCTGGAGAATGAGGAAGTCAATGTAATTCATTCACAGGTGTCACAAAACTTAGTCGATATTTTGAACGTCGAATTACGATGAAGGAGACAATTTGTAGTTATATATATACAGCACAACCATCCATAATCCATTTTGTGTTTTTAACTACAGATCAGAGTTCGTACTTCAGGGCTTGTAGCGATTGTTCGGAAAAGCCGACGCCATTCCAATGGATCACCTTTACTACGTCGCATCAAGACATATGTCTGGACGTCTTTTGTTTGCGTTTCCTCTCTGGCATCACAAGTCGATCTGGAGATGGACTCAATTCGGATCTCCCCGCGAAGCGCACATTTCCGAGCATCCGTCAATGACAGACGAATCTTTGCTCCCTTGGTAAAATTGGGGACCTCCCCAGGCGTACTATTCATATCTATATCCATATCAGAATCTTGTGTATGGCCGTTTGAGGAGGACATAAGGAGGCCCTCGTCTGCTTCATCGTGATGCAGGGGGAAAGCTTTAAATGTGACAGACATCCGCACCAGCTGTGATGAGATTTCATGAATGACTTTGCCCGCATCTGCATGACAAAACATGCGTGTCAGATGAGGGGTAAAGCGAGCGAGACCTCCAGCAAGGTCGGACCATTGTGTCTAAAAGCAGCACATAGATTTTGAGTGGTGTCAGACAAAACACATGAAAGGAACATACCATGTAGTTCATCGCTTGTGTGAATTGGCTTGCCGCTGCTCCTGCTGTAAAACCGCGTGGATCAAAGCTGGCACTCGGCACATTTCTACGACGAGCGCTGACTTGCTGTGACATTGCGAACCTTCTGGCATCTTGTTCATCCTTTTCTGCCGGCATAGCTGATGAGGGAGGAAGACGTCCTTCTTGGAACGGAAGGCCAGAACCGAATGTTTCGGGTTGTGTAAAGGAGATTCTGCAACGGCATGATTTAGCACAAGAGGTAGAATACCACTCCAACATACTTCTCGGGGACCTCTGCCCGTTTGCCATCCGAATGTAGATTCATGTCAAGGTCACCAGACACAATAAGTCCTTGCAAGAGCTTCTCAGCAAGACTTGTAGCATCTGGCGCTTGGCCATCAGGCATGATTCTGTTCTTGCGAAGGTACCAAGGATGCTGCTTGATTTTTGCAATCGTAATGCGCTCATTAGGGTGGCAGCTGAGCATAGACTGGAGAAGAGCTTCAAGAGAGGGGTCAGCAGATAAGAAAATATTTTTTGTGACTTACAGAGGGGTAATGGGTCAATCCGCGTCCACGGATCGTACAATTGGCCTCGAAAGTATGCCATGAATTCGGGACTCCGCCGAGTAGGTTCGTCCCAAGGTGTGTTTCCGACAAGCAACGCAAATAGTACGACACCAGTGCTCCATACATCGACAGGCTCTCCATGATATGGTTGTCCATTCATCTCTGGGGCAATGTAAGGTAAACTGCCGCATGCACCTTTCAGTTCACGCTCTTTTCCTTTGTACTTGTATACGCTACACAAACCAAAGTCAGCTAGTTTGAGGGAACCATTGAAGTCGAGAAGAAGATTTTCCGGTTTGATATCACGATGTGCCACTCCCTGTGAATGGATATACTCCTACAAGGAAATGTCAAATGAATCACTCCTTGTCACGACGTACTCACCAACGCTTCAACAAGTTGCATGAAATACAGATGTGCCAAGTCCTCCTCCACACCAACATCAGGAGCAATCTTGTCAAACAGATCACCACCTCCTCCCAGCTCGAGAACCATGTATAGCCCTGGAACATAATTTGAGCTGGCATCCCTCAGATATTCTTCTACTCCGAGAAATTCGAGCACATTCTTGTGTTTAAGAACCTGGTGAATCTGCACCTCTTTCCGGAGCGCTTGCCTATCAGGTGGGTGTTGAAGACGTGATGACTCAGAGGAAGGCTTTGCATAAGACACAACCTTGATAGCAGCCACGCGATGCGCGGGGACCTTTGCGTTGATCGCACGAAAGACTCTGAGGATAGTCAGCACAGAAGCGCAACCGAATGCAAAACACACCTAGAAAACCCCCCACCTCCTATGTATTCTACTATTCGGTACCCCTGCACATCGGGGTACGACTGTCCAGTTGAAGAAGTTGGCAAGATCATATACTGTCGATGGCTTTTGGGAAAGAGGAGCGTACGTGTTGGACTTTTGACGTGTTGTTCTTTTCCATTTACGCGCAAATGTGGTCGCGTCTGGATGATGGATCGACCAAACCACCTAGGAATGCCCGTGCGCAACAGAGGGTTTCGGAGAGGAAAGCCATCGACATGGTTAGATCACTTCCGCACGGCTTAATCATGATAGCACGAACTTGAAAAGGCCATGAAAACTGATAAGGGAACAGATATGTGGCAAAGTCAATCGACTTCAAACGAGGGATCGAGTTCAGACACGCCCATCTCAAGGAACAGCAAGAATAATGAGACGTCCGATTTGAATTCCCACCCCGTTTCTCCTCGTCAACCTAGCAATATGCCCGAACAAGTGAGTATTCACAACATAAAGCTGGGTGTTGCTCATTGATTCACAGAGACGAGTTCGCCATATCTCTACCATTATGGTAAGGGGTGTCTCGTTACCATCTACAGACAAGTATCCTATGTACGGACGAGCCCATCGACCTTCTCCGAGGAGGTCGTATTCAATTGCCAGCACATCAAGCTCAGGTACGTTACGGAGAACACCGAGTCACAGAACTATGAGACCAGGCATGCGACGGAGAACCTCGTCGATTGCTTCTCATATCCCCGAAAGCTTGGATTCTGACGATGATGATGATCGGGGTTCACTGTGGAACCATACTGGTTCCTTGCCTCACCTTTCTGCGTGGAGTACGCAAGATTTGTCCAATGCGGTACATGCCCATCTTGTATGTTGCTTTGTGACTTTCTCCGGCTGCCACGGAGAGGAGTTCTATCGAACACCCATTAGTTCTTCAGTCGGATTGCACCACCAGTGGGGTAAGACTCTAGACAGTTCAGGATCCCCCGACGGTATCAACTTGTCTACCGTAGAAACTGAACTGAAGCACGCCGAGATATTTCATATCTGCGTTTGGACCAAGCTAGAGCCAGGTCCATCAGTTCGCAAAGGAAAAACAAGAACACACCAGACTATAGACAATGAAATGGTAGAAGTGGGCAAAGAGAGAGATCTCGGATGGAGCGTAGCGCTGGAATATGATGTAAATCTTGGCGAACTGAAAAGGCTTCGTGGTAATGTACGTATTGCAAGTTCCACTCAAAGCAACTAACAGTATTTTCCATTCTAGCCTGCAAAACAGACGCCATTTCTTCCTTCGAACTCAATCATTCTTGGTCTAGAATATCCATTGGCTCAATGTATAGCCAATCAAGACATACGTAGAGAAAGCTATAATGGACATGAGCGCGTAGTTCGATCCAGCACAGAACTCCGGTACTTTCTCCTCGAACCTTCCGTGGTAGATCAACTCTACAAGAGCGAGGAGAGTATGCCTTATGAGGTTGACGTCAAGGCCAATTCAAATTCTGAAGAGGTACTCAGAAGCTACGAAGTGGCAGATTTGCTACAGTGAGTGGGCAAATACTGTCTTGTCACAAAGATTAGATCAACTTTCCTTTCATTTGTAGAATTTTGCAGCTTCAAAAAGAGACAGGCGATCGGGTAGCTGAGATCAGAGACATCAGTGCAAGGGTAGCCAAAATCGTGAATAGCGATGATAGCTTCTTTACCAACGTAAGTATTATTCAAACGTAAGGCTTGCGACATGTGCTCAATGACTTGAGTAGAAGCTTCAGCACAACGAGCAAAAGGAAAGACTTCGAAGGCTGAGCGAAGAGAGGGATATGATGATTGAAATTGCAAAGGCCAGAAGAAAGCGTCTGCAAGACCGGCAAGAGTTTCTCCATCGTAGACATGCTCGGCTTGACATGGTTCGTCGGCTGCTTTCCTCGAAGAGAGCACTGTATGAGAACCTGAGGTCCCGCATGGAACAGCTTGGCAGGCTTCGAGTCAATATGGAGACCAAGATCTTCGCAAGAAGGATTATGCTCCTGAAGCAACTCGAGACGATCTACCCAATTGAGCTTGTGGATGGTGCAATTTTGCTATTCAGCATCGTCGGTATACCTCTGGCAAATTATGATCAAAATCGGCAAGGATTATCTAACAAAGAAGCGCTCAAGCAAGATGATGATGCAATAAGCAGCGCACTGGGTATGATTGCCCAGATGGTGTCCCTGATGAGCGTCTACCTGGACGCACCGTTGCACTACCCCATTGCAACTGCTGGCAGTCGCTCAGTAATTCAGGATGGCATCAGTGTCATGAGTGGTCCCCGAGCGTAAGTTCATTCGTACTTATCTTGACCATCATTGAATTTCTCCGCACAGCTTTCCCCTCTACGCCAAGGGTGTGGAAAGGTATCGTTTCGAGTATGGCAACTTTTTGCTGAATAAGAATATCGAACAGCTCATGAATGCAGCAGGTATCACGGTCCTTGACATCCGTACTACATTACCAAACCTTAAAAATCTGATTGTCACATTGACAGCATCCAACCAACCAAGTAGTAAACTCTCACGCCGCCATCACATTGGCTCGGAGTTAATTTCCTTACAAGGGAGCAACCTACCATCCACCACTCTCGGCCTCGGACATCCATCAAGTGAGCCCATCATGGAAAGACAGAATGAAAGCGCACAAGCAAAGTGGAGCATGTCACTTTCACGTTGGGCTACATTCAATCCATCGTGGCAATCACATCCAAAGCAATCCACGCCTGCCCCTATCACATCACCCGATTCTCTCCCAACTGTTCGCTCTTTAGGTAAACCACTTTAGGTACTCCCCATTTGACAGTCTCGCTCACTCTCCTGTCAGATAGCTGAGAAAAACAAATGAGATGATGACAATGTTATACAAATTAATTGCTATGAGTAATGTTTCTGCGTGCTAGTGCACGATCGGCCAGGCCTATAGCGACAAAACTGCTGAGAACAATCGCGGATCCTAGGTAGGCTTGTGAGCCACCGGAATGTGACCCTCGTAGCGTGTCTCCAGCAATGGCCAAAGGAATGGTCAAAGAGAGTCCTACTGTGGCCACAAGAGGTGAAGACTTAAGCATGGCAATCAGATATGCCATGTCACTGATGACAGTAATAGCCATATTCACCAAAACACCAGTCCACATCACTTTCCCAGACGGCAAAGAAAAGGTTTCTAGTCCGGCATAGTGCAGTACCAGACCGACAGGCCACATGAGCACGACATTGAGTAGGCCAACGAAGCCAAAGAAGAGCGGCATTGAGACACGAGACTCATGCTCTATGCGCTTTTTGAGGAGAACGACGTAGACTGCGTAGAAACCTGCCGACATGAGAGCCAAAAGATCACCTGCAAAAGGAGCCACAGGCTTCTGCAGATTGTTTTCTGATGACAAAGTGTCCGCCGTACCATTAGAATCGGCTCTCGTCACCATGAGCACACCAACAAAACTCATCGTCACTGCCCCGAGCTTCGAGAACGAAAAGTGCTCGACTCCTGCCATAGATCCAAGGGCAAGTGTAAAGAAGCCACTAGCACTGCTTAGTGTCGTAGCACTTGCCACGCTTGTTAGCTTGAGAGCAACATTAAGGCAGTAGTTTGCCAGAAACCAAACGACCATGAATTGTAAGGCCAAAGTGGCGGTCTCATGTAGTGTCAAAGGAGGTGTCATGGTATAGTCTGTGGGCTTGGGAAAATTTCTCGGGCGCCTTCCATCGATTGAAGAGGGTCTGATGGCTTCCAGATCCTGTATATCGGCACTCGATCGTGCATGCAAGCGACCGCGGTGGGAGTCTTCCTCCGTCGCAACTATAGAGTATTCCTGACGTATATTATCCGACCAAAGTCCACCAGGCGGAAGCCGGAACCCTAGGCTCGTTAAAAAGGTGGTGAAATGAGATGCCCCTGTAACGCCAGACGAACGTCTCCGCCTCTGGAAGGCGACGAGGAAAGGGACCAGGTAGAGGCAAAAAGAGGCGGTGTTTAAATATGTGACAGCAAATGGCTTGTCGTAACCTTGTGTTCTGGAACGGGTTCAGAGCAGATTCATTACAACACGATATACACTCACAATTGGAAGTTGGTAAGAAAATTGGACCCTGTTAAATTCATAGTGAGCTTTGCCTCAAAGCTTTCTCCATCCAACGCACCTGTCCAGAGCAGAACGACAACCAATAACAGAATAATCCCCGTAGCAAAGCTATCGTTCGTGCGAGAGACTGCTATGTCCATATTAGCAGGTATAGCTGAGAAATTAGGGGATCTAATTTGTCCAGCGTCGTCTCCGTGCTCGTAGTGTTCTACACTACCATAGTCCGGAGAGTCTTGCGGAATGGGCTCAACCATTAGTAGTTGGTCGACGCAAACATACCTACAAGAAGTATTTGCTTTCCCTCTCGAAAACGCAATCCATCGCTAGCGTGTCGCCAGCCTCTTCGCGCCGATTTTCTCTTATCTTGCATGGGCTATAATTTGGAATGATCAATGTCTACCACACATCGTGTCAATACCGAAAGGCCGCCCTCTTTGTGATACCAAAAGTCGTACGTTGTGGTCCAAAAGCTTGGGGCTGCAACAGGGAATAAGCTGAAGAATGTCTTCGACGGCGAGACGAGGTAAGACAGGTAAGTAGTGCCACTGCTTCAGACCTTGACTGATAATCGGTGACGTAGATCTCTCTTCTTCGCCGCGGCCCCGCAATGCAACAGTCTCGACGACTAACACTGGCGCAGATGCTCATAATCTACCTTCCTCCCATCCTGTGTCGGTGCCAGGCGTAGATATCGTGGCGGAAAGGCGAAGCAGTAATCCAATACCTGCTTCCGCACAATCCTCTTCCAAACCTTTTTCTCGCTCTTTGACCGTTTCCGACTCTACATCTTACAACGTCAGTGGAGGCCCTCTGCCAGCTAGCAAGGTACGGCCTGTCTCATCTGCCAGAATTATCACCTTCCAGCAAGGCACAGGCGGAGAATTCATGGATTCTGGCATACAGAGTGATGTTGAGCGACAGTCCAGTGGTATTGGCAGCAATGGCAGCTCGGAGATCATTTTGCAAGGTCGCAGCTAGTGAGTATCTAATTCACAATGCATGCTATTGCTAATCCATCTAAAGCCGCTTCCACCCTCATCCTGAACATAATGTGCCGCTCTCATCGCCGTACACGGCTACGTCAAATACTATCCGTGATAGCACCGCCCTTTTGGCTGGTATGGCTCTTCGTCAAGATGAAGAAAGTAATACGGACCTGGATACAGACAGCGCAGTTGCAGAATCCTCCGAAGAAAGCTTTTCCTCAAAGCCACTGGCTATAATAGGACGACAAAGTCCTAAGTCTAATGCGCTTTCTGTGTCTCACTCCGGCAAAGCACCTAGCAATCTGTCTAAGGCCATGCTTGCTAGTACGTCTTCCAGTCTTAATACTGTCCGTGCAGATGTGACACATGAAGGAGAGCCCGACATTGTCTCAGAAACTGATGAGGAACAGCCTACACTCGGTGAAGACACACCCCTGCTCCCGTCGCATAGAGGACGCCGACAGAGCCTGTCGCATTCCGCGTGGAGTGGGAGACATGAGTTTTCCCAATCGCGAAGCAAATCACCGTCCGCAGGCCAGGAAGCAGCTCATTCCAGCTTCAGTATATTATCCACTCGGAGTAATCATATGGAGGCGAGTGGGCACAACAATTCGTCCGCCTATGGCTACGGCGCGCTCGCACAGGCATCTCAATCTCAAAGAGCCGGTGATGGTCACCATGTATCATTTGCCGAAGACGATAGCTATCGAGAGGCATCTACGTCTCATTGGTATCTCAAGCCATGGCAATGGAGACGAGGGACAACCTTGCTGGACCTGCATTCAATGACGCTAGGTTTGAAGAAAGTCAAGTCTCATGCACGCAAGTTTACTTGGCAGGATGTGGTAAAAGCCTTTGCAGAACCTGTTCACCTTTTACCAGCTGTGTTTCTAGGAGTGCTCCTCAATGTCTTGGATGGTGTTTCTTATGGGCTCATCATTTTTCCTACGTCGTACCCCATATTTTCCAACTTCGGGGGTGATGGTGTCTCCATGTTTTTTGTCACTTGCATTATCAGTCAATTGGTTTATACCCTGGGAGGCTCTATCTTCAAAGGGGGAAATGGTAGCATGATGATCGAGGTAGTACCTTTCTACCACATTCTAGTCAAGATTATCATTGATTTTTTAGGGGATGAAGATCCAGCAGCTGTGGTAACAACAACAATGCTAGCCTTCGCTCTCTCCTCTATCTTTGCAGGCCTCGTGTTCCTCCTTCTTGGATATTTCCGTCTTGGTGTGCTAATTGGCTTCTTCCCTCGGCATATCTTAGTCGGCTGCATTGGTGGCGTGGGCGTGTTCCTCATCGAAACAGGCTTGGAGGTCTCTGCACAACTGAAATCAGAAGAAGGATTCGAATGGAACTTGGCTACACTTCACTATTTCACCCAGTCCTGGACAATGGTCGCACATTGGGTTCCTCCTCTTGCCCTTGCTATCTTGTTGCGTCTGCTCACGTCAAAATTCCACAACCCACTCATATTTCCGGGGTATTTTTTGGTGATCCCAGCTATCTTCTATGCTGTCGTATTTGGAATCTTGAAGCTCCCCCTTGACGAACTCCAACGCAATGATTGGGTCTTTGACGTGGGGAGCGCTGCCGATGCCCCATTCTGGCGCTTTTACACCTATTTTGACTTTTCCAAAACAAGCTGGAAGGCCCTATGGGCTACTATGCCAACTCAAGTGAGTATTGTCCTGCTCTCTCTACGTCGCTGATACAGTATTGTTGTGCAATCCAGCTGGCTCTTACGTTCTTCTCCATCTTGCATGTTCCTCTGAATGTGCCTGCGCTAGCAGTTTCTGTCAATGAAGACAACTTGGACACAGATCGAGAGCTTTTTGCTCACGGAGTCTCCAATATCGCTGCCGGGCTTGCCGGCAGTGTCCCAAACTACCTATGCTACGTGAACAGTGTCCTTTTCTATCGAGTGGGAGGAGGCAGTCGTTTAAGTGGCCTATTATTGGCAGCAGGAACATTCATTATCTTTCTTTCTGGCCCGGGGGCAATTGGGTACCTACCCATCATGGTGGTTGGAGCACTTATCTTTGTTCTAGGGATCGACTTGACCAAGGAAGCCATATGGGACACGGTGGGCCGAGTCAATGCCGGAGAATACTTCACGATCTGGCTTATTATCTTTGTCATGACATACTACGACTTTGTTGTCGGGATTTTATCAGGTATTATCGTTGCCTGTCTTTTCTTTGTCATTCAGACGTCTCGTCGCCGAACTGTTCGAGCTGTATTGGACGGTAGTATCGCTAGAAGCACAGTTCGGAGGCATACTACTCAACGACACTTCTTGGATCGCGTTGGACAACAGACACAGATCGTAAAGCTTCAGGGATTCCTCTATTTCGCCACTATTAGCAGTGTCGAGGAGCTGATACGCCAAGCCTTGGATATTGCATCATGGCAGGAAAACCCAATTCGATTTCTCATAGTAGATGTGAGTACTGCATGCTTCACCTTGATTTGACCTAAAGTCGATTTTGTAGCTTTCCCTTGTAAGCGGGGTGGATTTCTCTGCTGCAGAGGCTTTCATGCGGATTCAGCGACTTTTGGAGGCAAAAGATGTTGTATTGATATTTTGCGGTCTGACCCCCGATAGCGACGTTGGCATAGCTTTACGAAGTGTAGATCTCTGGTCCGGCTCGGGTGTCCGCCTAGAAGTGTTTCAAAATCTCAACGAGGCTTTGGAATGGACGGAAAACCAATACCTTCGTAGCATGTACCTGTCTGGATTAGCCAGCGCCAAACCGCTTCGCCAAGGTCACCGTGGCGCTCTCGACATACCAGACACAAAACAAGCACCTCTCTTGAGTATCGACGAGACATTTGAGAATAGTCCTAGAAGACAAGGCCTTTTTCATGCTGCACAAGAAGCATCCAACATAACTAGCCGTGCACAGACATTCACACAATCTCAAATAGGAGACTCTGCCACTATTTCCTCGGACGGCGCGATCACCAACCCTACTTCTGGAAATCGTCGTCCGTCTACATCAACACAACCACAACCTTTCTCGCTTCTAGTCACCACGTTTCAAGCATGGGTCCAAGAGCATCATGATGAGACGTTCTTTCAGCTCCTGGCACCATATTTCACACAAATCCGCTTGCTTCGCGGAGAGACACTCTGGGAGCGCGGCGAGGAGTCGGACGGCCTTTACCTCATCGAATCTGGGATTGTGAAGGCTCGCTACGATTTTCCTCAAGAAGCATACGAAATTAATGAGTCTATGCTTGCGGGAACCATCGCAGGTGAACTGACTTTCTTGTCACAAGCTGTTCGCAACACCACTGCATACGCCGATCTCGATTGCTCGCTGTGGAAGCTGGACAGGCCCAGCCTGACACGCCTTCGTGCCGATCATCATACCGTACATGATAACTTCGTTCAACTACTTCTATGTGCCTGCTCAGAGGAGCAAGAGGGGCTGATGAGCTATTTGGTTAGCCGTCTGAGCTGATGAAATAAGTATCATTTAGCATGCTAGTTACCATTTCTCGTTGCATTCTCTCGCTTTCCTCGGTCCGAGTGCTGTCCATATAGATTGATTTCCAGATGTGGAGAATCACGCGCCTGATTCACTGCTCCAATGCTATCGTGTAGACACGGAATAGCGTCCTTTCGCCCGGGTACTTTGAAAGCGAGAGTGAAACTCCACTCTTACTTCCCGTAAGACTGTCACTTTTCTTCTCAGGAATATTGCACCATGTTTCAAGCATTGAGATCACCGTTGGCTCGAGCATCGACTCGGAATGCTCTATCGCTGCAGAACATGGCCTCTGTTCGCTTCATCTCATCCACGCCCCGCTTGTCCTACGAGAACATTGTTGTCTCCCAACCTAAGCCTTCGGTTACATTAATTACACTGAACCGGCCCAAGGCGCTTAATGCTTTGAATTCCGCCTTGTTCCATGAATTGAACGACGCTACCGAGAAAGCGGATAATGATGCAAATATCGGTGCTATCGTTTTGACCGGCAGCGAGAAAGCTTTCGCAGCTGGTGCTGATATCAAGGAAATGAAGGACAAGGAGTTCCAAGATGCATATAAGACGAACTTCTTAGGACATTGGACAAAATTGACAACCATCCGTAAGCCAATCATTGCTGCTGTTAGTGGTCATGCGCTAGGTGGCGGCTGCGAGCTTGCCATGATGTGTGACATTATCTTGGCCTCGCAGTCTGCTACATTTGGACAGCCTGAGATCAATTTGGGTGTGATTCCTGGCGCAGGTGGTTCTCAACGCCTCACAAAAGCTCTCGGAAAGTCTCTGAGTATGGAGTTGATCTTGACTGGAAGACCTATGTCTGCTAGTGAAGCTGCTTCACATGGCCTTGTGAGTCGTGTTGTAGACGGTGACGTACAAGAAGAAGCGATCAAGGTAGCGGAGAAGATTGCTGCTAAGGGTGGCATTGCTGTCCAAGCAGCAAAGGAAGCTATCAATGCATCGTACGAGCTAAGCCTTACAGAAGGCAATCGTTTCGAGCGTCGACTTTTCCAAGCACTTTTCGCAACCAAGGACCAGAAGGAGGGGATGAGCGCGTTTGCGGAGAAGAGAAAGGTAAGTCAAAGCTCGATTTTTTTTTCTTTTAACACTGATGAATTATAGGCCAATTTCACCAATGAGTAAAACAGTAAATAGTATGAGAAAGAATACAAATAGGTACAACCTTGAGATGTGACGAAGGGTATCGCGAAAGTTGATAGATCTTTCTGGTATCAATGGGCTCCAATTCTAAGAGCAGCATTCGCCAGTGCCTCTTCCAGCACTGATTTTTATCGCACGACGCATCCTATCGCGCTCGCGCTCCTGGTCAGAAGGAGGGGCCAAACCAGAATCTGCTTCGATAGCTTTGTGCTCTTCTTCCCACTCTTGTAGCACCCAACGGATGGCAACTCGCTCTGCTACATGTTTGAATACGTCTTCGACTGCCGTCCCTGTCTTGGCACTAGTGTAGAAGAGGCGAAATCCTTGCTCCATATTCTCGTCCTCATACAATTCTGCCGCATCAACATGTCTCTGGTTGTCTATGTATGTTTGCGGATGTTCTTCAACGTCCCCGTCCGCTACACGAACCGTGGAAGCACATGAGGAGGGACGCGCGGAATACAGGGTGATTCGTCTGTTCGCCTCTTGCTCTTGAGAATGTTTTCCTGTGATGGAATCATACTGATCAAGCCTGTCTCGGTCAATCGAAAAATTCGAAGAGCCTCTTCGTAGAAGAGCACTGCTCTCGGCGTACTCCGAAGGCGAATTGCTGATCCTCATACTATGGGAGTTTTCTTGGACTGGGAATGGGATGGGATCCCCGCTAGGAATAGAATTCACAGCGGAAAAAGCGCTTGACTCAAATATCTGTTCGTCATCATGCTTCACCTGCTCTTCCCTATTTGGACATTTGTTTGTCGATTCAGATTCATCATCAAGTGGAAGAAATGATCTCTCTGTGTCTTCTACAGGTTCACCGGAAGAGTGCGATTGACCACCCACCGTTTTATTGTCTTTTGCACTGCTACCCATGCTCGGTGCTTTATTCGTCCTCGATTCCGAGTCAATTGTCGAACTGAGGTCCCATGGATTGTCGCTATAGGTTGTGCTGCCACGAAGGGAATAATAAATACTTGTCGCTCCTAATGAGGTGTTGCTATCGTATCTTGACCGCTCGTAGGTACTACTTTTTGATGATTCCTTTTCTTTTGAGAGCGAACGATGCAAATATGGAGTAGAGCTTCGTGAAGACCGATACGATCTCCCAAGTACAGACCTCGTTAGCTCTTCCGCCTGGGCCCCAGGCGCAGACACAGCGTGGGGGTGTCTTCCCTCTGCCGCAGAAGCGCCTTGTTCAGTGGTACCTCGTGAGGAATCTCTTGCATTAGATCTACTCAGTACATCTTCAGGATTTGCAGGAACGGGCTCCATAATGCTTTTCGGGGCGAAAGGATCGCTACCGTGGTGCATATTCTGGAACGGATCTTCCTCTTTCGCGTGATAAGGCAGGTATCGAGGGATAAACTCATCAAACCACAAGCGAGCTTCCGACCAACCCGTGCCTTTCCAGTCTTTGTTATGTTCACAGGTTGACAAAAGATCACCTTTACATCCGACTGCCACCCAACAGAAGCGTTTGCGATTGCTGTACTGTTGTTTCGCATGTTGCTCATTGCAATCACCTACATCTAAGTCGCCCATCGCACAAAAATCACGGAACCATGACATTGTCCTCTCCAAGGCGCCTTTTTTTGTCACATCAAATGCAATGATAACAGCATCTGCGCCCCGGTAGAAGGCCGTGCCCAAGCTTTTGAATCGTTCTTGTCCTGCCGTATCCCAAATCGACAAGGTAATTCGCATCTTTTGTGTTCGCTGCTTGTTCATTGCTGAAGCGTCATGGGAAGTTGGATTTGCGCAAGGCTGGAGTCGAATGTTATCTTTTGACGGAAGTGGCACCTCAACCTCCACCGTTCTGGCAATAAAATCCGTTCCGATAGTCGCACGATACGCAGGTTGGAAGTGGTTTGTGAGATATCGTGCACGTAATGACGTCTTCCCTGCGTCTCCGTCTCCCACTATCACGACCTTGAGATTTCGTGACATCAAGGGTCATAGATGTGAAGCGTCCGTAAGACTATCGGGATCAGCAAGAATTGAATTGGTTAGAGGGGGTTGTGGATTCATTTTGCATATTAAGCATGAGGTAGTAATATAGTGGTCCGTGCCTGAAGAAAACACAGAAATCCCCACGAAATTGAGTCAGGGCTCAAACCTGAATATGCTCATAGAGTGAACTGTGACATTGCTAGCTTGTCCAGACAAGGAGCTTACGATGTACATGGCAAGAAATCGAAGCGATGAGGGAGTATATTGTACAATGCAATAGAAGTGTGGTCTAGAGGTAGAGGGATCTGGGAAGGAAATGTCAAATTTCGCGCCAGCAACCTGCAATTATACTCACGGAGAGAAAATAATACTGCCTTGGCGCTCGAGCTTCTCCAGCGACCCAGTGAATTTCGTCTCTAATTCTGTATTTCCTATAGCCTTTGCTGCTTGCATCATCTGTCGTAAAAGTTCTTGTAGGCGACGGAAGGCACGGATGATAGATCCCTCAAAGACATCTGTTAACTTGCAAATATCTGCGAATTTGGCACCTCTGCACCACTGCATGACAGCGTCCATCAATTCCACCCGGAAGCTCGACACATACTCGTCCTCATTGACAGGAAGCCTTGATTCTATCGAAACCTTGGCAATGCGTCGAGCGGATTCTTGCATTGTTCGCAGAGGTGCTGCAAGATCTTCCTTTAGTCGAATCTGCTGCTCAGACTGTGAAACAAATAAGTTGAGACCCTCCATGATTTATACATCAAACATACCTTTTCGTTGAAGACGAAGCAACTGAGCAACGCTGCACATTGCTCTTCCGACAACTCGTTGAATACGCCATTGAATATCATCTCCGTAAGGAGAAGCTCGTCTCCTGTGCTAATCTCACATGCTACTCGGCCTTTCTTTTCCACAATGTCATCTGCGGAAGCAAACCCTAGCCTTCGTAACACACGTTTCCGACACTTCAATTCATCTAGTTGCATGACAGAATGAGCGTCGTTTAGTTGCTTGTTGAGCTGTTCCACGTGAACTCGAGCTGTTTCTTTGGCAGTGTAGGCCTTGAACAACGAAGCCAATTCAGGGCTGTCGTGGAGCGGAGATTCGGCCAATTTCCCTTCAAGGAGAGCTATCTTTTGTAGTAGCGTCTTAAAGCTCTCATCTGAGATCTTCATGTCTTTGATGGGGTCCAAAAGAGGAATACCTTTCGTCTTTGCAGGGAACCGCCGGAAAACTTCATTAAGGCGGCTCTTTACTTGTTGCCGAGCATCTCGAGAGCGAAGATCCTTTGGCAGGATCAATCGCAAACCAGAGATACTTTGCAGTGTGCTCAGAAGTACGGGAACAACGGCCATTTCTCCCTCTTGACCTCGCAGAGGAGGTTGCACTCCTGAAACCAAACTGTTGCTGCCCCGAGCAACATCTTTTGCAGAGGGAATAACAGCTCCTCTTGCCACTTCCAACAAACAATCAACAATGTACTGGCTGTGTTCCGACTCGTCGCTATTGCTGGCATTTTTCCCTTTGGGCAGTGCACGCTTTTGGTAGTTGACAACGCATCCCCACCCAAAATCGAGGTCTCCGTGCTGTACATGAACCATCCTTCCTGGTTGCAGGAAGGGAAGTGAATACGTAGGGTGTGTTATAATTTCGCCAAAGTCACGATTCAGATCCTCAAGCTGCTTGCGAAGATCGAAGTACTCATTTGCCTGCTCTTCTTTAGGAACTTCCAATTGATCGAATTGTTTCCTTGCTTCTTCTAATTCATTCTCAAGCTGGGGTACAGTTGCTGCGCTCTGGAATTGAAAGAAACAGCGCTCCAACATATATTCCGGCGAGATGCCTTCGACACGCATTAGGTTGAGGATCATGTTGTAACCAAGGTGGAATGCGCTATTTAATCGATCTGCCTCGCCTTTCACCATAGTCTTTGCGGAAGAAGGTTCAAGCTTTTCGTCAAACATCATGATGACGATCCCTCGATCGTCTAATCCACGTCGACCAGCACGACCAGACATCTGAATGAATTCACCACTTGTAAGATTTCGAAACTCTTTTCCATCCCACTTGCGAACGGCGGTGAACACAACTGTCTTCGCAGGCATATTGAGACCAATAGAGAATGTTTCCGTTGCAAAGAGGACCTTGATAAGACCTTCCTGGAATAAGAGCTCAATAATTTCTTTCAGAATCGGTAGGAGTCCTCCATGGTGTATCCCAACACCTCGGCGAAGTAGAGGAAGAATATGTTCAATTTGCGGCAGCGACCGGTCTTCTTCACTGAGAGCTCCTATAGCATTGTTGAATACAAGCGACACCATATTTTTTTCATCTTCCGTGTTGAACTCGAGCTTGCTCATTTGCAACGCCAGCGCTTCACACTCCTTCTTGGAGAATGCAAAGACAATGACAGGGTTATAATTCTTGACCATGATCATTTTGACAATCTTGTAAATGTCCGAAGGCCCCTTCTGTCCTCCTTTTTTGGTCTGCCCTTTCTTGCCCTTTCCACTGTCCGCACTAGCTGGGTCCTCGCCACGGCCATCCGTCAAGGCGCCCATCGCCTTTTGGAAATTATCCTCACGGAAAGTGCCACGTTCATCCACAACGAGGTGAATCCCATCACCTCCAGCTGGAAACAAATAGTGCTGCAGAGGCGTAGGTCGAAAGTCGGTGTAGACAACGTGACAGGGCTGAACATGTATTTGGGCGATCCAAGACGCAAATTGCATTGCGTTCGGAATAGTGGCAGAAAGGAAGACATATCGAACTTTGCGCGGGAGCAAGATGATCGTTTCCTCCCACACGACACCACGCTCACTGTCTCGCATGTAATGGATTTCGTCGAATATGACCCAAGCAACTTCTCTCATGATTTCCGAGCCACGATAGAGCATAGATCGAAGAATCTCGGTTGTCATCACGAGACAGCTTGCACTTGGATTGATAGTCACATCGCCTGTCATTAAACCAACGTCTTTGAACTCTTTCGCCATTTCTCGATACTTCTGATTCGACAAAGCTTTGATCGGGCTCGTATACACAACACGCTGGCCATGATTAAGGCAGTGTGCGATGGCATATTCTGCCACGACGGTTTTTCCTGCAGATGTGTGAGCTGAAACAAGAACACTTTCACCTCGTTGAATTGAGTGAATTGCCGTTCTCTGAAAAGGGTCGAGAGTGAAGGGATATTCCTTGGCAGGTTTTTCAGGAGGAACATGAGAAGACAAAGGAATGTAAGGATAGTTGGGAGGAAGCGCTACTTGGTGTCGCACAGAGTGCGTGAGCTGCATGGCACCTGGAGCACTCCCCATTACAGTCTTGGAATGACCAATGACTTGCCCAGAAGCTTCAGCTTCCACTGCAGAGGGCGTTTTCCCGTCATGCTTTCCAATCGAGCTCTCACTGGTTGCCCCATGCTCGGTCGGGATTTCTCGCACAGCCTCCGCAGTGAACTCGTCGGTCACAACACTCGGTTGATCATTGAACTTCTCTGGAGCGATTTTTGCCGCACTCCTGATCCGTTTCCTAGATGCAATATCCACACCTCCGTCTACGGTAAGTGGCGGCGACTGTGATTGATTTTGGGTTCGTTTCCTATTGTTTGTTGTACCATTATTATCGAACTCTACTTTGTTTTGGTCGCAATTGTGATGTGTATCGTGTATTTTCCGTGCCTCTTCGTCCTTTCGTCTTGCTTTCTTGGCCTTCTTCTTGTTCGCCTTAATTTTTGTTGCATTGTTTTGGTCGAACTCTTCCTCTGGTGGTGGATCTTTAGAGATGGAGTTAGACCCTGTATCGAATGCGCTGAACAGGGCCGTTGGATCCATTGTTGTATGTGGATGGGATGAATCCCAAGTGGTTAGAGAGATGTGTATCTTCCATAAAATTATGCAGCAGCACGTCAAAAAAAAATGTCGAAGCAATTGAGCTTAAGTAAGCAAGCGCGTGTTGCGAACAAGCCAGCCGCGCGTCCATTCACTTCATTCTCTTGTTCCTTAAGGACCTATCTACAACACAAACGCCAATATGGTAAGTGTTATATCTTCATCTGACCGTCTCGAGCTGACTACGTTGTTAGTCAAATGCGGGATCGAGCGTTGCTGGGCCTTCTTTGCGAATTGTTCCTGGACCACCCTCGTCAAACAGTATCTCCATCGATTCCACATCGCACCCTGTACATATCGGAGTTCACGATGTAATGCGCCATGGCCCTCGCAA
This sequence comes from Meruliopsis variegata, assembly GCA_037044235.1. NCBI lineage: Eukaryota > Fungi > Basidiomycota > Agaricomycetes > Polyporales > Irpicaceae > Meruliopsis > Meruliopsis variegata. The sequence continues at coordinate 1,255,140 of JAWLTJ010000001.1, forward strand.
TTTAGCATCTGAAGCCTCATCAGCATCCGTGCACCATCCTCTTCAACAGAGACTGGAGCAATGGGATGAGACTCGGGATGGTCTCAAACTGACAATGCAACGAAACATGTTCGGAATGGCTGCCCCCATCCGAACCCTGATGGAACGTAAAATCGTCGATCATGTGTGTACGATGCGTAGATGGTGGTAGTGTTGCTTACTTTCACCCTTTTTTCAGAATCCTCATTTTCCTGCACTACAAGCCAATCAAGCTGGTGCTCGAAGGGGTATGTCTGGTTTGCACCGCGATATTCTCAATGGTGATGATGAAACTCTGGATCCTGCCGATTTCCTGCCAAGTATGTATTAGAGGCTCATAAGTGGCTTTGCACTCATATTCTTTCATCAGGTGGTACCGCCTCTGAGTTCCTAGACATCCACTCTCACATGGAACGTAAGCGAGGTATATGATTACTAGCATGTTCTTGGTACAATTTGATTTGATCATCGTGATATGTGTGTGAACAATGACGTGTCATCCTTCCTCACTTGACCCTTCATCGGAGGCTTCTAGATGAATGTGTTGAGGAACTGCAAGTGATGTTGAGTGACTTGGCAGAAGCTCTCATTCCGTAACTCACACCACCCGAATCTTTTCAGATCGATTTTGAATTTGACTGGAGTTCCACTCTCCATCACTTCCACTCCCTCTGAGCAAAGATTTCAGGTATAATTAATCATAGGACGAAAAAAATTGGACGGACTCACCTTCTCGAAGTCTTTCCGCTTGATGCGCTGCCCCCTCTCCGCCATCGCCGCGTTCCGAGATAGTGCCATTGGAGCCAACGACTCTTTGCCAGGGAATGTCAGGGGCTTGGACGAATTTCATTGCCTGCCCCACGAGTCGTGAATCTGTCAATTGTCCGTCAATGCTCGCGGAAAGAGTTGTCGTATCACGTACGAGAAGGAGATCCTGCGAGTCTTGCAATGTGCCCTTTCATTCATTTAGTATCTCTTCCGACATTAAGTGACTTGCTCACCATAGCTTGTTACCATTCCATACGGAATCATTCTTGCGATGTCATAGACTATGGCTGCAATGGAGGATGAGCATTTTCAATTAAGATGCTTGTTGCTGATAGGTACCGTGAAACTCAGCAGGATCCACCGTAGCCATCTTCCTCGGAAACAGCAATGGCAGCAACAGGCCAGCCAAGTTCGTACACGGAGAAGCCTGGTCAATGCACACAAAGCCTCCCATTAATGTGTGATTGGCTGGCCACTAAGACGTGCTTAGCAATATTTTGTAACGAAACACGAACTAATTCGGTTCCCGAATGGCCGTCGCACGAAATTCCGAATCCTTTCCCCATCCCCATCCCCTCGTATCCTCACCATGCTTCCTCGTACGGCAGTGAAGGCTAGGCCGACAGCGGCGACATACCGCTCGCCTAATTTTGCAAGGTCGTTTTCTGCCTCTTCTTTTGCCCGTTCTGCTAAGCCACCTACCGCCATTCTCATGATGAACATGGGAGGGCCTTCGACATTGGATGAAGTAGGAGATTTCCTATCGAGATTATTTCATGATCGTGACTTGATACAGCTGCCTTTTCAATCAAGACTTGCACCGCTGATAGCCAAAAGACGCACGCCCAAGATCATTGAACAATATGCAAAGATAGGTGGCGGAAGTCCCATTCTCCGTTGGACGAGATCGCAAGGGCATGCCATGGCAAGGATGTTGGACGAACTATCACCGTCTACTGCACCTCACAAATCATACACGGCATTCAGATATGCAAGGCCGCTGACCCACGAGGCATTAGACGAGATGAAGGCAGATGGTGTTCGACGAGCGGTTGCTTTTACTCAGTATCCGCAATACAGCTGTAGCACGACAGGCAGCTCGTTGAACGAACTATTCCGAGAGATTCAAAGGAGACGTAAGGACGATCAGCAGACAAATTCAGACATTACTTGGAGTGTAATTGATCGGTGGCCAACTCACCCAGGGCTGATCGAAGCTTTCGCGAATCGCATCCAGGCCGTGTTAGAATCTTACCCCGTCGAAACTCGCAACCAAGTACCGATCATGTTCTCAGCTCACTCTCTACCCATGCAAATTGTCTCAGGAAGAGGGGATCCTTACCCTGCCGAGGTAGCTGCCACTGTTTCTGCGGTGATGACAAAATTGGGGTGGAGCAACCCGTACAGAGTCACTTGGCAATCGCAAGTCGGACCCTCTGCTTGGCTCGGCCCACAAACAAGCGATACATTGAAAGGATGGGCAAAGCAAGGGTATAAGGATGTGATTGCTGTCCCAATCGCTTTCACGCAAGATCACATCGAGACCCTCTATGAGCTTGACATTGAACTACAAGAAGAGGCGGAAGAACATGGCATTCATCTGAAGCGGGCAGAATCTCTCAACGATGAGCCAACATTCTTGCGTGCCCTTGCCGATATCACAGCATCTCATCTTGCGTCTGTTAATGGTACGTCGCAGTCTGGCCTACACAATGTGTGGGAGCAGGGCTTCACCAGTCGGCAAATGCAACTGCGGTGTCCAGGATGTGTGAATCCTGTTTGTAGTGAACAGAAAAAGTTCTTTGCCAATAATGGCATGAACGTAGGTGAAGATGCTTTACGGTCCTGAACTCTCTCTCTCTCCTCTACATATGTACTATTAAACGTTGAAATGCAAACAGCATAGCATACTCGATAGAGCAGTCTACAAATAGATGTCCGCGCGATCCTCTTTCGTCCATTCGCTCGGGCCATTCCCTGCACACACGCAAGTTCTCATATCCGCAAGATTGTATTCCATTCTTATTTTGTCGCCAGGCATCCCAACGTAGCAAATACATCGGGACGTAGGGATGGGCTCCCATCTCCAAGTATCTGTGGAGCCTTCGCAATCTTCCTTCTTCGCCGGGGAGGAGTTTGCATGCACAATTACGTTCACTAATACTAGGGAACCTGAACCGCAAACATTGCCTCTACCTTCGAGGCCGACGTTCGACAATGTGGACACACAAAGGAGGGTCGCTTCTTCTATACCCGCAGCAAATTTCTCGAACGACGGTAATTTGTCTGCATTGCCACTATCGAAGAGCAATTCACATTCCCCTACGCCTTCTTTAGCCGGTAATCCTCTAGCCAGGCGCATGCACCACAAGTCGCAAAGCGTGGATATCCGCACGTATGCCAGAAAGCATCAGCTGGAGCAGACCCATGAAGATGAAGACGTTGCAAGTGACGAAAAGTATTATCAGACTTTGAAGGAGTCCAATGGTCAAGGTCAATTGAGGGACAATGATCCTGTCTCTTCCATACACGTCCGAGAGATGCTCCAAAGCCTCCCCGGTAGGCAGTTCCGAATTGGAAGGGCTATAGTTCCTGATACTCAAGTAAACGACAGTAATGAAGTGGCTACTCCGCAAAAGAAACGCCATAACAAAGCGTATTCTCTTGCTTCTCCTCATGAACACACGTTAGGCCTTGGGTTTCCAGAGCGGAATGCCCCTTTTAGTACACCAAAGGTCTTCTCACATCGTTTTCCTATTGATGCCAAAAGTTCGTCCCCTATCTCCTCCAGAGCACCAAGCACCGCTCTGCGACAACCGAGTGGTACAATTGCCTCCTCACATCCGCATAGTCGAAAGAAAAGTGTCATTCAAGTGCAGAATGAAGATCTTAGTGCCACATTTGAGCTTGAGAACAGTACAGAAGTAGAACAAGAGGGTTTGTCTAGCTTCCGCTCTTCATTGGATGGCATTCCACGAGACTCTGTTGAGGTACGCGATCGATCGAATCAAAATGGATTCTACGGGGTTGGTGAGAATTCGACAATGGAAAGTGTTTTGCGCGAGGACATGACAAGATTTGCACAATCTCGCAACGAAGGGCAGGATCGTGTGCAAAGTCCTTTGTACAACAATAAACGTTCTGCTCCACCAGGTACAGAGACTGTTCTCTGGGCATTTGCTCAATTTGGAGGACAATTCCAGGTAGATGAGAGTCTCGTAAAACCTGGCGAATTCGAAAGAATCAAGCAAAGGCTTGCAGGAATGACGCCAGTTCAGAGCGCTTATGGCTCGTATAGCAGTCAGTCCCTTGGTGTCGGAGGTGGAGAGCTAGGAAATGATGTAGAACACAGTGAAAACAACGCTGACAAGGGAGGTTGGACGTCGTACCTTCGGGGCGTCCTGTCTTCCGGTGCCGGGAGCAAAAGAGGAACATTCTCTGTGTCTCATAAACGAGCAGGCTCTACGCTCCTTGACTCGCGACAGAAAACCATAAGTAGTCGGACTATCCCTGTTCTTTCCAACCCTCCAAGCATTATCGCTGTCGACCTTCAACTAGCCCCTGGCGAGAGCAAGAGTTATACATTTCAGACACCCCTTCCACCAGACTTGCCCCCGTCGTACAAAGGAAAAGCTATCTCCTTCAATTATACCCTAACTCTGGGAACAAACCGTATTTCGCAAACAAAGCAAGGTTCTCTAGAGCAAAAAAGTCGTCTGGTGCGCATACCTATGAGAATCTATAATCACGTCAACATCTCCGGTGTCACTGCTTTCTTTGATCTAACAAATCCCATCATAAGCCACAAAGATGAAAGTCGCGTGGTGGAAGAGGAGAATACAAATGGAACCACTGACCCACTTGCACCTCGGCTGCAAAGAGGCTCACCATTTAATGAGAAGAAGAGACGACCGTCACGTAGCGATGTTGCTGGAGATCAAGACCTTCTTCAGTACACGTCTGATTTATTACAATCCTGCCGCACCAACGATAATGGAGAGCATCAGGAAGACATGCCCACAGATGTGGAATTAGCCACCAAGATGGCCCAAGAACAGCGAAAGCAACGCTCGAGCGCTTCACCCACACTTCCAAGAAGATACCTGCCGCAAGGAGAGCAAGCGGCACGGTACCACGGCAGAACTCGTCAGCAGAAGGATAGCCAAGAAGGTCTAGGGTTCCAAGTGGATGATGATGATCTACCAAAGAATAGTCTACAGGCAGTGGAACTTCTTAGCCGCAATTCGCAAAAAGGTGAGTGAGAATGTCGCATCATGGTTTTATACTCAGAGATTTTAGTTTCGTATGATATTTCCAAGGATGGACACATAGCGGCTGTGCTAACATTGATCAAGTCTCAATACCGGCTCGGCGACACGATCATGGGTGTAGTTAGCATCAACACAGCTCACAGCATCGCTCGGGTCGTTCGCTTAGCGGCCACTCTGGAGACCCATGAAGAGATTGAAACTACGTTGGCCACGCTTCCCACAGGGCGAACACATAAGTTGACGCGTACAATACATGCTAGTCATCATGATTCCACTCTCGACACAGGTCAGGTATGTTTTTCTTTGGCCATACCGAGCGGTGCGACTCCGAACTTTAACACAAGTGCAGTCCGTCTCGCATGGACGGTCCGCTTGGCATTCTTGACACTCTCAAACGTGCGCCCAAGCGGACAGGACGTGCTGCGCCTCCGACCCCCAGCTCATCTTGTTTCTGGCCCCGATGATGGGTACTCTGCTTTCCATCGAACGCAGAATGCCATCTCCGCTTTACCGGGTCCATGGACCGATGGCAATACTTCGTCGGAGACCAAAATAGAAGTTGTAGAATGTGCTGTTCCTCTTACAGTCCTTCCCCATTCGACACGCTTTACTGTGGGAGAAGTTGCGTTCGCAGTGTGAAAAAACAGATTCTGTGATCTTCCCCATGTAATGTAATAGTAATTCATGAAAATGCACAATACGTCTACATTGTTGTCCATCCTCCTTGATCCATAAGCTGAAGGCAGAGGTAAGTACAGCTCTTTGAAACTTCATCCGACTACTTACTGCTTCAATTTTGCGAGCGATCATGTTAGCCAGGCCATGCTGAAGCCATTGTTTGCGCAATTCGTCAAAGCGTACCTGATGGAGATATTGAATCTTGCCCTTCTTTAAACCGATATCGATTTCTCCATGGGAGTCGAGGTATGGCGAATAGACAAAAGATCCTTTGCCCTGTGAGAGAAGTACTATGATGTTGGACTTCACTTTGAAAAACATTCCTGTGGAGTGGCCACAGCTAGTAAAGCAAAACTCGTTAGCTCGTGAGATCCAGGTAAAGGCAAAACTTACTCTTCCAAGTGCCGATTACATTCGCCATATCCGTCTGTAGTGCTTTGGCAGCAGAAACTTTGGAAACAAAGTAATTCACCGCACTCCATGCAAATAGCAGGATCTGAAGGTGTGTCACCACATCTTTTGCACTTGAGGTTTTGGCATTGCATCAACATCGTCGTTAGATTCTGTGGCAGCTGGATCAATTCGTAAATATAAGGGTGCTCCAATTGTAGCATAGGGTGGTAGATGTGATGGGGATGGTTCCGTCCTGACTTGACAGAAGAGGACAGGGGTGATGGCTGGATCGGCAGCGGCCGGAAAATTGATGCTAGCTGCGGATATGCATGCTTTATCCAGCCTTCCACAAGGCCAGCCAAAGCTGTTTGTCGATTCGCGCTGGCAGATAATGCTTCTTTGGGCAATGGTATGCTGAGAAGCGACATCAACCGCAGAAATTCTGGTCGTTCGCCACCTGCTACATTCGGCGTCTCATCAGGCAAAACTCCCATGCATTTCTGAAGGATAGCGGACCGCCTCAAGAACGGGAGGCAGTAAACGCAAATCATCTTCGTTAGACTTGCGTCATCGAGGTTGTCAACGCCTAGAGTAATATTACCACGAGCATAGCCAACCAAACCAATGATATTTGCGACTGTTCCGCGGACATCGTCGAACACTTCTTTCAAAATCTCTAGATCTTTTGCGGAGGACAAAGCCGCTTCTTCATCATCTGCAATGGAGGAGCCAAGGTTGCGAAGACCTGGAATTCCGCGAGCAATTCCACCTGGACCAGTCTGGGGCCATAAACTGGGTTGGGCAATGCCAAAAACAACTTGAACCAATTGAATGTAGAACATAAGCACAGTAACTTGACGAAGATTCTCAGGCACGATAATAGCAGTTTCCACCAAAATGGTCATTGGATCGCGTAGAAGAAGCGGGGATCGAACAGTATCATGCCCACCCCAATGTGGCAGCAGGCGCATCAAGAGCCCATGCTTCAGTACTGACTGGTAGTCGAGTTCTTCCAGTTTTGCAATATCGCGCAGACACTGTATTAGAGCTACAATAAGATCAGAAGTCTGCTCGTTCAAGCTTCCAGAAACATTGCAAGGCTTCGAAGAAGTAGAAGACGAAGCGTTTGTTGAGGAGAGAATACCTCTTTGCGAGACCTCTAGAACAGCTATGGTGTATGCGATAACCTCTTCAGGAATATACATCTTGCGGCTGGGCGGTGCCAATATCGTGCGGCTTTGATGTGACACCCGTGTTGCTCGACTTTTAAGCGAAAGTGGTTTCAGCACCCGACAAAGCCTCTCCAGCATATGCTGATTAGCATGGGAAATGATGCCATCAACACCGCGCGCAAGGCTTGACTCGACAACCATTTGCGCATCTTCAGCAAACCAGTGAGTGAAACAACCTGTACCATGCTCGGTTTCTTGCATATCAGTACGGAGCGAGCTTGTTGAAGTTTTGAGGATGTCTATATTGATCTTCCGGATCCAATCAGTGAGAGATGTAGGACTGATAGATACATCAGCATGACCTCTCTCGGGAAAAGGCAAGATTACGTTCCCTAAACTTTTGCACAATGGACACACAAACTCTGATCGGGAAAGGTCTTCTGGGTGGTTTCTAGCGATTTGTTGTGTGTGGCGCTGCTCGATGCTCCGGCAATAAATGTCAAAGCACTCTAGATGCATAAGATGTCCACATGTAGATGCGTAAAAGCCAAAACGGCGATCCTCGCTGGAAAACCCATCCCACTGTCGCAAGCTTGACCCCTTCTGACGATCGATGGGGGCGACATCTCCTCGTACTCGCTTGCCATTCGACGAATTTCTGTCTAACGTCAAAGGAGTTAAAATGCTCTGATGTAAGTTGAAAGCATCGTGTCTTGGAGTATTGCGTAGCATGCGACTGCCTTGAATATGCGCCAAGCTTCCAAAAGCCTGACCAGCAGTGAGATCCTCCTGGCAGAAGATACAGCTGCCCAGGGTTGGACGTTGCTCATCGCCTTTCGAAAAATCCATTGCAGCATCATCATCTTCTAGATCGTCATCTTCTAGACTATCTAGAAGACTTTTTTGTTGCGCCGAGAATTTTTGCATGATAGCTGCTTGTCGGGCCTTCGCGGAAGCTTTACGTCTTTCCTCCGTTGAAGCTTCTTCATTTTGCGCGCCCATCGAAGAACCATCGTGCTCTCGATCTTGTAATTTTGGACCACAGCCTTGGGAGTCCACCCGTGCTGCTTCTGCTATAATCCATTCCATTTTTGGTTTGAAAGCAGTCAAGTTCTTGTTCAGACGAGCATCCATAAGCATTTCCAAAAGATTCTGCTTGTGCTCATAATCAGATTGCACGAGAAGTTGAGCAAAAGATCGACCACGTTCGACCAACCCCATCATCAGAAGTTGGAGTGTTGCATCTATCAGACCATCCGAAGAGTCATTGGTGTCCTGTAACGCGTTATGAAACGAAGAGGAGATGATCTTCAGAAGGATAGGACTGTCGAATACCTGTGCCAATGCATTGACGAATGGGCTAGTATGACAACTTAGTTGTTGAAGAGGTACAGCGACGAATTTAGCTGCTGAAGTTGCATTCGATTTACGTTTTTGACGCTCTTTCAAAACCTGTTCAGCCTTTTCCCGTTGATTGCGGGAGTAATGGAACCAGAAAGGCTGTACTTCATCATAATACTCATCTTTCAGCTCAAAGATCCCAAGATCATTCGTGCCGTCTGGGGCACGAAAATGACTGACTTGAGCCAATACACGGTCATAACTTGGGTGGTCCTTCAACTTATCGCTGGTATACCTTGTCAACTCCGAATAGGTGCCTTGATTCAAAGCTAGGAAGTGCACAATCTCCGTCCTTACTTGATCTTCTATGCTCCGATGCAAAAGCATAGACGTTTCTGATAATAATGTCACAAGAAGAAGCATGAGCTCCTCAGCAATGGAGAGGATCTGGCTAGCATCGATAGTTTCAGGCACCTCACCACCTTTAAGCCACCCCAGAAGAGAATACCTGCGAATAAAAGAGACCAGAACACGATCTGGGTCCACAAGCACCAAACTTGATTGTAGCAAAAATATGTCTTGATCCAACATGATCTCGCGCATGTTGCTATCGCGATAATGATGAGCTTGTGATCGTATGCCAAAGCCGTTGCGAACCCAAAGGCCGGAGCGAATTTGAGCAAGCTTAACCATAACGCGAAGAGGAAAGTCGAAGAGCACCAAGAGTCCATTTTCGCCGATTTCGTCTGGGATTAAGTCCGCAAAGGTCTCTGCACCCAATTCTCGCAACTGCTCCGTACTGAAGGTTGAAATTGCCTTCAAAATTTCAGACAAAAGCCAGTGCATTGGGTGGTAGAACGAGACGCCCATGTTCTCAACCACAAAATCGATTATGTGATAAGATCGATCAGCAAATATCACTCGATCAAAGGCAATGGCTGCATGAATATCTGGGTCATTTTGATGAAGATTAGAGCAACTGTGTAAGATCTTCTCCAGAGCGACATGGATGGCGCTGAGAAGTTTGACCGGCGAGCTCTTCGTGTAGGCTTCTCCAAACACCTTGGCCAAACGAGCTAGATGGGTAGTCACTTGAACCACAGTAATCCAAGTATCGGATTCGAACTCAACATGCTGTGAGATCGCTCGTCGGTCCGGTGCTATAGCATTGAAAAGCGAAAGGAAGTCCAAGAAGTACCGTAAGTTGATCGTATCTTGTACTAGCTGATGTTGTACACCTTCACCTCCAAGGACATAACGCAAATTTTGCAAAATGTCGTACGAACGTTGCTGTCTAGCCAATGCAGATTGAGGCTTTGCGCGCATCTTGCTCGTTGACGAGGGTGGGAGGACCAAAGACCCGGAGACAACTTGATTCGTGAAGATTGACTGAAGAATTTGCAGCATCTTGTGAAATAGGTCGAAATTCTCTACGAGTTCAGAGGCAATAGATGGCACGCTGAAAAGCTGGACATCAATGTAACGCACTGAATGTTCATGTTCCCGATCGTGTAATATGAAGATCTCCACCAGTTTCGCAAACATGCACGCGAATCGAAAAGCCACAGCGCGTTTCACCTCTCGAGGACCGATAAGAGACATGTTGAGGGAGCGGAAATTCTCCCGAGCTTTCTTCCAAAGTTTGTGATGCATCAAGAAAAGTCCATCGAGCTGAACAAGATCCTCGCTGTTAAAGAACTCCTTGCTCATGTGATCATTTTTTAAGGGTTTTCTGTGGTCCCATCTTTCCAGTAATGTCCGCCCGATCACAGCACGCATGGCAGCAGCATTAGGAACCAATCCATCAAATGGATGTGCCGGACGATCTTGGGCTTGTGAGGGAAAGACAAAAAGCGACGAGTTTGTGAGGTCGAGCAAGATTTCCAGCACATGGCCAGCAATTTCCTCAGCATATACGTCATAAGCTGGTCGAATAGTTACGGCCAAATCAATCTGTGCAAGCTTGTGTGCTATCTTGTACAATTTTCGTACCTCCGTTGAGATGTCGATGATCTCTCGACCATGGCGATCGACACGCTCAGCAATCCCTTTTGCTTCATATTCAACCACCTCTTTGGCATCCGAGACTATGTCAATGACTTCACGGAAACTGTGCTTCTCGTCATTCCATAGAATGACGGCAAAGCAACGATTCGTACTGTTGGAGCCAAACGAGTATGCACCAACGGGTTGAAGTGTTCGATCTGCGAGAAGCTCTTCATCGCTTTCATCAGGCTCAAGTGTAGGTTGTAATTTAATTGATTCCAAAGCGTCAGGCCCAGGTTGCAGTTTCGTATCTGGAGGTGCATGTTCCATAGTGTCCAATATATATGTCGCCATCGAAGATATTTGAGTCATCAGACCTTCCCGAGCATCTACAGGTAGTCCGCTATATAGATTCTGTAGCTGCTGAACGTAGTCGACAGCCTTTGTGCTCTTTTCTGGAGCTTTGCCTTTTTCAGACGAGTCTGGTGTAAATCGTACATAGTCGTCTTCATTGGTAATGTCCATTTCATGATCACCGGATTGACTCGACTCTCCTTTTGAAGCCAATACGCTTGACTCTGCATCGTGGTATTTGCAGCAGACTTTCCGAGTCCAGGCTTCCTCGTCACCACAATCACAGCAGCCCGCATGTCCGCTGCTGATGTTGAAGACTATGTCGTGTCCTTCATGATTGGAGGCGTGAAAACAAGGTGCGCAAAGGACACAAGTGTCGTCCAAAGCACAGTCTCGGCAACGATAGATCGCCTCTCCCTCGCGGAATATGTGTCCGCAAGCCATCCCCTTACGATCCGGTCCGTATTCAGCCCCTTGTAATTCATCATGGGAGACGCCGGGGGGAGGAGTCGCCTGACGATGCGGAACAAATTTGTTTGGAGTTCGTATTTCAAATGCGCTTGAAGTTGTCGAAGAAATTTCTCCAAGATTCTCCCTCTGCCTTTCGTTGATCTCAAAGAGTGCACGTTTTTGAGCATTGCCTAATTTCCACCCACATCGCTCTAAGAAGACGAGAGCATGGAGCACTGTAGGTGCCACTTCTCTCGGCAGTAGATGTGCAGGTGAGATATGCGAAAAGATGGACGTCCATATAGATCGATAAAGTTGAGAGACTACGCCTCCAGTGACACGATAACCTGTTGACCGAGGGTCAAGCTGCGTTTGGCGGAGAAAGCTCGTAGTAGAAGGTGATCCAGGCGATGAAGATGAAAGTTCTTCCATCTTCTAGAGCGAATTTCCCCTTGCAGTGCGCTTTCTCTGATGTGAGAGGAATACGACAAGAGGATCGGCGCAACAGAAGGGTGGTCGTTCACCAAGAAAGGGTAATCGCGGCGTCGTTAGTATTCAGCCGAGCAGGAACGCACGCGCACCTCTCGAAAAGTGGAGCACAGGAATAAAGACACACGACTGTGACAGATGAGTAGCAAGGAGATGCGGCAAGATGCCATTGCTCAAGTATGTAATTTACAGCTTACTATGGTCATTGAAAGATGCTTCCGAGCCGGGCTTGAGTGTGCATGCTTCTGTCGAAAGACATCGCTCAGCAAATGCTTGTCCAGCTTGGCTAGAATTTGGCTCCTGACGCTGCGCAGCCTCGCGTCTTGAAGCGAGCCATCGGCATATGACGTCTATGAGCTCATCGAAATGACCCTTGAATGTATGACTAGCACCATGAACAATATGCATTTGCGTTGATCCGGGTCTACCAGACTTACGACCGACAGGCAGCTGATGATGTTCTAGTTGATCCATGTACAGCGAGCAATCTTCCACCGGGACAGTAGGATCTTGATCACCATGGATCAACAATGCATCACATTGCTCTGGATAACCTCGTACCATCTCCTTTACGGGATACGCAGCAAAAGATGCTACCATAGGAGGATCCATTTGTACTGTAAATGTCTTGCCAGCCACTTTTACTGTCCAGTCAAAATGACCTTGTTCCTTGACCTGTGCATCAAACCCTTTCAGCCGTTTTTGCATGAGTTCCATCCTCCATCGACCTGAAATGGCGACAAAGTAGGGGATGCGGTCTAAGATATAATCGTCTGCCCTATTGGAGATGGTACCAAGACGTCTTTGTTCGATGTCCCAAAAGTATGTCCAACAATCCATGCATCCACGAGAATGTGCAATGATGCACTCTACGTGATAGTTGTACTTCCGCCGGAGGAAGCGCACGACAGTATGTATGTCCACCACGTCATCAGCAAAGTTCGCCATGTGCCAGCCTGGACCACCCGCTTCTTGACGAGACTCTCCCCCCTGAACGGAATGACGAAAATCAAAGCGAAAAGAATCAATAGACAGCGATGCGGCCAGCTTTCGATGGTACAGCTGGTCTTTGTGTGCAAGGTTCCCATGGAGAATGAGAGCTAGTGGTCTAGGAAATGTTCCGTCTACTTGCTTTTGTTCTTGTACATGTCGAAGGATTCCTACCAGTTCGCCTTCTTCGATAGAAATACTTTCTTTATGGGATCGAGGAAGTCGCAAGGGGATTTGAACCCTGAGTTCTGTCATGATTGCCCTGAGATGAGCCCAAGGCACGTAACGTACTTCCCCACATAGGCGGGGCAATTTCGGGCCGAAAATGCTTGCATCGCAGGAACGTGTCCAAATTGGCAAGCGAAAAAATCGATTCGGTTATCATAGTCTAGCAATTACAGAGGATTTCAAACAGCCATCTTTCCCATTACGCATAGAAGTGCTTAGTTGTCTGGTGGGCTGTATGGCTCGATGAGGAATTTCTGTTGCAACAAATGCATGAGAGAGTAAACAGGTAATGCAGCAAAAATACTGACAGAGAAGTTTTTTATCTTGTCCACCCCTCGCACTTCCTCAGTCAGTAGAGGACATCGAACAATATGAAACTATCAAATGTTAGTTTTTCCAAAACATCGAAACTTCCACTTACGTCTTCGGAGTACAGCTCCATCATCTCTGCCAAGTATTTGTCCTGCATGGCTTTTCGGACTCGACAATGCTCGCAGTTGGAATCTGTCCATGAAATAAATATGAGCGTTGTGATGACAGGATGCGCCACCTTACCTTTTTTGGGGAAGAGAAGCTGATTGCATACAATAACGTGGGTGTCAATTTCGTACTGTGTCAACTCTTGAATTAATCGCTCGGTCTCGTATAAGGAGAGGAATTCTGCAATGCAGACACAGACAAATGTTGTCTTTTCTGGATCTTTAAATTGCGTGTTCACTTCGTTAATAACCGCCCTCATCGACTCCAACTTGGCGAACATGTCTTCCTGACTATTCTGAGCTCCTCCCATCATGCTTGTCATCTGATGACATTGGTAAGAAGCAGCACCGTAGCAGCAAAGCAACTCACTTGATTTAACATAGGCCCAAAGCTCCTTCCGAGAGTAGAGAACTTGGCGAGAGCCTTTTCTAGTACACTTGGGAAGCTTAAAAACCGCAAGGTGTGGCCAGTGGGTGCAGTATCAAAGATAATTACGCTGTATTGCATACTTTTGACATGCTTCATGATTTCGGCAAAGCCCATAGCTTCATCCACGCCAGGGATGGCGAATGCCAAGTCCTGCATCATAGAAGACATGGCACCTCCCCCTTCTTGTGCATCAGCTGTAGATTGATCAGTCATTCCTGCTTTCCATCAAAATGTCTTGTACTCACATTGCTCAATCATCTCTTGAATACTACTGGTAGGGTCAATCTCCATCGCGCTCAGATTATCGAAACCATTCACTTTCGTTGCTTCCTTGCCAAACTTTTGACCAAATGCATCACTTAGGTTGTGAGCGGGATCTGTGCTGATCAAGAGTACGCTTTCACGAACGGCAGCCATTTGCACAGCAAGGGAACACGAAGTCGTGGTCTTCCCAACGCCACCTTTTCCACCGCAGAAGATCCATTTCAAAGATTTCTGATCTAGTATATTCTGCACAGTCGGAGGCAGATCATCTTGAACAATCAGTGAGGAGCTCATTCTGTGTGTTCGAAGAGCTGATGCTTGGGAAGCAAGCTGGTGTCGTGCACCACTCACTTCTTTCTTCCTCTTGCGTGTCCTCCACGTGTAATTTCAAAAAGCGTGTCATGAAAGGGTATGCACCATGATCTCACTGACCGACATCCACCACAATGGCGACGATACATCCCAGTAGAATGGGTATCGTGTCTCACAATGGTGACGACTCTGACTACCTCACCAATTCTGAGCTACGCGAGAAAGTGGAAAAGTCGCGAAGATCTGCATCGGCAAGTGGGACGAGTGGTGAGCAGCGGGGGCATGAATCTTCAGATTTTCAAAACCACAGCCATACAACCCGACGGCCATCTCCGTCTTATGATGCATACACCGATAGAGCCGATCGTCACGATCGCATGCACCAGTCGCACTACCCTTCGCATCCAAGTCGCTACGGTGATGAGGGGTCAGCATCCCCAAATGCTTGGGGTAATAGTGGGGGTATGAAGAGAAGGCCCCCAATGGGATACTTTGAAAGCCGTGATCAACAACGCAAAGAAAGCTCTCTTTCCATCTGGCCTCCCTCTCCAAAGTCACCCTACGTCTCGGAGGAGGAAGATGTGGAAAGAGAACGGCGTACAAAGAAGAGGTCATCGTCTTCGCGCCACAAACATGGTTCCAGACGACATGGTCACAGACATCATTCGGTTCGATATGACGGCGATGAGAACCCAAAATATATCTCAGATTCAGAGGAAGATGAGCGCAGGAGGCGGAGAAGGAGAGAGGATCGCGAAAGACGTCACAGAGACCGAGACGATGAAGATGAGGACAGGCATAGAAGAAAAGGTAAAGATCCAATAAGGCACGATGATGAAAGAAGACGACATCACAGGCACGAAGAACGCATGGATGCAAGCTCTTCTCAAGTCCACGACACCTACAGCGATGATGCTCAGAGCACAAATGTGCAAGAAACTGAGAAAGGGCAGGGATATTCACTTGAGAACGGGTCTGCATCGGAGGGTCAGTCTAGGACGACAGGCAAAGCGAGCGCGAAAATTGGACCACAACTTCCGCCAAAACCTGAGGAGGACGAGATCCAGATTAGGATGGATCCTCGTGCTTACGGTAAAGCATTGCTACCTGGTGAAGCATCTGCTATGGCAAATTTTGTTCAGGAAGGAAAACGCATTCCACGGCGTGGTGAGATAGGCCTCAACAGTGACCAAATTGAGTCTTTCGAGCGTGCGGGATTTGTCATGAGTGGTAGTAGACATGCCCTGATGAATGCCGTCCGAATCCGCAAGGAAAACCAGATCTACAGCGCCGAAGAACAGCGAAGCATGCTGAAGATGAAAGCCGAAGAGAAGAAGAAAAAAGAAGCGGCCATCATCGAGCAGGTAGGTATCTTCCATACTAGATAGAGGTTTGCTTACGCCCCTTTTGTTCAGTTCAAAAGCATGGTGGACTCCATGGAGAAATGAAAACCCAGTTGTGTGTATATTCATACCCTAATGTACAGTGGTAAAATACAGAGTGTTGAAGTCCTTTTCCATCTATTGTAGAGAGGTCGTGCTGAGATCTCCGTCCGTCAATCCTTGTGGTACGTTTTCCTGCATGTCTAGACTGTTGGCATCATCTCCTGATGAGACTGCTTGAGACTCGTCTGCTGTCACCTCTTCTATAGTGGGAAAGGTGTTAATCTAATCAACGCTCAAGCCATGTACGTACCCCATTTACGTTTACACAATGGACACAAAGGCTCTGGCTGCATTTTTTCTGTCCAACGTATAATGCAGTGCATGTGGAATATGTGCGAGCAAGTGCCGAATACTATCGGTGCAAGCAAACAAAGATCAGTGTAACATCTTTCTGCACGCTTGGCGACTTACGAAGGGGGCATTGCTCTCCAGGCTCATCACAGGTTCCACAAACACCATCAAAAGCATTTTGACAGATGCCGCAGATGTCGTCTTCGTCTTTAATGTCCCAGACCCAATATCCCACAGTCTTCCAGTCCAAAATCTCTACCTTCATCGACTTATTCTGCGATTTTAGCTGGCTGTCATTGTCAACTTGTGTTATTTCTAGCGTCGCGTCCCCCATCCACGCACATGACGCGAAACAACTTGCGATACTTTCACCGCCACTACTTTCTCCACATTGAGTCACACCCCAATTGCATGGCGTTGGACCCCAAACGCAAGTCTGAAGCACCTAGAAACACACATCGCAAGCAGTCTTACTACTTAAAAGCCCTTCTCGCAACTCTTGTACTACTCACATCCATCCTTTTATTTCGACATATTCAGACGCGCAACTTCGCTCAGTCTAATCTATCCAATCGATCTACCCCGAAAATGTCCTCTATGAAGAATGCGGACGGTACGGTGAACTTTGATGGAGTCAAGGCCCATCTTGGCCATCTGAAAGGGTAAGAACTGTTACCAAGACTGCTTGATAC
This sequence comes from Meruliopsis variegata, assembly GCA_037044235.1. NCBI lineage: Eukaryota > Fungi > Basidiomycota > Agaricomycetes > Polyporales > Irpicaceae > Meruliopsis > Meruliopsis variegata. The sequence continues at coordinate 1,272,191 of JAWLTJ010000001.1, forward strand.
ACTGCTGACTGATGTTGTAATCTTGCAGAAAGTATGAGCAGGTATGTTAATCATAACAAGGTATCTTCCACTGCATGAATGCTGAGATATTTTAGAATGCAAAGAACTACGAAGCCAACACTGGAAAGAAAATGTCAGTCAGTACACACGAGGGTGGTAAACAAGATAGTTCCCATGAGGGTGGCGCGCAAGAGAAAAGCGATCTTGGTGATAATTCCCAAACGTCAGAGTGACCTCTATGGGCAGAGAAAAACTATTTATTGGGCTGTAACTTTTTTTTGGAATTGATACTACTGGTTGTATTTTACTGTCTGAATTACCTTTGTGGAGAAATGTATCGGAAAGTCATGGCATGGTGAAGGTAAAATCGTACAGTAAAGCTTGTAATCACCTAAGTACTATCAAAAACATCGCAGACTCTGCTGACGATGATTGCAATTTTTATAATTGCTATCATGTGATGTTTCCTGTCTCGTCAGCTCTCATTATACCATGAAAGATTCTCATGTTATCTGAGCAGATATAGTGCTCTCTGTGTACAATCGATGAATCTTGCGGATTCGCTTATTTTTTGCATTTGATAAGAAACTCCAGTGGTTCTTTTCAACATTTCCTATGGTAAAACCTGATCATGTTATTGCGAGAACAGAAAGAATGACACTGACATCATCTTTCCATACACCACAACATAGGCATAGTTATATTTGAGAAATAGTTTTGCATATCAAGGATTTCCGGGATGGGTACTTTTGGATGTGAAAAACGATATCTGCTGCATCAGAACCATAAGAAGCTGCAAAAATTTGTCATCGAATATTTGAGTTGATATACTTACGTACTAATGCCAGCATGCCAAACTATCGATTGACGAGTGCAGCAAAGAATTTACCAAGAATTATTTCAAGAATGTTCGACAAGATGCTTCGTAAGGACAAGTAAAAAGCCAAGTGAATGGAGATTCAGAGGAAGCCCCCACTACAGTAATAATAGGAAATTTTTATCAAGCTGCTCTTGTATGAAATAGGACGGGCGAGTGTATCTTGCCGAATGTCTAAGATTTGTCCATGGATTGGCATGGTGCGATGATACCACTTCACGTGTCTTTTGCACGGACACAGCGCTAAGTTGATCTAGTACTTGAGAAGATTCAGTCCGACGTACAATGTACTAGTGGCAACGTTTTAATGGCAAGGTATAAGTCAAAGAAGACAAAGCTTAAGCGGCACTACGGCAACGATGTCGAAACAGCCAACAATACCAATGGTAGGAAGCTCAAGTGGGAGCACAAAGCCAACAATAATTTTGTTGGAGGAAGACCGACTGATGACTCTTTTCTCATAAACAGCTCTGGCGATGCACAAAGCAATGCCCATGAATACGAGGAGCTTCAGACCTATGCACTGACAACTGCCAAGGACTTCTCTGCAGAGATGCGCAAGTACTGGAGGAATAGATACATGCTGTTTACTCTATTCGATGGTTCTTCACCATCGCGGCAACTCCCTCTCCTGGACCACGAATCATGGTATAGTGTCACGCCAGAGTCTATTGCAGCACGTATTGCTCAGCGATGTCGATGCTCTGTAATTTTGGATGCATTCTGTGGAGTGGGAGGGAATGCTATCCAATTTGCGCTGACATGTGAACGTGTAATTGCCATTGAGATAGATCCTATCAAACTCCGCATGGCAAAGCACAACGCACGATTATACGGAGTGGAGGAGTTTATCACCTTTCTGCAAGGAGATTGGAGGGACTTTGTTCATGATTGGAAAGTTGCTCGCTCTAGTCCTGGAGAAACAGAAAACAAGTGGAAGGGTTGTGAAGTTTTGAATATTGATGCGTAAGTTGGCTATCCTTTTTTAAATACAACTGACATCATCCTGCAGAGTTTTTCTTGTAAGTACAGTTGGTGCACCAAGAAGTCTGGGCTGATCTTTTCGAAAAGTCTCCCCCGTGGGGTGGCCTAGATTACCGCTCTGTATCGAATAGAGAGACTCATGGACATTATTCACTCTCACTTCTAGAGCCGTCAGGCGGCGAAGAGATGTTTAAGCTTGCTTCCAGCATCACGAGGAATATTTGTATGTATTTGCCGCGCACAGTCAACCTGTCGGACCTCTCGAAGCTCGCAACAGCTGAGGATCAGGCCGACACAAAGGATGTACATGTCGATGTGGAGGAACAATGGCTCGCAGGTCATTGCAGAGCTCTGTCTTGCTACTACGGAGACCTTATAGATTATGTGGAGACGTCTGACCGCTTGTCGGAACAAGTCTGAGGAAGTCCTGCTCTCCGTACTCATCATGTATACTACTCCATTTCAATCATACTGATGCTGCGCGTAAATCGCCCAAACACGATTAGTGCGGGGGACCGGGTATGGCTTGTTCCGAGCCATCGTGAAGATAGCTCGAACACCATGGAGCCTCTCCAATCTACACCCTCAGAACAGGCAGGGAATACAAGCACGGTACGAGCACCTCCTGTGGAATTCAAAGCGGTCAGTCCAAGTGTTCATGTCCATCATCCTTCGCCAAAAGTGAAAGCAGCAGACACGCAAGGCATTCTAGCACCCATTCGACCTAAGAATGCAGCCCTGAGCCCAAATATTATCCTGATCATGGGTTGGATGAATGCTCCTTTGAGACTGGTAAGCAAATATGCTGCGCCATATGCCCTTCTCTTTCCAGCCGCAACCATAATTGTTCAATTGTCCACCGGTGTAACATTCATACAGAAGAAGAAGGCACACGAGCAAAGTTTCAAGCATGTCATCAATTTGCTTCAAGACATCAATACTAGCGAAAAAGCAAAATCAGATATGCATGACAACATTCGTTCTCTTCAAGATGGTCCACAGCAATCGGAGTTGACGCTTGATTCCGATTCGCAGAAGGGGCTCAAGAAACTCCCCGACGAGACAAACTCCTCCAAGGCAAATCCACAACCAAAACAGGCGGGTCTTCTTATACACAGCTGTGAGTACCTTCGTAGAAGAATCATGACACCTCATTCTCATCTCGATGCTAGTTTCCGATGGCGGGGCATATAACTTATCACAGCTCCTTCGCCAATTGAAAGGCAAGGCTACCCCAGTCCCTCTTGCGCTAGTCTTTGATTCATCACCTGGCAAAGCAAGCGCATATTCGGGAAGCACCGCCTTCACAATGTCGCTCGCCAACCGACCTTGGGTTCGGTTGATTGTGCGAGCTGCTATTTACGTGTATCTGAAGACAATCTATTCCTTCAAGAGACTGATCGGATCACAAACTTGGAGCGAAATAATGCGCCAACAATTAAACAGCCCAAGGTTTTGGCAGACGGCGGGAACACCTTCAAAAGCTCAAGGCTCGCTTCCGCCCAGATTCTATCTGTATAGTAAGACAGATGCTCTCATAGATTATCGCGCAGTAGAAGCACACGCTGCGGAAGCAGCTAAAGTGCAAGGACTTGTTTCTCCATTACAGTTGCAAGATCTTCAGGACACCATAGCGAAACAGAGAATTGAACCAAGCAAGATCGTAGCTTTGCGACGTTGGGACAATGTGCAACACTGCGATATAGGCAGAGCCGACTTTTCAGGGTACTGGACGAGTGTTCGCAAATTCCTGGAAACAGTGCTGTGACAATGGGTAGAATAGAAAGTCCTTCAATTGAACTTCATGTGATTTAAGTGATTTAAATATACAGATGAGGGTCATATGTGATTCTGTGTGAGGGCTGGTACGTAGAAACATCTGATCGATCGGCTTGAATTTGTACATTGGCAATATACCTTCCTGGTATCATGATCATCCCTACCCACGTAGCCGAAATGGACTCTGGTCTGGTTTGCGATGCGCTTTGAAGAATGATATTGATATCGCTATCCACGCAACTAAAGCGCCCTTCGAAGCAGCGGCCATCTTTAATAGCAATTTTCACCGTCTTTCCAATAAATGTTTGCTCGATGCAGAGGGCGGCTTGCTGTGCCGTGGCAGAAGAAGACATGGCATGCTTGTGGAGTGGTAGTGACATACTTTCTGCAGACCTATTTGCTCATTGAACACGCGTCTCTCTTGACCCGTGCACCGCAAAGGACTCGTCATCGCCGAGCTTGCTTCCCACCAGCATCGCCAAGTATGTCCGCATCCCTGTCGATGCCGTCGACGAGCGGCTTCAATTTTGACTTGCACACTCGTAATGTACATCTTGGTGCACAAAAGGGTCTTCATCTTCCCAAAGCTACAAGCACGGGTACCACAATTGTTGGGTGCATCTTCAAAGATGGTGTAGTTCTCGGGGCTGATACCCGTGCTACGGAAGGCCCCATCGTAGCGGACAAGAATTGTGAGAAAGTAAGTCTGTTCATATTGCCAAGGCAGAGTTCTGACTGTGATGCTCCTCAAGATACATTATATCACCAACAACATTCGATGCTGCGGTGCAGGAACAGCTGCCGACACAGAATTTGTTACTCAGCTCATCTCGAGCAACATGCAACTTCACGAGCTGCATACGGGGCGCAAAGCCCGCGTAGTTACCGCAATGACAATGCTCAAGCAGCGTCTTTTCCAGTACGTTTTACATATGCGAGATGGCCCCACCTGACCTATCATATCTAGATACCAAGGACACATTGGGGCGGCTTTGGTTCTCGGCGGTTACGATGAAAGCGGCCCTAATCTTTTCACAGTGGCGCCGCACGGTTCTACAGACAAGTTGCCATACGTGACCATGGGAAGTGGAAGCCTAGCTGCAATGGCGGTTTTTGAGACGGGTTGGAGAAAAGATATGGAGGTACGTAGGAATTTACACACCTCTCGCGCCTCACTCACGTACCTTCTCATTGAATAGCGACAAGAGGCAATCGAACTAGTGTCTGCTGCAATCAAGTCTGGTATTTTCAACGATCTGGGTTCTGGATCGAATGTCGATGTCTGCGTGATCGAAAAGGAAAAGACAGACATGTTCCGAAATCTCGATAAACCTAATGAGCGCGCTGTTAAGGAACAAAAGTACCTATTTCCCAAAGGTACCACTCCATACACCAAAGAGTACATTCGGCAAATGATCGTTCGCGAAGGTGAGTTCGAATGACTTTTCTTATCCTCGCATTAACGCGATTTATAGACGTGCTCGACGTAGGCAAGGAAAAAGAAAGTGTAGTGACAGGAGAGAGCATGGACACAAGCTCATAGTATGCGTGAATGAAAATTGCTTCTTGTTTTGCTCGATGTAGAGAGTGTACGAAATAAAAATACAGTGCTAACAATCACTAGCCCCATGACTTTCCTACTTCTCTGTCATGAAAGGTTTCTAAAAGCCATTACTCTTCAAATGAGTCTCATCTTTATGTGGGCGAATTGCCTGGTCGGAAGATATCCGCTCGCCCGCCAGATCGGAGGATGATCTGCGCTTGGCAGAATCTCTTGCGTCATAACCTTGTCCAACAGCCATACGAGCAGCTTCGCGAGTTTTCTTCTGCATACGGTGTTGGCTATGCTCACGATTAGTCTGGGTGGGCGCAGCAGCAGCAGCCTGGGGAATTTTTTCAGTACCCCATACGGATCCAAGTAGATCAAAGAATCCAACAGGGGAACTGCCAAGATCTTTTTGTGAACCATGTACATCCTTCTGTACCTCATTCAGTTTTTGAATATCGGCTGATGGGAGATGCGTAGGAGACAGACCTTCGACGGTATTCATTTCACCACATTCACTGGCAATGTTCTCCAGAGGAGACGAAGGTTTCATGGCTGGAGACAGCTTGGAAGCCATTGCGCGATCAACATTTCCGGTTGTACGGATGCCTGCAAGGCTGTTGAGCCAATTTAACTCGGCTAGTGCTGCCTTCTCTTTGTCATTTTCGTCTGAGAAGATGCCAGAGGACTTGGCCCGCTGAGTTGGTGCGCTTACGACTGGCCCTTCGAGATTGACTAGATCGTCCATCGTTAGGGCTTGGCCCAGCTTTGCCTCTGCCATGGCCAAGAGACCTGATGCATTTTCTCGAGCTTCTTTGAGATGTCTCTGCAGCAGTCCCCATCCTCCATGCGTTTCTGATGATGATGTGCTTTCTTCTGTCTTTGCGCTGCGCTGATCATCCGGCGGTTGACCAGAAAGCTGTTGCTCTACTTGCTTCTGCAAAGCGGCAAGGGAACTTCCAAAGAGCGATGGACGTTTACTGTGATTGGAGGATCTTCCGACCGTGGGAGGGGCGCGTTGATTGGCACGACGATTCTTGAGAACAGAATTGGACGCGCTTGCCTTTTGCATGTTTGACTCCTCCTCTGTCTCTTCTTCTGCCACTACGTCAAGCGATGTGTTTCCCATCAAATCTACAGAGCCTTCTTTATCGGAAGAAACAAGCTGGTCAAAAAATGCATTGATTTGTGGACCAAACCCCAATTTTGCGGAAAGCCCTTTCAGAGCATCTGCTGCTTCCTCACCGATACCCAATCCTTCTCTTCGATCAGTAGAAGACATGCCTGATGCTTCGCAGCGATCTTCTTGCGAGAAAAGAGATGGGGCTGTGATCATTGGTTCTGTAGCTGTTTTCTTTGTGTTTGCATGAATCTGTTGTGAACCATTCAGCTCTCGATGGGCGCTCGACTGCCATTGCTCCTGTAAGATTCTGAGTTCCTTCTCTTCGCGTTGGAGATGATCTTTGATCTCCAAAATACACCTTTCCTTCTCTGCTATTCTTTCGAGAAGACTTCTGTGCTGATTGATTATTGTCTCGCCATCTTCCGCCTTTCTGGGCAAAATTGTGTTGGATACTTCCGCAAAAGAAATCAATCCTCCTTCCCGAGACATCGAACGAATCGATGTTGGACTGTCTATGGATGTGTTAGCGGTCGAAGGTGTTTGTGGTTTGGTGAGTTGGTCTCGATCTATGCCAGCTGATATCGTTGTTCGGCTTGTAGGGCTAGATGTGTATCCCAGGCTCATTCGCTGGGGCTTACGCATGCTGCGAGTTGGCGTTGATCGACCCACGGATCCAACAAAGCTTGGTCCGGGAGAATCATGACGAGCGACCGGCGGCGACCCCAGCGCAGATCCCGACAAAAGACTCAGTCTTCTTGCCCCTTTGGCGCTCATCGGGGGGGAGTTCATTGTGAAAGTCGAAGTGGATTCATGCGGCAAGGATTTGTTGCACAGCATCGTTGGGGAACTTTCTTTCTTCATCACACATTGATCGTTCGCGCTGTCCATCCTTTTCTTCAAAAGTGAAGACGCATCGTCCGACGTTGACCTTTGAGCAGAGTTATTCGAGTGTGCCTTTCTGTCAGTGCCCTCGGTATTGTCGAAAGGTTTCATCCCAGTTCTCCTTGGTACCTCATCTGTTGCTATGGCGATGCGCTTGTCCGATGCGCCGATGCTGAATGCTTCCTTGAGGTCTGTTCTACGATGATCTGTGACTAGAGCAGAGGGTTTCGCTTGTTCAACCTCAACCTCAGGACCATTGTTCTGCATGTCGATTGCTTTTGAATCGCCTTGGACGTTTGTTCGTCTCTTCATTGATAGGCTTGAATGCTTCTTCTGATACCCGTAGGAGCTACCATGTGACACAATTTGCGATATAGAATTCAAGCAATCCCCTTCTGATCATTCGTAGGGATCCATCTGTACAGGCAAAGCGGACCACTGGTGTATGTGAGGCTTATGAACTGGATCTCGTATGGAGAATAAACGCGCCTCTTACGTCAGCAAGAGTAGCCTAGAAATTATAAGGTTGGTTGCACAGACGAACAGAAGTCAAAATTAATTCACTAAACACTTCAATGACTGGAATCCGGGATGGGTATGTGCACCTGACATGGAAGAAGACTCCATGAAATACTTACAATGCTATTGCAGACGAATGTAAGATTCTGATTCTGTATTGTGGGGGGACCTTGGGGATGGTCAGGCATCCGGTCCAGGGTTACGTTCCTTATCCTGGTTTCTTGACGGGTGCGTTCTATCGAACAAGATTCCGACACTTGGTTAAAAGCGCCGTTAGAAACACTTAGAACACAGAGTAGATTTCATGACCCAGACTCGGATTCCATATTTAGCTGGAGCGATACGACAGAGAGATACAGAGCTGTGGGTACCCTTACGAGAACTTTGACATATTTTCTCACGCTTCAGACCCAGTGGACAGAGGCGTATAGCAAGCCAAGCAGTAGAACACCCAGTCGGCCTGCATCTCCGATCTTGTCCAAAGCACACTCTAAAGCAGCAGACAGTGCACTTTCCTTATCTCCTCACCTGCAGCAATTCTATCCTCCAGTCAAAGTGCTGTCCTCTTCGGTGAAAGGTACATTTACAAAAAACGCCATAAAGCAGAGCATCGATGAAGATGGTCGATTGGAGCTTCTTCTTCCCACGATGATTACACCTATGACAGGTCGAAGAAGGACTAGATTTGCTGTACTAGAATATGAGCCTGTAGGTTGAAGAGAAGAATGCTGCGTTTGTCTTAAAATCTCTCAGTTGTTAGATTCGAGCAATATAGAAACGAAGGACTGGTTGCGTCTCGCCGCAGACATTGACCTCAACTACCAAGCTTTTGTACGTCGTACGATCTGAATGCATGGTCCTAACTCACACTCTTCCAAGGATGCTTTTGTTATTTTACATGGAACAGACACAATGAGCTATACTTCTTCCGCACTGAGGTTTGTAGAAAAAAAGTGAAATACTGCCTGATTCACTCATCTTTTGCAGCATGCTCCTTGAAAATCTTGGCAAGGTAACGCGAAAAGAATATAGGTATCGACAAAACGTACTGATTTGCACCAGCCCGTTGTCGTTACAGGTGCCCAAGTTCCTCTATCGGAGCTGCGTAATGATGCTATTGAAAAGTAAGAGCCCCCTGATAAGTTTGCGAATCACTTAAAGCTCTCATTAGCGTTCTAGGTGCTTTGATATTAGCCTCTTCTCATCCTATACCGGAAGTCTCGCTCTTCTTCTCGTCTACATTATTCCGAGGAAATCGTGTCTCCAAGCTCTCCAACTCTTCCTTACATGCTTTTGATTCACCGAATCTTCCTCCCCTAGCTACGGCAGGAATCACAATCAATGTCAATCAGTCCCTGGTCCTCAAACCTCGACTCTTGCAGCCATTCCGTGCACATGACCAGATGTCTCAACAGGTGGTGCTTCTGCGACTGTTTCCGGGTCTTCAGGTAGAAACGATTGCCAACTTCTTTGCAGCACCCATTCAAGGAGTAGTGCTACACAGTTTTGGAGCGGGCAATGCCCCTACGAAACCGGAACTTTTGGAAATATTTGCAAAAGCAACCAAGGAGCGGGACATTGTGATCGTCAACATTAGCCAGTGCATTCGGGGAGAAGTCAGTGCAATCTATCAGGTACGTTCTCTGATGTCTGAGGTTAAGTGACTGACAATAGTATTAGGTGGGTAAGCAATTACAAAGCGTCGGCGTTGTTGCAGGAGGAGATATGACTCCGGAGTGCGCGCTGACGAAGCTGAGTTACCTGCTAGCGAAGAAAGATTTGAGCAGAGGGGAAGTGCGAAAATTGATGGGAAGAAGTCTGCGGGGAGAATTGACCGAACGGCAAGCGGACTTTACATCTGAACAGGATCGTGATGACTCGGGCGGTCATGTACGTCGTTTGCTAAAGCAAGTCCTGATCCAAGAAGGGCATCCTACGTTCAGTGTGGATGAAGATATGGACAGTATGGCGATCGCAGCCGAGAAAGCTCTACTACCATGTACGTGACCGATTGCCATGCATCACCTCGTTTTGACAACTTTCCTTGCTAGACTTGATCCAACGCAGCTGTCAGCGAGGAGATCCATCATCACTTATGTCGTTTCTCAAGCGTCAACGTGTGATAGACGCAGAACACCCCATCGATGATGAAGATGACACGAGCAAGCAAATATCCTCTACAACCATCTCACTTGCTCTTCACATAGCTTCAAGCCTCGGTCAGACAGAACAGGTACGTCACTTACTTCAAGCTGGCTACCTTGTCCATGTCCGAGATTATGCAGGGCATACACCACTGTTTCTGGCCGCACGCAATGGCCACGAAGCAACGGTGCAAGTGCTCCGGTCAGCCGGTGCTCACCTCGCGAGCGATGAAGTGAATCTGGCGACCTGCATTCTCGATGCAGACCACATTATGTCACATCTAGCTAACCAGGCGGATGTGGCGAAGCGAAGAAAGAGTGTGCAGATATGGGAGCAGTCAGGATTGGATGTAGAAAGATACAAAGAACAATCATAAGCATCGTGTGTTCACATGACATTCAATGAATCATTTGCATGTCGTTACGTTAACAGCGCGTTGTCAATTAGGTGACGGGGAAATTGGGGAAGAGTGAACAGGAGGGGAGAACAGTAGTCGCGCAAAGTGGGTGAGGAAGGGTCAAGAGCAAAGATGACATCGACACCTATCGAGCATTACCGGCTGATGGCCCTTGTTGTGATTCGGCAACGATCTCCTGAATCTTCTTTGCCAAACTGCTGATTTCTGCTTCTGCATCTGCGCCATCATCACTTCCATCGATGGATGTGCGGTTCGTCACATCTCCCGTGTTGCTTGCACCACTACTGTCCTGCGCAGCGAGCACACCAATCAGAGGAAGAAGTTTCTCCGAATTACGAACATTGGATTCTAGGGTTGTGTCTCCGGATTCAAGCAGTTGGACAATAGTCCACACAGCAATGTGCTGGAATGTTTGATCGTTTGAGTCCAAGAAGCGAATAAGGTATCCCTGAAGGCCACCTTCTGGTTGTGCCCAGACAGCATTAAAGCTTTCATAATCGTCAGATTTGGAGGACAGATTCCCAATAGCGGCCGCACTGTTGCCTTGAACTTCGACGCTAGGGCTGGAAGTGAGTGGGATGAGCACTTCTAAGATGTCCATCTCCAGCAGTTGAGACTTGAGGTCCTCACTCAATGCCAAGACCGCAAGGCATGCAGTCATTTCGCTTTGGACGCTCAATGGTACGCTCAACACCAGCTCTTTGATCCGCTCGACAGCCCCCGCCTCAACGATAGCCGTCTTGTTTCGCTCAGAAGAGGCAGCAAGGTTGCGCAATGTAGAAATAGCGTGACACTGGATTTCTTCGTTGTCCTCGTGGCTTAACAAATCAATGAGAGGATGCAAGAAGCCTGCATCAATGATGGGACTCTCGTTGAGAGGATGAATGGAGACGTTGCGCACGCAAGCTGCTGCTGACAAGATGAGCGGCAAGAAGCTAGACCGCAACAGGCGAAGAAGCGGAGGTAAACCACCTGATCGGACGATCTCCAACTGGTATTTTTCATCACTAGCCAGGTTACGCAGTGCCAGGGCTGCTTGGCATTGGACTTTGAGGCTAGAGCTGTCCATGAGTCCGATCAGATTCTGCACCAACTTTGGTTCTGTTTGCGCAAGTTTCTTTCGGTTCGAGGCATCCACAGCGATGTTGCTTAGAGCTGTAGTGCAATAGTATTGCACATCCGTATCGGAGCTTCCAAGAAGACCAACAAGTACAGGTATAGCGCCTGCATTAACGAGCTGCTGACGATTTTCGTCGCTATGTGTCATGTTGAGTAAGGCACCGGTTGCGTTGCGTTGGACCCGCATATCCTTGGAGCGAGCAAGACGTGTCAAGGGAACGAGCGCGCCCGATTTGGCAATCTTGGTCTTGTTGTCGTCATGTGTAGCCAAATTCGTGATACATCCCACCGCATTGCATTGCACCTCAACATTAGGACTCAGCATCTGACGAATTAATGGCTCCAAGCCCCCTAGCTTGACTATTAGGAGTTTGTTATCAGAATTGACCGCCAGGTTTCCCAAAGCAGCGCTAGCGGCACGCTGCACTTCTACGTCGTGGCTTTGAAGAAGGAACATGATCGGCTCCAATGTATCCCTTCCTACTTCGCGAACTTCTTTTTCTGTGATCTCAGCGAATGCCAAGGCAGCGGACCGCTGTAAATCTACATTATCGCTGAACGAAAGTGTGGAGAGTGATCGCAGAGGGTCACCGGTGAAGAAATTGGTTTCGGAGCGATTCTCTAGATACTGGAGAAGATCGGCGACAGCATCGCGCTCATTATCCAAAAGTAGTGGTTCATACTGTGCATTGCGGGACCGACCGCCTAGAAGCAGGATATCAGCCGTAGCACTCGTCAGCTTCTATCACTTACAGCAACTGCTACAAATGTTACCCATGCTGCGACACTCCAAAAGTACTTCTTAACCTATTACTGGGCTGATTCGATGCGGGCTTCTTTTGCAAGCCTGAATCCGCTCAATCCAAAACGCCAGCACACAGGTGTGCACTCGCGTTTGATGAAAGCGTCTGATGGAATAGTCGGCGAGAAGAGAACAATCAAAGAGTTGTGAGCAGGGGCTCCGATGGGTAGAGATTGAAGCGCGTGGGCTCAGGCGCGCGTCGTCCAGGGGTAGTAAGGAGGCAGGGTGGCATTGGAACAGTGTCACACTCGGTAGGCTCGTGCACGGGCAAGGCTAAGATAGACTCCCGCACGATAGTCACGTGGAATACTCAGGAATGGCCATGAGGGCAATTACATTGTGGAGAAGCCAAGGAGATCTCGTTGGCCTGCTGTATTAACATGGAAAGAAGCCTCAACATCACGGTAAAGCGGGCTGCTGTTGCGTGCATCGCGCTTCAATGCTTGAAATTTGGGAGCCGAGTGTGGTGTCTTGTCCAAGGCGACCATTGCGCGGAACAGGGATCGCTGAAGCTCGGCAGATTTTTCGACGTCCTGTTTCGTTGCCTGGTCTTTTAACTTTACTTTGAGGGTCGAAGTAATAGGTTCCACAACGTCGTCTAGATCTGGCGGGAAAGTTTAGGCAAAAGATGAAGCGTATCAGTGTGACTCACGTTGAGAAATTTGTGTGGGTGCCAGGCTTGCTAATCGCACAAGCATAAGACAACACAGGACTTTGATGCCGTCCTCGTCTTTGAGACCAGCGACGACATGTTCCACGTCTGCAAGAGAGGTTTTAGACAAATACTTCGCCTTTCCTTGTAATAACTTACACTCGGTTAGATTGATCTTCGCAAAACATGTGTCGAGGAGAGTGTACATTGTTTCAAATGCATTCTTTGTGCAAGATGAGTTTCCTTGAATCTACTTCATTCTTCACGTACCTTACGCAAATCCAGGCCATCGTCCGTGGTTACTGTGAAGGGGCCCATGGCGACCTTGCGGAGAAGCTCAGGACGAGGCATCGTTTCTTGGTAGAGCATCGGCATCAACACATCCAGATGGTTTCGAATCAGATTCGGACGATTATGTGCTGCTGCATTGAATGCAAACATGGCTGGCTTGCGCACCTCAAGAGACTCGTCCGTCAATACACTCAGGAAATCAATGATGTTGGGAGCAAGTTCGTCGTACTTTGAAGTGCTATCCGTGAGAATGAATCGGAATGCAGATACGACGGACGCCCGCGTCGAGACAAGAGGATCGTGTATTCGGCTTTGCAACCGAGAGAAATACTTGTGCGGCTGTGTGAGTGTGAGTCGCGCGAGGCATTCTGCACCAATGTTGCGGATTGCTTCGTCTTTCGTGGCACAAATGTCGAAGAGCGGATCCCATACATCCTCAGCAATGTTTTCGAGTTGTTGTGAAGATCCATGCGTGATGAGTTCCTTAATGGCCAGCAAAGAAAGGCGGCAGTTCTTTTCATCCCGTAATCCTGTCTCGATGATGGGAAGAAACGCGGGCAAGTTGCCTACAGCCATGTTACCAACAGCAAATGCTGCTGCACCCTTCACTTCTTCTGTTGCAGCATCGTACTGAGCAAAGACCGTTTCAAGCAGGTTCTTGTCGCTGCTCAGATCTCGAATGCGTCCGATTTCGCCTGTGACGTGAAGTTGGAAGTAGATATCGGAATCTGGGTCTTGTGTTTTGAGGGTAGCCTTGGCTTCTTCCACAAGAGCATCGCAGATCTCCGGCACAGTTTTGGCGGTTGCACCGATGCATTGTGCAACTGTTGAGTAGACATGTGTTGGGTTCGGCGATTTCTGCGCTTGAGTATTGGCTTTTCTTAGAAGGTCTAAGATGGCAGACGTCAACGATGTATCGGCTGCCAGAAGGGCTTCTAAGAAGCGCAAAAGGGTAACAAGACTTTTGCCTTGCAGAAGAGGGGAGAGGACAATACTATGCAGACGGGGGACAATCACCTCTTGGATGCTTCCTATGGCAGAAGGGATCAGTAGCTGCAGGGCGTCGAAGGCAGTAGGGAACAAATTGAGATTGGACTCATAGGCCAACAACGGCTCGATTTCCCGCACCGTATTGTCAGCCAAAGGTTGAGTAATACTCGTGTGAACCCTTTTCAAGAGTTGGTTCAGGCAGTCAAAGGATGCCAAGCGAAGGAGTCGATTGTTTTTGCGCAATAGTGCACTAACTTCCACGATGGCTGCTCGCACAAAGTTGTCGATCTCCGGCCCAGTACATGCCGATGAAGCAGCAACGTCTGTTGTGACATGCACTGCAGCGTATCGAGTGACTTCATTTCGTATCTGTTCCAAGAGAAGAGGTAATGCCTCGTGATAATGATCGGAAAGCTGGTCGCCAGCTCGACTGATCAGCACACCCAGTGTCTCTATACTCTTCTCCTTTATTTCTTGATCAGAGTCTGTGCGTGTCAATCGTGCCACAGTGGCATTATAAAGGAGGACACTTTGCCTTGTATATGCCTTAGAGATATCAGAGCCCTTTGGATCTAGCGGGCACATGATCCGAACAAGTTCGGCGGTGACCTTGAGACCCTCGATTGTATCTCGGTGCGTTTTTTCGCCTATAGCAGAAGTAATGAAGACAACCAGTTGATCCAGATAAGAGTCGAAGTTTTCTACTGAATGGAAACGGAACAACAACTGAAGAAAGATTAATATCTCAATTTTGAGGTTTGTCGTGGGTCCACTGTTTGCATCGGCACCTCTCGTGATCTTGTCCAGCTGTCCTACAAAGAGACCAATGTGGGCGTCGAGTCCTCCGTGTAGAACTTTGGTGAGTTCTTGGAGGACGATAAAACTCAAGACCCTCGACTGCAACGACTTTGATACAATATTGGAGGAGAGAGCCTTTGCGATTGTTGGCTCTAGCGATCGAATTTGGCTCACAGGACTGCCCTCCGCAGCCACAATGGCCGCATCGGTATCCCATTTCTGTTTTAGAGAGCCCGGCGAGTTACGAAGCACCTCTGTCGCTTGAGGTTGAAATCCGTGCGTTTGCACTTGTTGCAAAAGAGAATTGAATGTATGGAGAATCTCGTTTCGTACACTTTCTTCACGCTCCGAGAACCTCGCAACGAGCGCTGGTGCCACGTTCGATGTCATGGTGGAGAGTAACTCTGGTCGCGTGGTGACAATGGTGGCAAGTAACTTTGCGGAAGCCCGGCGCACTTTCCAAGAAAGGTCTTCGTCATCGCTGTATTCCTCCTCGTCAAGAATGTCATCGTCCGCTTCCATGTCATCGTCAAATGCCATCTCGTCATCGGAGTCACCGCCGGCATAATTGGGATCGTGACGCAAAAGACTGACGGACGCTTCGGCTGCTGGAAGAATGAAAGGCGTCACTTCTGTAGGACAGCGGAGTATGATACTGTCTAGTGCCTGCAGAATTGCTTCTCGAAGCTCGTCATCCTCCTGAGTCTCTTCGCTACTAAGCATGTCAAGGATCCGCGGCATGAATTCGGGCATTCGCCTTCCTAGTCTCCTAGGACATGTTTTTGACAAGGCGCCAAGAAGTTGAACGAAGGTTCGAAGAACTTCTGTTTTCGATTTTGAGAGGGCCAATGCAATGGCCTCCGCCAAATCTGTGAATACTTCGGAGATCGCCGACGCAGCGAGAGCACTTAGCGCAGTGACGGCTCGCTTTCTGATAGCCGCTCGATTGCTCTGAAGCGCAGTGAGCAAGGTTTTTTGCGCATTATGCTGTAATGGAACATCGTTGCTGACTAAGTGAGAGAAGCGGACAAAGTAGTCAGACAGGATATCAAGTGAATCGATCACGAGTTCCTGTGAGGCTGTCATCTGTAGGGTTCATTTGTGAGAGACACCGCATCTGTCATGTCTTCCACTTACATCGTTCACCTGGTTCAGGAGACGAGGCACTAGCTTCACGTTTGTATTTGCAGCAACGCTGCTACCAGCTGGAATTTCTGCCATGATGGTTTTGAGGCCTAAGGAAGCGATATCGCGCAGTTCTTCCTCTTTTGATGACAAATATTCGACAAGCTTATCTAGTACGACTTGCATCTGCACTTCTCGCGCTGTCTTGACAAGAGCACCAAGGCATTTTACACTCATGTTCTTGACCTCTCCATTGTGGTCTTTGATCAGATCAAGTACCTTGTGCACGACGGCAGATTCGGTACGTTCATCGATCACGGCAGCGGAGAAATTATCAGCATTAATGCTTGCGATCAGATCGCTAAGTGCCATGTACCGAAAATCAGCATCTGGAGAGCTCATCTTCTCCAGAAGAGATGCTATGCCCTGAGATCCCCTGGGCACCATTGTGGACCAGTCTGAATGGGCAAAGATGTGGCTCGTTGATGAGAGTCAGATGTTCTCGTCCTCATCCGACGCGTGTGTTGGCTTGCGCTCAAGCCATGGTTTGATCTCAAGCAAGCATTCTGACACCCCGTTTCATTATACCTCCATCACCTTGCAACATGCCTACCTTTCAATACGAGCGTACAACACCGTTTTCTGTATCGGATGATGATTTTCTCTCAATTCTGCATAATCCCAAGAAGTTTCTGCTAGCTACTGGTACCACGGATGAAGCGTCTATTCGATTGGACGAATCAACAAACTTGTGGCATGGTTAGTGGCTTTTGGTCATTCTACCAATCCTGACTTTTGTACCTCTCTTCCTTGTAGGAGCATCCAAAACTGGACTTCCTATGCTTCCTCAGCCGACTTTTACTGTCAAGTTCGAGGAAAACGCCACTGGGTCGAAGAATCGTGTGGAAGCAGCTCTGGGTGTTATCTTAACGCATGCATGGGTTGTGGAGGGCATTTCAGACACACAATGCAACGTCACCGAGAAAGTGACTGTAGAGGCTCCATATGGTGTGTCACATGCTCTCAAGCTGGCTTTGCCTTCCATTCAAGAGAAAGAACACAAAAATCTGCAATCTTACATGAGCTGATTCTACATAGCTTTGTATTAATCTTGAGCTATGCTCCCATACCCGAAACCTGTAATACCTTAGCTAGCTCTGTTGAGTGCGTAGACATCTGCATTCCAAGCCTTTCCGATTTGTTTAGCATCCTGATTTGCGAAATGTGATGTTCATTTAGATGCCGATGACAATGTCATTTTCGCGACCGTGTTCCTACCACCATCTGGAATTGGCTATGCTCACGTATACCCGCGAGCAAACAAGTAATTTGCAAGCACCGTACGAAAAGGCTTTACTTCTTCTACGGGAAGAGCCTGAAGAGTTTCTGCAGATTGCCAAAATCCATGTGGGCGAAGTGATTTCTCGGCAAGACGACTATGGGGAATGGAGAGGTAGGTTTGTGAAATGCATATGTCGCTCGCTAATTTGCTTCAGTGGTTGAGTCTTTGCCATTACCCATTTATGACCGTGTGACCTTCCTCACAGGCTGGACGCCATCGCAGAATGGGGCCGTATGGGAATCCCACGCACCTCTCAGTGTGCACGTCAAGAACACGTATGAGCTGGAAGCTACAAGCGACCAGCTGACAAAGCTCAAAGAAATTGCTGTGCTCCGCTGTCCCTTCTTTGTCTATCCAATAACACGTTTCTCATTCGACCGAGCACACAAGCAATTGCACGTTGCACTACAGCGCTATTTCGAAGACGCCCATAAAGCACCGTCTCCTCCAACCACGTAGTCGTCACTCCTATCGCTCGGTAACACGGCACTTTTACACTTTTGTCCATAATCATGTTCTACATTGATTCTACATAATACATTGATGAATGCTTCTATTCGCATTGCTCCAACAGCTCTTCTATGGCTTCTGACAGCGCTTCCAAATGGTGAAATTGCGCAATAGCTTGCATCAAGAATAGCTTTCGGCGCACGTCTCGTCGGGGTACGGTGAGCGACCACGCGCCTGAGCAAGCGCAATGCAGGCCAAGGTTTGTGTCTCGCAGAGTGTGACACCGACTGCATCGTAGATCTTGCTGCACGTAGGCACGGACAATTTCGTGCGCCAACCGGCAGAGACGTAAGTCGATATCCATTCGATTGTAAGGAGCATGGCACTTGCCGCATCGCCAGCTTTGACCTTGCTCCGTGGCCTGCAGCAGATCTGCGTCTCGACATAGGTCCAAGACCCGGTCTTCGTTGCAGAACGTGCAGATCACACTCAGTGCGGGTTGGAGCGTTTCGCAGGGTTGCCTGAATTCCGCCTCGGGACTGAATTCGCCGATGCCCAGAAGATGCAAAAGGTTGCGTCGACATACTCCCACCTCCACACTTGCGTCGCGGTGAAGTGCTAGGACAGCCATCACTGTCTTGGTATACTCTAGAGCAACAGAGATGGACGACTCATGACCCTCTTTCATCAATGTCCCTCCAGGTAGTCGAGGCCAGATCCAGTCGAATGGTACTTGTTCCTGGTTGTCTAAAGCATGGGCCACAACGGCTGTATATTGCTCTCGGAGCTCTTGGGTTTGAAGCAGCATTTTTCGCGTAATCCACTTGTTCACGAGATCCTTGGCCGTAGCAGCATCGCTTCCCTGGACTGCCATCTCCTCTTCCATGTCTAGACCACCTTTTCCGGTCATAGATTGCTCCGTCTCCTCAGGCCGACCTTCCATATGTTGCTGGGCATTGATCCGGATAGCCGTGAGCGGGGTTTTGTTGTGAAGCTGTGCGGCAGACGATCTCTTCTTGGCTTCATATAGTCGCTTAATAAAGCCGCTGACAATCAGAGCAAACTTATGGCGAGCTGTTTCAGGTAGGAATGTCGCTATGTTCCAATTCATGTCGACTTGGAATGTGCTTTTAGAGCTAACATCGCCTTGTTGCGTCTCCTCTGCATCTGGATCTTGGCAGATCACTCCTCCAAAGTTCGCTGAGTCCATCCAGATAAGATAGTCCCAGTGGTGGACAATGTCGAGGTCGATGTGTTTGAAAAGGTCTCTAGATGTCAGAGCGCTCATAAGATACCGACCAAATGCTGCAGCACTTGCTGCTGTGGGTTTGCTAGTCAGGATAAACATTCGTTGGAAGTTGGCATGCACGATGGAGCCACCCATTCGCTTGCATTCTGCCAGAAGCTGAAGCATCGTTTTTCGCATAAGAGAGCGCACAAAACGAGCTAACGCTGGTTCAAATAGGCAGCTCCTCTCACTGCCTACTTCGCTGCTCAGCCAGCGCCAGAACCCGTCAGCAAGGGCATGCGAGTACGGTCCTTTGCTTCGAACTTTCTCGACATACCACGCCTTGACCATACTCTTCAGCGTCCAGAAGACTTGGGAAGTGACCACCACATCCCCGATAGATGTACCGTTAGAGTTTACTCTATGGGCATACTCATCGAGGTTGTGCGATGTATTATCGAAAGCCATAGAGCCACTCGTCTCACTGCCCTCCATGTTGTTGACGTTGCCACTTTGCAATACTGCGTTAATGGCAAGATCACCTACAGTGACTTCGTACACCACGTTGCTATATACTCCAGGCCTCGAGATTTCGACTTGAGTTTTGGCAATAGTGTCATCCATAGCAGCATTATTGCTATCCAGCAACTGCACATTGCCCAGATCGGGATCGGCACCAGTTTCGCTCCACCAAAGAAGCATGTCATTGCGTGTTAGACGCCGTGCAAAGTCCAGATCGGCAGCGAACATCGATACATCGCCCCCTCGAATGTTTGCCAGGGGAACATCAAAGTGGGCCGAGACACGTATCCAGTGTTTTATCCAATCTGCAGTCCGTAGATAACAATTCAGCATACGTTTGACGCCGTATAGCTGCCACCCAAGGGTAGGAAATTGGTCATCTTGATGGGCAGCGGGAATGTTCAGTACGGGGAATTCAGATGTCACTGCCGCGCTCAGCCTAGACTCATAATAGCCATTTCCTCTAGCCGAGCATATCGCCAGCATTGTAGGTGCTTGGCTTGCTTTACGAAGCAGCACAAGATCCCTGGCAATTGTTTTCCAGGCGCGATCTTGACTCGTGTGTACTTTGACCTCCATGTCAATATCATGCTTGTATTCAAAAATACCATCTTGCAGCCTTCCCATGGATTGCCACTTGGCCAATCGCTCCTTATACATCGGATCTAAAGCTGGCAATTGTCTCAGCCCTGCGGCATCTACTACGTGCACTGTCATCTTGTTCTCCGGAGAACATAGTCCCATAACGTGACGCCCATCCTTTGTCCCATGCCACAAGTACAGCCATCGAATGTTTTTCCCATCATTCAGGTATTTGTGTTTTTCGATGGAGGGGTGCTTGGTCTTGACCAGGTCAGACAAATCGAAACCAAAATCGAGTGCACGGCTGAACTTCGTTCGGCTTTTCATGTCTAAGGCGCAGGTAGAACCGAGTTGGATCATAGCCCGCATTTCGAGGGGCACTTGCATTTCATAAACAGCGTCCACATTTGGATGGTTCAATAAAGAGGAGAAATGTGTCTCTTCCTCGACGAACAAATCCTCTGCAACGGTCACTTTGTACAGATGCTGACATGCCTTACCTCGAGGAAGAGTGCGTACCACACTTTCTACTTGATAAGCATCGCTGAACGTTCCAGGACGAGGAAATGTCTTAAAGTGAACATAGAAAGTGCGAGGAATGCGAAGCTTGAGGCTCTGCAGACGCCCGTCCACAGAAACCCACATGCGAAACTCTCCTAGCCGTGACGTCGGGGTGATCTGGACCAAATCCCAGACTGCACTGGCCAGACTTTGCGACCTGCGATTAAAGAGTGAAATGGTGGAATTACGATTTGCTCGGGAATTTTGATTTCCTCCATTGACTTTGCGCTCCTCTCGTACTTTCTTCCATTTCTTCTTCATCACAGAGACCCATGCAGGGTAGTCTTGGTTGATGTCTGGGATGGGATCGTCAACTACCTCGGTAACTGGAAGCGGAACTAATTTTTCCGTTTGCTCCACAACAATTGGGGCGTTATTCGTTAGCGTAGGCTTTTCGCTTCCTTTGAAAATATCTGTGAGCTTGCGCTGCTTGAAACGGTCATCGGTGGCTGCCACACGTCTGAAGAGCCAGTCGGGATGTCGAATACGTGGGACAGGGTTCGGTACACGTTGCATAGCGGCCGGAATAGTGATGAGTTTCTGGATCACACCGCCAAATCGGTCAATGTAATAATTCCAATCGAGGATTGATCGAAGATCGAAGTCATTCAGAGAATTGTCCCGGAGGAACTTGCGCAGATAGTATTGTTTGATGCCCGGTTCAGCATTGAAAATGGCTACTGGAACTGCTCTCTCGGTAACAGGAGTTCCGTGCGGCTTCTCGGAAATGATAAATTTACAAGCTAAACCCTTGTCTTTCACCATCTGTGCTCCAAGGAATTCTGCCAATCGTTTGGCTGTGGTAATAGCTGTAGACTTTTGGTTTCCATATTCCTGCAATGTTTTTGACATGCTCTTGTTTTCGGCAATGAGATCAATCAATTCTTCATCGTGAAGTGTTGACCCTTTGGAGAAGAGAACGTCGAGCCATTGATCTGCAATGCTCGCTACAGCAGCATAACACTCCGTAAGAGTGCTGCCCAACAAGAACTTGCCAAAGATCTGCTTCTGGAAATCCTTAATCAACTGTAATTCCCCACGGCGCTTTACTTCGAATCCTTTCAGCTCAGCAAGTGATCCATCATGATTGAAGACAGCATAACGTTTCTTAAGCAATTTGTCTTCCTCTTTACTTGATGGAAGGATCATTGCTCGATAAGGGCCGTCCAACTCAAAGAAGATTGAATTTTCGCTATGTACGTCGTATCGACCGGTTTTCGAATCGAGAGTGTGGTACTGATGATTGGTGAATCGTTGATGGGTCAAATAATTCAGCATCGTGCAAGGATAGGAAACCCCCAAGCTTTTCCCTGACTTCGTCTGTAGTGAAAAATTCTCGGGGAAACTCCCGGGAAGCATACACCAAATGCCATCCGTATCCAGTTCCAAAGGACGGCCAATTCTATCGACGAGGTCTTTCGCCAATTGGATGATTGTCGCTCCTGTGAGGCAAGTGATACCGGCCATTTCCATGGAATACCAACGAGCTCCTTTTCGCATGACGTATCCATAAAATGAATTAAGGATACACTTGTGAGCTAGTTGGAGCGAGTCATAGAGGATGATCATTTTCTTCGCTTCTACAACATCCGTCAAAGATGAGGCGCCGTCGCCAATTCCAGCCTGTGCTTTATCTAGATTCTTCTTCCAAGTCTTGTGCAATCCCTTGTATTCGTAACGACGGTCTCGGAAGTTGCGAACAGTATCAATGTAGAAAGGGTTTTCCCTCTGACAGATGACTGTCTCGCGTTTCACAGTTTTGGTCGCATGCGTCTTCTTGTACACTTTCCGGCTGTAATCGCCCACACGCTTGTTCAACATAACGCTTTGCTCGTTGGGGTTCAAGTCAACATAGCGTCGTCGTGGGCTATTGGATGTCCTGCCAGGAAAAGTCTCTTTACTGAGGGCATTACGAATCATATTGACTTCATCTCTCTTGGCTGGGAAAAATTCTCCTCTCCAGGACCATTCCATCTTCTTGTCACATTTCATGCCGGGTCGGTTGTAGTCGCAAGCGGCACAGGCTGCTTCATCTTTGACGCTATCCGGTTGCAGTCGATTGGAAAGCATGATGTTGGGATACATTGCTGCAACGTCTAGATGGTAAATGAGAGGTTCCACTTGCATGACAGGGTTGTCTCTCAGATGCTCGAGCATAGATCGAATAGAATGCTTGACCTCATCGAAGTTCGTAACATCCTCTATGTTCATCTTGCACTCTTGCTCCACGCTGAAGCGAAGCGCCGCGTCAAGATCTCCGATGAGCTCATCAAAAGCAGATGGGTCCACCTTGAAATTTGTTGCAATATCGCTGCGGAAAACACCTGCTTCCAAAGCCTCTACATGGCCACCAACGTATGTCTCCGACTCGAGGAGGTGTCCTTCGTATGTGTTGCCGATGGGATCCGAATGCCGATTAGGCATAACAATATTACCCTGATAAGCTTGTACCATGAGAAGCGTTTCACATAATGTTCCACTGCCTTTACGAAGAACCTCGTCGGGGTTCAAGGGAATAATGTTGGATAAGCTGTAGATGAAGGGATGCACGTACTTTGAATACAGGTAGAAGGTGGCTACTGCATCGGAAACGGAGTATTGTGCAAGGATTTGTGGTTGTTCAACAGCGTATGGAGTCATGAGCTCGGGGTCTAGTTCCATGGGGTCGTACCCTAATTTTGCGACAGTGACTGCCTTGAGACCTTGGCTACCCTGCGGCAAATAGGAGTCACGCTTTACCCAGCGGAAACAGTCCATGTGTGTAGCGGCCCTGCTCTTGTACTCGCCCTCATTGTCCCGCGCAAAACCAATTTCGTTAAGCATGCTCATTCCATGATGCTTGGCTCGGGTCTCCACGAAGGGAAAATCAAAAGAGTCACCGTTGTATGTAGCCACGACCGTTGGTCTCGCTTCGCGGAAATGCGAGAAAAAACGTTGGAGAAGGGCGGCTTCGTCGGCTTCGTTGAATATAATGAAGGGGCCTTCGTATTCGTCCTTGGGAGAATATTCGAAATCTTCAATGTCTTCACTGACAATTTCGCGATTGGTTATGAGATACCCTTGGCCATCAATCATATACGATATCATCATGATCCGGTCGTTCTCTGCATCTGGGAATTTGAGTGGCAATTTTGTCGTTTCAATATCGAATGCCATGACTGTAGGCTCAGCACGCTTTACGCGGCTCAAGATTTTGGATATATCGACATTGCCATGGTGGAAAGAAACCTGGTACCAAAGTCCGACACGAATATCTTTGTCAATTGCGACACGAAGGTGGTAGGGAACATCGTATTCTCTGATATCATTGATGCAATCCTCAGCATCTACGTGAGCAACACGGCTCTTTCCCTTGTCTGCCCTTCGATTGCGTGACGCCCATGTGTCTTCTTCTAGCTCGATGTTCATAGAAGCTTCTGTTATTTCGTCGTCCAAGACCCCGGCATATGTATCGACCGCCTGTTGGCTCTTTTGTGCCCTTTCAGCCATGGGGAGTAGCTCTCTTCGAACGCTTAGAAGATCTTGTACATTGTGAAATGAAATTTTGATAAACGTTCGATTCAATCCAATTAAATGGTTGGCAAGCTTGAGATCCTCTCTCACTTCGCGTGAGACACTGTGAATTAGCCCTTCGTACTTTCGACGGAGCCATTCTTCGACTTGCGGCTCTGTGTTGGGTCGACATCCGACAAGGAAGTATGGCAGAAATGGTATGGTCACCTTGAACATAGAAGCATCATCTTGAATGAAATAGTAATCCACAGCACTTCTCCCAGAAGCATGTCCAGGACCATCTGTGGACTTGTCTGGAACAATGGTGGGATGCATATTGATGAGCCATCCTTCGCGTGGCTCTCCGTCCTCTAGACGTTCGAATCCAAGCTTTGCATCATTTTCGTCTCGTTCGCGGGCCTCTCGAAACTTGTCTTCGATAGAGGAGGCTTCGTTTGTTGCGCCACTGATGAATGCTTGAACGGTAGATCGTTGGTCTTCTTTCGTCAATAGCCGTCCTCCGGAGTGTAGCCGGCTAATTCCTCCTCTGCCCCTCTTCTTGAATGTTCCTCTTCCTCTCCCAGAAGTCAGCCCAAACGTAGAGCCCGACGATTCACGAACCATATCGACTGAAGTGGTGAGTATCAAGAGGCTTCTAACCTACGCGAAACACGAAGAACACCCATTAATGACTACACGCGTTTGACGCGCCGAGGCACGCGTACAATTTTCGGATTTAGCTAAGTCGCGCCAAAGCATACGATCTTGTTGCCGTCTTAGTCGAGCCATGCTAGGATCTCCCCGGGTTCTACCATTCCCTACAGAACAGATGACTCGTGAAAGCATTCTAGTCAGTCATACTGACAGACAGAATCTTCTTAATTTTTCGCCAGCGACAAAAAGTACGAACCCCGCATTGACACGACATTGCAGAGGCTGCCCTTCGCCATTTGCCAATATTATGGCGAACCTTGAACGAGATGTGGTAGCTGGTAACTCGCCCAGCCTCTCGAGAGGTGCGAGAAGAAGAGATGTGTACAAGTCAAATCCTTTTGTTGCAAGTGACAGTCCCACTTCGCGCGAATCTGTTGATCAAAATGTATCGAAATATCTCGTACGACAAAAGTTCCGTCAGCAATGCCAAGAGGCGATGGCGAGGGATCGCCGTAGAGATAGAGCGAAGAGACTGCGTAGCTCTCGCTCAGGAAAGAATGCTCTATCTGGTTCTAGCCCGCCCAGCGATAATATGAGCGGCTCGGATGTGGAGGAAGAAGTCTCTGATTTGGAGGACGGAGAAGACGAGGAGGTGAGTATGTGGAATACTGGTAGACGAACACTGAATTGGCAAGCACAGATCGTCCGTCGAATGATGACAGCCGAGTACAGACGAATGCTTCGTGAGCAGGAGCTCAAAGGTCGTATGGAGCTGGGGTGGTTGGACCCAGATGAGGTTGCCTGGCTGGAAGAAGAGATGCGGCGCGAAACTGGTAAGACATATGCTGCTGATGGTGAGTTGTATTGGGCTAGATTTCACATTTCCTAAGTATCTTGACAAGGTATCGAACCACCACCTGATCTGGAGGACGAAGACGAACTGCTTTGTGCCATGTATGAGCACGCCTTGCAGCAACAACAGCAAGAAGAAAGCCTTTTCGAGGATGATGATGCATGGGTGTGGGAGCTTGATCCTTCACCAGCCAAGTGGAGTGAAGGAAATGAAAAACACGTTGACCATGATAGCATGTCAGTTGATGCTTAGCTGCCAGGAGTATCTACGCAAGCGACCTACTAGGGGCCTCTGGATGAAGCTCTAAGTATTTTGAAATGCAGAGTGTGTCGTGATCACCCTGTCCTTAAAGAGTGATGCACTCAAGCTGAACATGTGAGAAGCATAGAACCAATTATCCGGAATGACTTCAATGTATTCGGGACAAAGAATCGATTGATTCGATATACAACAAATTGGTTGTAAAATACAAGGAGGTTCAAGATCGATAGGTCGAAGGACTGAGCACCAACTGCAAACAGTATGATCCGTCAAGATCTGCAGGCAGGCTGCTGTCTAGTTCGCAACTCTTCATGAGTTATAACCCCTATGGCGTACATAGTCTACATACGAGAACTCCAAAGACTTCATTTTATGTACATAGTGAGCTTTTCAAGCTAGCCGAAGAGCGATTGCAGGAATTTGATGGCTGCGCGTGGTACTGTGAAGAGGATACCATCATGAATTACCAGTAAAGGCCTGTGCGCGAAACGTACACGATCCGCGCTATGCGTGGAGAAGAAACTGCTTCTTGGCCATGGTCTTGCTTGAAGGTGTTATACGAAGCAGGCAACTCTTCAACAACCATGTGCAGTTTCGGGGACCACTAAACGTACGTCCAGCGTCCTCAAAGAGTGCGTCATCTTCCCGATATATAGCTAGACAGAAGAAGGATCCGGTATGTGGAGAAAAGAGAGATTTTTTGCATATGATTGAACCACACACTATTCTAGTACGTGAGAGCACGTCAGGAAGGCCAAAATAAGTATGTGGCCCGATCCTCATTTAAGTTGCAACAACTTGACAAAGCACATACGACCTCTAAAGGAAGATCGCGACAGTCTCTTCTTGGGGAAGGAAGGATCGCGGTGGATTTAGGGGCTGCGCCGGGTGGCTGGACACAAGTCGCTCTAGAAAGTGGATGCAGACATGTATTTGCGGTTGACAAATTGGCCCTCGGGCATGAAGTAGTGCTACAGGGGCAGGAGAAAGGGAACCGTCTCACATTCTTACAAGGTGACTTCTGCAGTTATAGCATGCAAGATGACTTACGCCGACACATTGTTCAGCGACAAATGCTGCAACCGTCATTTCCTTCTCGAAATAATGTGGAGAACCAGTGTGACCAGTCGGCGAAGGAAAAGGAAGCATTTGCTGATGTGATTCTGAGCGATATGATGGGTAAGTCTCTGGGAGGAAAGATGCTGGATCTCACCCCTTTGGCAGCTAATACTTCTGGGAATGCTATCCGTGACCAACAGGCGTCACTAGATCTTCTGGAAGTGGCATTTTCGTTTGCCACCAAGATTCTGCGCCCATACGAGTATGTGGATCCCCTACAAGGCCAATCGTCTGTTCTGGTACTCAAATACTTTGAGGCTCCTGAGATCCAGAAGTTCCGGAAAGAACGTCTGGAGAAGGCGTTCAGTCGCGTTTTTGCCAAGAAAGTGGCAGCCAGTCGCTCCGAAAGTAGCGAAATGTACTTTGTCTGTCACGATTTGCGCGCACGAATTCTACCTGACATCTGAGTACTCGACACAAGACAGTAGCAAGTGTATAGATTGATCAGCTATACCCATCCATAAGTTTAACATCTGAAAGAAGATTCCAATTGCATAAAGACGAATGTAGGAGCATCTCTGATGGCTATAAGATAATCTAGTAGACTCTGGGCTTGCGGCGGAATGCTTCTTCATGCGCAGGTTGACCGCCAAAAGACTCGACGAGCTGTGCATATTCCTTGTCATCCTCGACATGCACAAAATACTCCAATTGGTGTGGACTGCCTTTCTCTGCTTCGTCCTTACGCTTCTGTCTCTGTTCGTTCTATAAATGTAAAGGGGGAGTAAGATGATGATGAGAAAATGTAATGCTACTGTAGTGCTACATACTTCTATCCTGCTTTTGTCTTTACTTGCGGCGTCGTAATTCTGAGACTTAATGCCTTCTGCGGTCTTCTGCCACACCTTACGACTCTCCATTGGTTCTTGCTCCTCAACTGGGCGCACAGATACCTCCTCGCGATCCGCACTAGCGTCCCAGAAGGCAGAATCTTTCCCACCCGCTGGACTGGCGCCCTTAAATTTGGAACTGCCGCTCCAATCGCCCTCAATTGTGTACAAGGCATGAGAAGCTTTACTAACAGGCGAAACGGCGGCTTTGAAGCTATGAGCCTTTCCAGAGAAGTAACCTTTCCCAGTATAGTTGATTGTAGAAAGATAGCCTGTCGAAGAGCAAATATAGCTTGTCCCATGAAGTTCGATATAAGGGGAACCCCAGATGAGGCCTTCAATGACAAGATGAGGAAGGGTGATGAGATAGAGTGTCTCTCCCTTCTTATCAGCGCTTGGCACCCTCAGAACAGCATGACCAACTTGTTTCACGTTGATGCTGCCACCGCTAAACGAGGTCCTTTGGCCGCTGTGACCTTCCAGCGTCACACCTGCTTTTTCATTCTGGATGAAATACGCAGTGATGGGAGGGTGATGCGACACTAGTGGGTGTGTCAGTATGGTATTATACATGGGTATTTCGTACATACCTTGCTCAGTGATGAGCTTTGTATCACCACGCTCGTCCTTGTCAGGCCATGTGCCAAAGAAGAGCTCTCCAAGGATGGGGTTCAATGGCTGGTGAATGAATAGTGTGAGAAACAGACCATCAAATACTTCTCCACGTACCTTTTTTTCACTTCCCATGCTTGTGTTTCGGGCCGTGTATTGGCCTTTGAGTGTACCAATAAACCAACGCAGAACATTCACCATTTGTTCCACATCATCTTTGCCTTCGGCACTTTTCGCAAATAGATCGGGATGCTCGCCCCAGTAGGAAGGATACTCAGATAGACTAAAGGAAATTAGCTTTTCTCATGGTTGGCAAACATCCTTACCTCACAGGGGACAA
This sequence comes from Meruliopsis variegata, assembly GCA_037044235.1. Taxonomy (NCBI): domain Eukaryota; kingdom Fungi; phylum Basidiomycota; class Agaricomycetes; order Polyporales; family Irpicaceae; genus Meruliopsis; species Meruliopsis variegata. Next base: position 1,301,087 of record JAWLTJ010000001.1, read on the forward strand.
AATAAAAGACGGCGCCGTGAGGCTAGACAAATCGCCCGAGAATGATGCAATTGTCTTAAGGAACTAGACGAGCACGAAATGTCAGCAAAGCGGACTTGACTTCGTGCGAATGGTATACGCACCTGGCCCCATCCCTGGCGCTGCTCTTTGGGTACGGCTTTGCCTACGTCAGCTTCTTCACCCATGATGACTGTTGCGGTCGGGAACAGGACACAAATAGCACACAGCGATCCGCGTTTGCTTCGCTGCTAATCCAGATGCGCATTGAGCGATCAAGTGCCCGAGATTTCGTGGAGGCATCCAACGCTAATGCAGCAAGAAAACACGTAATGAGACAATCACACGTGCGCTGTCTCTCGAACGCGAAATGTACGCACGCGTACTTGGGACCAACACTTGTTCCACGCTCTCGGCAACGCAAAATGCCCCGCATCGCCTCGTTTGCTTCCTCTTTACACAAGGATAAGGAGAATGTCCCCCAATTTTTAGAAAACCGAGACAAAAATCACGAACGCAAGGTTGCCTCAAGAGCGGCGCATGGTCATGTAGATGATGAGATGGAAATGATTCATGGACACGCCGCCCTACCCCGGTCGAGAAATGGATCGAATCTCAGCCAACATACGAGACCAAACAAGATGCCTCGTACACACGAAAAGGAAGAATACGAAACTGCTAATACTGATACGGTCGAGTACCTCCGAGAGAAATTGTTGATACTTACCAAGGAGAGAGACGAGGTTCAAGAACAGTTTGATGAGCTTCGTGAGCTTCGCCTTACAGAACCAGAAAGGACGTTGAGCGAATGGAAGAAGGTCTCAGAGAAGCAAAAGAAATATTCTGAAGACTATATAAAGACGTTGAAAAAGCAGGTTGCTGCGCTGGAAAAACATACGTCATCCTCGAGCACTGTGGAAGCCTCTTCAAGTAACGATAGACGGCTCGAACAACAGCTTTCGCAAAGTCAACAAAGAGAGGCAAGACTTCAGGAGAAGCTAGAGTTGTTGTCCAAGCAGCTTGAGCAGAGCAGTTCGAGACACACACCCACTTCACGAATGGCTATGCAGGCTAGAGTAGGATCTGGTGCACTGAGCGGAAGCGACGAGCGTGCAGTGCGGAGGCTTTACGAAGATTTGACGGGGCTCGTGGTGAACAAGGTAGAACAAATAGATCCTCATGCAGCTCAGGCGGATGGACACCGACGATTCCACGCCATCTTCGCCTGTGCAGGGTATCACGATCTTGAAGTCAAACTGGAAGAATCCTTATCGGATTTCCCTACGTCCGTAGCTACACAAAGCTCCGCTGGCCTTCGCGAAGATTTAGTGTATACACCACACTTTGATGTGGATCGAGACGCTGAGCTGTTGCAAAGTGGAAGGCTACCGGACTACTTGAAAGAGAATATCAGATTCGAGCGGACAACTGCCGTAAAGTTTCTTAACACTCTTCACAAACGTCTTGATCGTCACGCCAAGAAATAAAAATAGCAAAGCGATCGGTATCATGCACATAGATCCTTCACGTAGTTCCCTGCTTGTACAGAAACCTTGCTACGACACTTGCTGTCTTGCTTTCGGCATCTCTGTGGTATAAAGCTTGATGGCAAGAAACTTTTGAGGCGTTTTGCCGTGTGTAGGCAGCCCATACATTCGGTCAAAAAGCCCTTGCACCCATTTCTTACTGGCCGTCTGACATGCAGAGAGCGTTGATGCCCAACTCATACTTCCCTCCAACTCTCGAAGGCATCTCCAGATGATGGAAGGTTGTGGAGGCCCGTGTTTGAATGTTAAAGCATATTGTGCATGCCATCGTTCATGCAGCTGGCGAGCACATTGCTGAGGGTCGGGACATGCAACATGACACTCGTAGTCTGTGAAGGATCATCGGCAATGGAACAAGTAGGTGATTCACAAAGTACATACCTCGGGCTGGATTGGCAAGTCCAAGTTTCAAGAGGCGTTCTAAGAACCAAGTTCTGCGACGCTCCAACTATAGTCATGGTAAATCCACCAAAGGCTTGGGACTTTTCGAAGCACATACCTTCAAAAGTGTGTCACTGCTCAGAATTGCAAGCTCTTCAGGCTTCCAGGCAGCCATGTTGTCCAAAACATGACGACTGGCTTCACGGTATACATCTTCGACGCTGTGACGCTCGCTCAGAGCCATGGCATCAATCGGACGACCTGCATGTGCTGCACGCAGGAAAGTTGTACAAGCGCGATGCAAATGAGGCACGGCAAATTTGTCTGCAAAATCAAACAGGGCAAAGATGTTTGCCCAGGTCACAAGGAGCTCGAGGTCTCCGACATACTTAGACAATACGTCCACACTCTACGTCAAAACTCACTGGGGTAAATATGACATAAGACGTCCTGAAACGTGGCAGGGTCCTCCTCAGCCAAATCGATGATAGCCGTTACTTCAAGGTCCCCCTTGTCACCTTTCGCTTCGGCTCTGTCCATGACGCAAGAATCGACGGCAGAAGCAGGACGTGGCTCGTGTGGACGATCTTTCTCATGAAGCGGAGGTGTTGCCATACGTTTTAGCCGACTGATAAGCTCGTCGGGCTGTATGGAGGGGGGAACTGGGTCACTAAGGCTTCTATTTCTTGCTTTCTTTTTTCCAGTATAGATACAAGATCCTGTTTGATCTTGGGAATTTAAACACTGTGTGGTACAATAATTTCCTTCGTCACAATCTTGTGACCCGGGCCTCTGCTCAGGATGAGCAGAAATCTCTTCGTTTTCTTGTACTTTCGACATTGAAATTTTGTCTGTGCTCTCCAAATTTGCTTGTAGTGCCTGTCCCTCATTGTGTGAGTCATGTATCGGGTCTCTTGACTGCTGTGTGGATGTATCTTGCATTTCAGAGTATGTCTCCTTGTTGTCAGAGGCATCAAGCACGATTCGTGCAGTATGGAAAGATGCCCTTGGTGAGGAAGAGAAATGTGATGGCAAAGGACGGTACTGCGGAGCGCCAGTACACACTTCTTCGCCTGTGTCATTTAATACACCTTTCTCGTAGAGAGAAGATGTGGAAGATTGCGAAGCAGATCTACTGTCTTCAGTGTCAAGCTGGGCGGGGTTGGACTCCCTCCAGTCACCCTCGAATATTGCCTCGAAAAAAGGTGATGCGAAGTACAGGACACTATCATGGGCGCTGTGAACATTTTCAACCATGACAAAAGCACACTCACGCTTTGTGAACATAGAAGCTGTATCCTCCGCAGCGAACAAGTGTGTCTCCTCTAAATTGGCTGTCGGATCGGAATTGGGACATGACCTCAAAAGTAAATTCTGCTGGTGCGCTGCGGAGATCGACTGGCTGCTTCTGTACGATATTGTGAGATCCTTCCACAGGTACAGTGTTACTGGAAATTGGCCAAGAGATTGACTCAAAAGTCCCACCAGGATCTAAGGTCTGTGACCCTGTGGCAGAGTGAATACGAGAGCGAGCTGCAGTGGGAAGATAGGCTGCAAAACGATGGGTGGAGGGGGTTGTATCTCTACTAAGCGCCTGGGTGGGTGTACTTGTTGGCTGACCAGTTCTATGAAGTAGAGGCCTCGAGCGTGCCCTCCGCCTGGAAGTTTGATGTGCAATTGATGTAGTGGCCGTATTCCTACTTCCGCTTGAGGACGCAACACGACTCCTATCTCTCTCCTCTCCTTCCGATCGTTGTTGATGTGACGAAGAAGCAGGTGTCAGTCTAGGGGAAAGAGGTAGGGGAGATCTCGTCGAAACCATAAGCGCTGTCGGCGGGCTATTCACACTCATTGCGACGACTCGAGATGTTCATGCTTGCTCACGACCGTACGGAGGCCATCTCAATATATTGAAATAAGATCGAGCCTCGCACAGATCACAAGATCGGAGTGGCCTCTCGAGTCACTCAGATGTGAGAAACTAGCGTAGAAATGGTGACGAAGAATATTTTGCCAATGGCCCGCGTAATCCACCAACTGCGATAGCACATCGTCGCAGCTTCGGTGACTCAAATGCAACAGACGCACTCTGCTTACCAAACCAACTACACATATACATGCAGTGTATCGATACTCAACCCTTGACGGTTCCCAAGACTGGCTTGTTCGATTACTGTGTGGTCATCGGGTGAAAGGAAAATGGTTTCACCGCTGTGCCAGGGTCCTGTATGGGAGGACAATGACCTATCTCACTGCCTCAGAAGACAAATACTAGGACAATGGGTCCCGCTTGTTGCCATTTCTACATCTGCAGTCATCCTCATTATTCAAAAATCTTCGAAGTCAACAAGGCAAAGAGCGTCTGCGTCACGATTAGCAAGACTGGACCCAAGCTCCTCGAACATTGTACAAGAAACCAGGGATTCAGAGAACCGTCCATCCTTCACAATTAGAGACTTGCTGGACCGTATTCCTTTCCTTGGTCCGCGTTTGGCTCGCTTTGTAGGTTATCATGGGTCATTTCGACATCGACATGTCCGGGTTCCCTCCGTGGAGCTGGCTTCATCTAGCTTAGATGGAAGCTCTTCTTTGGCCGTATTCCACACGGAGAACGCCGTCATTTTCAATGAAGTCCACAGAGTCATGAGAGAAAGGATGTTTGGTGAGCAGCAGCAACACCAAAGAATATCTAAAGAAGGCGTAGAGTTCATAAAGCGGGCTTGGGAGGCTGTTGGAACCATAACTTTGGCGGGCATAAGTGCATCAGGAGTCGTGCTGGGGTATTTGAGTCAGACTTGGTCATTTGCCTGGATATACATGGCGCTCTTGAGCTCATATACCCTTGCATCCCCTTCATCGCTTTTCAAGCACAAGGCTCTCCTGTTCGGACTGGCTTTTGTGATCTCAATCATTGATCTGCGCTCGTCCTTAATTGGAGCGGAGGTATCAAGAGCAGATCTAGTACTATCAACGGCAATTTTCGTGCTGACTACCATCACGTTCATACCTTCTGTCCTCTTTCCCCTGGACACAAGACTTCCCATGCGTCTCCGAGAAATCCAAAAGACTATTCGCGCTCAATATCTTCATGAGCAAGCTCGGACAGCCATCCCTACTCCACGAGCGCGACAGTCCCCTCACGCCGAAAGTTCTGTACCTAGTGCGTTAGAAAATGCACGAAAGTCAGAACTGTTGCCACTTTTGCCATTTCCGGAGAATCGGGCTTCTGTCTTCTCGCGAGCGATATTCGGGTTTGTCACTCCATCGATGCTGAAGCATTACAGAACGCAATTTACTCTCGATGCTGTTCCCGATCTCCCTCCGGGATCGCACGCCGCATCAGTTGTCGCTGCTTTTCGTGCTGGTGATGCAGTGAATGTGAAGCAATCTCACGAGCAGACACCAGCAGATGATTCTTCAGATGACGGTGAGGATGAGGACACGGCTCTTTTTGGTCAACAGGCAAATCTTACACCTTCACAAAGGCCATTGGCTTTTCGCTTGGCCCGACACTTTGCCAGTTTGCTGGGACTGGAGTGTTTCTGGGCTTTCATTGAGGCTGTCGCAAGACTCACACCTCCAATTGCTCTGCGCTTGATTCTCACATATATTTCTCATCGCTCGACCTCTGTTACACCGTTGCACGTTGCTCTTCTCTACCCTCTTTTGTTGGCAGGAGGGCAACTTATCGCTTCGATCGCTGCCTCCCAGGCTTTGTATACGGGACGCAAGATTTGTATTCAAGCACGGGCTATTCTTATCTTCGAAATCATCAACAAAGCTCTACGTCGCCGAGACACTGGGGGCGCAGCACAAGAGGAAGAAGGCCAGTCACCTAATGAATCACAGGAGTTCAAGAAGCGTACGAGTGATGGTGAAGTGACTAATCTTGTCGCAATAGATGTGTTTCGCGTGTCTGAAGTTGGTGCATACCTGCATTTCCTCTTTCCGCAGGCACCAGTGGAAATTTTCTTGTGCATCTACTTATTATTCCAGATTTTAGGACCAGCAGCTTTCGTAGGGGTGGGGGTCATTGTTCTAGCCATGCCTTTGCAAGCATTCGGAGCTCGACTCTTTACGAAGCTTCAGAAAAAGATGCTCGAAGCAACTGACAAACGCTTGAATCTGGCAAATGAGGTGCTGAACTGTATCAAGACGGTGAAATTCTTTGCATGGGAGAAACCTTTTGAAAAGCGGATGGATGACACAAGGCAATATGAGCTCAAATACATGAAGTATCGTTGGGGCGCTTGGCTTTTGAACTACTTTCTGTTTCTGACCATTCCAATGCTTGTGGTAAGTAAAGATATCTTTGTGACCATGCTTTATTCTCATTCTCCTTACTATTTCAGACTCTTTCCACTTTCTTTACGCACACTCTCGTCCTGCAGCGACCACTGCCTCCCGAGACGGCGTTCACAGCCTTGGCCCTGTTCAATGCATTGCGTGGTCCTCTGGAAGCACTTCCCGACATGTTTGTGAATGTGCTTTCTTCTCTGGTCTCTCTCAAACGTATCGATAAATTCTTGAATGAGGTAGAGACGAGCAAATATGATCAGCTACTTCCCCCTACCGGCGAGTCTCTACCAGACTTGAACTTTATTGGGTTTCAGCATGCGACTTTCACGTACAGCGAAGATGAGGCCGAAATAAGTGCAGGAAGAGCATTCGCTTTGCGCAATATTAACGTCAAATTTCCTCGAAACAAGTTTTCTATTATCGCTGGTCCTGTGGGTTCGGGCAAGACTACGCTGCTGCTCAGCCTTTTGGGAGAAACGCGCCAGATTTTTGGAAGAACGTACATGCCGTGTGCTGTTGCACGATCTTTGATCCCTACAGATCCACTCACTGGTCTCTCGGAAACAGTGGCATACTGCCCGCAAGCGCCATGGCTATTAGGTGCAACCATTAAAGAAAATATCCTTTTTGGTCAGCCCTTCATTGAGGCTCGCTATCATGCGGTGATCAAAGCATGCGCTCTGGAGGCTGATCTTGCCATCTTCGAGTATGATGATGAAACCGAAGTCGGTGAAAAAGGGACGTCATTGTCTGGTGGGCAAAAAGCTCGTGTGGCTCTTGCTCGGGCGTTATATTCACCTGCTCGTTATTTGCTCCTAGATGACGTTTTGAGTGCAGTGGACGCGCATACGGCTAAACATCTCTATAAATATTGTCTCAAAGGCCCCTTGACCAAACATCGTACTGTTATACTGGTAACTCACGCTGTAAGCCTTTGTCTACCGGGTGCTGCGATGGCTGTAGGTCTCAAAGATGGTCATGTGGTTGCCTCTGGCAGTGCAGAAGAGATGCGAAACTCCGGCTTATTCGATGAAGAACTCGCCCCTTCAGGGACGCAAACGCCTGTTGAGAAAGATATCGAAGAAGAGGAAGAGGCGAGCTCTCCTGTTGTGGAAGAGATTGACGAAGAGAGTCGCCAGAACAAGATTGCAGAAATACGCGCAAAGCAGGAGAAAAAGGCGCTACATGCAAATATAGAGACATACGGGAAAGGCAACGTAGGCTCCAAGGCTTACAAGTTGTACATTACGAGCTTTGCAGCTACAGTAGGAGGTTTGGTGATCTACTGGTGTATCTATCTGTTCCTTTGTGCATCTGCACGTGGGCTGGATGTCACCAGCACCGCATGGCTGCGAGAATGGGCTTCTTCGTATGGACAGGCTCGTCAAGAGTTTTTAAATGATGATGAGCAACAAAGACGCACCCGATTTTACTTGCTCATCTACGGAGCCCTTGCTGTCTTGTATGTGGTGATAAGTATATCCCGCGATATTGTGACGCTTTATGGCTCGATGCAAGCTTCGCGATCAATCTATCGTCGGCTGATCCAAACTATCACAGGCGCAAGACCTCAATGGTTCGACAGGACTCCAATTGGTCGGATTATGAACCGTCTCAGTAAGGATGTCGAAACCGTGGATGGCGATATTGCCACACAGCTAGTATTCCTCACGGATGTGTGTCTACAAACGGTCGTTATCATTTTAGTGGCCTGCTACACGATCCCACTCTTCACCATCGTCTCCATTTTTGTCGTTCTTGCATATTGGTTGATCGGTGCATTGTACATTGTTTCATCTCGCGACCTCAAGCGTTTGGAGAGCATCACCCGCTCACCAATTTTCACACTGGTAGGGGAAGCGTTAAGTGGTGCAGTGGTGATACGAGCTTACGGTGATGCTAGCCGCTTTACAAGACACTGCCTTCGACTGATCGACAAGACCAATCGGCCATTCTACTTCCTGTGGTGCGAAAACCGATGGCTGTCGATCCGGGTTGATTGTGTAGCAACCATTGTATCTTTCTTCATGGCAACATTCTTGATCCTTGACAGATCAGTCGATTCGGCTTTGGCTGGATTTACCCTTTCCTTTACCATTCAACTGGTAGATTCCGTTCTCTGGGTTATTCGGACGTACACTACCCTAGAGATTGCTGCAAACAGTGTAGAACGAGTGGATGAGTATCTCGAGCTTGAGTCTGAAAAGCTTGAGGGAGTCCCTGCCCCAGCCGTGTGGCCATCACGCGACGGCTCTTTGGTGGTAGACAATCTTTCGGTGCGGTATGCACCCGAACTGCCACTTGTCCTTAAAAACGTATCTTTCAAGGTGGAAGCAGGAGAGAAGATTGGTATTTGCGGAAGGACAGGAAGTGGGAAGAGTAGTCTAGCACTAGCCTTGTTCCGCTTTCTGGAAGCGGAAGCAGGCAAGATTCTTGTCGACGGTGTTGACTTAAGTGCTATTCGACTTCGGGACATCCGTCAACGCCTGACTATCATTCCACAGGAGTCACAGCTTTTTTCTGGAACCGTTCGATTCAATTTGGATCCTTTCCAACAATTTGAGGACGACGTCTTATGGGATGCTTTAGAACGATGCAGGTTGGCAGCACCTCGTCGATTCTCGCAGTCCATGGATATAAGCCGCGATAGTCCACAAGTGGATAACCAGGAAGGCGAGCGAACTGCCGTAGTCACGTCTCTGAATATGCAAGTGGAGCAAGGCGGAAAGAACTTTTCTGCCGGGCAAAAGCAGCTTCTTGCCTTGGCAAGGGGGCTTCTGAAGCTACGGCAAAGTAATTTGGTTGTCTTGGACGAAAGTACAGCCAGCCTCGACGCTGGAAGTGACGCTGCTGTCCAGCGCACCATTCAGGCAGAAATGAAGGACGCCACTCTCTTGGTCATCGCGCACCGCATCCGAGGCATTGTATCGTTCGACAAAGTCTTAGTACTTGATGCTGGTGCCTTGATAGAATTCGACCGCCCTGCTAAACTCATGCGACAACAGGGTAGTGCATTTCGTGATCTATGCCTGCGGTCAGGCGAATTTGAACTTTTACTCCAGATGGCTGATGAAGCTGAACGCCAAAGACTGGCACATGGTAGGAGATTCTTTTAATTCGTTGTCTGTTTGGATGTCATACGTCTAGTTAAATTTCAAACATGGAAGATACAGTTACAATGTAATGCTTCACACAACACCAAGTGTGACTACACATCGGAATGTTTCGGCAATTTGACTTTTGGAGGAACCGAGTTGACCATCTTCGAGATGAACATGACCGAGTAGTGAACTGCTTTTCCATCCCCATGACTGGCTTAAAGTGAAGTTGTCAGGTTGGGAGCTGAATTTCGTAAGGCATGTTCCGGTTGGGGAAGGGCAGTGGATAGAGAAGTACGCGTGCAGCACTCGCCTCTCATCCAAATAGGGAATAGCTAATGGATGAGAGCCACTAGGAAGGCTTGCCGAGGATTGGAGTCCATTTCTTGCCTCGTGGCGCGATCCTTGAATGCTGGGAGCGCTATTCGAGTAGATGGCTTGAATGTTGGAGCCATACAAGTGACTACTAGGTGAAGAAGCCAACGGGTTGGCGTGTGTCGAAACGGCCCTATTTGAAGACCGCTGTTGGCTTGTGGTGGGATTATTGGCATCGTTCAAAAGCGAATTCCCGCTGTAGAATACATTTCCTGTCAGTGTCGCATGAGAAGGAAGCTCCTCTTGTTGAAGGGAAGTACGTGATATGTCTCCTGAGGATAGCACTGATCGGGAGTCTAATGATGTATTGCCTGTATTGATAGCAGTGTCGACTGCAGTCGCGTACGTGTAGCTGTTCTCCATCGGAAAGGTGCGAGGGAGGCTAGGATTGGGTAAAGCATCGTTCCAATTCTGTCGATGTAGATAGATTCCTAGCTGAAGTCCTTTGGGTTTTTTGACTGTCTGCACATACAGATTCCAAACACTTCCCGCATAAAAGAAGCTCGGGCTGTACATACGTTGTTTCTCTGACAGCTGATTGACGCCAAAGAACTCTAGTCCCATTCGCATAGGTTCAAAACCGGTCCAATGTCTGCCATCCGCTTCTCTCGGTGAAAGGATGTCTTGCGAGGCATCGTTTGGAGCCTTTCCCTCGTGCGTACTCTCCTTACCAAGTTCCTTACCCGTCATTACAACATTGCGTAGCCCGAAGAAGCCTTGTTGCCAAGATCTCTTTGGCTCACGAGTCAAAGGCAATGTAGTGCTGTCCATGGCAGATGCAATTCCACTAGGCGCTCCCGGTTGCTGCGGTATGGAAGAGGAAATAGGATTTTCCTGCGAGGAATGCGTCAAGCCTGACAAGCTTTCTCCAATGCGAACGGTATCATCAGTCGAGACAGCGTAGAACACATTGGACAAGAGTCCTTCTAAAGCATTGGAGACACCTCCTGTATGCATAGTGGGTGTCAGCCCTCCTAACTTAAGTGGGTGACCGTGATCATCAAGGTGAGCTCGACTGCTTCGTCCTCGCTTGCTGAGACCTTTGTATGCCTTTGCGTAATCTTTTTCAGGATTGGACAGACCAAGACTGAGGTCATTCGTACTTGATTCCTTCTCTGACTGTCTTGTTTGCGAGGTGTCTTGGCTCTGCAATAACTCTAACGCTTGTAGACCGTCTTCGTTCATTGATGCGTCGACGGTAGGCTCCTCTTTTCTCTGGCTTTCCTTACTCAAAATCAGATTTTTGAGTTCCGATTGTGACCAAAGAGCTTTCTGTAGAACGTGAATGGGGGTGTAGGAACAGCCCATGCTTGGGCATATGTGATTTGAGATGGCAGAGAGCTCAGAAAAGCTCATGTGCATGTAGTAGATGCCCTCCGAGAAGAGATGCGCATATTCTTTTTCGTCGCTGTCATCACGATCAGCGAAATTGGCTCTTGCATTACGTGCTTGCTGCAAGGAAATGGCATCTAAAGTGGTACTTGAAGAGCCGCAGGATGAAACAATCCCGGAGAATATATGTGGAGAGCTGGCCTTAGAATCAGTATTATTCCCTTTCTCTTCATCGCTCTCGGCGTTTAATAGATCGACGTAAGAACGTCGCATGGCGACAATGCGCCTCGCGATTTCGTATCTATCCCATTCGCTTCGAATCCATAGGCTGTCATTTGACACAATCTCGCGTACCACGCGAGCCGGGATCCCACGAAGCTGCGGATGACACCAGACTGCTGGGAAAGGAGGACGAAGAAGGTGTTGAACACTGCGAGGATAGTCGTCCGAAGAGAGTGTACTGTTGACAGGAAGCTGTCCCCTGGGCAACAAGCCAAACAGTAGACTATTGTCAATCCTTTGTAGGTATGGCCCTTGCTGTATTCGTTCCTCGGCAAGAAGAACGTCTGCCCCCCATCGAAGTAGCCAACATGAACAGGCCTCGCCAATGCGATCAGATTGGGCTCCGTAATAAAAAATTTGCTCCTCATCGTCCACGCCTAAGAATGAGGTAGTGGATTCGATAGGCGTCGACGTTGTACGAGGTGGAGGTATCTGCCCTGTCGCACTGCTCCTTTTTGTGTCTTGATCGGAGGAGGCTGACTCGTCGTCCGAAGACTCTGGCTCATCACCGTTCAGACGCAGTCTACGCGTACGTTCAGAAATGGATTGGGGCTTGCTGGAGGAGCCAGTCCATACTTGGGAAATTGAAGAAAGACCCCATGCAGGGCCTTCCAGTTCCCAGTCCCAAAAGTCGCAATCTTGATCGACCCTCCTTTCTCCCACTTCAGATGCGCCAAATATTCCGTAGCCGAGTGCAAAAGAAAGATAATGAGATACCGTGTACGGGGTTATAGAACATATGATTAATGTCATCGCCTGTGAGGTGACTGAGGGAATGCCTAAGTACGTGGCTGTGGCCAACAGGGAAAGAAGGAACCGTGGGGTGGCGGGATGTTTTGCCGCTTCATCACTGGCTTGATGATCGAGGATCGACGAGGAGGGCTGAAAATTCGCAGACTCGGTTGAGCGATTATGTTCATGCTCAAAGTGCTCTGTGAGAGGATGTGCCAGAGAGGGAGATGCCCAGCTCGGTAGAACTAGGCGTGGCGCAGCTCCATATAAGAAGCCAAGACAAAATTCGAAAGCAGGTCGAGTGATATTTTGGTCGTCGAAATGTAGTTCGATCGCATCTTGCTGTCGCAATTCTCCATCGTCTTCTATAATTTCATTCTTATTTCGCCAGACGCCGAGCCCTAATCGCGCCTCTTGGAACTCTCCATTCAGGAGATCATGGAAGAAAGATGCCTGTATGAGCATCGAACGATGCACGGAATAGATTCTGTCAAATGCACACAAGCGGACATCGGCGCACTTGGCTCCTAATAAGGACTCGACGAGATGTTGATGTAATGCGTGGAGTGCAGGAAGAGGCAATGAGCTCTTGTTTGGAATTGTTTTGCTGTTCGAGCCAAAAGCCCTATCTTCAGTGGCCTCTTCGCTCTGCAATGGGACTTCCATGACGGACAGTGCAATTGGAAGTGGGAGAAGAGTAATGAATGTGGTGTGACTTATACGTTAGAAAACATGTATATGTATGGGTCAATGCAGTGCATAATGCGTGCACCAACAGATCCACGCTACAAATTGTAAGCGCCATGGAGATGCAGAGAGAGTTGATGTCAGAAGCTTACCAGAGAGAGTTGATGTCAGAAGCTTACACAATGATTAATGCTCTGCAGAGGCACAATGAAGGAAACTGGTGGCATCTGTTGATGCTCATGAAATTCCTTTGCTACACATGACTCTATCACGATCACCAATGCCCCACAATGCAGCTAAAGCTTTGGTGAATCGGGGCTGGGCTTGGTCGCGCACGTACCTGCTATAATGTCCAGATGCGTAGACGCGATGGCCCCTTGTGGAGTCGTGTGGAGTGGCGTCGACCCTCAACCATCCCACATTGCAAAAATGGCACACTGGAAAGACAACTTAGTACTAAAAATCAGCAACATATTTGCTTTCTTGTTCTTCACAGGCTCAAATGTCTATGGAGCACTCCCGCCGTTCTTTGAAGGCACTCATCCTCACTACCTTACTCCGGAGCCTTGGATTTATGGCGTATGGGGCATTATCCATGCTCTGCTTTTGGGTATGCTCATCTACCAATTCTCGGAAACAGGGTATCACACAGTATGCAAAGGCATTGGATGGAGGTTTCCTCTTCTCTGCATTCTCACGGCAGTGTTTGGCGGGCTGTCTAATACCCATTCCAATGACGGTACTGTCTCCTTCGTAACATCCATTCTGGCATTTATTTCTATCATCTTCGTGGGGGCAACAGTGAGCCACATCTACCGCGACATAAAGCTTCATCATCCTCCCACAAATCGTGAGTAATACCTGTGGCTTTTGTTGCAGTCATCTAATTATTCTGAAGTGTTGGATACCGCCTTTGTGCATATCCCATTTAGTCTGTTCCATGGCTTCTCCGTTGTGCTCTTATTTGTCTCCGGCTTCGCAGCATTCGGCGTCAATGCTGTAACGCATCGGCCCGGTATCATCACCAAAATCTGCGTTTTCATTGCTCTTTTGCTTCTGGAGGGAACAGCGGCTGCTTATGTTTTCGCAGATCGTGGCGATGTCGTCGGCGCTGGTGTGATCAGCCTGGCGCTCCTTGCAATTTTCCAGCACCAGTCCATCTACCGCGCGGAGAAGTTTATACACTTCTCAGCTTTAGTCTTCTTTATCATCTCCCTTATTGCTGTGCTTCGTGCCACAATTGCCGCTGTGACCGGTTCCCGCCGTATTACTGCAGCAAGCTCTGATGAAGAAAGGGCTCCCCTTGTAGGATGAAAATATTTTTGAAGCAACTCCAGATTACGTTTTTTTTTCATGTCTTGTAGTGTCTATAAATGATGATGATTCCGACGCGATACACAAAACGTATTTCAAATTTATGTCATTATCACATACAGTTAGTCGTACGGAACGGGTTGGGTATTCTGCAGGGTCAAGAGAAAAGGTGTGCTCTAATCTAGATGCTGAGACAAGTCCCTTGTGTGATCCGAGCGAAACGTGGCAAGCGAAATGCTTTCTGTGCTTGCCTCGGCTTCCCAGGACCGTCGCTTGCAAGCTTCCCATTCAATACGCAAATACGTCCAAACCCAACGTCGAAGAATCTCCAATGCTTCAAGATAGAATGCCGTGGACTCGAGCTCGATGATGTGATGGAGATGATTGGACAGCTTCAAGGACCAAGCAAATCGTAATAAAAGGTCGCACGTCACAGCAAGTTGGTAAACAAGTGGGGGGAAAAACATGACATGTTGTGGGCCACGTAAGAAATGACTCTCTTTGCGTACATGGCCGTTGGCTGAATTGGAGACCGCAAGCCGGTTACCACCGTGCGAAGACGGCAGATCGTTGATGGGAGAGCGATGCTTAGCAATGCTCTGATTGGTGAGTCGTGGCATGGTAGATATTCCTCGCTTGTGAAGAGATCGCACTCCTTCAGCAACTAGGGACGGTGTAGCTGACCAAGCTTCCCATGTGAACATTTCCAAACCCCAATCATTAGTCACATCCCACCAGAATGAGTAGAGGCTGTTGACAAAAACAGAGACCATCCATAGTGAGAAATAGATTGACTGTCGAGTACTTCCATCTTGACCTGGACTTGTGGCCTGCAACACGCTCAACCAAATTACCGGAAATGCGCTGAAATACTTTGCAGCATTGTAGAGTGGTTTCAAAGACTTGGTATGCGAAACGTTGTATTCGCTCACGCATTGGCGAAATCGAATCAAATAGGGAAGACTTTGCGAATAATGATCAGAACACATGTTCAGCTGCCAAATTGCTGACTTACCTGACTAGAAGTGGGACGGCAACACTTCCTTTTCCATCCCACCAAGCAGGAGAGTCAGAACCAGGCCATAGAAAGCACATGATCAGCCAGAAATCTCCCAATACCCGCGCGAAGGACGTCAAAATATCGGCAAAGATGAGGTGGGCAAAGTGAATGTGTTGCTGAAGAGAAGGAGTGCATATTTTCAGGAAGAGTCTTCCCAAAGCTTTCCTTTGCGTAAGATAGAACATGTTGCCCGGCCAGAAAGCAACGGCTACGACGCCAAGGATGGCAATTCCTTGTAGCGCTTGGGCGTGACGGCCTCGAGCATGGGCAAAACCACCTGCATGCACTGGGCCATACAAGAGAGAATTGAAGGCATAGATACGGTATGCAATCCAACACACTGTGCCCCATACTAAGCAAAGGAGCCCCAATCGAAGCGAGGCTGTTTCTTGCGGACCGGGCTGGCCAAGGTATTGACCTACGTCAGATTCTGGGGAACCCGCGACTGCCGTTCGTGAGCTTGCTGCGGAGTGAGTGTTGCTGGTAGTGGGAGAAAATGTCTCGTCTCGTGAACGGTGTTGTGGCAGGCCACGAATCTTCGAATCGCTGGATACCATCCCGTCCGCATCTAAGCCAAGTTTACGCAGACCCCTTAAATTTGCCGACCAACATAACAGGCCCAATGCTATGAGAAAGAGAACACGAAAAGGCGGCGGGAGATACACCGAGAAAGGTTCCTGAAGGGGCACGGCATTCATTTCTGGCGGCCCACCAGAAGCGCCCGTCCCAATGGACATTGTGGAGTGCAACGCATTTGGAAGGTGAATGTCAGCACGAGGCCCAGAAACACCCGCAAGTCCGATAGCCTCATCTATGGTAGCTGGTGCAGGAGCACGAGAAAGCAAAGTCTGCTTTGCCCGTTTCGTCAGTCCGTTTGAATCGCCAGAGGATAACGGCAGAAGCCAAAATGGAGGTGTCAGCGACTTGCGCTTGTCCATCTTTTTGATAGAGCTGTGAACACTGTCTGGGGCCACAATTGCTTCGCCTACATTGCGAACCCTATGCAAGAGCGCTTCGATTAGATGAGAGGCTGTGCGCTCATTGTGATGAGCATTGACGAAAGCGAAATCGTCCTCAAGACCAGTCCTTGCGAACCGCCATCCACTTCCCTCCGTTGAAGAGGACGACGGGTCGCTACTGTAGGGTATATCATCTATGCGCACATCCCATGAGTAAGTTGGTGCAATCAGTTGGAATTGTTGTTGGTTGGATCGGGGACGGTATTCATTTGTTTCACCCGCTCTCATGAAGCTTGGAGGAGGCGGATACCTCGATTTGAATATGGATGCTTGGATTTCTTCTTGAATCCGTCAAACACTTCTCGAATAGTGACTAATCACTATCAGACGATCTGCTACACTGAGGAGTACCGAGTGCAATGTCGTTGTATCCAAAGAGCGTCAAAGTGGTGTCCAAGAAGATCTCGGGAGAATCTCTCTCATGTTGCCCTGGGCGCGATGTACGCCGCACGCACTGTGCTTGTGCGCCCAGGAAAAACTTACTACTCCACCTGACCTGGACCCAAACAGGGCTAGCGGGAAGAAAACATCGTACACTACCTTCGACACACCAATTCTAGCCAGCATACACTTCTCCCACACGCCAATCACAATGGATCCATTCCAGATCCGAATGGAATGCCTGGGATTGGTAAAAAGGCTCACGGCTTCGCAACAATCCATTGCAAAGGTGGTTGACTTTGCCCAGAAGCACGCTGCAGTCGCCTCCGATGACATCTGGGAGTGCATCGTCTCCGAGTGCTCCAAGGTGCGTGTTTCAGATCCTTTTTGCGACATGGATAGTAGATTGACTCATTACTTAGACCTCTCTGAACGCACGCCTCAATATTCTTTTCCTTGTCGATGCGCTACTCTTGAGTATTGTTGATCCTGTTGGCTTCTCATCCTCTTCCGCAAACACTGGTCAAGCTAGCACATCCGCTCACACTACGAGTGTATCCATGAAATACTTGAAGATGATCACCAGAGATATTGACCAACTGATTGACGCCGTCGTCCCAGGGCAAAACTGGGATGCAGTGCGCCTCAATGCAAGCAGCACGTTGAAGGTTCGTGTAGAAGTCTGTCATATAAATGTGCCTTATGGATCCTTTAGGTGATCTCGTCGTGGAAACTGCTGGGCATCATCGACACAAACGCTTTATCTCGGTGGGAAGATGAGTTGCAATCGCGAAAGTCTGAGTAAGCAGTCTTGAACCAGTTATAAGATGGTACTGATTTGTTTTGCAGACTTTCCTATTTACCAAGCGCACCGCGGACCAAATTTTCCAAGAATGATGTCCTTAGGCGCATCGAGGAGGATCGCGAGCGTCATAAACGGCTGCGGGAACGAGCATGGATCCTGCCCGCTAAGACATTCGCGGAATCACTTCCTTCGAAAGTAGTGAAAGGGAATATCACACAAGCAAAGAGCACAGAACCGCCGGCGATTGACTCTTTTGATGTCGAATTTGATGCAGCTTGGGAAACGACAAGCGATCTGAACGAAGATGATATAGAAGGTATACGTCAAGACGATACACTTTGGTGGGGTGGCGAACAATTTGAGACACACCAACGCACATTAGCACGGCAGCTGGAAGAAGCTCTCACAGAGCTTCATGTTCAGAATTCCCAACGACACGATGCCGAACGGCAAAGGAAACGATCCCCTTCGCCCCATATGGAGCAACAGCATACAAAGTCTACGAATCGGTGGCGACGCATAGGCTCTTCGGAAGGCAATCCGCCGACAAAATTGCCACGTAACGATACACATATGAATTCACCTAGGCACAGAAACGGAAGGCGATGAGTGCCAGTAATTTGTCTTTGTATTGTCCTTCATAGAATGCCACCATGCATTTTGATATCGTCATTGTGCGCTGGACGCTAGAGCTGCGTTGGGTAGATCTCGTGCCTACAGATTGTTTCGCGTTCAAATCCAATATGCGATAACAGAAATCTTCCTCTTCATCATTACAACAGCGCCATGGTTTCTTTCGTGGTATTTCGCCTATAGTCAATTTGTTGTCGTTGAATACACCTCCAAAACGGTCGCAAGCGTGTTGTGCGATCGTTTCCAATAGCTGGCATATGCCTCAATCAAGCACTTCGCGCGGGCATCTAATTGTCAAGTCACATCGGCCCCTCCCCGAGTTTCGATGTGTAGTACCGGTCCCTCCTTCTGAAGAAAGCATCAAGTCTCTGCGTGATTCGATTGTTGCCATACTTACAGGGCGAATATCGGCCCAAGGATCTCGTTCATCTTCCACTCCTGAAAGTGGAGAAGTGAGTTACTCGGAGCATCTCAAGGAGCAGACGATCCATGAATGGAGGTGCAAAAGCATTATATTAGAGCTGAAGCAGAATGACATCATTGCCCCAGAGACTCGACAAAAAACGAACCAAGACCAGGAAACCGAAGAAGTCGATGAGGATGCCGCAGGCTTAGGGTTTCCGCTCCAAGATGAACATGAGTGTGCACTTTTAGAGCATGGCGACGAAATCAGGCAAGTATCTACTGTGAAGCATGTCAACTAGTTCTGATCTCTGTTTAGCATATGGCTTCGCGAGGGGCAGTCACTCGACTCTCTACGTCTCCCTCATCTTTCCTCGCGTCACGTCTATGGCATGCCAAATCAGCCAGTAGCAAGCAAGTTCGGGCGAATACTGTATCTCGACGAAAAAGCTGTCGTAAACCGTGCAAATACTTTACAGCAGCGAATGCCAAGAATTCGCAAGCCAACAGAGCCATCCTCGCATTCCTCAAGCGTCTCTGGTCATCCAGATGTCAATTATGAGACAGTGACCAGGCATCGTACCGGGGCCGGGGTGAACAAGATTATGACCCTCAATGAGAGAGGAAAAGTTGAAGAGCCCAGCGAAGCCCTTTCTCGTGCACAAAATGAGAGCAAAGCTTCACGAAAGCCGAAACCAAAACGCATTATGTCCGAGGGGGCCCACTCTTCGACGGGACAAGCACTACGGCCTGTGCGGGAGATGCGCAGCCGATCGTCTTCAGGAATTCCTCAGGCGACGCTTTCCACCAGAGGCGCAGATCATTTACCACCTGTATTTTCGAGCTCGCCACCCTCTTCGCCGCCCCTCACAACAAAGGAAGTAATCGCTGCCGCACAAGGAGCGACATTGGCAGGCCCTTCGCGCTCAGAAAGACTAGAGAAAGAAAAAGTTCGCAGAGCAGGTCAAAGAGGAATGCCAGCGCAAGCCTTGATCGTAGGTCCTGGAGTGCAAGGCAAAGTCGGTCGGATGAATTCGCTGGAAAGTACCACTTCGACCTCTCAAGGCGAAGCAAGTGGGTCCGCTACAAACGGAAATGCTGATTTTGGCAATATGGATGCTTTCGTCTCCTTTACAGCAGCAGGCTCGGAGGTTCATCAGGTTAAGAGACCAGCACGTGTGAGCAGACGGTTGTCGAGCTGGTCTGCCTCTTCTGACAAAAATGATGCTACACCATCGAGGTCTCGGACTTCAAGTGATGCTCGTCAGGGTGGCTCGGTAGGGCGTTCCACTGGGCTCATGGTGTCTGCACCTCTCTCCAAGGCAGCTGCGCAAGCTAAAGCGAAAGCTAAGCCTGCGCAAAGACAATATGTCAAACTTCAGGATAAACCTGAGCTGCCGCCAATCCGAAACCTGCAGCCATTTGACGCTTCTACAGACACAAGAGAGTCTCTATTGGCTATGCCTATCCCATCGTCACTCGATTCGCCCACATCACACAGTGTGGATGTAAATTTGGCAAACGATGCTATGCTGGCTACTGCGCTCTCCGAAGCACTGAACTGTACACCTCCCTCCGATGGTGGTGGTGACAGTTCACCATCTTTGTTGAAAAATGCCGATCGCGAAGGAGCTATGTCCTTTCCTGGTGATGAAAGCCCTTCACAACAATATTCTCCTCACACGCCCTCTGTGGAAGGTAGGACAAGTCAACAACCTTCGCAAAAACAATCTCTAAGTGATGATGCACCGCAGTTCTACAAAAATACAGTCCTCGAGTCCGAAAAATCCGGCATTATGTTATCCAAAGCAGAACGTCGCTACAACGAAGTCCGGCGCCAAATAGAGCATCAAAAGCAAAAGCAGGCAGAAGAAGAACGTTCTCGAAGAGCAGCGAATGAACAAGCTGCTACTAAAGAAAAAGAGAAGCACCATCGGCTAGAGCAGAAGCGAAGAGAACATGCAGAGAAAGCACGCTGGCAGATGTGGGAGGATGTCCGAGCACGCCAAGCAAAAGAACAAATGCAATAATATTATTCCACAAGACTTGAAATTTGTACTATTATTAGTTGGATTGAATGCAGATTATGATGTGAAGTCCGCCAGGATGACATGAAAAACTTGTATGATACAATAGGACATGATGGACTACAACGAATGATGCCATGCTTGCCATAGTGGAACAGTGAACAAAATAGACGCAAATACAGCAATGGAAGCATACGCAAAGCTTAGTTCAAAACAGGCGCGGCCCAGTGTGCATATTGCGTCAGGGGGAGAGATGGCGAGGAGACGGTGATGCGAGGCAGCCTGATCATTTACACTAGCAAAAAGCATGGAGAAGCACAAGCTTCCGAGAGCAGCTGCGTACGTAAGAATTCCGTAATTGCGGCCGAATTGCGATGGCCAGACGCAGATGATGATAGAAGGGACCAATGTGAAAATAAGCCCGTATGCCGCTCCCGTAGCAACACTGACGATCCAAAGCTGGTCCACGCTGCTAAGCTTCGTAGCAGAGAAGATAAATACACAGAGCAATAGGAATAGTCCTCCCAGTAGCACGGATAAACGACTGATGCTGGCATGATAGATTTTGACTCGCCAGGTGGAGGGTGAATGGTTCTGCTCGCTTTGCCGCTGGGCATTGGGTGCCAGAAGATCCGAGATGAACCCAACAAGAAGACGCGCTACAGTGTTGGCAATTGCTGAAAGGCCATGTGAGAAGAGTACCTCCTTTCTATCGAGCCAAACTTACCGATTAGTTGGACTTGTCGTGTCCGCAATGCTAGAATCTCTCTTCCCAATTGTACATTGTCCTCTTCTGATTGCAGGGAACCCAATTGTAATGTGTCGGACTTAAGGCTGACCACCATGCTGCCAATGCTACTCATCACCATCTCTGATCCTCCTACGGCAGCAAAAAGGATAAAAGCAAGGATCCACGCAGCAGGAGAAAGAAGAAATTGGCCCAGGGACAGGCGAGGTGCTCTGCAGAACGTGGAAGATTGCAGTCCAACAGGTGTAGAAAACTTCAAAGCAGGAAGATGAGAAAAAGCAGCACTTTGAGGGAGGAGTGGAGATGCCTCGCTGTGCTCGCTGTGCTCGCTGGAGAGTGTCTGGTCAGCGGCCCGCTGTTCCACTTCTTCAGGAAGTGAGAAGCCTGCAGCGGATACCGCGTTGACAACCATGAGAGAGGCGCCAAGCGAAGCCAACCAGCGAGGCGCATTGAGGTCACCCGACACTGGGTCCGTAAAAAATGGCAGCGACGCAAATGCAGATAAAAACAAGGACGACAGGCTGAACAACGTTAGCGGGATGGAAAGCGCAAGTCCAGGATGTGATTTAAAGTGTGCAGTAGATGATCGCAATGCGGAAAAAAGGCTGCACGATGTTCAGCTCGATACACCAGAGTGCTAGGGAGAGCGTCTCACCTTGCTGCGACTCCTGTCCCTACCAAGACAAAATAGAGAACCATGGAGACAAACGCTGTCTGTTTATCCGTGTTTTGTACAATAGCCTTCTTTTCAGTCCGAGCCATGAGAAGATAACCAGCACCAAAGAGAACAGATGCCAACAAGGACACGGGCCTAGGCCCATAAGTGTCAGAAAGAGAGCCAATTAGAGCGGCTGAAGCGTATTGCCCAATAACGGCGGCAGACCAGATTGCGTTGGTCTGCAGCAAAGATAAACCCAAATCGGCAGCCATCTTTGGCCCGAAGAGAGGAAAGCAACTATAACGGGTATCAGAGAGACATTCTGTTCAGACTGGTGACCCACAATATGCTTCCTGCCGTCAAGGCATTGGCGCCAATGAAGAGAGCGGCCAAAGGCCTTGATTTGGCGGCCATAGTACGTGATGGTAGGATGGTGTATTCCGTAGGTGGCCAGTGCACAGGAGTATAATCTCGGAGCCCCCTAGTGTGAGATTAGTGACACTGGAGAGAGGCGGACCGCACAATCAGAGTCTAATATGGGCGCAAGTTGCACATGACGAATCTTAAGAGAGAGTCATTACATTGCTTATCTCACTCTCCCACATATGCTCACGGCAAGAAGCAGTGCGATACATAGTACCAAGAATATAAGCATGTTGCAGGCTACCAGCATAGCATATTCGGCTACAGGTCTAGCAGACGACTTGAGATCGTATGCTACGGCTTCCCAAGCCACTATTGCTGGATTGAGTGGTGTCTGCTTTCTGAACGTTGGATTGTCGAAAGAACGGAGCTTTTCTGTGAAAAATTCCAAGGTAGGAACAATATTCGGGCGGAGTAGTGACGATGATAAGCACTCAACGGATTCAGATGAAGATGAGGACACTTCAAGCCATGATATCTTTGTCTCCGGTCTAAGTCGTCGACGTTGGCTCCGCAGCCGGGTCGTTTCCCGTGCCCACGCACAAGTCTACTGGGATGAGGATGTTCTTTTGATCCAAGACCTTTCCTCGACACATGGTACATTTGTCATCCCTGCCTCTATGCAGTCGACGATGGATTTCTCCCAAATTAACAAGTCACTCACCACGGATGTTAAACTTTCGAATGACAACCCCATAAAGCTTCGTAACAATGACATTGTCGTCTTCGGCAAAAGGGTAGAAAAGTCTTTTGATGCTGTATACGAGCCTGCGGTGTTTCACGTAAGTTTTCTCGAGGCGTAAGAGTGTATACTTACTCTTTCGAAGGTGCGGATTGAACAGAAAGCAGGTTCTTGTTTCGTATGCACAGGACAAGACAACGAGTCTGTCAAGTTCATCCATGATCATGAAAGAGACTCAAGCGTTTCAAGTGAAAATGTTGAGACTGAAAAGACAGTCATTGATTTCACTATGGATCAAGATGACAGCTCTTCTGATTCAAGTGATCAAAATCAGTCTCTCTTCTCCGATGATCTTTCACAGGAACTGTTCGATTTAAGAAAGGAGTCACAAGATGCAAACCTCATCGCACATTTCAAGAATCCAGAAGCAGAAGAGGAAAGGGAAGAAGGAGAAGAAAGGGAAGGAGAAGAAAGGGAAGGAGAAGAAAGGGAAGAAGAAAAGGAAGAAAGAAAAGAGAAAGAAAAGGAAGAAATTGACACACTTCCTTGTATCTCCTCTTTCCAAGCTGTACCCATCGGGGAAGATGCCAACGCTTCGGCGCTCTCCGATTCAGTTCATGCTACCGATCATACGAATGATTTTCCCCAGCCACATGAGGCTTTTGCAGATACTGTGGACAAAGCCAACGATACGATGTTCTCACAGGATCTACATGGAGACATTCGAGGGAAAAAACGTTCGATTAACGCTGTGGAAACGAACGATTGTCATGAGCAAGGCGTGCACTTTGGTTCGAAGGACTTTTGTCCCACCAGCGTCAAGGAGCCTCCCTCAAAACGATCTCGGCTGAAGATGTTTGGGTATGGTTTGGTGACGGGTGTCGTGACGGGTGTCGTAGGGTAAGTTCTAAGGCCTGATCAGTGGAGAGCCAGTTACTAATTGATACATCAGCACTGTCGCTGGGCTCAGTTCTCTTGCATTGAATGACGAGAACTAGGTGGTTTCGAGAACTATGATGTATTTTTCCGTGTAGGTTCTTCATGCAGACTCCATCTGACTCGGGTTCGTGGAGAAGATTCATTTACGTTGTACATACTGTCTCATGATGAATGTAGATCTTTGTAAATTCGTTCTTCATCACATCGCATCCACTAAGCCTTTCAATTCTGTTTCCGAGAGCAAACGGAACTGGCCACTTGGCCGACCATCGTTGGCAGTTCGTGGTGTGACGACAGCAAGTTGCACATTGTGCTCATCTAGCTTTTCTTCCATGACTTGCTTCAAGACGCGCAGAGTTAACAGGCTGGCTTCATGTAGAGACATATCCTAAAAATGGATCAGCAAGAAGCGCACACCGTTACGTGTATATACCTTTTTGTACTTTTCTTGTAGCTCGCTTTGCGCTCCTTCCGACCCGCTTCCGATTGCTTTTGCTTCGTATCGTACAAATGTGCCGGAGGGATCAGCATGATACCTGTAGATAGGTCAGTCGCATTCTTGCATGGCTCTCAACGACGTACAGTTGCGGTCCCTTCTCATCTATCCCAGCTATTAGGAGAGCTACGCCAAAAGGTCGACTCTGAGCAGGGTAAAGGTGAGCCCTGAGAAAAAAAATGCCTTCTTCTCCTTACCATCATTGCCTCATCGTCTTCGGTCGATTCTCCAAACCGTAACGCTAAATCACATACAGCCTGCGTCACACTGGACACTTTGATTTCCTCATCATACGTGAAAGCATGGTTCTTTCAAACAATATCAGTTTCTTCGTTCGTAAGATCACATGCGTGCAACTTACCTGGCTGGTCACTCTAGCATGCTCAATCATGGTTCGGGCATCAGCAGTGAGTCCACTCATTGCACACCCAAGGTGCGTATCAATCTCCATGATTTTTTCTATGGACGTCGCTTCTAGGAGCTTAGATTGCACCCGTTTCTCCACGCCAAGAACTACCCCCTCCGGTGTTGCAATCCCAACTGTAGTACTACCAAGTTTGATGGCTTCGATAGCATATTCAACTTGGAACAGGCGTCCTTCAGGAGAGAAGGTGTTCACCCCGCGATCTAGTACGAGTCAACCATCACATTCTACGGTACACTTCTTCGCCGACTTACCGTATTCTGACCGTGTCAGGAACATATTCGATGAAGGTGAGATAGGTCCAGAATGGAGGCTCTCCCCGAACATCACTTGCGCGTCCAGGCCACGACGCCCCACGTGTGAGAGATTCCTAAAGTGGTCCGCGCGGCGACGTGTGATTGATGAGGAATGAAAGATGTTGTCCAGCTGCAACTGAGTTGACCCCTTACGATCGCAGATCACTGAAACCAAATCACCATGGTGAGTACTTACGAAGAGGTAGTAGCATTGACTGATTGAGGCGAATGTTTGCGAATATCTCAGGATTTTGAAGAGATGTATGTTCTTGGGCTTTTGCTATGTCTTCGCCGCTCACTGATCTTCATTACAGTGGAAATCGCCTGGCGAACTTGACAATGTATGACGTCAAGCAGCTCTACACCACGGCGAAAAATTATGCATTGAATGTTTCGGAGATTGAGGCAAAGGTCAATGAGGCGACTAACGATGACCCGTGGGGCGCCTCTTCCACTCTTATGCAAGAGATTGCCCAAGCAACGCACAATTTCCAGGATTTCAATGAGATTATGCCCGCCATCTATCGGAACTTCATGGAACGTGAAGCCCGAGAGTGGCGTCAGATATATAAGGTTTGTAGAAAGGATACCTGTGGTATTGTCTGATATTCCCTAAGTCTCTACAATTACTCGAGTACATTGTGAAACACGGATCGGAACGAGTAGTAGATGATGCTAGGTCGCACCTAAGCACCATCAAGATCTTGCGCAACTTCCATTACATCGATGAGGCCGGCAAGGATCAGGGAATCAACGTTCGAAACCGTGCCAAGGAAATCTCTGAGCTCCTTTCGGATATCGAGCACATCCGTCAAGAGAGACGCAAAGCCCGTGCCAATCGCACCAAGTACCAAGGAGGAGGCAACTCAGATTTTGTTCCAGGCAGTGGAACGGGGCGCTACGGTGGTTTTGGAAGCGACTCTTTCTATGGTGGCGGTGGTTTCAACGGAGCTTTTGGTTCCGCTACCGGCTCCGGCGGTGGACGTGGCTCGACGGCAAGAGAGAGCTTCGATGCATATGACGCTGGCGATGACGAGGATCAAGTCGGGAGCTCCCGACACACAGCACCTTCCCGTGGTGCTTCGGAGGCTCCTCCTACGAGCAAGAAGGCGGAAAAAGTGGCGGACTTATTCAGCTTTGATGATGACGAGCCTGCGCAAACTGGTGCATCCCAGGACGCTTTGGATGATTTTGACGAGTAAGTAGTCTCCTATAAACACGCCAGGATTTCTTACATTCTACGCAGCTTCCAAGCAGCCCCGTCGGCTGTCCAAGCCCCAGCCCAACCCCTCAAGGCGGAGACAAAAAGTCAAGCAGGTGGAAACAACGTATTTGACTTTCTGGACGACACTGATTCCAAGCAAGCTAGTCAAAATTCGATAAATTCCGCCACAAACACACCTGCATCCTTACTACAACCCAGTCGCACAACCTCATCCGGTGCTGTTCCCACTCAAGCATCTGGTCCACCATCTACCGTAAATACGAGCACGGCAACCATGAACTTTGACGATCTGTGGGCCTCTTCTTCCGGAAAAAGTGCCACCTCAGAAAGTAAAGGCAAGATGACAATGGCCGAAATGGCAAAGCAAAAGAGCAACAGCGCTGTTTGGGGTACCAACACATCCTCGAGTCAGCAACAAAATAAGCCCAAAGACCCATTTGACTTTCTGTAACAAGGTTAACACAACTGCTATTTGTCCTATGTCCAATGCAAATTCATACACTCATGATATTTATGCGACAGAACAAAATCAATTTGCAAGCGGCCTACTGCTACAACAAGATGAGAGGGAACAGGTTTCATGCGCGCAATAGGCACACTCTACGGTGTCCTGGTTGCGCTACATACTTTGCGTATTGGGAAGGGTATTTGCCGATAGACATCAGTCGACTGCATGGGGTAGAGAACAGCAGTGCATCACCGCGATGATATGGTCATTTGGACTTGGATGTCTGCCATGATGCTTGTGATTGCACGTCTTTTTCACCACCGCTCACGCTGGACCTTGCATCGTTTAGTTCGCCCGGCGTTGCGCTATTTGAGCTACCAGCGGCAGACTTAGATGAGAAAGGGCTTCCGTGCGAACGGATTGAGTGAAGATGATGGTGGAATGATGGGGTATGCGACACGTTTGCAGGGTGTAGTGCAATCCCCTTAGGCGAATTACTCGCGGCTGAGGAGGCAGCCATGGCAGCTGCAAAAGCCGCGGGTCCAAATGTAGAGATATGTTGTTGCCCCTTGTTTACGTTTCCTCCACTCTTCGTATTTAAAAATCTCTGGCCTGTCACACCATTTGAAGCTGTGGCACTAGCAGCCCTTCTCTTTCTCCTAGTGGACGCTGCTTCTGAGAAGACACATTCCAAATTCCGTCGGTCGCATTGACGACAAGGTGCATTACCATCGCATCGAAGCTTACGCATTCGACAAAAATTGCACGCAGCAGATGCACGCTTCTGCGTAGCGTCCGTTTCTATAGGAGGCCAGGCACTGAACGAAGATGAGGAGGAAGAAGGCGACTGAGAAAGCCCTGAGGATATGGAGCTACTGGAAGGGTCACTGATGCGCCCCATAAAACGAGGCATATTCGTTTCAGCGCGAAGACCGTGAGAGGGAACAGGGACAGGCATTCCGTAGTAAATGGACGAACTGGTGGGGGATTGTGCACTTGTCCCTGTTGAACTGCTGATGCTATTTTGGCGGTGGAAGTCTGCATTCTGTGCTGGACCGAGATAAGGCGAAGCAGAGTAGTTACTTGGATGAAAAGGGGTCCATCCGGCATTGGACGCTTGACTGGAGCTCATCGACAATGGTGACGAGGGAAAGACAGGAGAAGGAAATGTAGCGCTAGTGGCGGAAGGGGGGGCAGTGCGGACACCTGAACTTTCCACAGAGTGCAATGAATCAAAAGTGTTATGGCGCAGGTGTAGCGGTACGCCACTTGTCGCTAAGAAGGAAGGATCTGAAGGGTCTATGTTTGCCATCATCTGGTTTTGGCTATACCCAAGATCAAGGCCCAGAGTAGGCTTTTTTCTCTGCTCATCCTTAGCCACTCCAGAGCTTGGAGAGTCTAAGATGTCTGATCGATTAAAGGAGTGCATAGACTCAACATGGTGCGGTGATACTTGCATAGACTCAACATGATGCGGTGACATTTGCCCCTGTGAGAAGTTGGTATGAGGCGGAATTGAAATTTGGTTCCAATTTTGGATTGTCCCTGACGTTTGTCTTGAGGAAGGAGACATGAACTGCCATGATTGCGGATGAGGTACACTTGCGTTTATTTGATGGGGGCCAGAGGCGTGATAATTCCCGACTAGGGGAGAAACAGTTCCTGCACTAGGAGGTGCACTACAGAATTCATCAAAAAGTTGGTCAGGTTCATCCGTATGGTGCGAAGACGCCATATCTGTCAGTCCCACAGCCCCGTAAGAAAGGTCCTCGCCAAAAGAAGAACCCTGCTGATCCGCTAAAGTAAAGACGCCGGAGCTTGCCGAGGATGAAGCGAAGTCGTCTTGCCTTGCCGATTGCGGTGAAGTCACAATAGGTGCATCAGACAGATAATGATGGTTCGAAGAATGTCCAGCGTGCGATGTCGGCAATTTCTGCAGAGTAGAGACTTTGTGACTTGAACCCGGATGTCGATAAGCGATCGAGGTTATAGGGGAAGCGAGCATGAAATGAAGAGAGCGTAAGGTGAGTGCTGAGCGTGTTTTCAAGAGACCGGTGTGACACACGGGATAGTACCATAAGTTCAAGAATGCTTCTCAAGTTGACCCGATCTTACGACGAATCGGTAATATCTTAGATTGTCGGATGTGTGTTGTCATCTACTCATCGTGCCGTTCACAGCACGTAATGGAGATAGTAGACTGCTACCAAACAATTCAAAGGTGAGAAGGGGTAGTTGTCAGGTATCTAGATTGCTGCCGCGCTGCTGTATCAAGAAGGGTGGCTCCAATGAACTTTCTATACATGCAGATTGCCTCGTTTGCCAGTGCTTAAAGTAAACTCCGTTCGTGTACTTCATGCCT
The DNA here is from genome assembly GCA_037044235.1 of Meruliopsis variegata. Taxonomy (NCBI): domain Eukaryota; kingdom Fungi; phylum Basidiomycota; class Agaricomycetes; order Polyporales; family Irpicaceae; genus Meruliopsis; species Meruliopsis variegata. Next base: position 1,330,159 of record JAWLTJ010000001.1, read on the forward strand.
TCGCATGACGTACCATAAGATTCAGGTCAAGGCGTGCTTGAGGCCAAAGGTTTACCTCTGCGCTTCACCGCCTCAATCTGCACTAGTTCGTATGTAGATGTGAGATAATATGAATCTTATGGTTCTAGCGCTGGCCATGAGATATTTTGCCTTGATCATTTGTTAATCAATTCATACAGCTCTCACACCAATCGCTGGGAACGATCGTCCAAGCGGCTCTTCTCCTCCATTTCGCCAGGTCCACATTAAGTGCTGTGCTTACGTGCATAAACTTTATGAAATTGAGCAGCAACTTCCCATGCATGTGTGAAAGTAAGGCTACGTGCATGTCATGCATTTTTCTCAATGATCTCAAGCCGACCATGTCCAGGTACATGTCAGTAGTTCGGACTTCTCTTCAACCTGTGCAAGATCTTAGCGCATCTTCGTCTTTCCGAGCACTATCCCGGCGTGTTAGGCTTATAGCGCGTTCAAAGTGGAAGGCTTCCGCTTTCCCGTGCCGGACTGGACCTGTTTGCAAAGGTGTAGAATCTGAGGCAGTGATACCTTTGCATAGTACCACGCGTTTAGTGTGGAAAAGTTCAGTAGCAGGCATGTCATAGTGTGCTAATCAAATTAAGAAACGGACCCGGCCTCGCAAGTACCATACTTGGCAGAAATGAAATTTACTTTTGTTTCGGAAAAGAAGGGGTGCGGGACGTCAATGTACACCAGCCACGCATGCACGTTGTGAGATCGTGTCTGAATCCGCTACATCATTTGCGCTACACTATTCACATGATCTGTCCTAGTCTCCTTCATTTGACAGCTACACGAATGTATGGAGCCTCGACGTCCTAGGAATAGTTAGTTCGAATGTGAAATTTATTTTCTTGTGTGACGTACCTCGTCAGTTTCAACCGAATCAAAAAGGGCTTCCAAGACCACATGGTTGGCATACTTAACATATCGTTAGCGCATCATATACTCTCACACTATTATTATTACGCACAGACGGCACAGGCTTTTTGCTCACTGCTTCGATCAACTCGCTGATGCGCATTTTTAGCCTTTCCTCCCTTTTCTTGGCCGCAAGGCCGAAGCCTGAAAACAACATGGACACCCCAGATGACAGCATTGTAATGTCCAGGCCGTACTCTGTACGGAAATGAGAGAGTAATTGCTCTAGTGTGGGGTTGGCCGGTACATCGAACCGCGACCACAGTGTCCATTCGACCTCCCCTTTCGGTGTGGGGTACTTCATTTTCGGGGCAGCAATCGGCTCCGAGAACGCCATGAATGGTAAAGCAAGGTTCACAAACGAGTTCTTGTATTGCTCGATATCATCTTTCCCATCAAGAAGCTTATAAAGCTCTAGACAGACCAGACCAGTTGCCATGGCCGTGGTCGTGGCTATGGCAGGAATGATTTTTCCAGCAATGCCCTTTGTCTTGTGGCGATCAGCTGGTTGCAAACCGTAGTTGATAGCTCGTAAATTGGACGATGCCGTTATATAGTCAATGTGGAAATTAGAATCGTCATCTTTCTCGAAATCAGCTGGTGTTAGACGAAAGCCTGCCAAACTTGATGCACTGGGCAGACTGGAGATAAGGTCTGTGGGGTCGTCACTATCATTGCTGGAAGATTGAGCGGCCTCGTTATCATTGATCTGAATCTTCACATTGCTCTTGGGCGTGAAATCTGGAACAATGACATTAGAAAGCACCTTATGGAATGCGTCACGATCTGCATGGCCTTTCAGGCCGTAATTTGAAGCATGCAGGTTGGCGGCTGCCACAACATAGTCCATGTGGGTTTTATCTTCTGGGTTGAATGTGATTGGCTTTGGAGCACGCTTAGGACCCGACCAGAACGGCTGACCACTCGACGTGACAGCGTCTTCTGGCAAGGAGAAGAGCAACTGCCGGATAGTGTTATTATAATTATCTTCAAATTTGTATCGTGCCCATGCGATACATGCATCGAAGCTTATGGGCCTCTGGTCCTGGAGGTATTCTTTAATTTGAAGGACTTGTTCACGTACTCCCCCACCAGTCTTCATTGTCGTCTCTATGTAGTCAGGTTGTGTCAAGTACTGATTGACATTCTCCGCTGGTTTGACAAAATAATCGTCAAATTGTTCACGGGCCCATTGGATGGTGTGCTCAATCTGGTTAGGGAAGTTCTTCAGCGTACATACGGGAATAGATTTCTCGGGCGGATCTTGAGATGAAGAGTAGGATTCTGTGAGGAATGGGACAACGACTTGTGTATTTGCTTTCGTTCCCAGAGTTCCAGACTCCAAAAGTGGTTTTTGATAGTATACGCAGCGGCGATCCATATACTGTCGGGCTTGTACGTTGTCCAAAGCATTTGTAACCCCTGTCAGGGAAGCAAAAAAGTCGTCACCGTACACATCTTCCGTCTCGGGGCCAACACGATTCTGGTAACTTTGAATCTTGTTTCTCAGATCAGGATTCATCTCAGCCACCGCGGCCGCAGCTGTATCGGCTTTAAATGCGCCAACATCCTTGGTCCGGAACAAGAATTGCCGATTGAGGTTCGACTTTTCGATCTGATCCATATCGGTAACGTGGATCTTTCCTTGATCACCACTTGCCAGCCCCATCATACTCCAATTTTTCAGCATCTCACACCCAATAGCCCCAGATCCAACGAGAAATTGTTGAGCATTGGAAATGACGTCCTGGAATGCTTTCCCGAACACAGCAATCTGTCCATCGTATCGACTACCCGTCGGCGCAAACTCTTTCTCTGATAGCCCTGGGACGGAAGACGGTAAGGACTCCAATGAATCAACATACAAGTGCTGAACAAGGGGGTGAAATTTACCACTGCAAGCCTTCAATGCCTCCTGCGCAGCAAAGCCACCAAGGAAGGCAACCATGGGGGATAGATCACCTTGAGCTTGGAAAGACAATTCCTTGACAACTTTGTCATCAACTTGCCCTTCACCTCCAGATTGGGCATAGATCTTTTTCGTTAGCTCTAAAACAACATTTGCATCCTCTTCGTTCCGTGGTCGAGGCAAACGGCCGTTCGATTGCCAGAACTCAGAGAGAGCTTGCCAGGCTGCATGAAGCAACGGAGGACGATCAAATTTGGCAAAGTCTGAAATGAGGAACTCGGGCTGTTTCAGACTATCCTCAAGCGACTTGAAACTGACACGTTTGGGCATCTTCACTTGTGTAAAAATACCATCCTTCTTATACGGCTTCAAAGAAGACGTGTCTCCAATCGCAAACGTGTAAGGACCTTTGACCGTTACTTTGCGTGGTTCGCATCCATTGAGCTCATCCATCCCTTTCACCTCAGAAAATGTGACATAATCGCCATCTTCCAGTCCATGTCTTGTTTCGTCCTGTGTTGTGACTAGTCCTTCTGTGTCGTTATCGATAGAAACGATCATACCAGATAATGGTTGCTCGCCCGTTGCATCTGTACAAAGAAATTCTGGACCGAAGTCATTGAACACACTGCCAAACAGTCCACGCACGTCTGCGGCAATGAAGTGAGTCCCAGAGCCATGTGTGAGTCTATTGATTTCGAGCTGCTTGTTTAGTGTTGCATCTGTCAAGACGACAACCTGGAATCGAGAAAGAACGTCTTTGCTCAGGTCTTCTTCTAAGACCCGGATAGGGACATAGCTATTCAATTCGGCGAGACGTGGAGCGGTTGCCTGGGCTCGAGATTTCGAACCACCAACATCTTCTGGACGAAGGAAGAATTGTGTGCTGAGATCTGCAATCTGTATGGGCGAAGGATCGTAGATTGTCACCGACTTAACACCGGCTAAACTGATGTTTTTGGCTATAAATGAGGCAATTAGATTGCGCTTTAATTAGTGAAGATTTACCCACCAATTTCTACACCAAGTCCACGCATCCCAATGATGAGTACGTTACTCACAGCCATGCGTCTCATTGCGTCATGGCCCAACACGTATAGTTGTCGACTTTAGTGAACACGGTTAGTCTCTCTACGCACATGTAGTAAACTAATTCACCTATATAGTCCTTCGTCAATCTTTCCATCTTCTGCTTGCGTATTCTTCGCCATCTTTGTGAGTAGATTTAGAGGATTTGTTGCAAGTGAACATGGTCACCTCCACGATGATGACGCGTGTCGCACCCATATGCTGAGTCAAGATTATGTCAGCACACTCGAGGAAATTTTTTAAAAATTTCCCAGAAAAGATCTACTTAAGCGCTGTTGGAGCAGCTTCTTTTTTGTAAGCTCACTTGCATCCGTAACTTCCAAGATGAGCAAGAAAGAAAAATCCACAAAGACAGCGGACAAAAAAGCAGCACCTATCACTGCCGTGGAAAGCAAGTCCAAAAAAGCTTCGGCTTCAGCTCCTAAGATCAAAGAAAAGAAAAACAAGAAAGCCCCTTCTCCGGAGCCAGAGAGCAGTAGTGAAGAAGACAGTGATGAGGAAAGTAGTGACGAAAGCGAAGATGACGCAAGCAGCAGTGACAACAGCAGTGACAGCGATGACGAGAAAGTGAGCAAGAGTGCTGCTGGTTCCAAGTCAACATCTACTACAACGAAAAAGTCACAGGCACCCGCTGAAGAGGATAGCGACGACTCAGACTCGGATGATTCGGATTCGGACTCAGAATCAAGTTCAGAATCTGAAGCAGAGCCTGCTTCTTCAGCCAAAAAGCCTGCAAAATCTTCTGTAAAGGGCAACACTAATGGCAAGGCAGACAAGAAAGCCGCAAAGGAAGAAGACTCTTCAGAGGAAGACAGCAGTGACTCAGATGACGACTCAGACGACTCAGATGATTCATCTTCCGAGGAAGAAAGCGATGAAAAGAAGGCTGTTGCAAAGGAATCAAACGGAGCATCCAAAGAGTCAGCATCCAGCAGCAGCGATAGCTCAGACTCTGACTCAGAGTCTAGCTCCGATGAGGAAATGGAAGAGGTCAAGCCTGCTGCAGTAGACAGCAAAAAACGCAAGGCCGAGTCTAGTGAAGAGCCTGCTAAGAAGGTTAAGTCGGATGTGTCAGCCGCTTCAACATCTGAAGAAGAAAATCTCCGAACTATCTGGGTTGGACAGTTAAGCTGGAATGTCGACGAAGATTGGCTCAAATCAGAGTTTGAAGAGTTTGGAGAGATTGAGTCCGCTCGCGTGGTCATGGACCGTGACTCCGGAAAGAGTCGTGGCTTTGGCTATGTTGACTTTGTCAACGCTGTCGATGCAAAAAAAGCATCTGTGGATGCGCAGGGTAAAGAAGTTGATGGTCGAAATATTCGTGTCGATCTTCAGAAGCCGAAAGGACCAAAGGAACAGGCCGAGAATCGCGCTCGCAAATTTAATGATCAGCGCTCCGCGCCATCACCTGTTCTGTTTATGGGAGGCTTAGCATGGAGCCTGACTGAAGATGATATCTGGAACACCTTTGGCGAATACGGAGAAGTGTCACGAGTAACCTTACCAAAAGATCCTGAAAGTGGTCGCCCAAAAGGCTTCGGTTATGTTGAATTCACTGAGCAAACCAGCGCTGACAAAGCAATCGAAGCACTCGCAGGGACAGAGCTTGGTGGCCGACCCGTCCGCCTGGATTACGCTCCTCCTCGCGGTGAAGGCGGTGGTGCTGGCCGTTCTAATGACGGTGGAGGCCGTGGTGGTCGTGGCGGTGGTCGTGGCGGTCGTGGCGGTGGCCGCGGCGGTCGTGGAGGTCGTGTTTCAGATAGTGGTTGGGGTGGCCGTGCTGTTCAATCAGGTGCCGTGCAACCTAGTCAAGGCAAGAAAATGACGTTCGACTAATGATTGGATGGAATCTTTCCCATCTTCCATAGATAATTATGGTTTTCACTCATTAACACACGTTTGCAAATATTCTCAACTCTTTCTCATGTTTTACTGTGTCTTCATACTTTCTACTCTGTAGTTGCAATGATACGACGATCGCTCACTTTTCATATTGCGTGGTTGAGTAATACAAAATGAAGGAGGAATTTACTATACAAATTGTGGACGAGTTGGGGAACTGTTTGTTGCTGATGGGAACACAATAGAAGAGCTACCGCACATTGCGATCAAACAGAAGCGGTCGCTTTGGTGGTAAACGGGGTTTTGCGCTTATGAGCGTGGGCCTATTGGGAGACATAGTTTAATGAGTTTATCAAGTGAATACTTTGTGCTTACTCACATCGCAGTACCGAGATTTTCGGCGGCATTACCCATTATGATTGATTCGGACACCCCTTGAATGGAATCAGTCTTACCGAACATAGCTGCGTCGAAGAGATGGTCTGTCGTTTTCTCAAAGCTGGCCAACATCAACACGCTGTCTTTCATCTTCGCTACACCGAAGCGCGTGATACCAAGCACTTCACCTTTGTATGTCATAACATCAGCTAGTAGCATGACATGACGGGGATCGATGCTCATCCCGTGACTTGCCATGGTGTAGTCAATTTCATGGAAAACAGATGTACGAGCAGCCTCTATACCCAAAACCTCCTTCATCTCCATGATATGATTGGTATGCGTTTCCACCCCAACCACTCCTTCGGTTGTCATCACCTCACGTAGCCCGTAACCTTCCACCAGAAGCTTTCGAGACCCTTTGTCATCGCTGATGACTGCACGAGCGGCTTCGTGTATGCCTTTGATGACGACTTTTGGTAACGCCCTCTTCAACATTTTCAGGGTGTAAAACGTGTCTTCGGAACGGTCTTCTTCTCTGGATCCCTTGGCGAAGCGCGTGTTAATGGTAATGCGAATTCGATTGCGCCACTCGATAAGCTTGATGTCCGTCCAGTTGATCTTCAACTTAGGAGTGCGAACAATCGCATCTGCGATATCACGTAAAGTCACCTCTAATTGAAGCTTTTCTATCGCAGACATGTCGATATGAACACCGAGATACACTTCATCAGGACGATAGGCCTCCTCAATGAGGCTCGCTACGTCTCCCAGATACGTCTTCTCTACTCGACCTTTGACAATTCTGGCCGCTGTCTCATTGTCCGGGTTAACAAGGGTTGCAGTGATGATGGGCGTTGTGATCTGCTTGGCAGCATTGATAATTTCTTTGATACGTGGGACACCAAGCGTGACGTTCATACTGGCAACACCGGCGAAGTGGAAAGTTTTCAATGTCATTTGCGTGCCCGGCTCACCAATAGACTGTGCACCAATTGCACCAACTGCTGTGCCTGGCTCAACCTTTGCGCGTAGGTATTTCTCAAAGCAGATACGGAGAAACTCCCGTAAGGCACTTGGCCGAACTTGAGTCTTATTGTCCACAGCAGCGACTTGTGTTGCGTCAGCGCCCAAACTCAAATCAATACCTTCAGCAAAATGCTCTTCACGCTCTAGAGCAGGGTATAAGCCGTGTGCATCCCGAATCTTTCCTGCCTTTTCCACGATGTTTACTTGGACAAACTCAAATACTTGTTCACGATATTTTGCAGTGGTTTGAATGGAAAAAGGCGGCTTAGAGAGCGTGTCCCGGACAAGCTCAGTAACCTCGAATGGCAACAGTCCACGTTCATGAATATGCCTTGTGACAGCTAGAGCGTGTCGCCACGACCGATGGTACTCTACTGGAAGTGCATTGCCTTCTAACTCAGCAGGGTCAAGACCATCGTCGCCGTAGGTGAATTGAACCACACCACCCACAGAATTGCGCACAGATAGGTCATAATGCGTAGACAAGTCTTCCAACGCTTTCATGAGACGACGCTGCATATATCCGGTCTCAGCTGTCTTGACGGCCGTGTCGACTAAACCCTCGCGACCCGAGATTGCATGAAACAGGAACTCCGTTGGTGTCAGACCAGAGAAGAAGCTGTTGCGTACAAAACCTTTTGAAGGTGGATCTTTGGACTTCTTGGCGAAGTGGGGTAAAGAACGGTCTTGAAATCCATTCGGAACTCGTGACCCACTAATAATTTGTTGACCTACACAGGCAACCATTTGGGCAACGTTGATTTTAGACCCTTTTGATCCGCACACGGCCATGACAAGAGGGGCGTTGTGTCGGCTGAGTTCCGTCATACAAATCTCTCCCACATCACTACGAACACCACTCAATACTCCAGAGATCATACTTTCTAATGTTTGCTCTTGATCGCAGCCTGGAAGGTTGTCCAGCTTGCCTACTTTTGCTTTCTCGATGAGCTCCAAGCATTCTTTGTAAGCAGCTTCAACCTTTTGGTCTTTGGTTGATCGAAGCTTCTCCCCAGGCATTACATCATTAATCCCGAGGCTGAATCCTTGATCGGCTAACCACCGAGCGCATGTCTTTGCCAATCGATTCATAGCTTGGATAGCCGCATCTGGCCCGTAGTCTCGCAACATCACCCCAAACACACTGTTCTTCTTACCGTCACCAACGGTACTTTTATCCATCACTCCACACATGACCTCGGAATTCTGTATCACAAGCCATCCGTCGTTGGGGCTCATATCTTTTATGTGACCTCCTCTGGGCTTTTCAAAAGTCCGGCATTGAGCCTCCAAATTGAGAAACACATTGGAATGTTTGTTCGGCTTGATGAGCAAACCGAATACTTGCTTGCCAGTCCAGAGGCGTTGTGGTTTCCAGATGGCAGGTGGCGGTATATCGATGTGTAGATCTGCATCCGCGAAGTATGCGCAGATCTGGGTGAATTGCCTTCGATTGAAGAGACGGTCTCGTCGAGAAATCAAGAAAGATGCTGTAATGAAATCTTGGATTGCAGCAATAATAGGCTCTCCATTGCGAGGTGTGACAAGATTATGCTTGACCCCCATGAGCTCTGTTGCTTCTGTTCGCGCCTCTTCTGTTTGAGGAACATGCATGTTCATCTCGTCTCCGTCGAAATCAGCATTGTAAGGGTTACAAGCACATTCATTCAGTCGAAATGTGCGCCAAGGGCGGATCTTGGCTCGATGCGACATGATGGAGAGCTTATGTAGGCTCGGCTGGCGATTGAAAAGGACAATGTCTCCATCGCGAATGTGTCTCTCGACAACATCTCCGATTTTCAAATTAGCTGCAGCCAGCTTCATTGACCCCGCGAATCTTAGTGTTCTCTTCAAACCTGTTTCACAGTCGACCACAAAGTTTGCACCAGGGTGCACGTCGGCTCCATTCAAAATAGCCTTTTTCATCTCTTCCATATTATGGGAAAAGACACGTTCGGGGTACGTCAAAATCTTGGCCACTCTTTCCGGTACAGCTACTTCATCAATTTTCAAGTTTGGATCCGGAGAAATGACTGTACGACCGGAGAAATCAACTCGCTTTCCCGACAAATTCCCACGAAAACGCCCTTGCTTTCCTTTCAAGCGTTGGCAAAGGCCTCGGAGGGGTTTGTTCCCTGGGGTGGGTCCAGTTCCTGGCTGCTCAGAATTGATGTAAGACGCAACAGACATTTGTAAGAAGTCCCATTGCTCCACGAGCTGTGAGGTAGTAGTCCCTTTCCCACCTTTCTTCAGACCTGCTTTGATAAGACTATTTGTGAAAATAATCTCAGTGAGCTTGACGCTAAGATCATCTTCGTTTGTGGCACCTTCTTGTTGAACACTGGGCCGAATGCAAACCGGAGGAACGAGAATGTATTGCCATATAAATTGCTCTGGGCGGCCAAACTCTGGGCGAAGACCCAACAATTCAGAGTCCTCGTCAGAGATACGCCGAAAAATGTCAAGAACTCGCAGAGGATCAAGATCGTCCAAAGCTTTGTTCAAATGAGGACCAACATCAGTTCCACTTCCCGCACCAAGACGAATCGCATTACTGAATGTCCTCTGAAACGCTTCCTTTTCTGGCAACGATTTCTTCGCTCGGTACTTGTCGTGGACGATTTTGAGAGTTCCAGGCCATTTCTTTACATACCCATTCAGCTCTTTGCAACGGGGACAATATGTCATTTTCTTTGCCAATGCATGTACTGCTCTGAAAGTTGAGGTTCGCTGCAGATTTTCTAGATTGGGTCTCCTAAAAGCCCGGAGATACTTTCGTTTTGAAGGCTCATCCAGGAGAACACTAGCACAGTTCTGGAGAGAGAATCAGCGAAAGCATCGTTTCGTGAAAAAAGACTTACCTTACAGGTGCATTGCAAAATGGCTATGATGTGCTTCAGGAATCCAACGTGGAATATTGGTAAGACCAATCTAATGTACCCATAATGACCAACACAATCCGCCATGCGTAGCCCACAAGTGGCACAAATGGATCGTTTGTCCGATATTCCCAGCCGTCTGTCCAAGACTCCATAGTCTATCGGTGCCCTTTCACCATTGGGACCAATGTGATACATGTCTTTGGCAGAGATTTCTACCTCACTCAACCCGACAGTCTCTTGCGGAGATAGTACGCCAAACTGAATGTGTTTGATGCGCTTAGTCGCATCTTGAGGCACGATTTCTTTCATCTCGACGCTTTGCACAATCCTTTTGAAAGGGACATATGCTGTACATCAAAGATACTCAAGAAAGAAACCGGCTACGTTAAAAAGAAAGGCTGCAGGAAAGGGTCGTGCGTGGCGAAGAGTCCGGTCTACTTTTTTTTTCGTCGCAGAGAAGTCAGTCATCACGGACACGTGCAGCAAGAACGCACGGTTCACGCGTGTAGTCTAGTATACTTTGTACGACTTAACGCTATGCGATTCTGGTAAACAACAATATCAGGTATGGAACTGCAGTACATGACTCGACACCATCGAACTTATACAGCCAACCTATTTATGACTGCAACTGATAGGCTGACGCTACAACAGGACTCATGCAAATGCAGAGTGTAGCAGCGGACATCTTCGTATCTCACCCAAGTATAGTGTACCAGAGGTTTGGAAACCTCATGACTTGAACGGCGCTACGCGACCGATGGCGTCATGAAAAAAACTAGTTTGTTGTCCAATGCACTCAAAATAGAGATATGCACGCGTTTCAAGGGGAACAAGAACAGTGCTGATCCCTGTTCAAGGCATATTCTCTTTGGATTCAGTGCGACGGAAAAAATCAAGCCGGCAGGCTACCCACACTTTTGGCCGTGGCCAAAGGATGACCCATACTTCACGACCTATGCTCGGGTCGCGAGAACCCGTCAGAACTTGAGATGTTGTATCTGGATGTGGGATCACAGACTGCATCGATAATTTGAACCAAGATCGGGAATCCGGCGCATGCATGCTATGCGCATCAGATGCATGGATCTCGTAGCATATCATTGTTTTACCGACGATCCATTCACTTTTTTGCATCTATGTCACTGTTTATTGACAGCATGCATCTACGTCAATGCCGATGACATCCGACAGGGAGTATGACAAGTCTAAGACGTCGCGCAGGTAAATAAGGGTTATGCAAGTCCGGACGCCTTGCGCGGGCCAGTCCGCTCTTTTCAACGTGCTTTTTCTGCATTATGCAGAATGATAAGCACGCTAAACTCGTTGGCCGTTTGATAAAGCCAGACCGGCACCGTTGAGGATGCAATGCGCCAGTCTGGCTAGTCGAACTCCGCAATGTGAACCCAGAGAGTGGATTAAATGGGCTTGGCACGGCGATGGAACCCCCGCGGAGAAGCAAGTGGCGTCAGATCCATTTGAGCGCGGGCTCTTTTGCATTAAAAGCAGGTAAATGGCGAGCATATGCCGAATCATTGGCATTGGCATGTGAGCTGTGCAATGCATTCGCTGCCGCTCATTTCTGCAGATGCAAGTTTGCAGTCGATGCTATTGACGTAGATACTTCAGCAAGCAGGCACAAACGAGCTTGAACAATGGGCGCAATCTTGTTGAGAGGATGTTCCGCTAAGAAATGAGATTACGTTCTAGACAGCTGTAGTCCCGCGACACTGTCGCTTTTCGCGCCGCCAAAGAAGCTGTCGAGTTTCTGGGCAGAGATCAACAAGCAATTGCCCGTAATACTTCCCTTCTATTCTATCACATTGTTGAGACTGTCACAAGTATACGAGCTTTCTGTATAAGGAAATATCCTGACTTATACAAGTATCGCAAGACTTTGACGCTCTCACTGCATCCTATCAGCAACACTCTGCTGCTTGACACACATCCTTTTGCAGACGCTTGCTCCACGACACGTTGTTGTCAACACTGCTTCATCATCTATTCGCAAAGAGCCCGTCGTATGGCTGCTGAAAGTGTCATCAAAAGCTCCCCTGCTGTATTTTTGGCATAAGGCCATCAAGCAATGATTGATCAAGCTTTTGTCAGACCATACTCATCCATCGTAGGTACTCAGCAAGTTTTCCTCGAAAACTACTCACCTGATAATAGCATACATCATTTCTTCGTGGCTTCGAGCCTTTGATAGAGAAGCAACCCCCCGCACAGTCTGTCCGATCGACGTTTGGAAACGGTTTCGACACCAGTGAGAATTTCAAATCTAAAACTACCTCTTCGGCCCCTCTCGATCGATTGGTAGCCAGACCCCTACTTTCTCAAGCTCGATCGAATACTTCGCATTCGGGTCCCATGGCGGCAGCTCCTTTTCGACCCCTGTCGGAGAAGTCCTCAGAGGATGAAGCAGATGGCTCCTACAGCCTTGCTAACAACATTGCATCAAAAAGATCATCAGCGGCTGTAGACCAGTTCAAAGCTGGGCCGCAAAAGCTTCCTTCCATCACAAGATCTAACGAAAGTGACCGCCTGCCAGGAATTGCTTCATTGGACGAGCATATGAATACACCATGGCTCCAAGGTCTAGCTGCGCATAGAAAAGAAGAAAAGATGATGAAGGACTCCATTGGACCTTATGCTCCACAGTTTGACGAAAGGATTGATTCGCAAGCATCTTCACATGATATTGTCTTACGACGCCAGTACAGAGGAGAGTCACCCGCTGGCTACGGATCACCGCACCTTTCTCCAACTTCCAAGCGACAAGGCTCTCCTTTAATACGTATACGTGAGCATGGGCTGCCTTTACCTAGCTCATATTCTAGTGCACATGACCTCGACTATGTATCCCATTCGGGAATGGAACATGATGCGCAACGTCCCGTCCCATATTACGGTAATCTAGATTCTGAGACTCGGCCTTCAATTCGTCGGTGGCCATCATCTTCTTGGGAACACCCGTCATCTCGCGCTTTTGTCGACAGTCCATATGATGAGTATCGATCATCAGGAGGAAGGTCACGAAATTCGAGCCACTCAAGGCAATCTGGATCGTACCAAGGTATTGACAGTCATCGCTCTCGCATAACAGAGCACTCTAGTAATTATTCGGCGGAACCTTCGTTGAAAACACCTGCATCTTCATTACGGTCTCTCTCTGTCTCGTACCCCCACGAAAAGAACGTGACAAGCTCTTCTGCCTCCTTCAGCACCAGGTCTCATGATGGTAAAACCGAAAGCTATTCCAGTTATTACGATGACGAAATACAATCATCTCCTCGGCATCACCCATATTCGCGAGCCTCACCAACGTCCGAGGCTGCGATCTCTGGAGGGGGAAACGCGACGGCATCAAGTCCACCTAGTAACTCCCGTAGGCGCGGAAAGCTACCAAAACCTGTTACAGATCTTCTCAAATCCTGGCTCCTAGACCATGCTTCTCATCCTTATCCTACAGAAGATGAAAAGAAAAGACTTTGCGATGCTACTGGCTTGAGCATCAGTCAAGTTTCTAACTGGTTTATCAATGCTCGTAGGCGAATCCTTGTTCCTACTGGTAGTGGTAATTTTGGCTTAAATCCCACATCAAGCGGCAGTGGCACACCACATTTCCGTTCCCAAGGACACTCTCCGCCTCCTCTCTCGTATCACGACACTCATATGCGAGATCGTTCTGAGACGCATGAACCGTACGGTCACCACCGCTTCGGCGAATATGACCATCCAAGGCCATCACATCATCACATTATACCATCTCATCAAAGGCGTGAGAGGGCAACGGGGATGCCATACAGCTCATCTTCGCTTCCTTCACATCCTTACAGCGGCGGCCATCAGCCATTAGAACATTATCGAAGGGCGTACAGAGACGATCATTCAGGACACTATCCTCGTAGTGCACCGCACAGCCCCCCTTCATGATGTTGCCTCGTAATACCGTCCTCATATCGGTCGCACATAAAGTATTTTTGGGTTTCGTTTCTTGGTGAACTTTCATATAATATTCTTGCCTGGCATGTTCTCTCGTCACAAACCTTTGATGGAGAGTTATCTGGATGTTTGAATTTTGGATTAATGGCTCAATTGAATAATTGGTATCGTACAATTTGTGCTAGCATGTGAAATTTACAGATGTGTCAAGAAGTCGTCTAATCGAACGTCAAGTCCAGAATCGCTGGGCAAACTAAGCTCGGAACATGACACAGAAGCGGAGGGAGACGCACATATGCCGCTCAAATCATCCTCCCAAGGTAATGATTGGGTTTCTGACTCCGAGAAGGCACCTTCGTGTTGGAGCATCAATTGAGGCTGAACATAAGCAGCGTCCAACGTTGTGTCGCCAATCTCTTCTTCGAAATCGCTCAGAACGTCTTCTGCATCACTCAAGGTGACTGCTCGAGGCGATATAGTCTGGAGTGGCGCTAGCGATGTTGTGGCCGAAGCACAGAAGCCGAATCGGTCCAATTGACTTTGCTTCGTAGAAGATTGTCCCTGCTTATGTTTCTCAACGTTGGTCCGGTCAGTCAAGACCCCAGTCCAGACACGGTGGACATTGGCCCAATCCTGCTGGATTCGGCGCTTTGAAGGGCTTCGAGACACATTCTCCAAATCACGCCAGCCCTCGAAATTTGAGTGATTATCATCCCATGATAGTGGTTGCGTTTCCTCTTCGGGAACTGTACCAGGGACCTGAGGGCAAAATATGGTCGGGTTCCCTTGCGCTTTCACATCGATGGACGTCGAATCTGTAGTCGAGCTTTCATGCCGGTTCCGTGAAGTGAGAGACTCCGCTAAGGTTTGGCCGCAATGATGCGGTGGTGATTCTGCTGACCATGAGCCTCCCTGAGCAGTTTGACTACTAGGCGGCGAAGAGTTTTGGACTTTCCCATATGACTCTCTCGCCCCTATACATGTACTCTTCTCGTTAACATGTTGAGCTGTACTAAGATATTTAAAGGAATCTTCTGCATTGTTCGATTCACTCAAGTCCACAAATTCATCAGTTGAAAAAGATTGAAGTGAAGGATCGGCCTGTGTTTCATATGCGTATATTATCTTGTGGCTTCGAGGTGAGCGAGGATACTCAATTTGAGAAAGGAAGTTCGTGCGTTTGCCTCGTTCAGAGAGCGGCGACCTACATAATTCCTCATGGATGGTTTCTGGCAATGTCGCACTGTCACCATTAGTTGAAGACTCCCCCTCGTAATATGACAAGGCAAACGTGTTACGCAACGGGCTCGATGGGGCCTCGTTCCTCGAGTGAAGAGGCGATGAGCGTACGTCATCGGAAAGTTGTCTCTCCTTGGTATGCTGGTGAAATGCTACATCTTTGGCGCTTTGCTCGATAAGGGTCCGCCGCTTATTTGGGGAGATAGCGGGAGCATGAGAATTTCTCTGTTTACGCTTTGGTGTGCGTGTGGCCCAAGCCAAAGGTTGTGTGTCTTCTAATGAAGCGACAGGGAGACTCTCGTCGTCGTAGCATCCAAGGCTTCCTGGTAGGGACTCAGGCGCACTGGATACTCGAGGAGTTTTCCGAGCCGGTACCGGACGATCATCATGAGGTTCTCGCACTCTTTTGCGACTCCCGCTATCGGTATATAGATTGAGCGGCATCGCAGGATTCTCTATTTGGCCGTGCTTTTTGGAAAAATGTGACTTCATCTTCATTGTAGCGGCAGGTTGCTGCAAAAGCAACTTCGAAGTATTACTTGTGCTACAATTTGGAGCTGTTGTGCTTGAACTTTGAAGTGGTCGGTGTGATTCTAAGTGTCGAGATGGCCGCTTGCGTTTACCAGGTGTACTTCGATGCAATGGTTGTGAGACAGTATGATTGCGTATAGAGTGCAATATACAGATACTCGATAGCTATCACAAGACTGATGTGAACATTGGCCTTTGTCTCAAATCACCATCTCCTTCCTGTCCTGTGTCGGATTAGATGGAGGCGCGACGAACGCGTACTACCTCGTGTAGGGCCCGGGAAACGGAAGAAAATTAGAGGAATGGAAAGAGACGCACACAGGACCTCTTTCATCGTCATGTCATGAGCGCCATTGCAGCCAGGAAAGCTCGCCTGGCTGCACAACATTCTGCAGCAAATCAAGATGCGGGCCCCTTGAGTGATCCTCCCACAGAATCGCCACGCATACAAGGACGTTCCTTACAGATCAAAAGGCAAGATGCAAGTTCTCACTCGTCTGGGCATACCAAAAGAGTCCGCACAGAGGAGACGGCTGCGCTAGGCTTGTCTCCGTCAAGCGAGCTCGTTGTGTCCAATGCTGAGCAACGGTACATGACAACACCACTTGAATCTATGCAAGAGATTAACAAAAAGGATTCTCCCAACCCCGATGCTTCCACTGACCCATCTCGATCACAAAAAGAGGGTTTTGCTGCACGAAGCAGCTTCATCCCTTGCTTCCAAAGCCCCAGAAATGCCTTTCTTCGTACGCGGCGCCAGGAGGCTACCGAAGGAAAAGAAGCGAATCAAGAGGTGCTGTGTTGTCTGTCGCCCAATGAAGTAAGTTGATATTCGCGAATGGGAATTCATATCTGATGTGGTTCTCCAGACGTTTTGCTTCGTAGGGTTATCGTTTGTCTCAGTGCTGGCTGGCCAAATATCTGTTTGTGGTGCACTTCTCGATGAGCAAAATGATCCCATTCTGATCGTTAGCCCGAAAAATCTCCCTCTTCCCGTTCTCCAAGCGGCGTCTATAGCTTCTCCTCTCAGCGAATCACTGCAACCACTTTTCGATAATGGAAGCACATGTGGAGCCATTGTCAAGTTTTGCGACGCTTCGAATTCGAATCTTCAAAACATAAGCTCAGTTTGTCATCTCATTCGGAGTGACACATACACTCTATCGCCTTCGCCCATAGAATGGCCTATTCCTGGTATGCACCCTGTTACTGGTACGAGACTTCTAGGGGCTCAATGTCCTCGCACATGGATGAGACAATTGGATGATCTTCCCACTCAACATTCTATCTACCTTTTGCGCGGCCCCAAACGGACTGGGAAAACCACCTTTTGTCGGTACTTGTTGAATCGTCTTTTGACCACCACACAATCACCAGTATGTTATTTGGAAACGGATGTTGGGCAAGCTGAGTTTGGACCCCCTGGCATGATCGCACTACATTACTTCGATCCGAGTACTAAAGAAGGAGGTGCATCGCCTTTAGTCATAGGCCCGAATTACGCAAGTCTGCGGCATCCTGTTCGAGGTCATTTTCTGGGTGATATTTCTCCAAAAAACATCTCAAGGCAGTACATGGACGCAATTTTTGACCTCGTTTCCGCCTACAAACGAGACTTTCAACCTCGCGGTATCTCCCTGATTGTAAACACGCATGGCTGGAACAAAGGACTAGGAAACGATCTCATTCGTAATGTGCAGCTGCTTGTTTCGCCTGTACATACTCTCGAAATGGTCGAAGAAGCGGACATACCAACGAGCAACGAAGACCATAGCGATGCGCCCGTTTTTCTAGAAGCAGCTCCGTCTCTTTTGACGCGAGATCAAGGGCTCAACGCTGCCGAGTCTCGGGTGGTCAACTTGGTCTCCTATTTCTATTCAATGCGCCTCCCTTTGCCATGTAGCAATCTTTCGTATCAGAGTGGCTTGTCATGCCCTGCTTGGAGCTTCAGCACGCCCCTTGTCAACCAAGCACCTTTTCTTGTCGATGTACAGCAAGGCCTCCAAGGCGGACTTCACATTCTGAATCTGGGCGCGTGCGTTGAACCCAGGAATCATCTCTTGGCTTTAAATGGTAGTTGTGTGGGAATCGTCATTACCGATCTGGCTGGTATATCGGAACAAGATAACTTTCAACCGCTTCAAAGCACCGATGCACACACTCAATCCTCTTATTCATTCAAACAAGCTCTTCAGCGGCCATTGCCAAGTTGGACACAATCTTCCTGCGTTGGACTAGCGGTAGTGCGATCTATTGACGTGGCTGCCGGAAAAGTTCATCTACTTTGCAATCTCGATGCGCAGCTCCTTCGAGACAGACTACAGCGCTGCGAAATCACAAGACCTGCTATTGCACTAGTCAAAGGCAGTATCGAGCTTCCCACGTGGCTTTCGTTGGACGATGCAATGCTTTCCTCAATGTCATCGAACTCGCGTAGTCTACCAACACAGTTAGCTGGTGTTCCTTTGTCCTCTGTGCCTTATTTGGACTTTAGTTCGTGTATGTCATCCACATTTGTGGAGCAAAAAGATGCTACTTTCGTAGGGACAGGCAAGCGGCGAATACGTCGCAATCTTCTAAGACCAAGTCAAAATCGACCTCGAGCATGAATTTCTGTACTATAAGTGTGTACAATGTAACTATAGAAACAAGCCTTTCCTTTACGATGCGTCCACTGCGTGTAATAATACAGAGCCACCGAGAACAAATACGGCCAGAATTGAGGTGGTCCACCGGATTCGTGCGTGAATCTGAGAGATTGTCTTCACATTAGCATACATTGCCCCAAGACCAAGTGTAAATGACCCATGCTCATGATTAGTGTATTGATGGATATTTGGCAACGCTCCTGTTGCACTGCTTTCACCAGGCACATCAGGGCGATTGCCACGGAATGTGTGCACTTGATCTGCCAAATCTGATGCATCTCTCTTGTTAGCAACCGCTTGCCGTGCACCGAGTGTACTCAGATGAATCTCTAAGTCTTGCTCTTCTTGAAGATCATTCGTGTCAGGACCAATGTTGCTATATTGACTCGAACGATGTACGAAGCAGTCGTACAGGATCATTTGGAGGAAAGTGTCACCGTCCAAGGAGGGCAGAGGCAACATGTTCAAGACTGCCATAGCAAGACTTAACGTCAGAGTGTATCGAGCGATTAGGCACAGGAACAGATATACCCGCCAAGGGACAATCGATGAGCCAAATTTAAAGTCATATGGGGACACCGTGAGGGCCATTTGAACGGCCTTTCGGCTTCCTTGAAATAGCACTACGCGGGACGAGTTGCCCAATTGATCTGTCGCTGTTTTGTCTTGCACAATGCTTTCCGATATTGTGATCCTCAAGAGCTGCTCACGGGCATCAGGTCGAATACATTCAAGCGGCTGTAGTGGGCTGGATGTACACTGATCCTGGCAACGACGCGTCTTGGTCTCCACAAGAAGCGAAGGATCGAAGCAGCGCCCTGAGTTGTTGGAACGATTGTGAAAACATAGAAGACTGGAATGGTCATTAGACTCGTCGGTTGTGTTGCCAGCGTACTTTGCACAGCATCGCCTCGAGCTCGCTGCCAAAGAAAAATCGTGAATCAACATTGCTTGGAAAATTTGAGATCGACTTACTTGTCCATAAAGTAGATGGCACACACCAGCCTTGCGAGTCTTGTTGCTGCATCGTGTTGACATGCTCATCTAAGAAACTGTCCCACAAAGCATCGCGGCGCACTGCATCTGTCTGTATGATATCCACATCATCGAGTTTGGTCACAAGAGATCCAGGAGGTAAATGGATGCTTAAAGGGGATAACTAAAACCTCTTTAGTATTCATAACGTATTTCAACTTGCAACGCACCGGATCCACACGAAAGACTCGCATTCCGCCGCAGTCGGTCCATAGTGCATTATGAAGTATTCTGGGACCTCCGAGAAGGATCACGATGCCAAGAAAGGCAATGGTTAAGTAATTATGCCAGACCCCCGCAGAGACAATACGCAGACGGTGTTGTATGGGGATCTGCCTTGCCTGGTGGTCGGTTGAGTCATCAGAATCATATTCTTCTTCAGGAGAAGTGCCAGCCGTGAGCACAGATTCTTCTGGAAGAACCACAAATGCGCCCGGGATTGCTGGATAAAATAGCAATAGACCCATCCGAAGAGGTTGTAAGCTATGTAGAGCTCCACACACGGCATGGCCAGCCTCGTGAACAACTTGAGTGATCGAAAGTGCAATCAAAAGCGGCAATGAATGACTCCAAGGTAGAGTGAGCCCAGGGATCTGAAATGATCACGCATCAGGAAAGCTCTCTTATGACAGTTTACTACATACCAGAGGAGTGAATTTAGGAACCCATCCGTCATTCTGGGACGCCGCTGAAGCGTAGCTTCCTCGCTTATGCACGATTTGTATCTCCTCGTGTACGGGGATGGCATTTTGTCCAGAGCGCAAACGTATTATGTCACTGACTACATTGAATGCACCCCATACTAGGAGCACGAGACTCAAGATGAGCGAGACAACTGCAAAAATCATCCCCATATCGTACAGTCGAGAAAGTAATCTCTCGCTCCTGGAAGTCCCATTCCCGTCGGATGCGAACTCATCGGATTCTTGCTCTCTATAATACTCCCCTTTTTTCCGAATGCCGACTTTGCTCAAAAGTCTGAACGGAACTTCATTGAATGCCGTCGTCTCCCATTTGATCCACAACCAATGGCGGGAAAATCCCATCCCATTTGCAGACCACACATTTGACATCTCCATGACTTTCCAGCACCACCGACGGAATACAATGACGGAGTCATTTGCTGCTCTTGCATTTTGCCTTCTCGTGTTCCCCGACGAGAATGACCATCCGCCAATGTTTCCTTGGGCGAAGTGTCGCATGACGACGGATATGGCTTCCACAGCCATCCACGGAATAGAGAGAAGGGATATCCCTCTCAGAACATCCTGAACAGTCATTTCGAAAGCTGTTGATATGGTGAGTCACGATTTCTTGATGGGTACCTTCATAGCATAATGGTCAATCTCGAGATCAGTGTCAGATGTGAATTGTTGCCGTCTAGTCTTCCCAAGCAAGGTGGAGTTAAAGCGCGTATTTTCCATCAGTGCGAGCCATCGCTCACGATAGCCCCAAGCGCGCTCTCATCCGGGCTGGAAGACTGCAGCACACATTACAAAGCTCGCACCGCTTTCGGCACGGACATACATAAAGATCTTTCTAAGAAATAAGAAATGTCGAGTCTCATGGACGCGCAGACTCTTTCAGCACACTCAATGTATCGTTCTTATGCATCACAAGTATGACAAATAGTCAATTTCATTCATGATGGTAGGGTGGGCACACCGAGACAATTATGCGGTTTCGAAGGCTTGTCTTACCAAGAAGACCATGTTCAGATGCTTGCGTGTACAATGCCGACAAGAGTGACAGTGATCCTAAGGGGCATGGACATTTGATCCATATCTACTTCTGGAGGAAGCAACCAGGATCATCTTGGGAGCGTGTGTTGAGGATAAGAGCAACAATGAGTCCGTACAGACCCAAGACTTCGGCGACTGAATAGATATCGTGAGCTCATGATGTGTCAATGCCTCTCAAAATACGTACAAATGAGAATTAGGATCTAATCAGATGCAACGACGAGGACAAGTCAGTAACCGTTAGGCCCTCCAGCACATGTACGTACCATACCAATGAAAAGTCGAGGCTGCTGTGCTGTCCCACGCACACCAGCGTCCCCAACGATTCCAATTGCGAACCCGGCCGCCAAACCGGCAAGCCCGACGGAAAGTCCGGCACCAAGCTGAATGAAGCCAGCATACAGAGACATTGGCGATTTGACTGAGAGGATCAATTACTCGATTTATGGTGTAAAAGCTAAACTTACTGTCGCCAGAGATGAGGACACTAACGACGAGTCCATAAATGGCAATGATACCAGCCATGATGACCGGAACAACACATTTGATCAGCAAGTCAGGGCGCAGGACACCCATCGCACTGATACCGACACCGGACTTGGAAGTGCCGTATGATGCACCAAGACCTGATACAATAAGCTACACCCAGAAGAGACTTATGATGTACTTACATGTGAATACGATAGCAGCAGTGCATCCCTATAGAAAGGTCTTAATATGTCTCTCTTTTCTGTTGCAGCAAACTCACCATGGCACCAAAAAAGGGTGCATAGACGGGACACAGCTCTGTATTAATCTCAGAAGACATCGTACCCTACACAATGCGTTGTCAGCACGACATCTCCAGCACACACTCTCTGAATACATACGTGATTTCCCTCGAATCCAAGATTTGCTTGTCGGAAAGGTAAAGCAAGAGACAGTGAAGTGCAACAGAGAAAGACTGGAGTAGTGGTGGAGTCTCTGTTACGCACCCCTTTCGAAGATACGCGCGCGCATAACGTAGCCACGTGTCGGTGCCAAGCGTACGCGAAGCGACCAGGGCGTGAGGATCTTTGCAGAGGGAAGGCAAAAATTAGTGCGAAGGTGCATCAGTCTTAAGGTTGATTAATAGACATAGTAAATAAGATTGCTTTATATCTGGAGAAGGATAGAAACAAGACATTCGATCGCCTCCATTAAGACAGAGTGCTTGGTGTGGTAAGAAAAGGGTGGCTCTATGGTGCAGCAGGCCCGTAATAGTGGCACGCATCTTACGATGAAAGCTGAAAAATGGATTGGCACGTTTTGATGTTTTTTATTCCTTGACGCAAAAGCATCACACAGTATCGTTGTAATACAATAGCAGAGACGAAAGATTTCCTTTAGGCTGCAACGTTCATAAGTCTTCATGCATGCAAAAGATATGTAGTCTGACAATAGTTTGCCACAAGATGGTATCATCACATTATTTCACTATTTCAAAGAGATCGAAGTAAAACAGATCGGCATGAAGTGCTTGTCTATGCCCAAGCTCACACAGTCTACTGGTAGCCAGTGGTGCAAGGTATATGGGACTCAAGATCCACTTCCACCACCAGACTTTAAATGTTCTTGGTGCGAACTGCTATGTTGACCGCTGCGACCTCTACCTCCCCGGCCACGCCCGCGACCACCTCCCCGAGAACGTCTGTCTCCTGTTTGGTCTTTTACTTCGCTATCACGTTCAGTGCGCGTCGTCGTCTCATTCTGAGAAGACGCTGTCTGGTCGCCCTTCCCTGTCGACTTAGTCTCCCGGGCGATTTGTTTGGCTTCGTTTTCGGACCCGCTCTTCTCGCTTCGATTGGATACCGTACTGGTGCCACTTTTCTTGCTTCTATGGCTTTTAGGTTTGCTCGATGACTTCTTAGTCGGCGTGGGAACTTGAGGATCTGCTAGGCCATTGCGTCCTTCAGTTCGTGTGTTATCAGGAGCCGATAAGCTCGATTCCGGGAGGATTGGCTCTGACTTGCTATCCCTAGGCCCCTTTGGTCCTTTGGATGAGGATGGACGCGATCCGGTTGATTCGTGAGGGCCTGTGCTGCCTCTGCTGCTTCCATTTGGCGTATGCTGGATCCTTGCGCTCTTCGCCACATTTCTACTTGTTGCGCTGGTGTCGCCCGCTGTAAGTTGTGTCGACTTGGCAGGAGAAGGAGCAGCAGGACCAGAGGATGTCTTTGGGGTGGCAGATGGTGATACGGGAAGTTCTGGAGCGGCACCTTCGCTTCGACGATGCGATAGATTGAACCCTCGACCCTTCATCTCGGTACCCATTTGACCATCACGAATGTCGAGAACAAGATGACCATGTACAGCATCCGGCAGATTCCAGTTCCACAAATTCTTCCAGGCCGGCTCCTCATGGACCGCTCCTGTCGCTGTAGCTGCCTGAGGTACGCGATTAGTGATCGCTAAGCCATTCTTCAGAAGGATGCGCTGGTTTTCATCAACCACCTCTTCGACCTGATTACGCACGCTGTCCCACACCTCGTTGAACGCCGTTTTAGACTGCAAGAGCTTGCGCCTGAATTGTTCAGTATCGCTCTGGATGCCGAATTCGTTGTAAGAAAGTGGATAGCGGAAGTGCAAAGCGCCAGAGATGGTGAAGTCGGCTTTCAAGGCAACTGCAAGCTGCATAAGCAGGCTTTCACGTCCAGGAGAATTGTGTGTAATCAGCAGACGTGTTTCTTTCGGATCGTAGCACTTCTGTGCCGTGTCGTATAGCTCGCCGATCTGCAAAAGAGTCGTCCACATGGTACCTTGACCACCAGCAACTGTAGCAGCACCCTCACCATTGTCGAACAGCTTGTGGAGAACAACTGCGCCACCAAGACCAAAAAGCCGCAAACGCACGCCACCGACATCGAGGGCGACAGTAGACGCCTCATCGAGGACATGTAGATTGGGTATGGAATATTCACGAATCCGGATTTTCTCCAGAATCCGTACGTCCTCGCAGGCACCCCAGATTGTGTACACCGGCACTTTGAATTTCTTTTCACCCTTGAGGTACTTAGGAAAGTCCGTGATAAGAGGGCTATCCGGATGGGAAAGCATCCGGGCTCGCATTTCTTTGCATGGTGTTGATGAGGGGGGAGGATGCTGCCCAGGTCCACTTGCCACACGACCATTGGGGCTATCGGCGAAAAGAAGCTCTGATTTCAATGTGTCTGGCAAGAGAGGAGAATATTGAACAAGATGACGCAAAGTACTGAAAACATATTAGGGTTTTCATCTGCTTTCATATTGCTACACGTACCGATCGCTTATCCTGTCAAAACTCTCTTTCTCATAGAAGCCGAAATCGCCAGAGTGGATTACAGCTTGAGCATCTACTTGCTCAGCCATTGTATTGAGTAATGAAAAGTTCCCTGGATAGTTTTTTAGCACTGACTTCTCGGGTATCTTTCAAGACTCACCTCGTATGTCGGAGACACACAGAATGCGACTACCTTGTGCATTCATGACGTGGACATTCGGCGATCCGGCAGCGCTCTTGTTATGCGCTGGTCTTCCTTGGTGTTTGGTCTGTGTATTGGAAGTTTGGCGAGAAAAATGCCTCCCACCAGACCCCTGGTGCACATCTTTTCCCAAAGTAGAGGACGGAGCGTTGGAGATGGCTGGTGAAACACCTGACGTAGTGGATGCTCCTGCAGACATGAGTGATGTGTTTGAAAAGTAAATTTTACCTGGACGACTTTTCAATGATCCCTCGGAAGTCTCGTACAAGAAGGAAAATCGAGGTGAAGATTCCGTGGAGAAGAGAGGGCTGGCGACGTCCTTGTTGCTTTGCTGAACGTGACGGGTGGGCTTACTAGATGGACACATTGGCATCGACGGGTCCAACACGGCGCGTGCTAGCTATCATCACGTGTACCAGACACACGTACGAAATTAGGCAAGTGCAGTCGCAACTACCCGTCGCTATTCGGCAATGAACAGGGAGGGAAAGCCGCCGACGCGCAAAGTCCTTTGGTTCAAAAGAATGATTTTTCTACTCTAGCGTTTGTCTCCAGGCTAGGCGTGCATGTCAACAAATTGCAAAAGAGGGACCTTGTAGGCGTTGGAAAGGATTCCAGGGAGAAATGCAAGTTGGCGTGCATGGATTCTTGCGCGAGAGGAAAGTTAGCCAAAGCGTGTTGTATCTCGATGGTGGTTCCTAGTATGTAAAGAACAATACTAGATTCATTTCTGCACCTTGGGCGAGAGCGTCTCACAGTATTGTATTCTGCACAAGCGCAGATTACCCCCTTTCTCTCTGATCATTTCTCTCATAGCTGGTTGCTGTTGACTTGCTTCCCTTTCTCACATTCAGCTTCTTGTCTGTGGCAGGTCCTCACGACACTCCTCTCTTCCTATTCTCGTAGCCAGCATATTTCAATGGTTCATTTCGCAGGCAACTGCTAATCGCGGTTTGTCCGATCCGAGAGGTGAGTCTCGCGTCCACAGACATACAGTGGGCGGACATGGAAGAGAGATTTTTTCTAGATGAACGTATCTTTGCATCTTTAATTGAGGCTCTGCCCTTTCCGCGAGCTGCATTCATTTGGAAACGGCGTTCCGTGGCAGGAGAGTGGTTCAGGCGTAGAATCACTGGCCGTCTCGCGCTCACGAGCACGACATATCTTATTCTTTCTCTGCCCTCTATACCAGTCCATTGATGAGCATTACTAACAACGTTCTTGTCCCTTAAGTGCCTCCTTCTATAAATCGATAAACGTATTCTCAGCCATTCGGTTTCCCACCCCTACATTCTTTCATTCACTCTCTCTTTAAAAACGCACAAGCTTCGATACCCATATCTTCATCAATATGAAGGTACAAGCTTGGTATTTTTTACTAACTTTCACTGTCCTTGCACTTGCTGTCCAGGCCGATCATCATGGTTCTCATCCGATGGCTGGACGAGGCCATCGACCCGTAAAGCGTATGGGTATCGCAACAACGCATGCACCTCTACGTGCAAAGCGGAAGGGCGGATTGTTGTCAGATGTTGGAAATGTCATCAATGGCTCGTCCGGTGATAGAGATAGCAAGCAAGATGGACATGGCAGTTCTTCGACGTCTTCGAGCGACCGCACTCATACTTCCAGCAAAAACAAGGAAGTTCATGCTTCTAGCTCGCACAGAACTAAGAACTCATCCTCCCGAGGTGCCGCGCGGCAATCCTCACATTCTTCGCAGTCATCTCATTCCATGTCAACTCGGAGCACTCAGCCCTCACCTTCTTCCTCCTATTCCAGAACCGAAAATCAGTCATCGGATTCGAAGCATTCGGATGGAAAAGATGGTCTCGTAGACAAAGTAACACATGGTCTTTCAGGTGTGCTGGGAGGAGCTCACTCTCATTCATCTTCTGCAGCAGATGATGAAAATGGTGATGGTGGATCGCACACAAAGGAGAGGCCTACCAAACATAGTGGATCGTCACACTCTTCATACTCAGATTCTTCCGCCTCCCAGCACGGTGGCCTGATCAGTGAGGCAACTCATATTCTGGACCATGGCACCAACGGTGGAAAAGATTCGTCAACTCCGTCTATATCTAGAACCTCCCACACATCAAATGTTACACCGGCTGCAAAAAACAGCAAAGCCGATTCTTCTTCTTCGACCTCATCATCATCATCAAGCGGCAAACAAAACGTCAAAGATGACAAGGAAAGCGACACGAACAAGGATACTCACGGGGGGCTCTTAGGCAACCTGGGTGGTGCTCTCCAAAATGTTGGTGAGGGTTTGGGTAATGCTGTTGGCAGTCTTGGGAAAGGTGTGGGGAGCGGGGTGCACGACTTGGGCGACGGTGTAGGTGATTTGCTGGGGGGAAGCGGACAGAAACACAGTTCTTCCTCCGATAAATCGAGCACATCTTCTTCATCGGCCACGTCTTCAAAATCGTCTAGTTCAGAGTCCAAAAACGACAAAGGAGATTCTTCTGAAAAGGGCGGCCTCTTGAGCAACCTAGGGGATGCACTAGGCAGCATTGTCGGTACAAATAAGGATGACCCTGACGCAGGTCTCTTACCTGCTCTGGGTCACGCTGTCGGCGTTGGATCTTCTTCTTCAAGCAAATCCCATGACAGTGATAAGAGTACAGATTCTCAGAGCCAAAGCGACTCAAACCGTGATAACACTTCTGAAGGCTTAGCTGGTGCTTTAGGAGCCCTTACAGGTCAAGACTCAGAAGCAAGCTCTGAAGGCCTTTTGGGTGGTCTTGGAGGGGCCGTTGGCGGATTGCTACACGGCACACCCTCATCTACAGCCTCCGCCTCACGGAAATCTGGCGAGTTAGAGTCTCAAAGCAGCAGTGGACAGAATTCCGGTGGTCTTCTGGGCGGTCTCGGAAATATTATCGGTGGATCCGCAAGTAGCCAAGATGATGGTCTCCTTAACGGGGTAGATGGCTTACTCAATGGAAGCTCGAACTCTGAAAGCGATGATCATTCCAGCTCCACTGCTGACAAGTCCAGCAGCCATGATACAGGAGAGGGGGGTCTGCTGGGGGGTCTCGGAGACGTCATCGGTGGAACCCCGGACGATCAAGACGGTGGCCTTCTCGGAGGTTTGGGTAACATCATTGGTGGTCAAGATACTACCCAAGACAAGAACGGTAAAAAGCATAAAAGCAGCTCGTCTAAATCAGACGACGATAGTACGGGCTCAAAGGGTGGCTTGCTGGGCGGCCTTGGTGGACTTCTGAACGGGACACCAGACAATGGCGACGGAAGCAGCAAAAACGGAGGTCTCTTAGGAGGTTTGGGAAATGCTCTGGGAGGATCACATAAGTCCGGATCCTCCTCATCTAGCGGCTCTCAACAAGGCTCTCAAGGCAGCTCAGGAGGTCTTCTTGGAGGTCTGGGATCTGTTTTAGGTGGAAATAGCCATGATGACGGGTCACAAAGCGGCTCAAGCGGTAATGCTGGAAGTAGCAGCTCTGGGAATGGAGGTTTGCTTGGAGGTTTGGGTTCTGTTCTTCACGGTGGCGAATCACACAGCAGTTCAAGCAGTGCTGGTGCATCTCACTCTTCAGGAACTCCGAAAGGCCCCAGCGGCATCCAAGGTGATGATGACGATTCTCCTTCCGGCTCCATCAACGCTGAATCCGGGACATCTAAAGCCCCTAGTGCCGCTGGGGCTGCACAGATTCAGCAGCCGAAGCAAACAGGTACTAACAGCACAAGCACTGACAATCAAGGATCATCTTTTAACACAAACTCTACGCCGTCGACCTCACAAAGTTCCAATTCTAGCAGTAGTAAGGGCTCTAATGCCTCGCCAGCGCAATCTGGTATCCCTCCAAATGGTGCTTTCGGATATGCCAATTCGGACCAATTTATTCTTCCAGGGACAGACAAGCAAAGTAGCAGCTCTTCTAGCAGCACATCGTTGACCGGAGCCAATTCTCAAGATGATGTGCCTGTTGCAAACACCATCATCCCAGCAGGAGGTGCTACATCTCAACCGCCAAATACGACCGCGATTGCAATCCTGTTCAAACCAGTCTTAAAGTGGAAGTTTCTCGCTACGTCGCCGGGTACTGTTGCACAGATCTTTGGTTACATGCCGAGTATAATCTCGGAAGCTGTCTCTCTGCAACCTGCGGACATCAGCACCATTCGGCTGCAGAGCTATTATCCGACCGACGACAAGACAAACCAGTCCAACGCTTTGTCCTTGTATCTCGCCTACATTTCTACGTCCAAAGCACAATCTTTGGCTGATCAAGTAAAGGAAGCGAACACCTCTTCTTTCTACACGATGCCGAGCAACAATGTGGCCAAGGAAATCACCTCGGAAGTCGATCCAACTTTCGACATCTTGAGCATGAGCAACGTTTCGCCGAATGCTGCATTCGAACAAACGCTCAACAGAGATCCTAATGCAACCTTGCGAAATGCACTAGTTGGCGTCGGAGCAGCGTTTGCAGCCTGCATCATCGCCTTTATTGGCTGGCGACTTTATCGCAGACAAAAGCAGCAGAAAAAACGCATGACAGTCATGTCGGGTGTAGGTGGACGTGCTGCTACAATACGCTCGTTTGGCGGTGGGCAATCACTGCGGGAAACTTGGGCACCAAGTGTACATGAACAGGATCGTGTTCTGCAAGGTCAACTGACAGAGACATGGGACCATGCCGTTCGTCACAACTCAAGTCATGGTCATGGCAATGAGATGGCATTTACAGCCGCACTGCCAAGTCACTATGGGTCATCTAATGGTCACACAGACCCCTTCCATGATGCAATTGATAATCGGGCCAGTCTGTATACGGAGAGATCTGGCACATCGAGTGGCAGTAGTCAACGCAGTCATACCGTCCCATCGAGAAGCAATGCTAGCCGTAGCAGTAATATCTCCAACCTCACCGATGCACAACGCATTCAACAGGATTACATCGATCGTCAAGCACCCATAGGACCATCGGCAGCAGATGCTCTGATGGCAACAGGCATTTATCAAGAAAACTATGATCACCCACAGCAGCAGTACACATCGAGTCATGCGTACGGTCCTCGCACTGCGGAGAACCGTGGTGCAAAAAAGCGAATGAGTAAGGGAAGCGTAGCCAGTAGCCAAATTGGTCGACCCGAGATGAGAAGTAACAGTATGCTGTTTTGATAATTATGCTCGGGCAATTCAGGTCTCATCAAGTCACGGTCATCAGGAACTTCAAGTTGATGCTCACAATCTTTTCAAATATACATTCCTTTTGTTTCTTTATTCATATGGGCAGTGCCCGCTTAAATCAGTCATGTCAAAAATCTTCGGAGCTCGACTCGTAATGTGTCTGAGTATGCTATAACTTGAATTCCTATCCTTGCATTAGCTAGCAAAACTTATCTGTACGTACGTGTGCACTTTGCGTGTAAATGTGTTGGGCGCGTTCAAGTGATTTGGTGCCTCCAAAGCCACTTGTGTTCGCCCACCAAGTAGTACTTTCGATCGCTGCTCTATCATCATGAGTGCATCAGGAGGACCTCATCCCTTACGGCCCTACTACGCATCTACAGATGACAGCATGTCGTTTGTGGCTACTGTCCCAAAGGGCAGTAGTACAAACAGTACAGCCACCGGCACCACCTCCGTTCGCTCACATCCGTACCAGTCACCATATCCTTCCAATCGGTATTTGTCTGCGGCATCTGATCCAGAATTGGAGGATATCTCAGCGAATACGGGCATAAAGGACATGGCTAGAGCTTTACTTGTCGGTGCTGCATTCCAGTATACCTCAACGTGTCTTGCGATGCCGTTCGAAGTCGGAAAGCTTCTCTTACAAATCCAATGGGTTCCTCGTGACGAGGTTTGGGTCGCCTTCAGTGGTGCAGAACGTGAAGACGAGATGATTCAGCTAGATTCCCATAAATCCACAACAAAAACTAATGTCAGTAGAAGACCCATCGGGCGTAATGAGTGGAACGATGGCGAGTCCAGCCAGAGCGAGGAGAATGGGTCACCTGAGTCATTAGAAGAGGGGAATGAGTGGGCAGAAGATGGCAGGAGAAAGGACTTCGGGGCCGAAGAAGATGAATTATCAGATGAAGAAGATGCTGAAGCGTATTTCCGAGATCTCACAAGCACATCTGCTCGGCCTGCAAATGAATTCCAGCGTTCGCGAACACAGAGAAAGACAGATGCATCGGGCTATGTAATGCGGAAAAGTATTTATGAGGACGGTACCCGTCCAGACTTCGTTATGCCCGTAGTAGTACGGGGTGGTGTATGGGAAATGATCAAAGCAGTCGGTCGTGGAAAAGAGGGGTGGCTTGGATTATGGAAAGGCTCATTTACCACCTTTATCATGGACGCCTGCGGGCAGATCATTCAACCAGTTATCACGACAATCCTTTCTTTCTTTGTACCTTCTGCTCTGACTCCACTGCCTCTGCCTTATGCACCGAACCCGTACCGGTCGCTGGCGCTTCTCCTTGCTTCACATCTGCTTACCGGAGTCATAGTCTCTCCATTAGACCTGATACGCACGAGGCTCATTGCCCAGTCCACACTGCCGCCTCATCGCAAATATTCTTCACCATGGAATGCTCTCCGTCAGATACTCTCCGAGGAAGGTGGATGGCGGACAACATATTTCCATCCCAATCTTCTCATTCCCACTGTCTTGGACTACATCTTTCGTCCGCTTTTTAGTCTAGGAGCACCACTTTTTATTGAACATAAATTGCGATTGGATCCTGCCTCTAGCCCAGTACGATATTCACTTGCAGAATTTAGCATCTCAACAGCCAGTCTACTCGTTACATTGCCTATCGAGACGGTACGTAGGCGCCTACAACTTCAGGCACGCGCAGCCTGGGGACGCAGAATTGCCAAGGTGCACGGCAGCCGACCAAGACCCAATCACCGTAGCTCCCTTTCTGCTTCAGAAAGAGATCCATTAGTCGCTTCAGCTTCCCTGTCTGAAGGTCGAAATGATGCAGACCATCTACAAGGAGGAACCAATTTCTTTGCGAGCGTAACGGGTGCCATTCCCAAACCGGTTTATGGCAAACCATTACGAACTTGCGTAGAGACTCGACCAAAACCTTATGATGGTGTGATGGAAGCCATATATCGTATTCTTACAGAAGAGACTAGTACCACACCTGTCAAGAAACAACCCCCACTCCAGCAATCTCCCAACGACGAAATTTCAAGTACTTTGGTGGAAAGTGGCATCCTTGCGAAACAAGGCCATTCCTCGTTTGGTGGTCTGTACAGTCTCTATCGCGGTCTAGGATTCGCCGTGGGCGCCAATGCCCTTGTGTTTGTTCTCACCATCGTCACAGGGGAACGCGCTCACGCTACGGCAGGATGGGCAGAGATCTAACTGGTCGGCTGATCGACAAAGAGACACACCTTGGCTTGTAATTGTGCAAAGCATATAATGGATACCACCCTTCTATATTTACATGCTCCTTTTCATCATGCTAGGGGTCTGCCTGCAGAAGCCATCGACTGAGCCAGACGATCTTTTTGTGCCTCGAGCTGTTCGTGCATGTGTTCGAGCGCCTCACGTTGTATCTTTAAGGCTGCCGCCTCTGTATTTCTCTGTGCATATGAGAGACGGACCATGAGAACAAAGGCAGTCATCATGAGAACAAACATGCTGATGGCAACGGACCACTGGATAAGCCCTTCATCCGGTCTCACAGCGCCTTTCTTCTCTACCTCTAAAAGGCATTTCTCAAAAGCTTGACTCATGCTTTCTCGGGAAAAAAGTGTACGCACTCTTTCGCGAGCTTTTTGTGCAATCTGCTCGCGCTGCACGGTATTCAGGAAAAGTATATCCATGGTTGCTTGCGCCCAGACGTCAGGTGTTGCGCGACGTAACAGGCCTGTGCCTTGTGGATTTGAGTACACAACTTCCTCCTTTGTGGATGATGATTGGTTGGTAATCTCCAGATCTACTACACTTTCCGTTGGTCCGCCTGAATTGGTCGCAATCACGGGCAAACCAGCTGCCATTGCTTCCAGCGGAACGATACCAAAATGCTCTTCAGTAGGTGTATAGAGTAAGGCGCGCGTTTGAGAATGGGACAAGAGTGCATTCAGAAGAACATAAGGAACGCTTGGCAGAAATACGACGCTTGCCTCCATCATCTCGCGGGAGGAAGGTGCCTCTTGAACCCGCTCATCGGGGCTTGCTCCATTGTAGAATAAAGTTACTTGCGTAAGTCCATACTTTGAGCATTGCGACTGAAGTTCCCGCAATGTAAGAACATTGTCTTGGACACGATAGTCATACCCCCCTGCAAGAACTAGTCGCAACTTCGAAGGGGGGGATGCAGTACTCGAATACTCTTTTTGCACTTTGACAAATGTATCCAAAGCCAAAGCGATGTTCTTCTTGGCCTCGAACCGGTTGATGGACACCAACGTGGTACGGTCACTGCAAATTGAGTTAATCAGGAGAATTTTGCAGACAATATACCTACTTCGTAGCTATCAGAGTACGAATAGACTTCTTAATGCTCGTTGTCTCTGGTTTTTCCATACTTTTTTCTTTGTCTTCCTCGTCCACAAGTTTTTGCAACCCTTGCTGTATACTTTCCTTCGTTGTTCCCGACAGATCAATCCCAGGATACACCGTCCTCGGAATACGTGCGAGACGAAAAAAAGATTGAAGAAATTGCTTGGAAGTGAATTCAGAATTGACGAGAATCTTGTCGGAGACTCCCATTGTCATCTCCTCCAAATAGTCAAAAGGGATCCGATAGAGTGTGCGAGCAAGCCCTGGCCCAGATTCACCTCTCTCTATCGCTTTCTGCCTGGAAATACTGAGACCGACGTCCTTGTCCGGAAAGTGACAGTAGAACACCACGCGAGTCGTGGTCAAAATCCTTAGAGCGGGAACAATAGCAGAAAGTTGGTCCACAACGAAGACATCGTATACGTGAATGGGCGGAAGGGAAGATAAACGACTGTATATTGACCATGGGATCGTTCCCGGGAATTTGAAGGCAAACAATGCGAGCAGCAACTGAAATAGGAGAGACAATTGTCGAAGGATAGCACAGGGTAAGGAGAATGCACCCAGGACAGTCCGCGGCATCGAAGTTTTTGCATGACGCACTTTGAGCGTACCTAAAACACAGAATCAGTGATATGTTCATTTTGTAGAATCACATACCATCGCGGGTCGGCTCAAAACAGTGATGAGGGTCATGATGCGAGGTGATGATTTCCACCTCATGGCCTAGTTTTTCGAGTCCGACGGCTGCATCGACAACAAGACGCTCCGCGCCACCTATGCCGAGGTCAGGGTGGATGAATGCAACCCTCAATGACCTTTTTGAGGGTGGCACAATGTGTGCAGCGCCGTCGGCTGAGCTTTCGGGTGCCTTGCTCATCCTAGCTTTAACTTGCGGAAAGAAAATACACCGCGAAGACGTGGAACTAGTTGTTGAGTAAAACGCTCGCACAGATCAATCCTGCCGTAATCGACTGTGTGGGGAAAAGGGTGGGGGTGATTGATTGATTGTCAGAGAAAGGTCTACACTATTCGCAATGCCCAGGAAAGTTCAAGTATGTTCTGTATTTGTGTAGCTCATACGCAAGGCTGATGGTTATCCGCAGGTTTGTATTTCTGTGGATGTAGATGCCGTGGCTGGGTGGTTGGGATCGTATGGTGGGGAGGATTCTACGGGGGATATTTCCAGAGGATGCTTTGCAGCAGAAGTCGGCGTCCCTAGACTGCTTAAGCTTTTTGAGAAGTATAACATGAAAACGACCTGGTAAGCTGCTATTGTTCTTATTGTGTTCATTCTGAAATGCTCCTAGGTTCATTCCTGGTCATAGTCTGGAGACATTTCCAAAAGAAATGGCCGCCGTTCGAGAGTAAGTCCAGCAATGTTGCGCCCATTGCGAATTCTGATCGATCTATCTCATTCTAAAGTGCCGGACATGAGCTTGGACTCCACGGTGTATGTGAACAAAGACTTCACTTCTTTCCCTCATAATATCCCCTGCAGTATTCGCATGAGAACCCAACGTCTATGAGTATTGACCAGCAACGCACCATTCTCGACAAAACGTTCCGTCTTCTGAGCGACTTTATCAAGCAGGGTAAGGCTCACCAGGAACGCATCGTAGGTAGTGTAGCTCCTTGGTGGGAGACGAGCAAAGAAGGAGTGGAGCTATTATTGGACTACGGCATAGAATATGACCATTCCGCCATGGGTCATGACTGCCAGTGTTACTATTTGCGCGATCAAGGTAAGTTAGTATATTACCGTAAAGTCTCTTACTACATTCCAGCTCAATAGATCACTGGACGCCCATTCAATACGAAAAGAACGCTGAGGTATGTACAGAAGCAACAATAAATTCTGCAAGCTTACGATTCCTCAGACGTGGATGAAACCACTTGTCCGTGGAAAAGAAACAGGCCTTGTGGAGGTGAGTGAAGAGCATGGTAATAGCTGGGTGTGTATATTCCTCGTTAGATTCCAGCAAATTGGCAACTGGACGACCTTCCTCCGCTCTTATTCATCAAGAAAGCACCCAATTCGCACGGATGGGTCGACGTTCGGCTTGTGGAACAACTCTGGAAAGATCACTGTGCGTATGGTGTCGAGACGCTATATAACTCATACCGTACGTACCATTCTAGTTGACTATTTCTATCGTGAAGAAGAGGACTTTGTTCTGCCCATCACCATCCACCCAGATACTTCGGGACGGCCCAATGCGTAGGTGCCCAGCGTATCGGCTTCTGAGCTCACTTAAAATGTGCATCCTAGACTTCTCATGTTAGAGAGATTCATTGAATATGTGCAGGGTCATGATAATGTAGAATTCGTGACCATGAAGGTATATACGCAAGCACATTGAAAGGTAATCATTCACCCATTGTCTTTTAGGAAATAAGCGATACCTTCCGTACAAATCACCCTCCACCTGAGGGAGCGCGCATGCCAAAAAGCTCCTGAATGTACACGTTTGAATTTGCGCACGTGAATGAATTTTTCCCTTCGCACACCTTCGTTGTGAATCGGTGGACGCCCAACACCTACGAGAATGTTCATGCGGCGCGGGTGAAAAGAATGGAGGCGGCATAGTGCGTAGACAAAAACCAAGCCTTTCTTCGCGTGCATTTTCTTCTTCATCTCGATCTCTACATTCGCATACCATCGTCATAATTTTATCATGGCGTCTACCGTCGGCATCGATGTCGGCAATGCTAGCAGTAAAATTGGTGCTGCCAGAGCCCGTGGTGTAGATATTCTGGCAAATGAAGTGTCCAATCGTCAAACGCCTTCACTGGTTTCGTTTGGTCAGAAGAGCCGCGCTATTGGTGAAGCAGCAGCCACCATGCAAACATCGAACTTCAAGAATACAATTGGTTCTTTGAAGCGTCTTGTAGGCCGGACTCTCCAGGACAAGGACGTGCAAGATGTCGAAAAGAATTTCATCAACGCAGAGCTCGTTGACGCGCAAGGAGAAGTCGGCGTCAAGGTTCGTTTTGCGGGAGAAGAGCACGTATTTTCAGCCACTCAGTTGATGGGCATGTATTTGAGCAAACTCAAAGACACAGCATCGACCGAACTCGGTGGTAGCGGTGTCAGCGACGTCGTCATCTCTGTGCCCAGCTGGTTTACGGATGCTCAACGAAGAGCTATGCTGGACGCTGCCGACATCGCCGGCTTGAACCCTCTTCGTTTAATGAACGACACTACTGCTACGGCTCTAGGTTATGGTATTACCAAGACCGACCTACCTGAACCAGAGGACCCGCGTCATGTAGTTATTTGCGACTTTGGCCATTCCAGCTACCAGGTGGCCGTTGTCGCATTTGCCAAAGGTCAACTCACTGTTCTGGGCACTGCTGCTGATCGCAACTTTGGTGGCCGCGATTTCGACCGCGCTCTCCTCCACCATTTCGCTGAAGAGTTCAAGGGCAAGTACAAGATCGACGTCTTGTCCAACCCGAAAGCTACATTCCGCTTGCTTGCGGGATGTGAGCGCCTCAAAAAGGTACTCTCGGCCAACGCGCTGGCTCCCCTTAACGTGGAAAGTCTGATGGAAGACATCGACGCTTCTTCTCAATTGAAGCGTGAAGAGTTCGAAGCGCTTATTGGCGGTTTATTGGAGCGAGTGTCTAATCCTCTCGAAGCCGCACTCGAGCAATCAGGGCTCACCAAGGATCAGATTCACAGTATTGAGATGGTTGGTGGAAGCTCTCGTGTACCTGCTCTCAAAGAGCGGGTGTCCGGCTTCTTCGGCAAGCCTTTGTCCTTCACGTCCAACCAAGACGAAGCCGTGGCCCGCGGTTGTACTCTTGCTTGTGCGATCTTGTCTCCCGTGTTCCGCGTTCGCGAGTTCCAGGTACATGACTCAAACATGTATCCTATCAAGGTGACATGGGACAAAGTACCTGACGTCGATGAGGAGACAGAACTGGAAGTTTTCAAACCCAACAACCCAATCCCCTCCACCAAGATCTTGACTTTCTACCGCAAAGAGCCTTTTGCTATCGAAGCATACTATGCCGATCCTCAACGCATTCCCGCTGGTATTAATCCTTGGATCGGTCGTTTCCAAGTCAAGGGCGTGACACCTACTGCCCAAGGCGACCACTCGATCGTAAAAATCAAAGCTCGTTTGAATTTACACGGTGTACTCAACTTCGAAAGCGCGTATGTGGTGGAAGAAGTCGAAAAGGAAGAGGAAGTTCCCGTTGACCCCTCTGCAACACCGGCAGAGGATGGCGAGCCTCCCAAGACGGAGAAGAAGATCGTAAAGAAGATGCAACGCAAGGGTGATCTGCCTGTTCACGCGAGTATCAATGCTAGAGATGGCAGCATCTTGACCGAATACAAGGACAAAGAAGGACAGATGTCTGCAAATGACAAGCTCGTAATTGACACGGAGGACCGTAAGAACGCCCTCGAAGAATACATTTACGACCAACGCGGCAAGCTGGACGAGCGTTACAAGGCATATGCAAAGGCTGACGAGAAGGAGAAGTACCTCGCCGCACTCGGTGAAGCAGAAGACTGGCTATACACTGAAGAAGGCGAAGACGCCAAGAAGTCTGAGTACGTCTCTCGTCTCGAAGCCCTGCAGAAACTTGGTGCTCCCATCCAGTTCCGTTGGCGTGAGAACGAGGAGCGTCCTAAGGCTTCAAGTGCTCTTCGTGACACGCTGGCATTGTTCACAAATGCTGTTCAAGGCAATGATGCTAAATACGAGCACTTGACTGACGACGATCGTACGAAAGTTCTGGAAAAGTGTGCCACCGTAGAGAAATGGTTGAGCGACAATCTTATCCGCGTTCAAGAACAGCCCAAGGATGTCGACCCCAAGATCACCGTCGCTGAGATGAACAAGAACCGCGATGATGTCTTGTACACATGCAACCCTATCATCAATAAGCCCAAGCCCAAGCCTCCCCCACAAACAAACACGGAGCAACCAAAGCAAGAGGCTCCAAAAGAGGATAGCAAACCTCAGGAGGACGGGCCAGGTGAAATGGATGTGGATTGATTAGAAAGGCCTGTATAGTGATGTCAAGAGCTACAGCAAACGTGTCTTCTTAGTATAGACGAATTTCAATGTCATTAGTTTGAAGTGATTCCGCCTTTTGGTCGTGCTTCCAAATAGGCTCTGCCCATGTGCCTGAGAGAATAAAATCGGGCATAAGCATCCTTATCGCCGTGACTGAATCGAACGGGACCAAATTCTGTCTGCTTCGATGAAAGGGCGCATGTCGAGCTTGGAAGAGATGCAAATATGGTGAGGCACTTGCACAGACAAATACTGCAATCTTTTGATCAACGAGCTATGTACACGTCATGCGCATTTCTGAGTACAGAGATCCATCATTCCGGTGGCAAGTGTGCCTCCTTTGAGTGACTCGAATATAACATTTCTTCTATTAATTTAATGACGCGCAAAATATCCGGGCAACGCATGAAACAATTGCGTGTGGCTGCCTTACTCGATAAATTACTCCGTACCATTGACAACCATCCAGATCTTTGTGTCCCTCTCGTGCCGTCATTCGTGACTCAGTACACATTTCTTTCTCAGTGAGGCTCACCCAACCCCGCCAAGTTTGCATCCACCCCTCTGTCTTCTTGGCGTGGACGGTCCAAGATCGAAAGCAATTCATATCAATCCCCGCACCTCCCTCTCTTTGAAAGCCGTGTACCTCTCTAATGTCAGCCTGGAGGAATATTTCTGTGGAGGAAAGCGACGTAGACTCTGACGGAGAGTCTCAAAAGGGCGCAAATGTCACCAATGGCGGAAATCTTTCCTCTCGCCCTCCGCCCAAAAAAAGAAATAGAGCTGCATTAAGTTGCACCCTATGTCGAGAACGAAAGGTCAAGTGTGACCGAGTGATTCCCTGTCAGCAATGCATCAAGCGAGGCGATGAAGCGTTTTGTCACCTGGATCCTAACAAACGTGGTCCTCAAGCAAAGACCAAACCCAAGAAAGAACATTCCCATGGCTACGATGAAGATAAATTCACAACAAGCGGATTTTCAGATCACTCCATGGCCCCTCCGCTCCCTCTGGCACAACAACCATTTTTTGGTATGGCACCACCGGCGCGACATTCGTCTGTCTCATCAAACGTGACGGGGTCTAGCCAAGAAGAAGTGGATGCGATCAAAGCACGCTTAGCACAACTAGAGTATGCTCTTTCGAGTCAGCAGAGAAGCGTCCATGCTTCTGCAAGCCCAACAAGCGCTATTTCTCTCGGGGGTGGCCTGTCAGAAAGTTCGTCCAGCAATGGTCCAAGTCCAAGGTATCCATGGTCACAACCGCCCGCCATCGGTATGCATTCTCTTGTAGAGAGCCCTGCAAATCAGACTGGATTTTCAAATGGCGTCATTGCAGAAGGCCCTCGTTCTGGCCGTCGGAATCCTTCCCTACCATCGTCTTCGAGATCTGGCGTGCATGGAAACCTTTTTGCCAGTCCTCACGGCGAAGGCCACTTGATGGACGGCGGTACGTTGCAATCCGAGGGCAAAATCATCCGAGGGCCGGCCACAGATAAAGAATTGTCCGACTTTCGTGCTAGAGAGGACGTTGGCGCGCAGAATGCCAGTCGTGGCGAAGTCGATAGTGATACTGAAGATGCTGCCCTGGTCCTCGAAGGGCTAGCAATGAGCTCGCGTGGCGAATGCGGCGAGAAGAAGAAACCTGAGCGTATGGCAATTGACATCATCGAGAAGCCGCCATCAAACAGCATACAAAATTTCGTTGACGATGAC
Organism: Meruliopsis variegata; assembly: GCA_037044235.1. Taxonomy (NCBI): domain Eukaryota; kingdom Fungi; phylum Basidiomycota; class Agaricomycetes; order Polyporales; family Irpicaceae; genus Meruliopsis; species Meruliopsis variegata. The sequence goes on from JAWLTJ010000001.1 coordinate 1,370,110, forward strand.
AAAGCTGAAGATATCATGACGGAAGGCAAGTACCGATATGAAAAGGCAGGCTACAAAAAGGAGAATGAAGAATGCTCAAATACCAAGCACAAGCCAGACGAAGCTCTTTATAACATGCTCCGTGAGAATCCAGATGCCGAATATGGTCCGGACGGGAAGCGCATCTCTCCTGCAAAACGGGTATGTGTACTGTTATCCAAGCACGAATCTCTTTTCGACCTCGTCTATGGACCTGAAACCTTCCTTGGATGGGGAATGGGATGGGCCTTCCCCGCTGCAGAGATCGCCGGTGACATGACCAATGTGTCAGAAATTGTTGGCTGCAAAGGAGCCCGACAACGAGAAGCAGTATTACGAGCCATCATACGCAGTCTTCCGCAACGTGATCTAGCTGTGCATCTCGTTGATATATTCGACAGCAGAGTCAAATTCTTAGCCGGCAACTGCATCCACATGCCCACATTTAAGAAAGAAATGAACGCATTCTATGATCTTTCCACAGTGGAGAAGCGTGCGCGTGCGGTGAACTTTGTCGACCCGGGTTGGCTCGCTCTCTTGCTGATGATCTTTGTCCTCGCGCTTCACTTCCACCCATGTGAGCAATGCGACACGGTGATTCACCTGTTTGACGGCCGGACAATCCATCTGTGGCGTTCAGCCTCACAAACAAGCCTTGTTCTTGCCAGATATCAGCATTCTACTTCGATTTCTGTCTTGCAGACCATCATTCTCATGAATACTCTCGCATTTGGAACGGGCAAGGATTCATACCATTTGGTCCATGCAGCGATTACAAACGCATTGGGGATGGGACTGCACAGATTGGGCGACAAAGACAAGCAGCCAAAACCGGACGAATCACCTGCGATCTCTATCCGCCGCGAAATTGCAAAGAGGATTTGGCACCATCTTACATATACCGACTGGGTGTCTGCCCCGATGCATACGAACATTTACCGTATTCACCCCAATCAATTTAACACGCCACTTCCAGGTAATTATACGGAGGATGACCTTTGTCAATCACCACTGCCACCGCCTAGGCCAGAGTCAGAGCACACAGAAATGTCGCTACCTCTTGCTTTGTTCAAGCTGGCTGACGTCATTCGCCAGCATGTTGATATTCTCAATAAAAACTCGCAGCGACGCATCAATTGCGCTGACATGGCATATCTTGATGCTTCGTACCGGGGACTTCTTGAACAAGCTCCATCATTCTTCCGTATAGGCGCGATTGAAGGAGAAGGAGAAGCAATCGAGGTGGAACGGTGGTTATTCCAACAAAAGGTTTTCCACAAGTTGTTGCGATTACATCGCCCTCAACTCAGCAGCAGGACGAGCGCTCGAACCAGCTGTGTGCTACTCGCTCGAAGCATTCTGGATATGCAGCGTCGGATCAGAAGCCGTTGCAGCATTGTTGACAGATTGTTCTTCAACCTTGCGCAGTCTTTTTCAGCTGCCATCGTACTCTGCCTTGATCTTTTGCAGACAAGACCTTCGGCAGGGATGAGAGACATCGTGCGTGGCGAGATTTTCGAGGCCTTAGAAGCCCTCCGCCACGTCAAAGCTAGTCATTATACGACTGAGAACAGCATTCGAGTCATTGAGGCACTGTTGGCAGAAGAAGAGATACGCTGGAACAACCCGTCTAACGATAGCTCTCATGCTACCAGGAGAAAACGGGACGTACCAGTCAGGACAGAGAGACGCAAAGATCTGCTGCAACTAGCATTGCGAGTTGCCAAGGCTGCCAATGGGCATTCCGACGAAGCCTCTTCAGACAACCCGAAACTCTCTATGGATCCTGCGCTCGTCCAGGAAGGACGTGAACAACAGCTCAAAGACCAGCAATCGCGTCAATTGTTTGAGCAGCTGCTCAATGGACAACCGTCTTCTGATGAGCCCAGTTCTTTTGCCAATGTGCCCTTCCAGGCTAGTTTCCTTGGCCAATCTGGGGCGCCAATAGGTTTGGAGGGGATGGAGATCACTTCCGGTTTCACACCACCCGATGCAGTTAACGTGCAAAACTTTGATCTTGGCAAGTTCTTGGCTGAATGTGAAACAAACAGTAGTCCGGGCAATGAGAATGGCATCAGTAGTAATGCAAGTGACAGTGGGCACAGTTCCTTGCATGGCGGCGGCAACTCATCTTCCAGTGATCTCCTGAGCGGCAATGGTTTAAATAGTGCACGTCGAAGTGAACCCAGCTCTTCGCCGAATAATGCCCCTACTGGCACGACAAACGGACCAAGCTTGTCACCCAGTGCATTCGAGATCCCATCAACCGGTCTCGACGGTTTCTGGAATTGGGTCCTAGGACAAGGAACCACAGTCGTGGGCAACGAAAGCGCGACCTCCAACCCAAATAATCGAAGTTCGGTTCAAACATCTTCCCAACCTCAAGTCTCTTCGTCCGTCCCTGTAACGGATGGGATAGCTTCTGGATCATCATCAAACAATCTTGCAGGCGCATTGCATCGAAACCTCTCCGGGAATGGGATGGGTCGGAACGCAGACTCCACAATAGGAAGCTCCAATGTTTCTTTGCCTGCCAGTTCCACTTCGCAGAATCCTTTCGCTTCCGCACAATCTAGGACCCCAAGCACTGGTATTGCAGATCCAACTGAAGCCCCGTTCTATTCTGTGGGTACCCCCAGTGCTGGGGTTGGGAACTCATGGATGAGCACTCCTGGCCTATTCGACTTTGCGTATGAATTTGGGGAATCAAACCCACCAAGTACGTCACAAAATAGTGTTTCTAGTACAGCTGCCGTATAATGTAGTAGTGCGCTCTTCTGTATCTTATCTGTGTATTTCGTCATTGTTTGTGCGTTGAGAACGAACCATATCTCTGTGACTGTTATTCTTTCGCCTCATCTGTGTCTGACAAAATCTCCATTGTCTCGTATTGCTTGCCTCCATCTTCTTGCCCAGTATACTGCACGCCTCTACGAATCCGCCCTCCGTGTGCAGCAACGATCTCTTCTACAGTCTTTGGTTCATCGGATGATTGTGTAAACCACGAGAGGTGATCAGCAATCAAGTGGCTAAACAGTGCTTTTGAGTTCGTCCTTGTTGTCCGATACTTCCCACTCACCGATTCTTGCATCCAGGGCACTGAACAAGCACTATACCTTTCTCATAGCTCCTTTTTGAAAACTCATGTGACGAACGATGTCCACAATTCGGCACAGTACAAGTGAAGGTTAGAGAAAGTTTCGGCTCGACTTGACCAATTGCAGCGCTTGAATCGTCTTGCCGCTGTGCTCGAGAAAGTGTGAACTTTCTTGTATGCCGCACACTAGCAGGTCTAGGTGCCACAATCTGTGGATATGTATGAGCGACAACTCCATTTCGAAGAATAGATGCAGACGCCATACTTGCAACGGCTCTCCGTCTTCCACATTGGGTAAGTAGACCGAACATCTTATCGTGGTTGGAGGAAAAGTGGAGCAGCTGACGGGTGTCATGAAAAAAAAAAGCCGCGTAAGGTAGACAGACATCTCATGATAATGAATGATAATGATTTCAAAACAAAGATGAATATAGTCAGGGTTGGAGGAGGATAGGGTCGCTCAATTAAAAGTGGAAGAGGGAACGGGGTTCAAGAGGGGAGGAAGACAAGGTGACTAGAATAATCAATACGTTGTCACCACAATTCTCACTGGACACTCACTGAGGTGTTTGGAGAGAATTGACCAGAGGAGAGATTCGCAACAGATACCTGAGGCGCCGAACGACGTGTTGCAAGGGGTGCAGAAGGCCTGGCGTACGGTTCGGGAGTCTGAATGTGTACGGGTGACATGAATCGTACCCTCCTGCTATTTCGTTTGTCATACTGCACCAAGCATCTACAACTCGGCCCCTTGCTCAAATGATCCTTCAAGAAGTATGATCGTATATACTCCCCATAATCGTGTTTAAGTCCGTGGACCAACGAAGGAGGAAACACTTCTTTCAACAGAAATCGATGGCGAAAACGGAACTCGCGAGCATCACGACCGATATCTCGATGCTGACCAACAGAGATCAAGGAGTATGTTCGTGTTAGTGCTCTTGGTGCTCTCGGTGAGTACACACCGTGCCAGGAACGACTTGATGGAGCTCGAAATACGAACGATCTCGGTCCTTGAAGCACTTCGCACGCAGTGTCCATGTCAGTGGCAGCTATATCCCGATGTATACATAGCGAGGAAGAACGTCTTGGGAAATCAGGAGGCTCTGGCCATAATGGGAGCTTAGATGCTTTCAAAGGCACGGCAGGGGCATCGTTGAAGGTACTTCGAAGCTGACTGAACCACCAATGTGTCACAGCAATTGGCCATTTCCAACATGTGTGAGATGGTTTTACCCTATCACTGGAAGATTTGATGTTAGGTTGTGATCTTCCAAGACGACGGCATGCGGGACGTAGAGGTTTGACGTGAGGAGAAATTTGATGTATTTTAAAATGACGCTGATCGGAAGCTCGTCCTTCTTCTGAATCGTGGTTCTGGTGATCTTCGTACCGCTGAACTTGAGCCTGTAGCTGTTTGTGCTCCTTTTCTCTCCTGATTCTTCTTTTAGTGGAAAAAACAACAACGAGAATCAAGAATATACCCAAGAAGCCGAAAAGGAAAGCTATTAATATGATAATCATATTGGAAAGGCCATGGTGAGGAACGTCATTCAAATCTTCAGGTCGTGAAGTGGAATCGTATAAAAAGCTAATAGAAGGGGCAGAGGAGTAATGGGAAGCCAAATTATCGCTCATATCGTAAAAGCCTTTCATATATCATGACGTTAGAGAGTTCGTCCTGCGCCTCTCACGGGGAGGCTCACTGCACTTACCGATTCTCATGGCTTCCTCAGGTGGGAGGTGGCATGAATACAACGTTCGAAGAGTCAGGCAAAGACAATTCATCGCCACTCATATCGTAATTTGTGTACCAACAGGCAAGACGGACGCTCTATATGACTTTGCTCAGACGATGTATTTCATGGATACTTGTTGGCTCATTGATTGTGCTCTCAGCAAAAGGCTTTGCCAGTCGCGTCAACGGACTGACGGGGAATTTCCCGCGGCCCAATTGCATTATGCACCCCCGATGTTGGGGTGCACATTCTCTTTGCATGTACGTGGGTGGGAACTTTATCCCACAAACACATGTCATTCCATCTGAGGATTTTCTACCGAGCATTCTGCGAGTTGGGACCTGTCCAACTCATCATACATGGTGTGACTACTTCACTAAAGCTGCCTTTCCCCACATCGATGCTTCGCGTACGCACTTGCCTCGGCACTATTCGTCACAAAGCTTCCTGTCAGACATTGTCCCATCATAAGAATCATTAGGCCTGTATTGTGCATCATCTGATCGGAAGAGCACTTATGCCTGTTTACCCTCTGCCGAGCTTGATCTCCACTACCCTCTGATCTATCGCCAATAATTTGTGTGATGCACAGACCACATGATGTGGCTATGATTTTGTCTTCAGCGCTTAAGGATTTGGGGTAGGCGACGTGCCTGTGGCGCGAAAGCCGAGAGAGATCTGATTCAATAAAAGGAGTGTTTGGATCGGTGTGCCACATTGCACTCAACCCCTTTATTCTGACGATCTTCTTGTGATCGTCAATATCTTCTGATGGCGTCGCAGAATACGAATGGTAACTTGAATGGGCAGGACGGGCTTGCAGTAGGTGGTCTGAACAATGTCCATCCTCTCAAACAAGCTTTGCTATCACCATCGGGCCCTGGCACGCCCAACAGGCCTCACACACCTGCCGTTGCCAACACATCAGGATACACAGATCCCGTGTTCGAAGGAAAAGCTGAGCAAGCACAACAAGTGAAAGCAATGCTCAAGAAGCCCGGCTTTATTCCGCCTGATTTGGCTGATAGCGAGGTCGACTGGTTCTACGAGAATTTGGGAATCTCTGATACATATTTTGCCTTGGAAGCTCCCAAAACTATCTGCGACCACATACTTGCTCTTTATGGCGCCAAAATTATGGCATTTACTAAACACTCAAATGCACTTGACATCGATTTGGAGCACGCCACAGAAGATGGCGCTGTGTTCATTCATTCAAGCGCACCAGGAATCAGCCAACCCGATGGCCCTCAATGGGAGCATCGTATCGACGTCCGCTATCTAGACAAGTCATCCCCATTCTCTGCATATCGTCTTGAGACATACCGCGCCACAGGTGCTGTTTCTGCAGAATCTACGCAGCGGCTTCGCTGCTACTTCGTTTCGAAGTGCGACTTCGTTCAGCCTGCTCCTCTTCCAGACTCGGCAGAGTATGGCAACATAAAGGCTGTCAGTGACAAAACATTTCTCAACAAGGCTACGGAAAACACCCTGGCTATCTACCAAGAGGTTATGGACGAAGTTTTACGCCGACAAGGACCTGTTATAGAGATGTTTGAAGTGGAGGGCAGTCGCGAGCGCCGAATCGTCATCGGCTATCGCATGGAGACAACTACCAGCTACTTCAGTGCCCTCTCCGATCTCTATCACTTTTATGGGCTTTATTCTTCGCGCAAGTACGTTGAACAATTCAGCAACAATGTCACTATCATCTCCATATATTTGAATCCAATGCCTGCCTCGAACAGCCCACCCATCGAGCACAGTATCTGGCAGATCATCAAAGAGGCCAGTCTTTTGTATGTGCTTCCCGACAATCCATTCTTCCAACCTGGCACAGATGAGAATGGTCATGCGGTTCAGGAAGCGACGTACGCATACGTCGGTTGGATGTTTGCTCAACATTTTTGTAACCGTCTTGGGCAAGCATACCAAGCATTGAGGAACGTGCTTGACGAGTCGGATGCTGCTCAAGCATCGATTCTGCACGACATCAAGCAGCGTCTGCGTGAAGAAACCTTCACTCGTCAATTTATTCAGGAAGTTATTCAGTCTCATCCAGACATTGTTCGTCTTCTCTACGTACACTTCGCCAATATACATTATCCAGGAGGCACACAAGATCAAGACCTCGTTCCTACACTTAGTTACCAGCGACTGACGAAGGGCGAAGTTTTGTCTGACGGCCAATTATACGATCGGATCCGCAAGGTCGCGTCAAATACATATGAACGTCAGGTGCTCGAAGCTCTTCTGTTCTTTAACAAAGCTGTTCTCAAAACAAACTTCTACACACCTACCAAAGTTGCGTTGAGCTTCCGTCTTGACCCCAATTTCTTGCCCGACGTAGAGTATCCTCTTAAGCCATATGGCATCATCTTCGTCGTTGGTTCCGAGTTCCGAGGCTTTCATGTTCGCTTCCGCGACGTAGCGCGTGGTGGTATCCGTGTGATCCGAAGTCGCAATCGAGAGGCGTATTCTGTCAATCAACGGTCTCTGTTTGACGAGAATTATGCACTGGCTAGCACGCAACACCTCAAAAACAAAGACATTCCCGAAGGAGGTTCAAAGGGTACGATTTTACCTACATTGGAAGCTGATCCCAGAGTTACTTTCGAAAAGTATGTCGATGCTATTCTTGATATTTTGATCAAAGGTGAAACACCAGGAGTGAAAGAGGAGATCATCGACTTACTGGGTAAGGAAGAAATACTTTTCCTTGGACCCGACGAAGGCACTGCAAATTTCATGGATTGGGCGGCAGAGCATGCACGTAAACGGGGAGCACCATGGTGGAAGTCTTTCACCACCGGAAAAACAGCTGCAACCCTTGGTGGAGTGCCTCACGATACTTGGGGCATGACATCTCTCTCTGTTAGGCAGTATGAAATTGGAATCTATCGGAAATTAGGGCTCTCCGAATCTGAAGTCACTAAAGTACAGACTGGTGGCCCTGATGGAGATCTGGGGTCCAACGAGATCCTCCTTTCCAAAGATAAGACAGTTGCCATCATCGATGGATCAGGCGTTCTACATGATCCACTTGGCCTCAACAGACAAGAACTCGTTCGCTTGGCCAAGGCACGCAAAATGATTTCTCAATTCGATTGTAGCAAACTGTCTCCGAAGGGGTATCGCATCTTGGTGGAAGACCATGACGTCAAATTGCCTACCGGTGAAATTGTGCCTGATGGTGTCGCATTCCGAAATAGTGCGCACCTTGTTTTCAAGAGTGACATTTTCGTCCCGTGCGGTGGAAGGCCAGAATCCATCAACATCAGTAATGTGAACAAGTTGTTTGATGCCGAGGGCAAATGCCATTTCAAGTTCATCGTTGAGGGTGCAAACCTATTCATCACGAAACAGGCCCGTATTGAGCTGGAGAGACGCGGAGTTGTGCTTTTCCCTGATGCTAGTGCAAACAAAGGTGGTGTGACGAGCAGCAGCTTGGAAGTTCTTTGTGGATTGAGCCTTCGGGACGACGAATACAAGGCGAACATGATGTTCAAGAATGGCAAACCGCCTAACTTTTATCTTTCTTACGTCGCTGACATACAGAGCATTATCTGTGCCAATGCAGCTAAAGAATTCGAAGCGATCTGGGCTGAGCATCAAAAAACGGGTAAGCCCAGATCTGTGATCTCAACAGAGTTAAGTCAAGCACTCAACCGTTTATCTGAAGAGCTCGAAGCTACCGATCTATTTGATCAACACCGGATCCGTAATGCTGTCTTGTCACATGTCTTCCCGCAAACGCTGCAAGACCATATTGGACTCGATACGCTTGTGCAAAGAATTCCTCGTAATTACGCATTGAGTGCCTTTGCCGCCTATCTTGCGGCAGACTTCATCTACAAGAACGGTCCAGATGCAAGTGCTGTAGCATTTTATAAGCACGTCAATGCACTTGAGCACGGTCACCGCGTTTAAAGAAGATTGTTATGATATTGTACTCTACGAGATCCAAATCCTGTTGCTTACAATGCATATGTAGGTAACACTGCACAAGTTTAATATACAAGAGAAAGTCTGAGTTATCGTGGTCCGAGAAAGTGAGGATATCGAGGCGCTGCAGGGTGGCGCTGCTTCTTCGGCTCTTTGCCAGGCATCCATAGATATCCACCTGCGATAGCTTGCTTGATCGTGTTGGGCTGCCACTTCTGCATCCAGCTGGACAGAAGGACTTGATTTAACGGAAGACGGTCTTGTCCTCTGTACTTCAACAGTCCAGAGATAACTTCCTGTGCTAGAATGGGGATACAATCGCGTCCATGCCGATCTTTGGGGAAATGGTATCGCACCTTGCGTATCCGCTGCTTCTGCTCTTCTGTATCTGGGTGCTCGAAGGGAGGTGATCCGTAGAGGAATTCGTAGATAAGTACACCAAGAGACCACAAATCAACAGTCTCGTCATGTTCCGTTTTCTCGACCATCTCTGGTGCCAAATACTGCAAGGTACCACACATTGTTGTTCTTCTCGTCGTCGGTGCATGTACACTCCAGCCAAAATCAGCTACCTTCAAGTCACCCTTGAGGTCCATGAGTAAGTTCTCGGGTTTGATATCGCGATGAATGATGTTCTTGGAATGAAGATAAGCTAGAGCATCCGTCATCTGTGCTGTGAGCTTAGCGGCTGTCTCCTCGTCAAAGTGACAGTCGTGAAGTTTACTCATGATCTTATAGAGCTCTCCCTTTCCGGCAAATTCAAGCATCATAAAGATTCGGCCTTCATCGTGGAAGAAGCCATGCAGCCGCAGAACATGAGGATGTCGTAAGTTCATTTGAATTTCGAGTTCTCGACGAACTTGCAGTTCTAACCCTTCCTTTCTAATTTCATCCTTGTACAAGGCTTTGAGAGCAATTATGTATCCTGATTTGACACCTGGAGTCGTGCCTGGTTTCGTACGAGCAACAAACACCCGACCGAACTTTCCTTTCCCCAAAGGGTGTCCAAGCTCAAAGTCCAATAAGGTCCATTGCTTCTGTGGTGCAACGGATAGTTGTTGCGCATCAAAATCCAGAAGACCTCCTCGAACGTCACCAGATCTTCTTCCTCGCTTTTCATCGCGTTCAAGACTCCCGTCGTACTTGCCGATATCAATCGCTGTGGTTTTGGAAACAGAAGTCTGGCTAGCCATCCTACTCAACCCATGACTTCCATTGGTTTTACCAGCATGATTTGCATTCAAACGATCGACACTTGGCTTCCTGATCAATGAGGAAGAAACTGTTGTGCTTTGAGGGTGGACGTTGCCATAGGCAACCTTGGAGAGTGGACCCCGTTGATGATTCATTGTTGCGGCACTAGCTTTGGAAGAACCACCTACTTTTCCTGGTGGAGGTACTTGCACCTTCCCATTTATGCTCATCCTTTTCAGATCGGACACGAGATTCTCATCTGTCATATGAGCCATCTTTGCCGTTGAAGCGGTTGCAGCAGGGATGGTAGAGCTTACAAGTCCTGTTTTTGTGGAGTGTTACTTTTGGAAAAATAGAGATAGATGTTGGACGCGTATCTGACACGTGAAGGCTGGATCTAGCTTTTTTGGAGAGAAGAGCCGGAAGCTATTGCGTGGAAACATTCTCCCTAGAATCAAGTTAAAGTGAAGCTTCAATTACATGGAAATCGTAGTAGTGGAAGTATTAAGAGCAAAATCTTTCAAAATATAAGAGCGTGAGCCAAGTAGATCTGATCAACCGTATCAAGTAGGCATAAAATATGGTCCTTTTCTTTACATCCACCTGTGAGAAAGGCATGATGCATCTCTGATGCATAAGAATGAGAAAATACTCACATGTACTCTAAAGCTGTAGAACCGCCCGCTACTATATACATGGGGAGAGATAAAGTGGAAAATGAGGATCTGATCAAGTATGGGGATGATGAGGATGTCTGGTTTCACGTCGACAAGGTATGGTTTATAGCGTTGTCCTTGTGAGCAATTTGTTCTGACAATATGTATACAATCAGCTTTCGTCAGCGCATGTTTACCTTCGGCTTCCCGCTGGAACTACCTGGGAGACAATCCCAGTGGCTCTCCTCGACGATTGTAGTCAACTCGTCAAAGCAAATAGCATTGAAGGAAATAAGAAAGACAATCAGATTGTAATTTATACTCCATGGCGCAATGTCAAGAAAACTGGAGATATGGCAGTAGGGACTGTGACGTTTCACAACGATACGAAAGTGAGCGGTTGCTGGATAGTGCACTAGATATCATGCTCATGTCTACTTACAACTAGGTCAGACGTCACCATGTGAAAAGACGAGAAAATGTTATTGTAAACAGGTTGAACAAAACCAAAGTGGAAAAAGAAGTAGATTTCATTGCTGTACGAATAGAAAGAGAACGTGAACGGAGTAAAGTCAAGCGACAAGCAGCAAATGAACAAGTGAGTATTCGTGTTGTGCAGGATCGAACTTGGCCCATCTCCATGAACTCTCTTTTAGAGAAATATTGAGCTTGCTGAACTTCGTCGCCAGCAAGAAGAAAAGTTGGCTAGAGATTATAACACAGGTGAGAGATACGACACATTAATTTATACAAAGTCCTTATGAGCCTCCAAGTGTATTCTTCGGATGCAATTGAAGCGAACAGGAAAGAACGGGAACGACAAGCACGAGCAAGAGCTCAGGAGCGGAAAGAGATGGGGTTGGATGATGAAGGAGATAGATCTGGTTCAGAGAGTGAGGGCAGTTTCATGTAGCTGCAAACACTCTAGCAAGGACGTCGTTGAACGAAAAACAATCTCATGCTCGAAATTGATCTTCATGTCCTATAGCCCTACTTATGTTCTGCTCATACATTGCGCTCCATCCAAATGCTTCTATAGCACTGTGAATGACTCGAATTACCTCAGTTCCCACTTTTGCATCATGTTTTTTCATATCTTTCCAATTACGCAATGAAGTGTAAAAGGATGGGACAAATAACCTTAAGAATGAGCTTCTTAAGCTAATAATTTGTCTATGACATTATTGCAACATGCACAACTTGGATATACCGGATTCAGACAGGTATCGTCTCCAATCGAATTCCATAAGGCTGATTGAATACGCTTGATGCGACTCCATGGTGCACAGACTAATCCAAGTGATAATGCACGCCTAGCGCTGTTCTCCAAACCCTAGTAGCCAAGACTTCGTTATCTACTGTCGCTGGCCAATCGTGAGCGTTTAAGTTCACATAGTGAAAGATTTGTTCGCTGTCCCGGTATTTGATCTGCAGAGAAAGAATGATTTAAGACAGATAAGAAAATCGGCCACATCCAAAGAAATGATGAGAAGGGTCGAGGTATCGGTACAGACCTAGCGTCTGTCCTCAAAAGCTTGAAGATTTGATCAAAAGTATAAAGATAAATTCGTTTGAGCGATTCTCCTTCGTTCTACCAATTTATCAGCCTCACTTCGAGATGACTTCCCCACAAATGATCACTCTGGAACAAGGTGAGCTTTCTTAATATGAATTGTTCAACAGCTTTGAGTGCTAATCAATACAAAGCCACATGGGCATGGATCGAAGCCGGGCCTAAGAAACATAATATGGAAATTGGTGTTCGTTTCGTCAAAGCCGTCATGGCGGGTGTGATGCTATCGTTTGGTGGCACATTAGTGCAGATCATGACAGCAAATCCCTGGCTTTCGGAACAGACACCAGGCCTCTTGAAAATTCTGCAAGGTGCTGTATTTCCCCTAGGTCTCGTCATGATTGTGCTTTTCCAAGCAGACCTTGTGACGTCCCAAATGGCGATCATGATCATGGCTACCATCAAGCGCAAGGTGCCTTATTGGGCTTTTGCTGCCGATTGGACGCTCGTCTTTTGCGGGAATTTGATCGGCGCTCTAGCATATGGGTATGTCCGCGAATCGTTTTAAGTATATGCTAAGCAACTTTTGCAGTGGCATCATTGTGCACTTTGGCGAAATCTACACACCCGCTATGGCAATGGGTGCCGCTAAAGCTGGCGATTTAAAAGTCGCTCAAGCCAACTTTCGTGAAGTATTTCTTCGTGGCATTGGATGCAATTATGCTGTGGTCGCTGCTGTCTTCCTTGCGAGCCTTGCCAAAGATGTAGTTTCTAAGGTCATCATCGCCTACCTTCCGATTTTCTTCTTTGTCAGCGCCGGCTTTGACCACGTCGTTGCCAATATGTTTCTACTCACGGAAGCTTTAATGACGAAGAAAGCTTCTTTCAATGTTGGCGAATATATTTGGAAATCTGTGATCGCAAGCTTCCTTGGCAATGTGGTGGGTGCTGCCTTGCTGGTTATTCCTTTGGTCTACGTCCACGGACGAGATGCGTTTGATCCGAATAGCGTGAATCAGAACATGGTCGACGATACCTATAGAGGCGACGGTACACTTTCAGGGCTGCAAAGTAAAAGTACCGAGTGGAAACATGATATCGAGCGTCCGGCTGCTGCTCCGTAGAACTCTGTATCTTTCTCCTCTAAATCTGTAATACCTTTCTGAAATTCATATTTTCTATTGATGCGCTAGTCAGAAAGTGCAATTACTGCATCGAAAATCTAAATAGCACAGACCACAAGGATAACTTCTTTCCTAGCAACGATGTCACAAGAATTGAAACTCCTGCCTCCTGAGGATTTGGCTGTCCAGCTCGGGAACATTGAGACTATTCTGTCAGTGTACAGTAGCCAAGCGGAAAGTGCAGACGATGATGACGACTTAGTTCTCCTGCCAGATGACGAAAGCTCTATCCGAAAGTTAGCTCAATTTCTTGCGCTTCCCTTGTCGCAGCTAGGAGATCAAGCAAGCGCTGCTATCAAGCACTCTCTCCCACCATTCATTACAATAGGACTACGCCTTAAGCCTCTCCGTGGCACTTTGGCACATCGGGAAGAAGCCATCGACACTAGTATTTTACAAGCTCGCTTCGCCTTAAGAAAGAATCTCCCTGACTATCCGTCCTGGAATAGATTAACTCACCCCCTATGGCCATCGTGGAGACTTCACGAAGACAATCTTCCCCAAGATAAACTTGAAAATCTAGACAGACTTCAGAAGCTCGCCGAGCAGACCGCCAAAGAATACGAACAGAATCTTCGTGCTCATGGAGAGGAGCTCAATGGTGATGATGGGGCGGGGTTTTTGCTAGCTCTCGCCGAAGAGACTTCGGAAGCTATGTTGGGCGGAGAACACTAAAATGATCCACTTGTATGTATATCATCGTCATTAAATATATACTCGCACCAGGGTATAATACATTGTGTGGCGAGTCTATTACCATTGTATACGGCCTTGTTCTATCATCAACATTTTTTCATCGGCCACGAGGGCCAAAATTGATCGAGAAAGGCGCAATTAGATCGCGCTTACCTCCGATACCTTTGTTAACTGCAGGGGCAGGAGCAGGGGCAGCTGGTGGAATAGCACTAGCACGGGCTGTTGGTGCAGCGGGCCCTGGAATCATGGGCACGTCTGGCATTGGTGGCGGCATCATCATTGGCATACTCATGGGCATCTGTGGTGCCATCATAGGAGCCTGCATGGGTTGCATGGTGGAGGCCATCGCTGCGGCGCCAGGGCCGGTAAGACTTTTAAGTTCTTCAAGCCCCAAAAGATGTTTGCTTTTGATGTGGAAGAGGTCCGCTATCTCTAGCTCTAGGGCACGCTTGGCCTCCCGGATTTTTCCAACGTCCTCAAACATGGTGTTGACTTCTTTGCTGAGAAGACGTTTTAGATCATCAGCATGCATTTCCACATTGTGGCGCAGCATCTCTTTGGCAGCTCCATGGACAGCCTCTACAAGCTTACCATTCTGCTCCGAGGTTGTCCGAACCAGGTCTGTGGCCATTTGCTTGATAGCCTCGTCGGCAGCAGCTTTTTGTGCAGCATCCGCTTGCCGTTGCGAATTGATAGCACTGACCAATGATTCAATCGCACTTTTCGGATCCATCTCGCGTTGCCGAGCGGCTTCTTCTGCTTGCTGACGAGTCTTTTCCGCCTGAAGTTTAGCAAGTATGGTCTCTACCAGGTCATTCTTCTCTTGGTCACGAACAACACTCATTCGCTCTTCACGCTCCAATTCTTGTTGACGACGCATAGCTTCGGCGGCGGCTCGCTTCTCATTTTCTTCTTTCTGTCGTTGTCTTTCTTCCTCTTTCCTCTCCAAAAGATGTTTGAGAATCTCTTCGACAGCCAGAGCCAGCGCGCCGCCTCCTGCTCCTGCACCTATGCCCTGAACAGCATTCTGCAAAGTATCAGATCCAGCGCTGAATGCAGTATCCTGGGATGATTCATCCACGTGGGTTTCACCAAGATCATCGGCAAGTCTTTGAGCATCTGTATCACTGTTCTTAAGATTACTTCGGGTATTGCCCGAAGTGAACTCTGTCATTTTACGGATTTCGTCCACAAATTTCCTAATGGCTGGAGAGCCTGCGCCCATTTCGGCAGCTTCGCGAATTGCATTTCTGACTTGTATCTCATCACCATTTCTCGCTGCTTGTGCGACTGCCTCACTTTGCGCTTCCGGAAGCTCATCGTGCTTTACATACTGGCCAGTGGTAACGTCTGCTTCTTTAGATGCTTCTTCAGGCTTTCCATCTTCCTTTTGCTTTGCTTTGTGCTTGTCGAACTCATGTGTTGCAGCGGCTATCAGAGCAGCACCACCCGCTGCTGCTGCAAGGCGGCCGAATCTGGAGGAGGAATTCTTTCGACGATCCCCTTCTGCTTTTCTGTCCTCTTTCCGGGGAGTTCGGCTTCTTGGGCCAGCTGGAGAGCCCCAGGTTTTATCGTTGCGAACAACTGGAGACTCATTGGCTCGCCAGGTACGGGTCCCACTACGCTTTACGGGTGACGTCGGACTAGGGGTAGCAATAGGAGCTGGTGCGCTAGATCCAAAGCCCAGCTGCTCCAAAGCAGCTGTTGTCAAAGGCAGGGATGCACCAGCGTACGCACCCGTACTTGTCGCTGGTTGCAAGGGTGTAGGCGGTACGGGTCCTGAGGAGAAAATGTTGGCACCATCATTGGTACCAAACAATTCCCGAGGTCCGCTGGGGGCTTCTGCTTGATCTCTAGTAACAGCGGCAGGTCCGCCTGGCATCATAGGTGTAGGTGGATCTTGAGCTAACATCGTGCTGTCTGTAAGAAGTGGCCCTGATCTGTCAGTAACAATGCCTGTCATAGGGAACATGCTACCAGGAGCATTCATGTCAGGCGGCCCCAATTGAGCTAGCGGCATTGAAACAGGAAGCGTGTCTTGAATGGCAGGCTGGCCTCCTGGTCCTCCAAATTGAGTCGATGTTACAAGAGGCCCTGATGCCCCAGAATTGGGCATTCCCATTCCCCCATTGCCAGCTCTTAGAGCAGCAAGTTCATCATGGAGCTGGGTCACACCAAGTGCAAGCGTTCTCCATTCCTTACTTCGATCCACCACGTCACGTTCCAGCCAAGAATTGAGCTCGTTGAGATACCTCGCTATGTCTTGTTGCTGCTTCTGTTGGGTCTTTCGAGCCTTGTCATTATCCTTGATGGCCTCTAGAAGAGCAGAAACATCTGCATTCCGAGATAGTTGGTCCTCCAGTGAGGCTGTCTGGATAGCCTGAGAGAAAAGTTGATCTTGTCTTGGAGTTTTGCTCACAGAGAGACCAAGTCCAGATCCAGCAGAGAAAGGAGCCTGCCTTACATCCATATTTGGCGTACTGGCATTCATATCTTGATCAGTGAAGTCGGCATAAGGATTACCAGCAACGCGAGGTGTGTACCATTCTCCGCGATCGTTGTAGGTTGGTTCATTGCCTCTAAATCCGGCAGTTTGTTGCAAACGACGTCTTCGGATTTCAGCCTCCATGTCAATACTGACATTGCTACGGCTATCCTCTGGTGCAAGCGAGGGGTCCGATCGATCATCTGATCTCCCACGAGCCATAGTATTTATGTCATTAACGTATCTCTCAATGGGTCCTAAAGTACGCAGGGAGCGCGCACGTTCGGTGTTGGGAGGTGGACTAGGAGCACCCATGCCTGACACCCAACTTCGGGGAGGTATTCGGTCTGGGCCCTCCCTAATACTCGGGTCTGATATTGACGAATGCATGGCGGGGCTTTGTAAATCGGCTGCATCACTAGGGGCAGCCAAAGCGCCTAACTGTCCAGCTACAGGGGTTCTGAGCATATCTTCATCTTCAGTCGCTTCCATATAAGGGGGGGCGCTCATTCTGCGGTTGGTCGGCATAGTCCCTTTGATCAAACGGTCGGCCAGAATAGCTCTGTCCCTGCCGCTAATTCGATCATTCATGTCAATGCGTCGGTTATTAGCTTGCAATTGCGAAGGAAGGCCAGAACTCTCTCCTTCTTTTCGGATCCGTTGAGCCTTGGTTACAGTGCTGCGAGATGATAGAGACGGTGGCTTTGGTCCTCTGAAAGTAGTCTGCCCTTCGCTTTCAAGATCCTTTTGACCTTCAACAACATTACCCACAAGGGAAAGAACGCGATCTAATTTTTCTTGCATAGCAGCTAGGGCTGCTGCGTCCGCCGCAACAGAAGCTGCTGCTGTGGAGCGATGTGTAGACCTTGGAGGGCTGATCAGACTTGATGAGCGACTGGCCTCTGAGCTACTTCGTCGCCCTCTGCGCCTCTGAAGCCCTTGAATGGCCTCTTGAAAGCTACGAATTTGTGCCTCGAGATACTCGTCGCGTCTCTGTCTGTCTTCGTGTTGTTGTTCCATATAGTTCAGAAGCCTCGCAACATCTTGACTGCTCACACTTCCAGTCGTTTCCGCCGAAAATACGCTAGCACTCCTGGCCGAGCGGGATTTCTGAGACTTATCTGGACTGCGAACTGTCGCAGCAGCTGCCTGTGATTGCGTTTCCTCTAAGACTGTGTCAAGCTCCCGATTCGAAACATTTGCCGGAAGGTCGCCCATGAAAGAATCCCGAATGGTTTGAGCGGGCGTTTTAATGATTGTATCGTTGGTCTCCATGTTCGTCACGGTCTCAGACTCGTCTTTCCCATTACGTCCATAGGCAAAGGCTGTAAAACGGCTCAATATGCTTCCTGAATTGCTACGTGCTGGCCTTTGACTAGCACTGTCGGCGGGTCGAATCTCTTGCCCCTCAAGGCTCTTAAAGTTAAATTCGGCCTCACTAGGAGGTGACGTTGGGCCGAAATCGCTTCTAATCTCTTCTCCGTTGTCGTGAGAAGCAGAGTAGAACGTTTCGCGGCTCTTGTTCGTGGGTTCTTCTTGGCCTTGACTCTGGCGAGCAGGACCAACACCTGACACCAACGTATCTTGACTGTGTTTCTCTGACTCGCTTTTAGGTGACTGCGATTCGTCATTTGATGCACGCAATGTCCGCATAGTGTCATAATCCCTTGCTATGCCTCGCACATCTTGCTGCGAGCATATGCTGGAAAAGTCGGCTGCAACGGCGTCTTCATCGATGAATCGCTTCCTTTGCCTCTTCTCCTTGGGTGGTGGTGGTGGTGGTGGAGCATCATCTAAGTTTTCACTCTCTTGATTCGCTTCTACCTCGGGCTGAGAAGATTCACTTTTCTTCAGTGTACTAGTGCGGTCCAATGAGCTTGGGTTCCTCGACATTTGCTCCGCGACAGGCATCGTCAATCCGCTTGGCTGGAATCGCCGAGTTACTGGGAGATCACTGTGGAGGTTTGGAGAATCCCTCAGTTGAATGTTGAAGTTAGGGGGTGCGGGAGAAGTGGGTATGCCACTGTTGAGGTTAGGAGTAGTCATTTGGACCTCGTCAACGGTTGTTGAAGGATCGGCAAATGGCCACTGGCCTGACTTCTGCCTTCGTGGCTCGATCTCTCTCGATCCAAGCGCATCCCACACTGCACTGACCCATTGCACGCGATCTCGTGCTGTGTCAACAGCCATGCGCTCTACTCCATCGCTGAAGATGAGCTGCCAAGGACTAATGCGATCAAGCCCTTGCTGCCGTGCAATCTTTGCCCCAAAATCATCAACACTGCTGGGATGATGCGGACCAGGGACAGAGTGCACCTCTCGACAGGCGCTTAGATCGAGGACAACACTTACCCGCCCCCCACCAGTCGGTATCCAGCTCAATGCGATAGCGTTTGGCAACAGAACAGCTTGCGCTCGTTGCCAGACCGGGTGATCTATGTGCACATTGAAGTACAATACCATTCCTGTCCGGAAAGGAGCCACATTTTGTTGACCCATGAGGGCTAAAGTAGCCTGCGTATCAATATTGAGATTCCCTTGCTCTGTTTTCTGTCTGAAAGAAGCCATAGTCCCGATTGTACGAGAACTCAGATTGCTACGAGTGTCGTCAATATTATCTGTAGTGCTAACCACACTCTGACGACGAGAATTTGCAGGTCTCTTTGGGTCCCGGAAAGAAGTAGGAGGGATCTGCCCGATTGATGACCTATGATCTCCGCGATCTCCGCCTGAAGAAGGTTGTGACCCTGTGATACTGACACCAACACCGCCACTGAAAGCCTGAACAATTGTTCGCACCCCACTTCGGAATGGGCTATTACCACTTTTGCGAGCAGCAGATGGCTCTCTCTTCTCAGGTGAAGATGCATCTCCTTTGGATGCACTTTTACGGCCTGTGGAATCAATGTTTTCCTCTGTGGTATTTTTCTTGTGAGGCGTACTATTGCGAATCCTGTCTAGAAAGGAAGATGATATTCCACGAGAGGTCTGTCTCTTCTGTGGAGACGTACTCGGAAACCGAGGCGTAACATTTTCCCCGTCCTCATCGTCCGATATAAACCCTGCGTCAGGGAGTGGCCCGTCGGAAAATATGTCGTTGCTCTGCCCAATTGTCAAAGCATTTCGTCCGATAGCATGATTACGTCTCCGGTGGGTACGTGCGACTGTGGCGATCTTACCTTGTACCGCATCCATCTCGGTTTCATTTTGATCCGCAGGTGTAGAGCCAACTTCGTTCACCGTCGTTGATGGTCCGAGAGTGACTCGGAAACGATTGGCAGGATGCCTTACTGAAGAATCTTTTGGTAATCCTTGTGCTTTAGTTGGTGAGACTTTAACCGGACTAGGACTATTGGGTGCGCTATTTTGCTCAAAGAAGTTTATAAGGTCTTTGGCACGACGGGGTGTGCCAAGCATCGATGGTGAAACACCAACTTCTGGAGTATCAATTGTTGCCAATCGGCTTGGAGAAGCCTGTTGTGAGTGGACAGGGCTGAATGCAATGTCCTTTCGGGGTGGAGATGGTGGCTCGATTGGAAGGGTTTTGAAAGAAACTTTGGTGGGCGCTCTTGTGAGAGTCAAATTGGCATCATGACTAACTTTAGATTCATCACTTTCATCGTCGCTATTTAGATCATCAGCTTCATGCTCAGAAAGAGTCTCTTGTTCTTGAAGAGCAGAAACAGTATTGCATTCTTTTGCAGGGCTTTCAGCATCCTCAATGGAACCAACTGTAGTTGCGACAGTCGCGTCTGTGCGAAGACGTCGGAGCATAGGTGGCACTTGCCGCGAACCATCACTTGGTAGTCGAGCTTTGCGAAACCCGTAACTAAATGGAAGACCGTTCTCACTACGGGTCGGCAGACCAGGTGAAGTCATTGACCCGGGCGAGTCTGGAGCTGCAGCAGGTCGACTCCAAAGTGAGGAGCTTGTAGCATACGCTGATGAAGAGACGTAGCTTGATTGTTCAGGAGACATCATGATTCGTTTGTCCGCTACGTGAGTTGGTCTTCTCTCCAGAAGGGACTGCTTTTCCTTCTCTTTTACATTTGGATTAGAGGGCGCAGATTCTTGTCTGATCGGCTCCGGCCGAGAAGGCTGAGAAGAGCTTTTGTCTTGCGAGAAGAGTGAATCATTCTCCGAGATTGCAGATGCAGGAGGAATCGAGGAAACATGAGATCTAAACGATCCGAAAGATGCTTTATCTTTAAGCGAGTTCGTCACAGCATTGAATAGTGAGCCAGCCTGGCTAAGATTAATCGAATCTAAAGAGGGTGCAGATAATCTGCTTTGTTGATCAAGTTGCTCTCTCTCTTGTACTGCTCTCTTTACAGAGCCGATCGAACGAGTTGCACTTGACTTGGATCTTGCACCATCAAATTGGGAGCGAGCCCTTGAAAGAAGGTCCGTGGATGTACCTGTTCCTTGCTCAAACGCTGACGCAAAAGCTTTAACAGTTGTATTCGTTGATTTATCTTGGTCAACTCCACTGCTCCCTTTCACATCTTCGCGCACCACGTCTCGGTGTTCGGTTTTTGACCGCCGTAGCATTGGCTGCACGCTTTTGTCTTGGGTCACTGTACTTTGAGCTCTTGACACGACCGGCTTTTCAAACGTATCAACATCCTCATTCATGCGATCCAACATGTCAAGCACAGCTTTCTCTTCAGCAGGCAAGGTTCCTTCTTGAAGGTCCTGAGCTAACTTCTGCTCTACAAATTCATTCTCTTCATCCGCATCAATGAGGTCCTTTCCATCCACCCCTTCGTTTTCGCCAACAGATTTCCACGGATTGGTCATTTTACGGAACTTGGGCATGTCCGGGGTACCCTCATTCGCAATTGCGGGAGTAAATGTTCCTCTAGGTGCATCGTCAAGATTTCGTATGGAAAGAGGCGCTGCTTTGCGTGTTAGCCAAGTTTTAGAACCAGTAGAAGGAAGGTTGGGTGTCGACACCGCTGCAGAAGCGAGTGTGCCCAAAGAATTGCGTGGATGATTGGGTGTAGGAGCAGGCTTTGGATTATCATCCACGTTTCCATGTAGATCTAATTCAGACAATCGTTGCGTGCTTGGTACAGAAGCCCAAGGAGCCGTGTCAAATTCGTCTTGTAGCACAAGTGATGAGACGGGAGGGGTTCCTAAAGGTGCATCAATTGTGTGATGGCGTTGACGTGCGAGCGATGTAGATGAAGAAGAAGCTGCGATGCGAGCTAAGCTGGAATTGCTACCCACTGAGATGAGACTATTTACCCAGCTCCGAGGTCGAGGCAGTTTTGAAGAGCTGGGCGAAGGAGAATTGAGGAGTCCATCTTTCGCCTTCTCTTTTCCCTTATCACGCTTCCCAAATGGACCAAAAGAGATACCCGAGTGATTGTTGCCGTTAGGAAACGGGATCCCCTCAAAAGGATCTTTACCCTTTCCTCGTTGCCTGATTTTGTGCATGAAGCTCAAGACAGTTTTATATGAGGTGACGCTACGATATATATCTTGACTTTCTAGGTGTTGATCACCAAACTTTTTACTGCAGCATGTGGTTAATGGATATGTGTCGCAGTGTTTCGGCGTGATAAGTGTTTGTTGAGAAAAGGTTTGCGTACAATCCGAATTGTAGCTCTTGCGAAAGGTATGTTGTCGTGGTCCGATTGGTGACGATATAGCGAGCTCCGGCCATTCGCTATAGTCTATATCTTGAAAGTCGTTTCTCGAAACACAATCGCTCACCTGTTGATGATCAATGTTAGAATTGTGAACATGGACAGACCGCATGCATCAAGCGCGCCACAAATCAACACTAGCATTATGTCTGTGTGCTAAGCAACTCACTGTGAAGGTGCTAGCGTCAACACTAGCCGTTTTATCTGGTGACATTTCACATTGCACAAACACAATCTGTGGGCTTTGGGCTTGGAACCCCAATGGCACGATCGAGGAAGTACAACAGCTTCCTTCGACAACTTGTTCTTTTTCTGATAGTACAAACGAATTTGTGGTTGCTTTCTTACTTTTGTTTGAATCTGAATCACTTGACGTTGAATCTGTTCGAGGTTCCAAAATTTCACAACTTTGTTCCGAATTGCCGTGGAAAGAGCTCAAGTCAGCCGTAGGTCGAGGTCGATACATTGACTCCCTAACCATGTTCTGAGTGCACTTTGTGGTCGTTAACTTTCAGATCCCAGACAAGAGGGCAAACAAAACATGAGCTATGATGCATCACGAGCAGGTGGCTGTGTTTTCATACTCCCCCACCATGTTCAAATTCAGCTGCTGCACACATATGACTTTTTAAAAACGTGTACGGAAGACACAATTGGATTTTGGCTTTTATTAAGATCGCAGGGAAGTTATTGCGTTTCTGTCCTGTCGCAATCTACGCGTAAAACGCGTCGATCACGTGTGTCACATCTAGCACCATGAGCAGTCAATGGATTTCAAGATTGCAGCACTGCCTAATAGTCAAACAACTGATGAGATCCCACTCCATATTAAGTGTATTTGAATCTACACATTCATGAGTGGGAGGGCCGATAATCATAGTAGCGTAAAGCTTGTTTTAAGTAGCAACGATATTATATGTTCGAAGATTGCAATTTGTCGTACAGACTTTACGATAATGAAAGCCCTGAGTTAAGGGAATTTATTTACTGTAAGGAATATGCCAAGATATCATTCACTAGATGCTGCATAAATAGTCCTAGACGCTTGAGTTCTGACAAAACACAATGATACTAGGTTGTACCCACTTCTTTTGGTTACGTTTTAAATTGAACCCTAGGCTTTCGTGCTTATGCCTTTTTCTTATCCTATTTCTTTCTACTTGATGAATGTTATATAGTCCCTCCGTAATGCATCATATTACTTTAACAACTCTTTATAGAGATAGAACACCTTTTCTGGTCTACTGAGCAAGCCCCTCTCCCTTTTTACAACCTTACCTCGCAAACCAGTGATCCGAGAATAGCATTCAAGTCAGAGCTAAGCTCATGGCTCCGGTAACACATTTAATAATTATCGAGTAGCTGTAATAAAATAATCATGTTTATGGTGTACTTATTCTCCATTTACCAAAATCTCTCTTCGGGAAGTAAGAAAATAACATCTATCGCAATGCATTGGTGGAGCGACCGGCAAGCTTTAAATGAATACACATTGTCTACAGTATCCTGTTGATAGTTAGAGTTGTTGTAATTCTTGAGCTCGGACAATTCCTATTACTGCTGCGAGGAAAGTGCCTCTCGATCAATCTTGGCTAATTTACAATACACTTATGAGATATGGTCATCATATGCTTCCATTTGAACTAAGGAAAACCTTAAAAAATGGCAAATACAATGAGAGTCAAATACATCCAGTAGCACAGGGAGGAGTGCTGATCAAAGTGAAGCTCGAGAGGTCATTATACTGTACTTGTATTTTTGCTCTATTATGAGTATGCGAGGCGGCAAATACAGACGCGCAGTGCACGGACTTTTTGAAAATATGGTTCAGAAGGCTCTCTGTCCTCTACCGACTACACAACAACACCTTGGCCGATGACAACGAGGGGTCCATCATTAGTAGTGACACTGCACTATCTAGGGCCGCCGGGAACATACTCTCATCAAGTTGCTCAACAGATTTCGCAACGCTTATATCTAAACAAAATCAAATCAAGCCCTCCAAGTACTTCCGCACCTGAAGGCCGGGACTTCCTCATAGATTTAAAGCCATGCGAAACAATCAAACAGACCTTGAAAACTGCACAAAGTTCTCTTACAGATTTGGAAAATGTTTCACTGGCCCTACTTCCGTATGAGAACAACACGAATGGTCCTGTCGCCGAGAGCTTTGACATTGTTCGGAGAGATGTTGGCTTTCGCATCGTAGCAGATGACTTTCTGCCAGTGAGCCATTCCCTGCTTGTTTCTCGTCGAGCTTTCGATGTGCTACGCAAAGAAAGTAATTGTGGAAAAAGTGATCAAATAGAGTCGAATGCGAGGAATTCGCGACTTGAAGTAATGTCACGCTTGAAAGCTGTGTGCAGTCATCCCCAAGTATGTGTGTTTGTGTAATATGTTCGATTCTTACTAAAGTTTTCTTTGAAGGCTCTCGGGCAATGCAATGCATTTATTGAGAAACAACTTCCGCCCAACATTAGGAGAATCGAGACATCGTCTACAGGACAAGCTGCTTACAGGATCGCAACACAGACAAATTCTTCAACCGGTCTGGAGGCGTGTATTGCTAGTCAAGTTTGCGTACAGCCTGAAGTGTATGATCTCTTCGAGCTTCAATCAAACATTCAAGATAGCAGTCACAATGTTACGAGGTTTCTTCTCGTGGAGGCGGTACACGATAATACAAAATCGACAAAGGTATCAGCGCGCCCAGGTCGGGCTGATCATGTATTTCGTACCTTGATGCGAGTATCTGACAAGCAAGTGCATCATGCCCTCAATGCCATTGCAAGCTTTTCTGATCACAAGTTCACCTGTCATCTTCGCAAAATTGACCGCATGACCGATCGGGAATCCGTGCCGAAGGTTGCTGCATCTTCTCATGAGAATGTGGATGGTGTTTGGCCTGCCTTATACGTTGTTGAAGTGGACTTTGTACGAAAAGGAAACAAAAAGGACTGGCAAAGTGATGATAGTCATGACGTCCAGCATCTCATTCAGCGATTCGGCCCTTCCGCTAGGTGTCTTGGCGTTTGGATGGCATAAAGTCCCGTCGAGGAAGGCATCATATTCAATGTTCTTAATTTATGTACTCTATCAATATTATGTTCTTAGATTTGTGTAAATCGGCGAGTAACGAGTTCGTTCGTTTCAAACAAGGGTAAGCGTGAACGGGCCACCGCGTATTTGCGCCAATTGACCTACGATCTGATCCTGATCACTGGACAGCCATCGTAGGTGTGAACTCCTCCTCACGCTTTATCGAAAAAGTCAACGTTCATGCTTGTACGGAGTACCTGAGACAAGTATTTACTCGGTGTAAACAACACAAGTCTTTGTGATGACCTCACCCAAGGCGCCTGCGTCGAAGACCGCGGGAGAAAGGGGTTACATTCCAGAACCAGCTAATGTGCAAAGGCAAAGCACAAATGAGAGCCCTTCAGGGCCTTCAGAGGAAGACAATCTTGGATGGACAGACTCTTTGAGAATCGGTGGGTCCGAAGTGCTTAGGTAAGTGTCGTTTGGCACTCAGGGCACCAAAAGTAATATTAGCCCTTCAGATTCGCTCCACTCTCTATACCGAGTCATCGGAGGCTACAAACATTTGCAGTGCTCTTTTTTGCATTACTGCTTCCTATAAGCCTAGCATTTTTCTTTCTCACACTGTAAGGGCTGCCGAAGTCAAGTTGCAATAATCCTCACCAATTGCTCTAGGTCATTTCCACCCTTCTGGCCGCTGATACTAGTGTACTTGATATGGGTTTACTTTGATGATGCTCCACAGTCTGGCGGAAGACGATCGGAGTGGGCTCGAAACATGAAAATTTGGAGGTTTGTGCTTCGTATCTTGTCTGATATGGCTAAATTTTATTGCAGATACTTTGCCGAGTATTATCCCGTATCACTCATTAAGGTGAGGAACACTATATTAATCATCTCTTACATATCCTAATCATTTATTGTAGAGTGCTGATATTCCCGCAGATAGACCATATGTATTTGGGTACCATCCGCACGGTATCATTGGTATGGGTGCGATCGCGAATTTTGGAACAGCCGCAACGGAATTTTCCTCGTCCTTTCCAGGGATTACCCCACACCTTCTCACTTTGAATTCTAACTTTAGCATTCCCATCTACCGCGATGTACTCATGGCAATGGGGGTCTGTAGTGTGAGCAAGCGAAGTTGTGAGCGCATTCTTAGGAAAGGCAAAGGGAATGCGATCACTATTGTCGTCGGCGGAGCCAGCGAGAGTTTAAGTGCAAAGCCTGGTACTGCGAATCTCACACTACGCAAGCGTTTAGGTTTCATCAAGATTGCTTTCCGAAATGGGTGAGTATGGTAGGATCTGTAAGAATGGCGAGATTGACGTTTGGTTTTTACTTGACTGTAGAGCAGACCTGGTCCCTGTGTATGTGTGAAACTCACTCACTTTCATCTTCCTCACACCGACCTTTCAGTTTTTCTTTCGGCGAAAATGATATATATTCGCAACTCATTCACGACGAGAATTCAAAGATACACAGTAAGTCCCTTTGCCACAATTCTATAAATTTGATTCAAAGTATTTGTTAGAATTCCAGAAATGGTTTCAAAGTGTCTTTGGCTTTACTCTGCCTCTTTTCCACGGACGTGGCATTTGGATCTCCGTGGGTCTCATGCCATATCGCCATCCAATTGTGTCTGTCGGTAAGTATTTTAGGTAGAGATGATTTCTACTCATCAAATGTCTACTGCAGTGGGTAGACCCATTCATGTCAAAGCGAACCCAAATCCATCGAAGGAGGAGCTCGAAGAGGTGCAACAACAATACATCGGCGAACTCCAAAGGATTTGGAACCAATGGAAGGACGCATATGCGGCCAATCGAACAAAAGAGCTAACTATTATTGAATGATATTTCGATGAATGTACATATCAGGGAGTCGCTGTTAGCTATATATACAAGACTACTTTAGTGTGTTATCGAAGGCGCTTCGTGAGACTTTGATTCGAGTCAAATCTGAGACAAAGCTGACGCCCCACCAGCTTGCTGTGTGTTTCTGAACATATGCACTGAGCTTCTCAAAATTCTTATGCTTAGCTTCTTGAGGCATTGTCAACGCCTCATGGATGGCATCAGCAACGGCAAATTTGTCCCAAGGATTGACAATCAAACTACCGTTAAGAGATTGTGCGGCTCCTGCAAACTCAGATAGGATCATGACTCCATTCCGTTGTTGCTGACATGCAATATATTCATATGATACCTGCAAGATTCTATCAGAATCGCACTTTTTACTCAGGCGTAGAACTTACGAGATTCATCCCATCTCTTGTAGATGTTACCAGACATGCATCGCTTACTGCATAGAGGGCACAAAGTTCGTCAAAGTTGACGCTTCGATGCAGGAAATGAATTGGCATGCTCTCCACGGTGCCGAATCGACCATTAATCCGTCCCACTGCTTCGTTCACCACAGCTCGCAAGTTTTGATACTCTTCCACGTCTTGACGCGAAGGTACCGCAACTTGAACCAGGACTACTTTACCAATCCACTCTGGATGATCTTGCAAAAACGTCTCAAGCGCATGCAGCTTTTGCGGCACTCCCTTGATGTAATCTAGACGGTCAACACCTACGATAATTTTGACAGATTCAAATTTGCGCTCCAGTGCTTTGATCCGTGCCTGTACGCTTTCACGTCGAAGACCCTCTTCGAATTGGCTGGGTTCTATGCCAATTGGATATGTACCAACATGTACATATCGGCCCTCAAATTCAGCCCCATTTGGCATGGTAGGGAGACCGAGGATGCGAGTACAGCTTGATAGAAAGTGTCGGGCATAGTCATAAGTATGAAAGCCAATAAGGTCGCAGTGAAGAATCCCCAATAATATTTCCCTCCGAACAGGAAGAATTCGGTAGATCTCACTGCTGGGAAATGGCGTGTGCAGGAAGAATCCGATTTTGATCGCACCTCGAGAAGCGTTTCCATCTGATGTGCCTTTTCCTTGGCCGTGACGGGAGCCGGCGCTCTCATTAGACCCATCACCGACGGGCTTGTTAGTTTCTTGCACATGAATTGGTGCGGCGAGGGCTTCAGAGCGAGGCAATTGTGATGTACCGTCCACACCATGGCGAACATGCTCCAGTTCCCTTTGCGAGGTATGTCCTTGAAGATGTGATCCTTCGATCAGCGTTCTCAACATGAGAGGTAGGAGCATAAGGTGGTAATCCTGGACCCATACCATATCGCCTTGCTTCACGACACTGCGAACTTTCTCAGCAAAAAGAAGATTCGCCTCTCGGTAAGCGAGCCAATTCTCTTCGTCGAAATTCATCTCTCCAGGGTGATAATGGAATAAGGGCCAGAGAATCGAGTTGCTAAAACCGTTGTAATGTGCATCTGCGACATCGTCGTCAATCCAAACAGGTTCGCAACTGTACTCTTCGCGCAACTTCCTCTCAATGAATTCCTCATCTTGTTTATTAGGAACACTGATTCCAGGCCATCCAATCCAAGTAAACGACATACTCTTCTTGCAGCCACTAAGGGCGGACACCAGCCCACCGGAAGATAAGTGAAAAGAATATCCCCCCGGTTGAGAAGCATCTGCCTTGATTGTCACCGGAAGGCGATTAGAGACTACGATAAGATGAGCTGAGGGGTCTAGGCAAAATTCTCGACCTCGACGAGACATAGTGAGAATCGCTATTGTTACGAAGGAGTAGCGTATTCAATCGACACCTTGTGACGTGAGACAGAGGTGCTGTTCTTACGATAATTGCTAAAAAATGCAACGCAAAGAAGTAAGGATGAGTTTCCGCAGCACAATGGAGAGTCTCTTGATCAGTGAGACGCAGAAAGGTCTTCTTCGAAGATGTTGAGGTCAAACAAACCCTGCTACTTGGAAGTACGACAAATACGCCTTGGAGATGCCTCGCACGGCCCTAGGGCTGCTATTGATATGCGAATAATAAATCTCGTATTCCACGCTCCGTTACCATACTGGATCGCACGATAAATTGGTCGGGCAATCATGGATCCGATCTTACTTGGAGTGGCAGCACGGGACCGAAAAGTGAGTACGGCCGTGAATCTCTTTGGTTCTAGCTTTACTAATACTATCTTGTCAGGCTCGGAGCAAGGTAAGACAATTATGATAATTAGTTTGAGACTTCATCTCAAATCTTCATGTGATTTCAACACAGCCTATGTCACAGATACTCAACCGAATTCTTTCAAATCCAGACATAAATTGCCAAATTGTCAATTTCGGCGACAAGGTGGGTTTTGCTTCACCAGTAGGCTTCTGAAGTAGTCTAACGTGATCATCATACCAGGTCCTTCTAGATGAGCCGCCAGAGTCTTGGCCTGTTGTGGATGTTTTGATCTCTTTCTTCTCGGATGGGTTTCCATTGGACAAAGCCATTGCCTATGCCGACTTACGAAAGCCAGTATTAGTGAATGATTTGCGCCTCCAAAAAGTTTTATGGGATAGACGTGCTGTCTTGGCTATCTTGGACTCCGTCAAAGTACCCACGCCAAATCGTGTGGAAGTTGATCGGGATGGAGGGCCGATTATTGAGCAAAAGGTCATTGATGATTTGCAGAAAAGATTAAATTTGAACCTTAGCAAGGGTCGAGCTGTAAAAGTGGAGACCAACATTAAAGAGGATGACGAAGATACACTGATAATTGTCAAGACCTACTCTGATGGTACGAGGAAGACGCTTACAATGCAAAAGCCCTTTGTTGAGAAGCCTGTCAGTGGGGAAGATCACAATATACACATCTACTTTTCGAAATCTCGAGGTGGAGGGGGACGGCGGCTATTCCGTAAAGTAGGAAACAAGTCATCAGAGTACGATCCCGGTATGGTCTTTCCGCGCTCCGATGGCTCATACATCTATGAAGAATTCATGGACGTCGATAATGCCGAAGATGTGAAAGTCTATACAATAGGACCATACTTTGTGCATGCAGAAACACGAAAATCACCTGTAGTCGATGGAATGGTGAAGCGAAATCCCGACGGCAAAGAAATAAGGTACATAACCAAGTTGAGTGACGCTGAAGTATCCATGGCCACCAACATATCAAATGCATTTAAACAAAATATTTGCGGATTTGACTTGCTTAGAGTTGGTAACAAAAGTTATGTGATCGACGTAAATGGGTGGAGCTTTGTGAAAGGAAACGACTTTTACTATGGTAAGTCTTAGCGATTCTTTTTTGACCTCCCTAATACCGCTTGTAGACAAGTGTGCAGAAATTCTGGCAAAGTTCTGCAAGGCTAATGTATCCAAACACATGCTCAGCGATGGTCGTAGGCTTACTGCACCCAGAGGGGATCAGGAGCAGGCATCATGGACGCTCAAGGCGAACGTTACAGTATTTCGTCATGGTGACCGAACACCGAAGCAAAAGCTAAAGAGGTCGTTCAAGCCAAAAGACAAGTGGGCCATGCCACTGATGGATCTTTTGCAAGGAAGACGAGAAGAGATCATCCTCCGCAGCAATCTAGAGATCATTAATGAGGCGGCACAGAAGGCAATGCGATTGGAAGGTGCTAATGTGGAGGACCTAAAGCTTGTGTGTCAAGTGATCGAGCGAAAGAAAGACATGCCTGGGACGAAAGTGCAAATTAAACCGCACTTTGACAAGGAAACGGGGAAAAAGCTCGAGAAAATGCAACTCATTATCAAATGGGGCGGAGAATTCAGCCATGCCGCTCGCCACCAAGCCAAGGATTTCGGGCAAAATATGCGTCGAGACATGATTATCATGAATGATGCAGCACTCAAGAATTGCACAATTTACACATCCTCTGAGCGTCGTGTCACGGCTAGCGCTGAGATTTTTGCCGCATCTTTCCTCGAGGAAAAACCATCCGAACCTCTTCAGCTAATCATTCGTAAAGACCTATTGGACGACTCGAATGCTGCGAAAGACCCCATGGATCTCGTGAAGAAGCATCTGAAGCAGTCTTTGCGTCCAGAGACCGCCACTGCTTCACTAAAGCCTGAAGGATGGCCCAAAGAGCAAGATCCACCCGCTGTGCTTTGTGCACGGGTTGCTGATTTATTAAAGCAGCTTCGGGGAGTCATGCGAGAGAATTGGGACGCCTTGGATGTCAATTCAATTCAACAGCGCTGGTGCACGCATGAGACACCATCCCTCTTTCGCGAACGATGGGAAAAACTTTTCGCAGATTATGAAGAAGACCCTTATGATCCTGGCCGTACTTCGGAATTGTATGATATGCTATGTCATGATGGGCTACATAATCGTGCATTCCTGGAAACAATATTCTCAGAGTCGGTGGATGCTGATTCGGAGTACAAGCTTCGCCGGCTCAAAGAATTGTATCGGATGAGCATGACCTTGTTCAATTTTGTGTGTCCTCGCGAATATGGTATATCGCAAGAGGAAAAAGAACACATTGGACTACTAACATCCATGCCCCTTTTAGAGCATATTATAGAGAAACTTCGTGCATCGGAGAAGTCCAACCTTTGTGCTCTCTACTTTACCAAGGAGTCTCACATCCACACACTGCTGAATTTGATCTTGGCGTCCGACTTACCCTTTGTGATGGACTCTATACCTCCGCTCGACTACTTTTCCTCTATCACATTTGAGGTGTTCGAGAAAACTGCTGCTCCAGGATCATCCACGGCAAGTCCAAGAGACTCAGGCGTCATCAACAATCCTCTAGGATCCTCAAATGTTTCAAGCAGCAAAAGTAGCGACTCAGAAGCTGTGACTGAGAAGGAAGACATCAACGTGTGCCAAAGCAATAATGGCAGCACAGATGGAGTGAACAAAGGAAGATCTCCCTCAGAACACGGTAGTTCCACAAGTAATGGCCAACCAATGCGATCATTACGTATTTCCTTATCGGAAGGTGCGCACAGCTCCAATATCCTTTCTGTCAATGTCGATGCGCGACATGCTTTGACGCCCCTACCTCGACGTCCGC
The DNA here is from genome assembly GCA_037044235.1 of Meruliopsis variegata. Taxonomy (NCBI): domain Eukaryota; kingdom Fungi; phylum Basidiomycota; class Agaricomycetes; order Polyporales; family Irpicaceae; genus Meruliopsis; species Meruliopsis variegata. The sequence continues at coordinate 1,402,261 of JAWLTJ010000001.1, forward strand.
TTACCACACATATGGATTTAGATGAAGCTTTGGGAAAGCTCAGCACTCATTCGAAAACGCTTGATCATTTGGACACCTCTATTGAGAGAGGTCAGGTTGAGGGTGGAGCAGTGTTCTTCGGGGAACAAGAATCGGAGACAGGCGTACTACCGATCAAGCAACGTCGCTCAAGTACTGACACTGACCAAACAGGAGGCTTGTCATGATAGTTCCGTATAATTGCATATCGATATACACTGATATATAGTACAAGAGAATTGTATAGCTCATAGATCTGAAATCCTACAAAATCAATTTTCACGACGATTTTGAGGAAAGGGCATTCACTGCCTCTTGGTGAAGACGGTTGCTTCCTATCGCATCGAACATCAATAGAGCAGCTTTTCGACGCGATCGCTTCGCCTTCCGCTTTTCCCTGCTCAGCTCGTCCCTCTTTCTCGCAGCAACTTGCAGATTACTCTGTGTGAGAAACAGAGCGTAAGCCAGTTCCCGGGGATGTCTTGGACCTCCTGCAATTCGTCGCCGCTGCTTTGCGCTCCACCGACCAGCCTTCAAAGGGTACCTGTCTCCGAGAAGCTCAGGAGAATGAACTTCTCGAAACAATTGCGAATTTTCAGAAACATGACCCAGAAGCGCATGAAGTAAAGCCTGTGGCTCATATCCGGAAAATTTTGCTTCACGCTTCAAGAAACGCTCTGTGCTTTTAAGAACGATCCAGAAACGAGCGTCTGGGCGCATGCCTTGTAATAATGCTTTGTGTACCATATCTTGAGCTTCGATGAATCGGTACCGCTGTGTAAGAGCCCTGAGAAGTATGGTGATTGTTTCAACCTTAGGGTAAGGTTTGACGCTGAGGATCTCATCTATTGAATTTGACGGATTCACGTCTTTTAACTTTTCATGCAGGGAAGCGAGGACCGCCTTTGCCTCTGGTATGGGACGACCGCGGCCGGGAGGTCTGCGCTGTTCATGGTGATGCCTTGCATTTTGGACTATGGCCCAGAGAAGTATGTCTGGTTCAACATTGCTTTGGAGCATGTGTCGCAACTCTATGCGAATACTGTTCCAGTCTCCTCTGCGCGCAAAACCTCGAAAGATAGCGATGAACACTTTTCTTGTTGCCTCTGGTGATGTCCACTTGTCCAATTGCCTCAACGCTTCATCACGGACAAGAATAGCCTCAACCATTCGATCGTTGAGTACTAAACTTTCTACCAAAGCGAGAGCGTGGTACATATTTGGTTGGATTCCGTGCCGAAGCATGGATTCATAGATAGCCCGGGCCGATTCATAATCTCGACGAATAATGCCATAGACTCTGAGACGGAGGCCGTACGCGCGTGCCGTGAGAGGCTTATCCATGTCCATTTCGTGGACTACGGCGGGGATGTTCTGGGGTTGCGAGTGATACGTGAGATGATTCTGTTCATCATAGGGGAAAATCCTGCTAGGTTGAGGGCTTGATGGCTCCAAGCGGGTTTCAGTAACCCAAGCGTGATTTTCGTTGCTAAAATCTTTGATAAAGGTCTTCTGTGCTGTCCTCAGGAAAAGCTCGTCAATATGACCAAAGCGCTCGAAAGACTTGATGAACTTTGAAAGCTGCTCCTGATGTATCTCATCGGATTCTGAAGAAGTTTGCGAGAGTTGCCTGAAGAAGAGAGATACGTCATGCCACTTAGCATGCCGCATAATCTTTCTGAGCAAAAGCGAAAGAGCCCGATAGATGAAGCGATTGGGTTTCTTGCTGCGCTGAAACATGTTCAATAAGACAGTCCGGGTAGTGTCTACTGCTTTACCGGAATCTTCGAGATCACCTGCAGTGTGAATGATAGTAGCAAGGATGCTGCGGTTGGGATGCAAGTGTCTCGCAGAGCCTCCCTTTTTTCCCTCTTTTACACCAAGCAATCGTAAACCAAAGTCTACCGCAAGTTGAGCTTGTCCATGCCTTCTCGCAGCTAGATTGATCGCTATGAAAAGCTGTGTCGGGTCCCCCTTCATACCGGTCTGTAAAGCCAAATCGAAGATACGGATCGCGTATTGGATTTGACCGCGTTCACAGAATGCTAAGGCGAGTGTGCGTACCAAGCCGAAAGATAATGGGACTGTCGATGTTTGGATTGAGGTGCCTGGGCGATAGCCAAATAGGCGGAGGACTCTGACAAAGTTTCGGATATCATCCTGCTTGACATAAGTCACGAGAAGCTCTTGCAGTATTCTTTGTTGAGTGCTAGCATCCTTATCCAAAATACCAAGGTCAGCTCCCACACGTCGACCTTTTGGGTGTATATGGGCAATGTTCTTTATCAACATAGCCTGATCATCGACGAAATGCCGCTTTTGTGCTTCGATTGTTCGTGCAACAAGGTCCATCCTTCCTCGTCTGGACTGACTTGCAACCAAAATTGAGAAAACCTCCGCTGGGGGGGTCAGGTTTTTTGATTCAAACTGCTTCCAGAAGCTTTCAAGGGTTTCTGGTACTTTTGATTGACCAAGCTCCTCTAGTTTCTCAAGATCCGTATGAAGAGAAGCCAGTTGGCTCCACACATCTGTGCCGTCCACACCTTCGGCTGCGACCATAATCTGGCGGGTCAAGCGAGCTGCATGATCTGAAGGTGCTTTGAGGATGATTTCCTTCCAAAATGCTATGGATGGAGCCAAGCCAAAAGTCTTAAGAAAACGATTGACCTGCTCAAATGTATACAAAGCTTCCGCTTCTGAGCCGACTTGCAAGAAGGCCATTGCGAGACGAGAAGCGATGGCTTCGACATTGTAAGGAGTGGAACATTCGTGGCCAAACAATATATCGCGACATTCGCTCAGAACGGAAACCTCTTCGCCTCTATGAAGAGTCTCCTTTGGACGCTGAAGGGTATCATTAGCAACAGCTTGACACATTTGCTCATGATGAGTCAATTGATCGAGAGGTACAAGCGAAAATTGGTCTTGTTGCTTTGCTTTTCCTTTCCCTTTCTTCAGACCAAAGGTAAAATTTGCAAGGCCATCTTCTTGTTGTTTCATCAGTATTTGAAGATTTTCATTGGCTTGGACCGCTAGACTTGTTTCGCCGAGTGATTCTGCCTTGAGACTGCGAGGATCAGGGTACGTAGAATGTTTTCTCGCTTGCCGAATTGTTCGTTTTTTATCGCCAACCTTGTCTTCAAGATGGCTTGTACAAGACCGGGAGCCGGTGAACATCCGGCAATGGTCGGAGAAACCATGGACCGAAGCAACAGCTCGCTGCCTAACGATGCGGAGCATCTTGAAAGAGCAGGCCGCTTATCAGGCTCACGGAGTCTGCAAGGCTGTACCGTATACAATGGAACAGTTAAACTTGCTGGAGTAGTAGGGTGAGGGTCATTTCGAGAGGAAGTTCTGCTTGAATGCAGATCAATGGCCAAGGTTGTCAGGTATAGTGTTGAAGAAGATTAGACAAAAATATTTAGAGCTAAAGGAATTTCTCTAATCCATTCGTGATTTATAATACATGCAGGTTTCTTCAAGTAGTCTGGTGAAAGTCCGCTGGAACTACAACCTGGCCTGAGCGTAATCAATCTTCTTGCTACCTCCTTCCGATCCAACCTAACAGATTCTGTAGAATGCTCGAAGAGCAGCTTAGAAAAGCTCTTAGTCATCGCAAAGATAGAGGAATTTTACGTCAGCTCACAACTTATGATACAAGCCCGACGAGACACCATGAGCAGAACATCTTTCCTCTTCACGATTTTTCGTCCAATGACTACATCGGTCTGGCAAGGTCTCAAGTGATGAGAGATCGCTATCTAGAGCTTTTACAATGCGCTTCTTCTTTGTGTATTGGAAGTACTGGTAGTCGACTTCTTGATGGAAATTCATCGCGATATGAAGGGGTGAGATCGCCGTGAATAGTGCCCTCCGTGGACTGACTCATTGATTTTTCCAGCTCGAGGAGCGCCTAGCGAGACATTTTGGATCTTCAGATGCTCTCCTTTTTAATAGTGGCTATGATGCCAACTCTTCTCTTCTTTCTGTGCTACCACAACCTGAAGACTATATCTTGTATGACGAACTTGCTCATGCTAGTATGCATGAGGGAATGCGTACATCTCGGACAATGCCTTCACGACGAATCAAGTTCGCTCACAATGATGTTGATGATTTTCAAACAAAGGTTGCCTTGGTACAAGAAGAAGTGCTTGCGAGTGGTGCCAATGTATTTGTTGCAGCGGAATCTGTTTATTCGATGGACGGGGACATATGCCCTCTAGTGCATCTGCTGGACGAGCTAGACAAGAGCATTCCCACATCGCAGCGATGTTTCATCCTGGACGAAGCACATGCAGTTGGCCTCTATGGTGTCCGAGGAGCAGGACTCGCAGACGAAGTGGCTGTTCGGCATCGTGTCGACATTCGCCTTGCGACGTTTGGAAAGGCGTTTGGCGGCTCAGGAGGTAAGAGTGCTACATAAAAGGATTGGAATATTCACTCATTGCGTTGCTTCAGCTGTTGTTTTGGGTTCGACACTCATCAAGAATTTTCTGATAAATTATGCAAGGCCATTGGTATGTGTACAGTCCCTATATGCCAATTATTGTCTTACTGTCGCATAGATCTACTCTACAGCTCTTCCTCAGACGTGCTTGCTGGCTATAGAAGCAGCACTGGATATATTGAGTACTCCCGAGGGAATCTGGCGCGCTCAAAAGACGTTCTCGTTGACAAAAACTTTCATCTTACGGCTGAATGAACTCGGAATCTCTTCTGAAGCTCCTCTTTTGGCTCAATCGCGCAGTGTGGGAAGCACTATGAGCGATGCATATCAGGCATTCCCTCAATATCCTCACCGATTTACAGTGGTGCAACATCCTCCGATTGTACCGATCTTATGTGCGCGGCCTCGCGAGCTTGCATCACACCTGATTGCTCGCGGCTTTCTGGTGCGTGCCATCGCATACCCTACGGTGCCGAGGGGAAAAGAAAGGGTGCGGGTATGTATTCATTCACACAATGAGGTTGATGAAGTAGAAACGCTTGCTCGGTGCATTTCCGAATGGTATTCAATACAAACCAAGTCTGGTCCACTAAAATCTTCGTATGGAGACGAGAAAGCTAAGTTATAACCTCAGACATGTGCACTATTCAATGCATTCTGTGCTAGTTTCTTTGCACTCCAAATACGTTTTGGAAGGTGACACGTCCGTCATCGTTGATTCTCTGAACAAGGTTGGTGTTCCGTAAAGCGGCACCTGGCAACGAGACACCCTTCTCAATTTTGTTTTCTTGGGACAAAATTACTCTGGCGACGGCAACAAATAGAATCGGTGTACTGATGTATCCAGGCTCTGGACCCCGAACCTTGATTACAACCTTTCGATCTGGAATTTTTTGCTTGGCAGACAGAGCTTCTTGCGTGAATCCGCGAGCAGTCAGAGTCGTTACAAAGCTTGTATCTTGAAGCTGCTTCTTTGTGGGACCCTCATGCGAAAAAAGACCCATACTGAAGAATTTGGGATGGGACAGGAGAAGGGAACGACCGAAATCATACTTGACAAGAAAACTGAAAAGGGAGAGCGCTACTCCCATGACAAGCGCAATCCAAACAGAGGGCAAAGCAAAAAACAGTACAGGAGTGATGGGGTCAAAGGACGGATCGCTATCTAAGGTCAAACATTGCGCAAGCCTCACTACTGATGCGTCCGAGGTCACATTCGGCTAAATGATAGGTCAGGCCAGTGTATAAGGCCTTTGAATTCCAACATACCACTAATACCACGCTCTCCTCTTCGTCCCACGTCAGTAATCCTGCTAAACGTTTGGGTCGTTTAGGGATACCTGTACCAAGATTTGCCACTTTTGCTCTGGAAAGCGCCTTGGGAAGCTCACTGTACAGCTGTTTGCGGGTTTCCGCGAGAGCCTTGCGGGTTTTTGGAGAGAATCCGTTGATAGCAGATGCATATGTGCCATAATGACTGCATACGAGTCGTGTTAGAATGAATAGAACAATCCTCGTCAAGTACTTACATAGCTATGGAAGACTCTGTTTTAAACTGAGTGATGATTTCGACACTGGATGGGAGCACGTCGCATCCTAGCTGCTCTTTGGCGTAGAAGGTACCTACATCCGCGGGAATGGAATCATATGCAGCTGCCGAAAGAATACAAGATCCTGCCGCTTTTGCTCGGTGGCGATACTTGAGGATGATACGTTCTATGAAATTGGGTTCTCCAGACAAGTCTGTGTAGTGCGTGGAAGGATGTCCTTTGGATTTGAATTCTTCGCTTGCTTCCAGAACGGCTACCACGACCTGCTCACCCCAATGCGCATAAGGTCCAACACAATTCATGACCAATTGGGTAGATTTTGCCATAGTGAGCAATGAATCATGCTTAGTCACATCGGCTTCTACTAAATGTGGCAGATGTCCTTTTTCCGTATTTACTTCATCGTTGGAGGGGTTGGCACCAACAACAGAACGAATTTCGTCCAATACACTCTGTAAAGCATCCTTACGGCGACCAGCGATTGCCCAAGTAAATGACCGCGAAGACTCTTTAATGTCTCTATGAAAGGAAGTTATTGTATTTGCGACCTCCAGGGCCACTCTTTTTCCAGTAAATCCAGTCGCACCGAACACAACTAGGCTGGTACGAGGGGGAGAAGTCATTTTAGTGACGATGGTGTGAGGTGGATATGCACGAACCACACAACCTTGCCGACGTGTATGTAGTGTCTCGTGAACTCACTCGCACATTCTTTCGCACAAACAATTCTCTTCATATACATGGCGTAGTACCAGCGCCATCTTACTATGTCCTTACCGCCACAAGATGACGGGGGAAGCGGGGGAAATGGTACCCATCCCCTCGGTAAGAAGGGGCAGAACGGCCAAGCGATCCAGTCCAGTTTCAAGCGATTGGAGCTTGTTGGCCGAGGGGCGTATGGAGCGGTATACCGTGGAGTTCATGTGACGTCGGGAAAAGCTGTTGCTCTCAAAGTAGTTAATCTTGATACACCGGACGACGATGTCTCTGAAATTCAGAGAGAAGTGGCACTCCTATCACAGCTTCGCGAAACAACCACGAAGAATGTCATAAAGTATTGGGGTTGCTGGTTGTTGGGACCCGAGCTGTGGATAGTAATGGATTTCGCAGAAGGCGGGAGCGTCCGTACTTTGATGAAAGCAGGACCCATCATGGAGAAATTTGTATCTGTTATTGTGCGGGAGAGTCTCACCGCGTTAAGCTATCTTCACAAGAGCGGAATCATTCACCGGGATATCAAAGCGGCGAACATCCTTCTCACAAATAATGGCGACGTCCTTTTGTGTGATTTTGGCGTGGCTGCCACATTTGTGTCGTCTAGTGTACATAGCAGAAGAACGACATTTGTTGGCACTCCCTACTGGATGGCACCTGAAGTTATTACCCAGGGCAAATCTTATGATCAGTCCGCTGACATTTGGAGTCTCGGAATCACAATATATGAGATGCTGACTGGAAACCCACCCTTGGCTGATCAGGAGCAGATGCGAGCTATCATGCTCATTCCAAAAAATAAACCACCACGGCTCCCACAGGAAGGTTCGTTTTCAAGTCCTTTACGCGAGTTTGTATCGCTCTGTCTTAATGAAGAACCCAAGGAGCGGCCTAACGCGGACGAATTGAGCAGATCAAAATGGATTAAAAGCGCTGGCAAGATCCCCAATTCGATCCTTAAAGAATTAATTCAGAATTATACATCCTGGACAAAGACTGGTGGCATGCGTATGAGTCTACTTGGTGCGGAAGCAAATGATCTTAACGACGCAGCCAATCGTGATTCGTTTATGTACGATGCGCATGACACAAACGATGGATGGGAGTTTAGCAGCAGTTTTGACGGGTTTGAAACAGAAACAGGGCCTGCCGCTTCACCCGCGCCTCCGCGCGACCACCCTTTGTTACGTTTGTTTGACACTAGCGACGGAGAGAATACAGCAGCTGCTCAACCAAGACACCCCAATACATCAGGTACAGCTCAGCCACAATACAATGGAGCGGAAGTGCGACCTGCACCCGCGCCGCCTGGTCCAGCACCTGAGCGTCCTCCAGCAAAAGCGTTCTCAATGCAAGAATCAGCGGCCAGTCCAGCGGCTCCAGCACCCATTTCAGCATCGGGTGCAGCTGCTTTGCAAGAATCAAAAGCAGCCTTTACTGGTACTGGCGCAACACCCTTTCGTTTTGGTGGTGGAGGAGGGCGTGTCCCACCAATTTCACAGACGCAGATAGAACATCAATCACAATACTCCAAGGAGAGAATTGAACCTGAAACATCTGAATGTGTCAGAGGAGAGACAGAAAATGCGAATTCCAGCTCATATACTGGAGGTGCGGAAGGACGACGAGCACGGGATCCCGCGGCTTCCACCGCATCTGGCCTCTCTCACAGCAGAAAAGAAAGTACACAGAGCGGCCGCTCAGTCAACGTAGAAGGATCTTCCACTCACGCTTCTAGGCCACGTCACGAAAGAAGCGAATCAGTCTCTGTATATTCCCATTCCCCAGCCCATAGCGAAGGTAGCGTTCCGGCAAGTGCAACAAGCGATCGGCGGCAGGGAATGGTGAATCCAGGCTTTACGGGTTATGGGCATAATAACTATTCGCAGCGCTCCAATAGTGAGTACGCCAGCTTTTCTGAGCCGTACGCAAGCAATGCTCGCTCTATGGCAGGTACTGCTCCTGTTCCCGCTCGATCTGGACAACACAACGTACCCACTTCGAATAACACATTCTTCGATGGTACTACTCTTTCGGCAAGTCCAGCGACAGAGAATTCAAGGTCTGCTGCTGCTGCAAGTGCTGCCATGCCACCACCACCTCAGCCGGGCTTGGGCGGCAAGTCGATCGGTATTGGAGCGCGTAGTCGAAGCGGTAGCCGTAGTCGCGCTTGGCAGAGCTCAGAACTGGAGAGCAACGGTGAGATTGGTGCGCCACACGTCCCACCGATGCCTCACCCCAGCACCCTCGCACGACATTTAGGTCTCGCTGGAACGGTGCCCTCTAGCGTCGCATCCAAAGAAGTCTTGGCACCCGAAAGTAGACTGCTGAACTCTCCCGCCATTCATCAACGCCGTCATCATGGTGGTAGTGACCCGACACAATTGCTGGCACGGAGACAGTCTCAGGAAGGGGAGACTCCAAGAATTTTCGATCACAGTGCCAACGCCGCTGAGAAGGGTAGTGAAGTACACCATTTCTATACGCATCGCGACGATGTTCTTTCAGACATCCGAGCACTCGATTTTGCACATTTGATTCAAAAGGATGAAGTATATCTCGAGCTCGACCGCACCGTTGAGGATTTAGGCAAATGGCTCGACATTCTTGGTACAGGCCTTGCACAAGCCCTAGGATCACATTGAATCAATGGCCCCGTCTCTGGTTCCAAAACCTACCTCTACTCTCCCTTGTAAACTATCAACACTCTGTTTACGGACAAACGTTATACAAAGCATCATGTAAATCAGATTCTAGAGTACTATCGAAGAAAATCGATGTTTCCAATTTCATTGTGAAAGTCCGTTCAATGGAGTATACGTATTCAGCTTGGTGGTATTTTGGAGGGTGTTTGCAAATTCGAACACATTCTCCTTTGCTACTGGTGGAGAGATAGGGTTTGCACGTCCGAACCCCTCGACAAAAGATTCATAAGTATATAAAAACCCAAAGACCAAGAAGAGGACAGCCCCACCTATAGTGACTAGGAGAAAAAGTCAATCAAAGTATCACCTGTGGCTTCTCAACACACCATGCTTTACACTTATCCTCGTTGCTACCCAGCGCCCTGCTAGGACAGCTATTCCAGTGCACAAGGCGTGACCAGCGATTGTGCCTATAGAAACGAGGACGATATTCTGGCGAGGTAAAGGATAAACGACAAGATGCGCTCACCAGATAGAGTACTCACATGAGCGGCAGCCAAAGCAATTGTTGCGATCTGACTGCGATCACCCCACTCGCCAAGAAATGTCAGAACGAAAGCATGAGCAAAGACAGGACTAAAGCAGATGCCACACAAATTGCGAGCACCCTCTTTAAATCCAGCTGTAGACAGAGACGATTGGGTCACAGAATGAGTTTTGTTCAGCCTTGGGGGATATGGTTGTATTTCAGGATAGCCGTTCGATTGGCCCTCTTCGAGTGACGTTAATTCCAGGTGCTCACCGCCCTCCGCTTCTTCTTGTTCCACTTCTTTCTTGGCTTCTTCCCATTCTTCTCCCATTTCATCGCCTGACATGCGTACACCTTCATGTAACATCCTCGATCCAAAAACAAAGAAGAGTGCTGCTGCCATCAATGTCGTAATAGACCTTGGTAGTATTGTGGGAAGCAGGACACCCATGAAAGCAGATAAGATGGACATGAGTGCTAACGCCCCAAAAGCACCGCCAAATATGACCGGCCTTGACTGTCGCATGGCGAGTATAGCAGCAATCAGGAATGTCTTGTCACCAATCTCCGATACGATGATCATGGAAAAGCTGCTCCATAAGGCGCGAGGATCCTTCTGCCATACAGGGACGAGGCCAGCAAAATATGACCTTGCAACGTCACCTGAAGAAGTCCCCACGACTAGATCTTCCATTGTGGCAAAATCGGTTCTGTTTATTGAAGTGAAATCTCCATTCCTCGACGAAATGTATGATGCTAGTTGTCGGTCAGACTTCTGGCTCTGCACGTCAAAGACTCTCATTCGCGAACCAACACTGAAGACGCGTCATGGCAAATGTAAGCAGTACATGTGGAAAAATAATATTATGCTCCCTTATATGAATACTTCATTCCATTCAGACCCAAAGCATCCTTCTCAAACTTGTCAATCATTGCTTCGCAGATGCAAAGAATGATGAGGACAGCAGGGGTGAATGACCACCATCCAGAGTTTGCGAAACTACCAGCCCCAAATGTGAGCAGCGGTAACGGCAAGCTAGCAAAGGTTAACAAGCAAAGATAGAGCAGCCGGGGCGGCATGGTGGCAGTCAAGAGCGGCGCTTGATATTCCGGTGACGATGAAGAAACACCCATGTGAGAAGGGTGCCATCGAATATCGCTCAGGATGGGTGCCAGGAAGTTGGGAGCTGTGCCAAAGACATGCGGTTGATTAGGAAATGCAACTCCCTTCGATTTAATGAGATTCATGCGCTCCAGTGTTTCGTAAAATGCACCGAAAAGAAACAACGATTGAATGCTGAAAAACAAGAGGTAAAGCGGAAGCGAAGGGAATTTGACAAGGTCATCGTGTGTTCCTTCTGAATCTGACGAGCCAAAGAACAGGACATGATGCATGTCTGGATGAGTTCCGCGGACGTAATCAGGAATTGGGGTCAGGTAAAGGACACCCACTAGAGCTAGCATGACTAGCATCAGACCCCTGAAAAAAAAGTTGGATTTCTCATTGGTAGCTTTGAGTGTGTTGATGACTTGCTCTTGCTCTAAAAGGAAGAGAAGGATCCAATGAGAAACCACAAGGGAGACAAGCGAAACTTACCTTGATCATCCAGTGGTTCTGAAGATCCAGCTTCATCAAGAACTGCGAGAGGATCTGAGTCGTACTTTGCCTTGCCTGCTCTTTGCTGTAAAGACATTGTAGCGGGGTGAACGTCGACGATGTGAGCGTCGCCCCGAGATCCTATCGAAGTTCTCGGCACCCGTTCAAAATCTTTCCTTCGTCGATCACCGTGCACGATTAAGCTCGTCGGACTCGGCGCCGACGATCTTGACACGTGCTCACGGTTGTTTCCGGTCCCCTTGCGGGCGTGGACGGGAGCCTAGTCACTGCTTAGAAATATTCGGACGCGTTCTTACGGGGCCTGATAAAAAAATGTTAGTGCTTCCGGTCACAGATCTAGTGAGAAAACGAGATCGGGCATTCTTGTACATCACCTCCAACGTGGCCATCTGGTCTCAGATTCCATTCATGCAGACCTAATCCTTGGTCTGAACTTACCAAACCTACTATTTTCACAATTCCACTTACAGGCCATAACTAGGCCCGGTACGAGGCAACATGCCTCTTTCTATGGCATCAAAGCTTGGTATCCAGTTTGCCCGGTTTGCTCAGTATGCCGCAGCCTCCGGTCATTCAGTACATAGCACGCAAAGTCTGCGCAGCGTTTTGAATAATGCTGCCTCAGGCTCCTCGAATGCCACCTCCACCTGGGCCCAGGGCTTTAGTTCCGGTGGTCAAGCTTCTTCCAATGGCACCGGCATTGGCGGTGCGAAATTCCAGGCTGGCAGGGGTGCTCATTCCTCTTTTCAACAGTCTGGGCGAGCTCTCACTAATGTGAATGCTAGCTCTTCCCATGATGGTGCTACGACAATCGGTGATGAGGAGGAGGACTCCTCACTGACTCCTGCTCTTATACATGCCCCCAAACACCTTCATCGGAGTGCCACGCTCAAGCAACGCTCCTTCCTTCGCTCATCGATGCTACGAACGGCTTTCCGGGATCCCCAAGCTCAGAAGCCCTTGTATCTATCTACACTGCCCTCACACGATCTTGCTTTTGCCGAAAGCATCGCTGGCTTTTCTACACTCACCGATTCCCATCAAGGGCGGGCGCAAACTCTTGACAATGCCGATGTTACCTCAAGGAATCTTTCGGAGCAACCACCACAGCGTGAAAGAAGGCGCTCCTTGGGCACTTCTACGCAATTCCGGGAATCTGATGATGGCCAGCTTACTTCTGCGTTGGAAAATGTCAGCGCTGGTACCGAGGCTAGCAATCCATCCCAACCAGTAGACACAGCTGCTAAAGGAGGACAAGACCTTGATGTTCCTATGTACCGGCACCTTATGCATGCGAAGCACTCAAAGGACATAGATACAGTACAAAGGACAGTTCATAAGTTCCGTAACATGCCCGAGAAGAACATGTCCACCCCAGCATTCAACGCTGCTCTCGAAGCTCTTCTTGAAATACGCCGCCCAGGTGAAAGCATTGAACCAATCACAGACACGTATGTGCAGATGGTGAATTCCGCATGTCTTCCAAATAATCGATCGATGTCGGCTATGGTGCAAGCTCTATGTGCACAAGATATAGAAACGTACAATGCAAACGGACAAATGTCGACAGCAGAGGACAAGAAGTTGGACGAGAGAGTTGGCCATGCAAATATGCGACAAGAAGACAATTTCGGACAAGCGCTTTCTATGATGAATCTTGCACATGCTTCCTCTCAAACTGGCTTCCCTAGTGTGCATCCATACAACGCTGTTCTGCAAAGCTGTATGGTCCGTGGTGATGCAGCTCGTGCTTGCGATGTTCTCTATCTCCTTTCTAACAATCCCAGGGCAAAGGCTGATGCATCTACTTTCCAATATTTGATTGCATGCCTTGCCCGCGACTCTCGTCCTCGAGAGAGAGAATCTGAATCGGACAGTCGAGTGCGTCGAATGGACGCTTGCAAGCAAGTTTTCGACGAATTCCGCACACTGTCAGCAACATCTACCTGGGCTACCAAGGAGTTCGATGCAAGAGTCTGGAATAGCATGATTCGGGTATCATTTGAATTAAATGAGGTGCCAACAGCAATTGCGCTTATTGAGGAAATGCTCAAAGGGGTCCAGCTACGTGCCCAACAATCACCAGAGGCTCCACCGAAACCAAATGAAGAAACTTTTACGACCGTCATAAACAAGTTCATCCAGCAGAACGACATCGAGAGTGCCATCAACTGGTTCGACAGAATCGTGGCCACCAATGCTTCGCCAGACGTGAATTCCACAGAGGCTTTGTCGATGCCAAAAGTGAGCGCGTTAGATTTCCTCGTGAAGTCTATCAATAGCAGATTAAGAGGTACGTCTCTGCATGCAAAATCTATAGATGAGCTTCAAGCCCTACTGCCATCCGTGTCAACAGCAAGTCGTGCACTGGAAAATGTCTATGACATGGTCGAAAAAGGCCGATTATCATGGGTCGTTCGCCCTAACATTTTCCATTCTGTGCTCTCCAACAACATCTTTGTTGCTGATGCGTTGTGGCAAAATGATCAACACTCTACGGCCAACGATCTGTTGGATCAAACCTTGGTCATTCTGCAAAAGCATTTTGAGTTGTACGGTGATGCGCTGGAAGGACCTCTTGTCGAAGAAGGCATGAATATTCAGCTTTTAGAACAAGTCAAATACAGAAGTGATTCTATATGGTCATTGATACGAGCTCTTCACCAACGATCTCGTATCTATGATGCTGCAAATGTCTTCACCTACCTCTCTTGGGTCCTCCCGCAAAACTTGTCGTTCCTACATCAGATCGACACACCTGGATTTGATAAGGAGACTTTCCTGGCTGGATTTAGGAATCGCACTGCCCGACTGCTCGGTAGTAGTGGCCCGAACGAGTCCACAGAAAGCGCAACGCCTGATCAGTCGATCAATTACCTTATCGTTGCTGCTGAGAGCGTTCTTCCTATACTGCAAAATCTACAGATTGAAGCAAGCGCCCATCGTGCTCAGGTCAAGAAGCTCTATGAGAATGCAAGAGCAGAAGTTAATATAAGAGACCAAGCTATAACTGCTCAAGGATGGTCAAATCTCTCTCGAGCTGTCGCAATCCAAAGCAAGCTAGTTGACAAAGCCAATGGTCTGAACGTGTTGGAAGCCATGGTGTCGGATATTGCTGGTCTGCCTGAAAACATTCGTCACGAAATTGATCTTGAAGTGTTTGCCAAGATATACATCGCTTTGAAAGGAGAATCAGTAGTACCGGAAATCGAAGCCATCAACCCAACGTTTGCTATTCCTACTCAGACACGAAGCCCCGATTCCGAAATCCAATCACCAATGACCCTAGATAGTATTCTCGAAGGTTACTCCACCCCCGAATCGAGTGTTGATCTTTCGTTACAGGCACCAGACGTACAAGTTATTGATAAGGATCTTGGTCAGTCTCTTGACGAGCAATTACGATCCAACGGCCGCGGGCAGCCGACGAAGCAAGATGTTGATTTTGTCTTCGATCGGATGATAGCATGCATCGTCGAATCAGGTGTCTATCCTTCTCTGCAAGGCTTTCGAGCTTTGTTGAATGCTTTAGGCCGTCGAGGAGAAGTAGAGAAGATTCATATTGCCTACATGTATGGATGCAAAATGGTGGCCGCTTCAGCTGGTAATCTCGAATGGCAAGCTCGCAACTTACACGGCCTGGAAGACGCCATGATTGCTGCCTTGGCTCATGCTGGTGACGCGAAAGCTGCATCGAATCATCGCCACAAAGCAATTTCTGCTGGCGTGGTTCCAAGTGCCAATGCATATGCCGCTCTGATTACAGTAGTACGGGATACGACTGACGATGCACAGATAGCAGAAGAGCTCTTTGACGAATCACAACGTTTAGGCGTTGTTCCCAACGTTTACCTCTTCAATGTTGTGATCAGCAAGCTTTGCCGTGCTCGCAAAATTGAGCGTGCTATGGAGCTTTTCAATGAAATGCGTAATATGCAACTAAAAGCAAGTAGTATCACGTACGGAGCTCTCATCAACGGATTCACTAGGACAGGCGACATTACAAGCGCAGAGAACCTCTTCTCGGACATGGAACGAGATCCTCATTTCCGAGCAAGAGCTCCGCCGTTCAATACCATGATGCAGTTTTACACGTACACGAAGCCTGATCGCGCAAAGACGCTCATCTACTATGACAAACTCCTGGCTTTTGGAATCGAGCCGACAGACTATACCTACAAACTTCTTTTGGATGCGTACGGCAACACTGACCCCGTCGATATTACAGGAATGGAAAGAGTCTTCAGTGATCTGATTGGCAACGCTAAAGTACCCGTTCGAAGCAATCACTGGGCTTCGATCATAACGGCACATGGATTACAATGCGGCAATATTGATAAAGCTGTCGACATATTTAATTCTATTCCTCAGCATCCTTCGACGCAGCGTTCTCAAAGCGCCCTCCCAGATGCAGTCGTATTCGAAGCGCTCCTATCGGTCTTCCTTCATCATAACCGAAACGACCTCCTCCTAGCCTATGTAGATCAAATGCGCGAGGCTAATATTCATCCGACCGCATACGTCGCGAACTTGGTCATGCGTGGCTTAGCAAGCCAGCAAAATGCGGGCGAGGACAGGACAGGTCTTCTGAAAGCTCGCGCGTTGTTCGAGGAAATGGACGATCCTCCGATGGGAGTAGCAGCAGCTGGCAATCATCCTCCGAACCATCGAAACCACGCCAATCAGCAAGTCTCTGATGCACACTCAAATATCGAAGCAACCAGCATACATATTCCTGAGGCTGGCTTCGGCTTCCAAGACGTACTCCGTGAGCCGTCTACATTTGAGACAATGATCCGCATCGAACTAGCACACGGTAACACAGCACAGGCTGAGAATCTTGTGGAGCGCATGCAGTACCGAGGGTATCCTCCAGCACTTCTGGCAAAAGCACATGCGCTGCTTGTCGAGGAGAAATCTAATGATGTACTATAGATTCTTTAGCGGTGGATACCGTAGATCTCAAAACACCACTTAAACCAGATCAATGTATTTATAGATGATAATAAGACTTTGTTGCTATGGTACACATTGGTAATACACTTGATTATGCTGAAGGGTTTTGCGCTTTACGCCGCTCCAACGCACGTTGACGGGCAGCGGCAATCTTGTCTCTATCGTTGCGTCGTTCTTTCGAGCCAGTTAGTGCTTCTCGCTTCTGCCGTTCTTGTTCCTTCTCTTCCTGTTGCTTTTGTTGTTGTATTGCCAGCATTTGGTCTTCAATTAATTTGGATTGTCTCTCTCTTTGTGCTTGACGCAACTGATGAGGCGTTTGCTCTCGTGTGTCTTCTGTGACCCTAGGACGCACAAGCGGTCTGTCGTCCTGTTCAGCATTTATTGGTTTGCTGCGCTTTTTGAACGTATTAAGGCCGGCACTGAGCAGACTTCTCTCATCGACTACTTCGTTATCATCGTTCAGGCGAACGTCCAGCCCCTTTTCCCGAGCTTGTTGAATACGCTTAGAGTGTTGCGATTCTAGCGTACTATCATCTTGATTTGATGAATCTTCGACCATATTTGAGCTTGCATGTGGATTCAGGCTTGCCGCTACGGCTTGCTGATGCGCTCTGTCCTGATCTGCTAACAGATCTTTATAGAATCCAGCAACGCCTCGAGATTTCAACCTGTCTTGCTCTTCCCTCTGTTTTTCACGTTCCTCTGCTTCTCGCATCTCTTCCATTTGCTTTTTGTATGCATCGGTGACAAATGACTCTGTATCAGCAAACTCGTCTCCCTCTTTCTCTCTTTCCCTCTGGATCTTTTTCGCCTCTGCTCGTTGTCGGTCTACCTTTCGTTGCTCTGCTGTAGCCAATGAGGCGACCATGTATTTGGGATCGCGCTTTTGTTTGTCCTGTTCCTTTTTTTCTGTTTTGGATCGTTCGCTCCCTTTCATCGAGTCATATACGCCATCGTAATCATATATGGAAGAATCCATTTTCAAGGCGATATCTCTGCGTTCCCTGGCTGCTCTGGACAGTGGCGCAGCATCCGTGTGTAAACCTATTTTTTGTTTCGTGACTATACTATCCTTTGTGCTCTTCTCTCTTCGAAGACCAACAGTAAAGTCATCATCGTCTTGATCTCCGAACGCAGCGTCAACTGACCTCATATTGACATTTTTATTGCTAGATGGATCGGATGTTTTTGAAGGCACAGTCTTCTTGAGCCCTATTGAAACTTTTGCCATTCCGCTCATGATCTAGGGATGATAGAAGGATGGACCCTGCACCGCGGTGTCCGCGACGGGTCTTGTCCCATGTGACGTTCTCCACAGTTTAGACGCGCATCGGGTGTTCAGAAGAGGTCGATTACAGAACCGCACTCTGTCTCGCACCTTGAGATTGATTGCTCATCATGACAGTCCGCGCCTTGCCATTGAGCGCCTTCTCTCGATACTCTCAGAAAAGTATTACGTCATCACGTGGGATTCACTCCAGCATTCGTCACAATGCACAGCCTGCCGTTGCGAAACAGTCCAATACCACCTCTTCATCTTCTCTTGGACAATTAGCCTTATCACGGGCACAGGATATTGAGAGCAAGTGGAAGGGAACGAGCGCTCTGGGTGGTACAACAAAAAACTACATTGATGGGACATTCGTGGACTCACAGGCCAACAAATGGATCGATGTACATGACCCGGCTACACAAACTGTCGTCACTCGTGTTCCAGAGACAACCCCTTCCGAGTTTGACTCCGCAGTGCAAAGCGCAGAGAAGGCATTCCCTGCATGGAGGGAAACAAGTCTTCTGGGTAGACAACAAGTCATGTTCAAGCTACAAGCTCTGATACGTGACCATATGGACGACATAGCCAATAGCATCACACTCGAACAGGGGAAGACATTTGCTGATGCAAAAGGAGATGTACTACGTGGTCTCCAAGTCGTGGAAACTACATGTGGAATTACCTCGACACTCCTTGAAGAGAGACTAGAAGTTGCCAAAGAAATGGACACCTACGTTCGTAAAGAGCCATTAGGAGTGACAGCATCGATTGCTCCATTCAACTTCCCAGCCATGATTCCTCTCTGGACTATCCCCATGGCCACTATCACGGGAAATACACTTATTCTTAAGCCCTCCGAGAGGGACCCAGGTGCATCCATGATCATTGCAGAATTATGTGAGCGAGCTGGTATGCCAAAGGGCGTTGTGAATGCTGTGAATGGTACAGTGGATATTGTGAACTCTATTTGTGACGATGAACGAATCAAAGCCATCACATTTGTCGGTTCAGATCGTGCGGGCGCTCACATATACAATCGTGGAATTCAGAATGGCAAGCGAGTTGTAGCTAATTTGGGGGCCAAAAATCATGCGATTCTCATGCCAGATGCAAACAAAGATCACGCCCTGAACAGCATTGCCGGTGCTGCATTTGGTGCCGCAGGCCAGCGTTGCATGGCATTGAGCGTGGTGGTTGCTGTTGGTGAAGCCCAACAATGGATTCCTGATATGATTGAAAGAGCAAAAGGTCTCAAGGTTACTAGCGGTTTTGAAGAAGGTGCTGACCTGTGAGTAGCTGACGCGCTAATCGGATAGTTGGGCAATCTCACTTCGTTCTTGTTACAGTGGTCCTCTCATCTCGCCCGCTGCTCGTGAACGGGTGATCGCTTTGACCAGTAGCGTAGAAAATGAGGGTGGCAAGATCTTGCTGGACGGCCGCGGATATGAATGTGCCGCTTATCCAAATGGAAATTTTGTTGGTCCATCCATTGTTGAAGCAAAGCCAGGTATGCAGGCCTATGATCAAGAAATTTTTGGTCCAACCCTTGTTGTTGTCAGCGTTGACACCTTAGAAGAAGCTGTCAGTCTGATCAACAAAAACAAATACGGAAATGGTAGCGCTATCTTCACTACCAACGGCGCTACGGCAAGAAAATTCGAGAAGGACGTCAATGTTGGTCAAATCGGTGTCAATGTCCCTGTTCCAGTTCCACTTCCCATGTTTGCCTGGAGTGGAAATAAGGGTAGTGTTATGGGTGATCACGGTTTTTATGGTCGCTCCGCTCTTAACTTCTATACACAAAACAAAACAATCACCAGCCTCTGGCGAAGCGTTGATGCTACAAGCGCTCGTGCCTCCGTCAACATGCCAACCATGAGCTGATGTATGGTACTTATGATGGATCGTAATCTATGAGATTTTTTGCATTACAGACTGTGGATATCTTATGCTTCTTTCCTCTTCTTTGATGCTCGCGTTTCCGCATCTTTGGCTCGCTTTTTGGTCATGCTTTGCTGGATTTGTTGAAGTATCTGCATTGCTTCCTCTAAGATGTGTCTTTCGCTTACTCGGATTAGTGTAGCGTAGAAGAGACGAGGGGAAATGTTTCTGTCATTTGCAGCAATGAGCTGTCTCTCGTCATGCTCGAGGGAGGTGGAATATTGGCCTTGTCGACATTCTATCGCGTGCTCTAAAAGCTTTGCAACACTTAACTTAGGTTGCCCGCTCTCATCTGCTTCGATAGCTTCTATCTTTGGTTTAGGTAATTTTTCCTTCTCTACTGCCTTCCTATATTCCGCTTCCGTTAAACATAAGACACGACATAGTACCAGAACATCCTCCGGAAATTGCAGCGCTGCCTCTTTCAATTCTCTTGGAGATGCTGTTTTTGATTGTAAGTGATATGGCGGGATGGGCTCAGGTGCAAAAGAACTAGTGAGCGGCGAGACCTCTTCAACCCCTAGTGAACAAGCCCATTGTAATCGTTCTACGAAGGCCGTTTGTTTTGCGTTGCTTTTATCCTTTTCTTGTGCCATTCGTGCGTCTATAAGGTTGGTCAAATTGATCTCCACCACATCGCCAGGATTCGCTAGATCTGCGTAGCCGTACCGACGTAGAAGATCACTGTTTGGCGGGTCACCATAAGTGTTCCAGATTTGCTCACCAGCCTTGATAGGTTGTGTTGCCCTCATTTCCAAAGTGTGAAGCTTGTAAAATAAATGGGCATTGTCAAACCCATTACGAGCATTCAACATATCGGCCATTGGGACCATAGAGATCTCTTCTATAGACTCATGCTCGTCGTCTGTTTCTGACGAATCGTCTTCCTCTTCTTCCTCTTCTTCCTCAACGTCTTCCGAATCCCTAGCTCCTTTTACATGAAATGCGCGACTTAGGATACGACTACCCATAACGTGATACATGTCAAGCGAGTAGAAATTTTCCATGTACTTTTGCACTTGATCAATGTTGTCTGCCAGCGATCCAAGGAATAGGTGTGGACGCTTCTCGATGTAAGGTCGTAGAGTTTGCCAGTAACTTGCTGTTGCTTCTTCACGGCCAAGCTTTTCCAATACATCGGTCCCTGCTAGTTCTTGCAGCTCCGAATCTGTCCAGAACATGGGGGTGTCGAAGGAATTTGGGAGAATGTTCAGATAGGGCCCCCAGGTCATGGAAGTGTGTGCCCGATTTACAGAGGCTTCACCAGCTGCTTGAATCATAGACTCCTCTTTATCGGGATCATTTGGGGTATCGGCTTTCTCCATGCTTGTGTCAATTGTACCTTGGGCAATAGTAGATTGCAACCAAATTTCGTCATCATTCTTCGTGCAAAACGATTCCCAAAAGCCTTTACCACCTTCACTTGCCCTAAAATTCTCCCACATCATTGTCAGAATGATTCCAAGCCAGCCTTGATTGACATCACTCCAAAGAAGGGTTCTTGACGATGTCTCTGAACTCATGCTTGATAATTCCTGGTCATATCTCTCGCAAATAGTGGGTAGGCGGCTATTTTTCACGTTGAGAAGCATATGTCGAGGAATGGAGAAAAGTAATGTGTCTGTTTCAATGTCTTGTGATGCCACCATTCCTGAACCAAGTGATTCAAACTCTGCCAATCTACATCTCGAATCTAGCACGCCCCCCGAATCATGGAACCATTGCAAGAATTCAGTTTGCCCTCTACTGCATCCCTCGATCGAAGAAGGTGCTGTGTGAAGGACCTTGTCATTCTGAAGCATCTCTGATGTCGTGGACAGAGCAAGGAGCTGCAAACATTTTTTGTCCTTGCTTCCGAAATCCGAGCTTTAGGTTGTTGGACTGACGCGAGAAACTCGCGAAACAATACTGGGACATCTCTTTTGCAGCCATCACTATCCAGGTAGACCTTCATCCGATAATGTCTCAAAAAACTCGTTCACAGGCCAAAGCCCTTGTAGAGCTGAACATAGCCAAAAGAGGTAACCCTGCCTCTAACAGGGCGACCTCATCACCATTTCCTTTTGTAGTAGAGCTCCCTTCAGAGAGCGCAAAGATCTTAGACGTGAAAGCAGCTATTCTCGGAAAGCTTACATCTTTGGGTATCGAGCGACAGCGTCTCACAACGGAAGACAAACGTGTGGTGAATGATGATCGATCTCTCACAGAAGAGGGTCTCAAGACAGGCGACACACTTTATTTAAAGGATTTGGGTCCTCAAATCGCTTGGCGAACTGTTTTTCTTACAGAGTACGCTGGTCCTTTGTTCATTCAACCTTTGATCTACTATGTCGCCCCAAGCATATGGCCCGGTGGATTTACCTACTCACGGGTGCAAAAGTGCGTCCTTCACCCTCCTTCGCGCTACGCTGACCATTGTCTCTTTCAAGGCTTGCACTTTCCCTTGTTCTTTTCCACTATGTGAAACGTGAGATAGAGACAATCTTTGTGCATCGCTTCAGCAATGCAACGATGCCTATCTTCAATATTTTCAAAAATAGCATATATTACTGGTGAGTGTTGCTTGAGATGAATGGACAAGGTGGTTTATGCTAATGCCTTACTCTTTGCAGGGGTCTCTCTGGAGTCCTCCTTGGAGCAGCCGTCTTTTCTCCATTTTGCAGCGCTGAAAGAGTCGAAGGGACCATACAGGATAATGATATCTTTCTTATTTCCACAACAACCGCATTTCTCCTTGCGGAAAGTGGTACGGCATGGGCACATATTGTTCTTAGAAACTTGCGTCGGCCGGGAACGAAAGACCGCAAAATTCCCCATGGTGGACTCTTTGAACTTGTGAGCTGTCCAAATTACTTCTACGAGGTATGCTTTAAATGAAGTTTCTATGAAAGTTCGACTGACTCTTTCTTTTCAGGTCCTTGCCTGGATCTCGTTTACCATATTGACATTCTCTCCCGCGGCAGCGCTGTTTGCTGCCGTAGGGTTCGCACAAATGGCAGCTTGGGCAGCAAAGAAACACCGTAATTATCGTAAGGAATTTAGCGACTATCCCCGCAAGCGTAAAGCAATGGTTCCTTTCCTTTTCTAAATAAAGATATCGACGGTCGTGGAAATGATAGAATCAAAAAAACCATTGGGGACAACGCCGTTGTGAGCAGGATTACATTCTATTTCTAACAAGCCACCAGATGGCCTTTCGAATGATATCTGTACATTCCTCTGTGCTGTAGGGCTGATTTGGTGGAGGTACATGAATGAATTGAACATATGTACCATTTCCTTCTCGCTTGGACTCGCAGAGAGAACAATAAAACTATCGATTAAACGTCTGAGTTCACTTTGCTCAAGTCTGTCGTAACGACTCACAATAAAGTCACACAAGTATTTTCCAGCGTCAAAAGACTGACGGATGTGCTGAATGTCAAGGCGTCAGCGTTCTGTGCACTAAGAATATTTTGACCTACTTTCCATCCGCAATCCTCCTTCAACCACTCCGTGAGGGAAGAAATGGTGCGTGGATTCTGCTGCTCCTGGTCCTCGAATGACTCATATCCACGACCGAATCCACGTAGTACAAATTCTGTGCGACGAGGTTCATTATCAGATACTCCGATGTTTTGGGCTTCACGCAATTCTGCTTCGCTGGGTTGAGGCTTCTCTCCTCTGCAGGTCTCTTGATCAATGCAGATGGGTGCCAATTCATTTCTCACATCAGGCCTCTGATACCCTCTCTTGTTTCCAATTGTCTCAAAGGCAATATGACCTGAAAAGCCTACACCCACGTGTACGACAATATCGAATGCTCTAGGTGTCCCATCTTTTGCTTTGGGAATTTTGAGAGAACGGTATCCTTCCGGATACGAGAGACCATTTCCTTGAGCGCTTTCTCCTGTTTCCTTATCAATTTGTTCTCCACTTTCATCAAAGAAAGGAGATGCTTCTGGTGCAGTTGGTTGACCGCCATGAATTCTGGGTATGAGGTCTAGTACATGACGGTATATTGTTGCTGCTTGAATACTCTGTATGTGAATGCGAGGTCCAATATTGCTCGTGTCTTGGCTGATTGGGTGATTAGAGTCTGATAGTAAAGGATCCGTAAAATGCAAAACTGTATTATGTAGCTTTTCCGTGCATTGCCATGATGGATTTGAGCCAAATCGGCCAAATGGCTGAGGAAGGTGAGTCAGACATAAGGACACAGAACACATTCACGTACACCGAATCCAGTCACCAAGACATGGACGTCATTGCCATTGTCTGGCAAGTGAGAAGGAGCCATATTAGAGGTCGGAGGCGGAGAGGGAAGTTGATGTTCCTCGATGGCCTGTGCGCGTAGTAGTGCGCTTATGCTTGGTTGTTCTCGGCAGTCACAGCTGAAAGGTCACGTAACATCAAGTAAGTACTCAATGGTTGAAAGGTCAAGAAAGGAAAGATGGTGGTTTATGAAGGTCTTATAGACGAAAAGGATACTCGTCATACAAAGAATTTGTTTATTCCCAAATATGATCGAATTTTGGCAGCAAATAGCTCAACAGATCATTTGCAAACAAATTCTTTGAGCGATAGGCTCAATCGTATGCGACTGGAAGACAGAAGACATGCACGAAACGTTCGGATGCAGAAATGTACAACGTCTCTCAAACATAATGACAATCCATCGTCTAGTTCGTCTCCCGAGGGCTCTTCGTTGAAACCGGATTACTCGAGCAAGTCTGCCTCTACTAGAGCTGGTACCGCATTTCTAGCATCGAATTTCCTCTCTAAACGGGAAGTCGAACAGCAAAATATCGAGGATAGTCTTCGTCGTAGATTTGCAGGTCCGATACCGCCCAATAGCTGGCGTCGAGACCCTTTGCAGTCACACAAATGCTTTGACAAGACCAAAGAGTCTCCGAAAGACACCATCCGCACCGCCGATAAAGCGAGACTTCTTGCCGCTCGCAACTGGTTTCCGAGAGGCACAGAGAGACTGCAAGACTCACTGTTCTTGCCTTCTCTCGTAGACTTGTGCTCAGAGATCGTGAGGAGCTCTCTCGCACATCCCGAATATGTGTCCGAGGATCAAATGTTGAATCTCCGTAGGGAAGCTGCTAGTCTTCCGACACATTTGAAAGAACACATGATGTCATTGAGCGGACGCTTTGCAAAAACGGATCCAATCACTGAGTCTGTCTTATCTGCTTTGTTCGCTGTTTCATTCAATACGAATGTCGCCTCCGAGAAAAGCTCGAAAGAGCAGCAGGTGGGCGAAGTCCAAGAATCTTGGGACCAAGATGCAAATCATGAGGACTCGCAAGACCTTTTACAATGTTTGGATCTTTCCTTTGGCTTGATGACTTCCAATACTCTTCGATCGCTAGCTCAGGCGCCACTAGTGCGAGGACATGCTCTTCGTTCTTTTAGTCTTGCAGGATGGGGAAGCCAACCCTCTTCCCAACAACCACAGAGTTGTCTACGCTCAGCAGAGAATGTTCTGCTAGAGATATTGCAGAATATGCCGAGTCTCGAGGTTTTGAGCCTTTCGGACACGAAGCTACTACTTGCAGGTGATGAAGCATGCCAAGGGTGTCGAAACGGGAAGTTGAGTGTTTCGGCAGCTTCCGAAGCACTTGCTTTCCTTCGCAATATTTCAAAAAGTACGAGACGCCTGCGCGTCCTAGATCTGTCGTCATGCCCATGGGTCAATGGTGCTGTGATCGCAAATTTAGGGTGGTATTCTACCAACCCGCCCATCCAAAGGGAGATCTGGCCGAACCTTACAGCTCTAATTCTAACAGGTTGTGAGGCTTTTCTGCCTTCGTCATTAAAACCCAAAGAATCTCAAACTCTGTCTTTGTCTGCTCCGTTCTCAGCAAAGTGGCATGCAG
Organism: Meruliopsis variegata; assembly: GCA_037044235.1. Lineage (NCBI taxonomy): Eukaryota > Fungi > Basidiomycota > Agaricomycetes > Polyporales > Irpicaceae > Meruliopsis > Meruliopsis variegata. Next base: position 1,427,822 of record JAWLTJ010000001.1, read on the forward strand.
CCCATCATGGTGAAAGAAAAAGTACCGACTCTCCCTATTTTCTTTCTCATCGACCAGGTCTAGGACAAGCTGTCCTTACCGACGGTGTTGGCGCTTGGGACCTGATGTCACAAAGTGATGTCTTTCAAGCAGAACGAAAAGGACTGAAACAAATAATGCAACCCATGTTACATCACTCATCTTCCTCATCGACGCCTACAACCCATAGGGGTAACAACATTTCATCAGATGCGTCAGATTCTATTTCAGATTTCTTGCCTTCGGCCGCATTCTTTTCGCGTGAATCTGCTACAAGTGCTGATGCTGTCTCTGGACTACCCCGTTGTCCTGTGAGTGGTGCTAAAGTCGAGCGTTTCGAATGGGAGCGGGCACGAGTCCTGGATGCTGTCTACGGCCGCTGGGGTAGTGCTATATCTGGCAGGATTGACGATGACAGAGGTCCTCTCAAGACTTCTCATTGTGGTTGGAAAAAGCATGGAACGTTTGTAGAGCTGTATTTTTAGGAAGACAAGTTGTACATTTCGTTCTTAGTAGATTACTACTTATACACGAAGGATATCATAGAATACTATATTCACACTTGCGCGAATGTTTGCAGTCGCCCTAGTGAAATATATCATCTGCTCTAAGCTTTGAACATCTTTCCAAGACGTCGACCTATAGAGCTGCTCTTGCTCTTGTCTTCAGCTTCGACCTTCAAGTCCTTTGCCTTTTGGCTGATAGCAGACACAGGTGACTTTGGTTCTGTAGACTTTACATCTCCATTCTGGGCTGTGTCATTCCCCTCGGTTTTAGGTTCTTGTGGCTTGTCATCTGTCGAAGGCTTCACTTCGTCTGCTTTGTCGTCCACTTTTTTGTCCCCATCAACAGCCTTCTCGACTTGGTTCTCTTGAGCCTCTTTGACATCTTTGAAGTCCTCTTTGTTTGGCGTTGCTGCAGTATTATCCGAAGAGGTAGCAGCGCCGGTGCCTGCAGCGGCACCAGCACCAGCAGCGGCACCAGCAGCCTCTGAGCCTTTGTCTTGCGTTTCTTGCGTGGACAATTTGCCGTTGTATAGCTTCGTCTGGTCGCTGGTCCAGCCTTCTTCGGGAACTTTGCCATCTACACGTGGGCCTTCAATTTGACGAGCAGTACGCTCGTCACCGTAGAGTGTGATCCAGTCTTCATCTTGGAGAGCTTTTGCACTCTTTTTCTCCGCATCTGCGGCAGTGGACCCGTTCTCGCACTCGTGGATTTCTCGCTTCATAACAGCAACGCAATCACGGCGTCCAACAATGTGACGGATAGCCTCGCCATTGTTCTGCTTATACAGCCATGTGACAACGCCTTGTCCATCCAAAGTTCCATCACGATGCGTCACGGTTTTTCCACGGAAATAGGGTTCCATTTCGAACTGAGCAACTCGAAGTTTCTTGGTCAAAATCTTTCGTGTCTCGTCAGATTGCTTATCACCTTTGATCCACTTGCGTGTGGCTTCTTCGTATTCTTTACTCAATTTTATATATGCATCAAATCGTTGTTGTCTTTCCTCGGTCTTATTGTGCAAGTCGTTTTCTCCTTCTTGAGGCTCAATGAATTCAAATTTGGATGTCATTGTACCATTCAGACTATCGAGAAAGCGCTCAGCAGGTACGCGGTCTTCCATATCTTTGGGGTTCTTCGTGAACTTGATTTTAGAGCGAACTACAGGGTCCAGGAGTGGAGATAATACTTTCCAAATCCCAGAGAAAATCCACGGTGCATTGTGGATATACAAGATGCCTAAGCTTTCGGGGAAATATGCTTCAAGACATTTGACAATGAAAAGAACGCAATTCCAATCCATGTTTTTAATACCAAAGCCAGTCATGTCAAACAATATGACAGCTTTGTCGTTTGGTGGCTGGATAAGGAGTCGGAAAGATTCCATGGCATATATGACATACTTTTGCATTGATTCTTGCGGTTGTCCTCTGGTGAAATGCTTAGCGACATGAATATAGCAAATAGGCTGCTCGTTCAGAGCAGTGCCCAAAGCGTATGTTTTCCCACTACGCTGCTGATCGAGAAATTTTTCAACTTTTTCACCATTGAGCAAATCGCCTTGTTCTGCCAATTCTTCCACTCCATTGTCCAAACGCCATTTGAGACACCCAGCAAGCATAGCAATGGCTCTGGATACGTCCCATTTACGTGCACGTAGGAAACGGAGCATGACAGTATCGGGATTATCAAATTTCACCAGTCTCCAGAATGTGGTATTGAGAGCTTCCCCTCCGTACTCTTTCATGAGATCTTGCATTGCTTGCTCTTCCTCTTTACGCTTAGCCTCTTCCTTTGCCGCATCTCCCTTTGGAATGTCCGCGTCTTTGGGGTCATCCACATTGCCATTCAAATCTTTGTTGCCATCGCCTTTAGACTTCGATCCCGTGGCCTTCTCGCAGCACTCAAAAAACTTATCCCATATTTCTTTCAGAGCCGCGTCCTGACTTTCACTTAAATTGCCCACGTAGCCTTCTTGAGTTGGCACACTGGCCATGCCAATTTCCTTGACCATATTTACGGTTCTCAAAGGGATGGTGATCTAGGGTGATATTTGCGGGTTGGAGGAGATTGTTTTGCTATATGTGCAAATGGTTGTTCTAAATGAATACATGATACTGATTGACTTCATCTTTCTGCGGGGGATCCACGTTTCTTGAATGTGGGGCTGCCCAATCCTCGCCGAAGTTATCCGTGGTGAGGACTCGTGCTGAACACCCACATAAACCGCTAAGCATACGTACAGTAGGCAGTTGGATCCTAATGATAGCTCTCTACAGATGCCTGTGCTCAGAGGCACAACGTATACAATAGTCTTCTTTCACCTGGACTTACATGTTCTAGTGTTTGAAAGGTAGAATTTCGAAATTGTGGCAGATCGCTGCAGTGCCTCACCTCGGTGTGGCAGATAGCAATTATTTGTCTCCTGCAGTTCGGGCGCTAAGCATGCAGGTGGAGCATGATTACGCAAAGTGAATCGCGATTCGCGGATGGACATACCAAAATGGTACATCATGCAGAGGTTGAAAGGTTTGACGGGCATTAGCATCGGGGACGATTCTTACAAGAAATTTATTGTTGGTTTCAAGGCCAAGCCAAGACCGAATGAGAAGAATTGTTAGATTTGAATTAGCTACCAGTTTTTAATATTACATCAGAGCAACATCCAAGAACGCATATTGTGCCGGGGCTTGGCTTTCTTTATTGTTACTAAACGAATCTTCCTTCGTCGACGCTTCTTTGTTGAAGACATGATGATCATGCTTTAGAATAGTCAATGGCAACAAAGGCTGGAAATCATTGGCAAGAAGACTACTCTCGATATTTTCGCTATCACCTGCCCGCAGATCCAGTGGTACTTGAATGCCTTGTTGCGCGAGTGACTCGTTGACAGGGATGAGATGCCGATTCTCTTTCTTCTCCAGTGGTACTTGAGCTTGGATCGCATAGTTCAGAAGCGACAATGCTTCATCAGCATTATAAGCGATCAATGGATTGACCATCCGATCAGAACGTGAGCAAGCACGTACACTGCACCATGCTCTAACGGTTGTTCCTTGTAACATAAAATGTATGCAGCTTTCCGCTAAATATCCCGTCGTAATACGAGCCCTAGAACTTCTTGTTGCGCTGTCTGACATTCGTAGTGCAGCACTCCAGATGTCCAGATAACTTACTTTCTTTGGCAAGCCCTCCTTCTTCTTTCCTGTGATGGTGTCACTCAGAAAGATGGAGATGAAATGCATACCCAACGGAGGAGAAGTTGGACTTTTCCCAATATTGCTTAAACTCTTTCTCACGAGATGGCCTCTTCCTATAGTGTTGAAGCCAAGTGTACGGTACAGAGGTTCCCCCATAGCGGTAGTAGTCAAAAAAGAGGCTTCCGGTTGGTCGGAGCGTGGTTGAGGAGGATTTTTACTAATCGCCAAAGCATGTTCCATCAATTTTGTTGCAATTCCTCTTTGGCGAAAAGGGTCAGACACTATCACGAGACCGATTGTAGTGTATGAGCCGTAAAAAGAAACTATTGTACTACCAATTAAGAGTTCTTCCCCTGTACCAAGCTTTCCAATCTTAACCGAGTCTTTCACCTTTTCATAAGGCGCAGCGTACACACCGAAAGCTTCTACATCAGGCGACGTCTGCAGGAATGTGCAATCTCTAGGAAGCAAAGGCCACCCTGCATTCTGAACCATATGATAAAGTTCGATAGGATTTGTTCGATCTAAGGGCCGTAGTTTGATAGCCAGGTTGGGTGCTGCGCATCTTTCCTTCGATTTACTTTCTTCGTCTGCAATCATACTGAATGCTCGAATCTTGCCTCAATTGCAACAAATCGACAATAGAAGGACTGGAAGACACCGTGTATATGTCCAAATCTGATCATTGCATTGAGCATCTAGGTGGGAGGGTACACGAAAGATTCATCCACATCGTAGTCGCACGAGCCAACATTGACTTTTTTGCATTAACAGCACCACGTATAAATACAAATTTCAATGATACATAATCTAACGAACTGTCTTTTCCAGCATTTGTGTGCGAGCAGAGCGGCTCCTTGTCGTGCGTACATTTGTGTCATCGACGGGTACAGGTACAGCACGCTTAGCCCTGCCGCCTCTTTTCCGTCGATTATCGGATTTCGTTTCCGTGATGCCTGACTCTAAAGCGATCGAAGGCGAGCTACGAGCTTTCCTTGATGAGGGACGATCCGTTTCGACAGGTTGAGATTTGGCTGTTACGCACTTGCGGTGTGCTGGCTGTGTGGATGCTGCCAAATTAGTTTTTGGAGATCGAGTCTCTTCATCTTCTTTAAATTCTGGCGACAAACTAGGTCGATTTCTCTTTGCTTGCTTTGAGGCACCATTCTTACGAGGAGATGAACTTGATGCTGAGATGGCTGCTGCTGCTACTGCTTTGGCCGCTCTAGGCCTACGCACTCTCACAGGTAATGTCGAAACAACAGGAGGTTTTTTAGGGCTTGGGCTTGCTCGCACGATACTTGAACGATGCAATTCCTCTTCTGTGTCTTGCGCTACGTCCGAATGATGATTGTCGCCTACGATTTCGCATGCATCTTGAGCGTGCTGAGCAAGGAGGAGTTGCGCTGCATCGACATTATCGTTTTCCTGTGAAAGAGTCTGTACGACACTACATGGTTCTGCGTCAGAGGGTGGCTTGCTTGTTGCTTTGCTATGGGACACATTAGATCGGGAGTTTATCGATTCTTCTTCTTGCATGCCTTGTGGTGAAGTCGAAAACATTCCTTTTGATGGTGATGGCGAAGGGGATGGGAGGCTCTCGTTGTTTTCTTGTTCTTCGCTTACATTATCTTCGCTTTGGCATTTCGTCAATGTTGGTAGGCACGTTGCCTCCGAAGGCGAATCTTGAAGAACTGCCGTATCACCTGTCCCTGATTGAGTCGAGATTTCCTCGACTACCTCTATTTTATTGGCAGGCAAAGAACTTCTGCTTGTATTTTCTGATAGGTCTTGCTTTTCCAATTTGTCTTGCGTGCCATGGTGTTCTTTAAGACTTGTATCGTCTAATCTCTTCGCAATTTCATTTTTGCCAACAATTGGGTCTGTACAAAATACATCTTGCTCATGTGCCTTCTTTGGGGGGCTTGTACTCCTCGAAGTGGCAATAGTGGTTCTGCGCTTCAATGCAGAAACTGCTCTTGACAAAACCCAGCTACTTTCTCCTGTCGCTTGCTCTGACATTCGCCGAAAAGGTCTTTTCTGAACATGAGCTTGTTCAGTGCTGAGGATCTGCTTAGTGGCGCTTCTGATACAATAATCTGAAATACTACTCTGTGCACCATCTCTGTTCTCCTCGACTCGCTTGTCTACTGTTCCTTCTTCCATGTTATTGTTGCTCGCCGATGCAGCGAGCTTCTGGTTAGATGGCGGTATTTCGTCTCCGAGAAGCAAATCAGATATGTCTGGCGTATCTACCCTTTGCATTTCTGTGGTATGTTTTGCAAAAGAGCTAGCGAACAAACGATCTTCTACCTGGTTCACAACTTCAGTCAATTGCGGACTAGATCGTACCATGTAGCGTAGCATACGAAAAGGTGATTCAGGTGACGCTGGAGGCAGATCTTTCATCGTGTTTGCAGGGCTTTCATTGAAATTATATTCACCTTGTTCCAAACGTTTGGACAAAATGTGATGAGATGACTCTGGGGTGCCTGCGATACGTCCAGGATTTTCTAATGGCCCGATCGTTTGTTGATCCAAGCTCTCCTTACATTCTTCGACAATTAGGTCAGTGTCAGCAAATTGATTGGATCGATCTACATCTTCCACTGATGCCCTTTTTTCATCAATGCGAGCAATACCCTGTGCTTGCCACTGCGGCATAAGTTGTTTGAAATCACCTCTCTTCGTAGCTTCATCAGCATCTAAGTTGAATGGGCGGGAGGGGAGAGAGGAGCGCCCTCCACTACTACCACCATAAGGATCGGGTTTGCCTCTTTTCGTGTTCGTGAGCAAATCGTCGGCTGTGGCGCCTCTCGTTGCAGAATATGCCTCTTTTTCACGTTGAGCAAATGCCTGTGCGTTTTCCCCTTCTTCACATTGAGCCTTTGGGCTTACATCTATCTCTTCGTTACATTGAGATAGTGGTCGGATGTGTAAATCATGTTCTTGTGCTCCATCCTCGCATGATACGGATAAGCTGCGTTCAACTTCATCAGCTTCATCGTCATCATCCTGGCTTGAGCCGCATTCTAACATAGAATGACTGGTATTTTTGCTGCCTTTCTGTGGAGAAGGGCTTTGATGTTTTTGTTTGTCGAATGCACTTTGACCGGCTTTCAGAAGTGTAGCTGTCCGAAGGCTCACGATACGTCGCTTCGGTGATCCAGCCCCTAATCCGCCAGGTGAACTTAAGCTGCGCGGGAGACGAGGCCTGCCATTCTCATCTAGACGAGGTTCAGGTATAACATGATTCGATATGGTCGTAACTGGTGATGCAGTAGTGGAAAAGGGATGTCTTTGCAAGTTTTCATTGTCTATCCTTTCGTCAGGATAAAAGCCAAAGTTCCAATTGGCAAACAACCCTGCTCGACCAAAAAAGGATGACCTTCGCCGAGGCTTTGCTACTAGTGGCTTAGCACGTGCTGTTGATACAGATCCAGTGAGCTCTTGCTCCTCCTCGTTATAAGAATTACTTTGAGTTACTTCATGGGGTCGACAGTTTTCTTTCTCCCAAGTTTCATCATTATGAATCGCTTTGCCTTGGTCGTACTGTATTTCTTCCTTCACAATAGTGCCTTTGTGAACTTTAGTGGAACATGAGCTCTCGAGAATCGATAGATGATGCGCTCGATGAGGTTCTCTCCTTTGTTTTACAGGGTCAGCTGACCAAGGCACTCTAACTTGTGAAATGGCTTTCTTGGGTGTAGTAAGTGTAGTCAGACTTCTTCTCCGTCGACCAGTAAGGCCTTGGCTACCTGTAATGGGTATTTGTCGCTGTCGGATTGATGTAGACTCATGAGTGGGTAAATTATTAGTTGTACATCTCTCGCTTGAAGAACATTTCGATCGATCTCTTGTAGTATCCATGAGATCTCTACAGTCATTCTCCTCTCCTACAACGTTGACATCGCGCAGATTAAGGTTTTTCGTCGTTTTTGCAGGATTCAAGCGGACTCCACCCCTTGGGAGACTACCATTTACAAGAGAAGGGACGCCTACTTCTCTTTCATCTTCTTTGCGGTTCGAATAGAATCGAAATCGGAGGTGATGTTGAAATATTACCAGAAGATCGCCATCGCTGAGGGGGTGGATTAAAGGATAACTTGCCGCTTTCTTGGCGTCAAGCCCATTAATACGGACACCACGAAAGTTGTACACATGGAAGTTTGCCTAAAAGAATGTCATGAATGAAGCGGCAGTATCTGATGGTGCACTTACTCTACCCTCACATTCAATGTGCAGCTCACAGTGCAGTTTTGACACAGATTCTCTGTAGATCCGAATGTCATTTGATCGCACCCTGGAAAAGAGAATGTTGAGATGCAGAATTATTGAGAAAAAGAAAGACATACCTTCCCACTGTTGTGACTTGCTTTTTTATTGGGAATCGCACCTTTTCATGGCCAGAATTGCTCTCCAGAACAAGATACGCTAATACTGGTGTCGTTTCAGAAGGTGAGATATTCGGTGCATCAGAAACTTCCATCTTTGAGTGTGAGTCGAAGCTTTCTGAAGGGCAGATAGAAGTCCGTCCTAAAGACATCACGATACGTGAGGGTATACAAATTGGGCTTCTAGATGTGTAGCATGAGCACTTTGCTATGGTGTAAATCCCGTACATAAACAATCACTCGAGACAACGCGTACTCAAACAACCAAACGCGAGACATCACGTGAAAACCCAAAAGGGAAGCTTGGTTTTCAGAAGAGGACATCCAGATTAGATTGCTCGCACCCGAATGCTTTGATATGATTTTGGTGATGGAAAGGGAAACATAGTCTTGATAAAGAGGATAATTCACAATGTGTATCATGCTAGTACGTTTGGGAAAACATGATTGCACAAAGAAGTAGCGCTCACGTAAGGTATCAAAGTGACAAACACTTGCCTTCGAATTGACTAGTCAAATGTCTTTTTCTCCCCTTGTGGAGCATCAAGAGCGATCGAAACTCTACCTCGTTGAGCATTGGCCAGCGCAGCACCTGGTCTCACCCTTTTGTTGTGGCTAATGCCACTTTCTCTGCGTCTCTGTCTTTCCTCTTTGGTCTCTTTGTGCCTCTTTGCTAAGATTTTGTCTGCATCGAACGATCCGGGTTCTGGAGCAGTGCTAGACGCATATGATGCTTTGTCTGCAATTTTTTCATCCTCTCTGGTACTCTCCTTGCTAGCACTGAAGCCTTGCGTTCTGTCAGAGGCTCTACCTTTGGATGCGCCTCTACGGATAGCATCTGCACCAGCGTATTGTAAAATTAGTTGACGTCCATCAAGATGGCTGTTGCGGGGATCAATCAAGGTTGCGGTAGCTTGTAAAGCTGTGAAGAAATCGACGAATGCGAATCTATAGAGATGGTTGATGTGCATTGTTAGTTTCTGAGAGCAAATTAAAAAGGGTTGTGACGTACCCTTTACATTTTCCCGAATCTTCAAATTCTCCCATTCGAACTTTTCGTATACCCGCACCGGTGCGTGTGGCTGCTTTATTATTCATTTCTCGCCTTTCGCCATCCACAGCAAAGTCTCTCGACGGATGGTCACCCTCTTCGAAAGATACATTACCAGCCATTTTTTCTTTTTGTTTGGCCCCTTTATCCTCTGTATCGTTCCTAGCCTGTGCAGCACGTTCGATCATCTCCCGCAAGCCATCCTCGGTAGCATTGAAGCTCAAATTGCCTACAAACAACGTAGGTCCGGCCGGGTGTTTTTGTGCACGAAGTATCTTCTGCGCAGTCTTGGTCAGGCCTGTTTTACCCCTTTTACCATCTGGACCAATCAGCGTGCTTCCTTCAGCATCTTCGTCAGCATCTTTCACTTGTTCTCCAGATGCCAATGCCTTGGCTGCAGCATCGATTCGAGGGCGCCCGCTGAAATCTGTTCCGGATTTAATCAAAAGCTTCCGGCCATTCAGATGCCCTTCTGACAAGGCAACACCTGCTTCCATCATTTCCACTGATGGAACATCTACATATGCAAAACCACGGTTGTACTCCGTTTTTCTTGCGCCTTTCGGCATATGAATTCGACTAATTCCGTCGATGCTGTTCTCCTCGAGCCACTCCTGAAGCCTTTGAGGAGAGGTATTGAAGGAGAGATTTCCAATCCACAGAGAGTACTGACTCCGTCTTTGTTCCTTTTTCTCTTGCTCTTGGAGACGTGGACCATCGACTGAAGTTTCTTCCGAATGCTCTCGTTTTGATTGCTTTTCCATCCTCCTTCGCTTCCTTCTTTCTTTGTGTGAAATTGCCTCTACTTCTTCTTCGTTGTCTCCATCTTTCTCAGTAGTCGGAGTAGTATCAGATGTATCATTGTTCTCGGGGTCGTACAGACTGTCTTGAGCTACGCCGACATTTCGTGATGATGAACTTGCTTTATGTTTTCGATCAAGAGAAGATTGGGAATCATCTTTAGAGATTGTGCTGTCATCTAGCTTTCTTTTCTTCTCTGCTTTCTTCTGCAATCTTCTTTCCTTGTTTGTCAAACCAACTGGATTGCTTTGAGGATGTATTCCTTCTGCTTCTGCGTCCATGATGACAACAAAAATGCGAAGCAATGGGAGCGTCAAGCTTTTCCAAAAATTTCTGAACGTGAAGAGCGCCGAAGAAAGTAGTCCGTGCGTTCCTTTCAGTACAGAGCGCGACATCCTCTAGATCACCAAGAGCCTCGCTCGCAGATTAGATCGACATGAAGGCTTCTAATGCAGACGTTATACAGAACGAATCATACAACAGTAAACTGGACACTGTATACTCTGCAGAACTGCATCAGACATCGAGAAAGTCGAGGCAGCCATCATCAATAACTTCGCCAAATGAGGTGCACCAAGTTCTTGCAAAATTAAGTATAGAAGCTGGAGACTTAGAGATCTACCTTCAAAAGCTTCACATCGACTCAGCAGAAAAAACTGTTAAAAGTAGAGAAGTAGTTGGAGAGCTATCGTCCCAGATCAATATTATTATCGACGAGGCTCGAGTGCTCAATGGTCGCCTTGCAAAAACAGGTGATACAGCAGTGCGCATCAATGCTAGCGTAAAACGTTTGGATGACCGATATGAGCGCTTAGAGTTGGCCAAGTCTTGGACGGAGAAAGTTGCAGATCTGAAAGCATCTTTGCAGTCGATGGCAGCATGTATTGAACAAAAAGACTTCGTTTCAGCAACACATCATTGCGAGAGGATCCTTTCGATTGATAGCAATATTCTCTATTCGAACTTTGCAGAAATCATTGTACCATCTTCTGAATATCCTGAATCACCCCCTGCTTTGCTCTTGAGTCTACGCAAAATACTCTTGAATATTTTCACCGAACGTTTCGAAGAGGCAACCCATTCAAAAGATACGGTGGAAGCGACAAAGTATTTCACCATGTTCCCAAAGGCTGGATGGAGATCAGAGGGACTGATTGAGTACAGCAAATTTGCTAAATCCCTTGTTAGAGAGATTGGTCAGACTATCAGAGAAAAGCTTGGTGCAGAACGATCAGAAATTTCTCTTTATCACGCAAGCCTTTTAACCCTGCTTTTTGAGAACTTAGCCTTGCTAATACATCAACATCAACCATTGGTTGATCGGCATTATGGCTCTGGGAGCTTTACGCAGGGCATTATGCCCGGACTTCAAGAGGAGTGCGATAGGATTGGCAAGCAAATTTGTGACATGTGGTACGACGAACGATATGTTCGAAGAAAGGTGAGTGGATCAGAAAGATGTGTGTGCTCTTAGTGTCTTACTTCCTGGCAGATTGTGGATGTCAAAGCCTACAAATTTGATTACCTTGCATCAATAGGAACCACGCAAAGAAAAGGAACTTCAGCTTTACATCGCAATCAAGCAGGCTTTTCAGTTACCGGTAGATCTCCTACTCCTTTCTCAGCGCAAGATACTGCTGCTGACACATATCAGCTAGATACCCGAGAGATCGATCGTATTGTGAGCGAACTGGCTGCCATGTCGACACGATGGGGAACATATCGACGATTCCTCCTAGTCCGTCTGGAATCATCAAAAAAAGTAGTTACGACTCAGAATAAGTTTCGCGAGGAACTAGGAGATTTGAAAGACTTTCGTAAGCCTTCCGAGGAAATTGGCCGAGACGTCAACGTTTCTGAATTGACACACACTATTAATAATGGCGAGATCTCTGCCAAAGATTCTCTCGTAGAGACTTCAGTATTAGGACAAAGACTTCATTCATTGATGGAAACTGTTTTTTTACCATTAGAAAGTTGGTTTCTACGGCGCAGTATTGAAAAGGCACACCAAATGAACGTGCCTGACATACATTCTCGACCTTTGACATCACCGTTGCTGGATGATGTCTTTTATCTTGTGCGGATGGTGCTGAACCGCTCCGTAAGCGCTTCTGATCTCACAATTTTGTCAACAATGTCGCGACATATCCGATACATTGTTGACGAGGATTTCATTCAAGCCATTGTGCGGATTCTGGATGGCTCTTCTCGTACTGCAAGTGGAAGTATGGTTGTGGAGGGTCCCCGTAAGGATGCAGCGAGTCGGGAGATGCGAACTACTTTCGGTATATATTTGAATGTGTTGTCCACTTCCGCCGACTATACCACCAGGATTCTGGACGAGCTGTCCGTGGAAGCAAATTTGCGTCAATATTTTGCGGAAGATGAAGTAGTTATTGCTGCTTCTACTATTCAAGGGCTTTCTGGACTAGTTCCGAGGATACGAAACGTCGTGAGAACTTATGTGGATCTTCTCTTCTCGACACTTTTACGTCCGAAGCTTCGACAGTTGGTCGCCGATAGTCTCCGAGATGTGCATTATGTGCTCGACGAGGTGGCATATTCCCGCGTGGAAGATGAAGCTAACGCCAATGGCGGTTCATCCACCTTTATTCGGAGATTATCAAGAGGTTGGGAGGCAGTTGTCAACTCAGTCGGATACGACTCCATTCTCACAAAAGAAAACTGGGAAATGATCTTACGGCTTTCCATCGACACCATAGTACTTCTATGGGAGGAATGGATTATGTCAAATCAATACAGTGAGCTGGGAGCCCTACAATTTGACAAAGATCTTCGGACTATTGCAACTTTTCTCTCTAACCAAAGCCCTACTGGAGGGCTTCGTGAGCGTTTCTCTCGTCTCACACACATCTCGTATCTTTTGAATGTTGATGAAGATGACTCCGCCGATGATTCAAATTTCGGAGGCGAACAAGACTCAGCTTTGGCGTGGCGACTCGACACAAAAGAAGTAGAAAAAGTTCGCCAACTTCGAGTTGGGTGGTAGTGTGTGTCTCTCCTGCCTATAGTGCACGATATACCACACTTCACAACTAGGAACACCTTGTAATGTACAAACAATCTTTTGCAATGGGAAGCACTGAACTACCTATGACGGTTCCGTTGTACATGCTGGTGATCATACGCTATTCCCACGAATGACGCGTAAGGGAACGTGCCATACCCACTAGTCCAGACTTGGCTTATCATCCGGTTGAAATCACTGATCCTTTGCCTTAAATTGCGGTGGAAACAATTACGTGGAAGCGACACGCATTAGTATCTGCAGACATATCCGTACAACCTGCGAAAGCTACAGCAACTTGGCAATACACCCTTGGGTCGCATTGGAATGCCTAGATCTAACGCAAGTGTAAACGTGAGGGAATTAGCGTAGCGAGAATGATCATGCACTGCAATTCAAGTGTATGTTAGAAGAGTGCAGCCACATCGAGCTCGGGATACTCTTCCTTACTACTATAACTTTATATCCTCTTTGACTTGAAAGAAGCAATATCCCCATCGCGGTACGTGCGCGAGCTCATTTCAGGTTGCCAAACTTCATCTAGGCTTGTCACATCTCGGTCTCGCACAACCAACTGGGGACTGGTTTGTTTTATCAAGCTCTATAGCAATATGAAGTTTGGACGTACAATCAAAACTTCACTTTATTCCGAATGGTCTCCGAAGTACATCCGCTACAGCGATTTGAAGAAAGAGATCAAGAATCGCATAGCGAAGAATGGTGGGTTGATTTGGACAGACAAGGATGAAGATGAGTTTGTGGATGAGTTACGAAAGGAGCTTGACAAGGTGTATGACTTTCAAAAAACAAAGGTACATACGCAGATATGAAGAATACATCATTCTGACACTATTTTCTTCTTTAGGTAACAGAACTCAATGAACGTATCAAGAAAGCACAATCGGAAGTACACCTGCTGATCTCCTCTCGCCCAAACTCAAATAGCTCTCTTCCTTCACGAGCTTCAACCTCTCAGAATCCTTCTGCGCAAAATGAAGTAGACGAGGAAGTCTATGCCCATGACGACGTCGGTACGGACGATGAGTTCGATACTGATACAGAAGACAGTGAAGTGTACGAGGAGCGCTTTTTAGAGCTTGAAGAGCGTCTGGCGATCATCATCGCTGATGTGCACGACCTAGCGCTCTTTACCAAGTTGAACTACACAGGATTTCACAAGATCGTGAAGAAGCACGACAAGCAGACTGGAAGATTGCTTCGAAAAGAGTTTGTACAACATTATTTGACAGCTCGTCCGTTCTACAAAGAGAATTATGATATGCTCATTGTCAAGCTTTCCAAGCTTTTCGATCTCGTTCGAACAAGAGGTAATCCGGTACAAGGTGATAGTAGTGCAGGGGGCTCTCAAAGCGCATTTGTTCGTCAAACAACAAAATACTGGGTTCATCCAGACAATATTGTGCCATTGAAGCTGGTCATTCTCAAACATCTACCTGTCCTTGTTTTCAACCCTGACAAAGAATATCAGCCAGAAGATAGTGCCATCACAAGTATCTATTATGATAATGAGGATCTGGAACTATATCTTGGCCGATTGGAGAAGACAGAAGGTGCTGAGGCTATTCGATTACGCTGGTACGGAGGGATGGATAACAAACAAATCTTTGTTGAACGTAAAACGCATCGAGAGGATTGGACTGGGGAAAAGTCCGTCAAGGCACGATTTCCTATCAAGGAAGAGAATGTCAACGCATTTATGCGAGGCGAATATCGGATGGATGAGACATTTGAAGCGCTTCGCAAGAAGGGAAAGAAGTCCGACAAAGAGGTGGATTCCATGCTCCAATTGGCAAATGAAGTACAATACTCTATCCTCAATAGGAAGCTTCAACCGGTAATGCGAAGCTTCTACAACCGAACTGCATTCCAATTGCCCGGTGACGCTCGTGTGCGCATTAGTCTGGACACAGAGCTGTCCTTGGTACGCGAGGACAATTGGGACGGGAGAAATCGAGCTGGGAGTAATTGGCGTAGAATGGATATTGGCATTGATTATCCGTTCGAGCAACTTCGCTCCGATGACGTTGAACGCTTTCCATATGGGGTGCTGGAGGTCAAATTGCAGACGCAAATGGGTCAAGAGCCACCAGCTTGGGTAAGAGAATTGGTTGCAAGCCATCTTGTAGAAGCTGTGCCAAAGTTTTCGAAGTTTATTCATGGTTGTGCAACACTTTTGTCTCACCGCGTAGATCTTGTTCCATTCTGGCTGCCACAGATGGACATTGACATTCGCAAAGCGCCAACTCGGCAATTGGAGATTACTCGGCCCACCACGTATCCCTCCGACGCTTCCACTCCAACGAGCAAAGCTAGCGACCATCCTTACCATGAACCGGTCAGCGAAGATGAATTTGAAGGCGATGATGAGCATCATGGTCCTGACTCAGGTATCGTGGCTGATCCTGGACATGAAGCTTATAGTCTTGGTCTGACTGTTCATGATCCAAAAATCAAAGAAATTCGCGAGGAACGCATGCAAAATATACAAAAGCGACAAGCGGAATTGGAACGACAGCGCTTGAAGAATCCTGATGCCACCAGTACGGTAGCTGCCGGTGTGTTGTCGGCAGAACAAGAATCCATGTCATTGCGAAGGCCAAGTCTTTCAGATCAACAGTCAAACAAACCTTCTGCGTTAGGACGCAAAGAGATCCTTTCGACCAGCACAGCATTCGACAAGAATTATTTCACTAAGCTGACCCCAAAGAACATCAAGCGATTGTGGCGTGCGAAATATAGTCGAGACGGGGCTGAAGACGGTGACGACGAGTACGAAGAGAATAATTCACATCGTCAAAGTGAATATGAATCTCGTGCTACACCCGCTCGAGACGAAGAAGAGACTCGAGAGTTTGTGAATTCCTTCCACGTGGCACCAGGAAAGAAAGTTTCTATCCCGATCCGCATCGAGCCAAAAGTATACTTTGCTGCTGAGAGGACTTTTTTGAAGTGGCTGGAACTCTCCGTATTTGTCAGTGCTTTGGCTGTGGGGATGATCAACTACTCCAAGCAAGGCGATACAATTGGCTTGATTGTCTCCGGCCTCTTTACGGTCGTGTCTCTCTTGTGCATTGCATACAGTGGTGCTATATATGTTTGGAGAAGTCTCAAGATTCGCAAGCGTGAGTCATCAAATGTGTACTTTGACGCATACGGTCCGACAATTCTGTGTGGTGTTATTTTGGCAGTCACAATTGTCAACTTCGTCCTTCGCTTCTTGGAGAGCAATGATAGTCGACACTTTCGGGGCCTGGCAAATTGAAGATATTTTCAAATGCCTGAATTTCAAGCTCACTCTGAATATAGAAGCCCTATGATAACTTATCTTTAATGTTCTAAACTTCACGAGTCAATACAAATTTAATACAGACTACATACAGCAGTATCGAGCGAAGGGTATATTTTACCGTCCGAAGAAGGTCTTCAGGGTACGCTTTGAAGGCTTCGAAGGAGAATAATAGGTTTGGGAAGTAACATCTTGGTGGCCATCAGGATAAGGGTTCGTGCGCTCCACAGGAATTGTGGGGGGGAGTGGAGGGACGTCAGACCTTTGCTGTGACGCAAAAGAATGATGAAGGTTTGGTGTGCTGGCATTCCTCTTGCCACCTAATGACAAGCGGCTCATTGAGCGGTGACTTGCTGCTGTGGATGTGAAGCTTGAGCTCAGCGTAGTATGGATAGTGTTGTTCTTTGTGGTCAAGAATGAGGTACGAGAAGCGCGGGAATTACGCTCACTATCTCCTTTCTGCTTTTTAAGGGTATCTTCCAATATTTCTGTCACATCATTGATAGCCCCATGCAAGCCGTCTTCCACTTCGTAGACACGTCGACATCTTTCTTTGTTCAATTTGACACCGACAAAGAGCATACCGCGCCTTTCAATTTTCACTTTTCCCATAAGAAGGCGTGCTCCGTGCTGCGACTGGTGAGCCTGAAACACTCGTGCGGCTGCACTTTGTAGACCATCAAAAGCGCGGTCACGTAAGACATCCCGTCGATGATCTGGATCAGCTGTATCGATGTATTTGATGTGAGGCTGCTTGGGCCCCATAACGAGAGAAGCAGGCAGTTTGAGTGGCGTAAACTCTGCAAGTCGTATGACGCATTGCACAACGTATACCATCTCAATCCGCTGCGTACCTTTGCATGTCTTACAATGGCATGTAATACCCATGGCATTTGCTTCTTGGCAATCGCCACAGATAACCACGGTTCTTGTCGTAGTGATCTCTACGTTTGATTTGAACTTCTTTCGGCGGACGATTCCCTTCGCATCGATAGGTATGGCCCAAGGTGAAGATATCGTAGGCAGAGTGCTACAAGGAAATGCTTCAAATACGATCGTGGTCAGTTAAGGATGTACTCTTCAACTACTCTCTTACCATCTTTGGGAGCAGAATTTCGAACGATCCATTTTCCTTTTCTAGACTCCGTCCATATGTTTATCGAAGCGTACGCCATCTCTGCTTTTCCCAGGACTTCGACAGTCATTTCACGGAATCGCGACTCGATAGCCTCTTGACGCTTTCGACGATCTTTGTCTGATTCTAATATTATGTTACTTTCCTTTCCATTGTGATTGAGAAAGGGTTCAGGCGTCCCATCTCTTTCGTGACCGCTGTGACGAACAAGAGATTTGCGTACAGTAGGCCACCGTGGCGCGAGCTCGGTAACTTCATGTACAAGTCGATTGCGAATAAACAATAAATCAATTTGTTCGTCCCACTGCATTTCCTCTTCCACTATTTCAACATCATCTTCATCCAATTGCACTTGCGCTTCTTTCACTCTCTCTCTCCATATTTTGTCTTTTGTCGCATCTGGTATACCCATTTGCGCCTGAGAATATTGGGGAAACCCATCGGTATTCTCGGAAGCTGGGGTTTTAGAAGTATGCGCCGTGAAGGGAGATGGCGGGAGATCTGAATTGTGACAAGGCTGTACATAAGTCGTGGACATCGCCTCATGTGAGTTATCGTCAGTGCCACTCGTTTGCTCGCTTCCCACACGTTGTTGGCTTGCTTCCTGCAATTTCAAGGCAGCAAAGTTACGATTTGAGACGATGCTTTGTTCCTCCAAAGATCGCAACTTTATGGCATTTTGAATACTGTTGTTTGACTCTGAACCGCGTAGGGGATTTGTCGTGGCTTGCGAGATCAATCTGTCTGACGTTGAACTGTGGCCACTATTCAGAGAAAACTTATCACCATCACTTTGAAGGGCCTGAGGAGCCATTGAACCATGTGAGACACGCAGAGTATTTGGTCTCTTTTGATAGGAGTCTTGTCGTTGTCGGACAAATAAAGAGTTGGGCGATCCAAAATGACTTGGTAGTAAGACATTAAGCTCAGGGTTACTAACTTCTTCAGAACTCGATTCTGCCTTCGCGTTTGAACTTTCTAGTGAAGGATGTAGCGCAGGAGATGCAGCACTCCGTAATTTGGCTGGCTTTCCACCTAAATGCACTGGCTTAACAAACGTCGGAGCAGCAACACGTCTAGTGTGAACTATGGTTGCTTCTGACGGTAAATGAGAAGGTTCAAGCGCAGAAGGGCCATCGTGCTGATCTACTTCGACGCTTTGCTCATTTACAAGCGTCTCAACCTTCTCCACAGGAAACACGGGCTGCATTAGATGGGACGAGAGGATTGAGTAGTCCCTCTCGTGACCTGGGAGGATTTCGCTGGACACAGACCGTGCCTGAGCGTTATCTTCAACAGATGACAAGCGCGACATTTCCGCATTGCAGCTTGGCGATAAAGAAGGCGATGCAGCAGCATCAGTGTTCAAGTGATTGAAATATTGTTTTTCATCGCTAGCAAAATTTGAATCTTTTTCCCATTCAGACAAGTTTTGATCGCGTCGAATGTTGTTCATACTTGGATTTTGGCCCTGATGTCGTGCTTGCGTCAGATAGAGATGGTCTTCAGATTCTTCTAAAAGATTTATCGTTTGGGAATTCAAAGCCCACTGATTGCCTTTTCCAAGAACTTGGCATATCGACAAAGGCTTCGAGTTATGCTGAGTGGATCCACAATATAGATGTGCTGACGAAGGTATTGTGCTGAGGGAGTCTGTCCTTGAGTCTGGCCAAAAAGAACTTCGGTGAACATGAGATGACTCATGTGAAGGGTTAGACGAGTGAGATAGGGCTGACCCAAGGTCATCTTCCACGATTTGATCGTAGAGCTTAGGCTGAGAGTTTGAGCCGCTGACACTAGGCGCGAACGATGAACAAGAGATATTGCTAAGGGATTCAAGATCTTGCTTATTTATTACACTTTCCTTTCTTTCCCCTGCATGGAAGCCAGACGAATTTTTTGTTGCAGTCTCATGTTGTGACAATTGTGGACGCATCTCTTGACCATCTTGAAGAGATGAATGACCAATTTTGAGTTCTTTAGTATCATCGAAAGGATCTATCATGGTATTTGCGAAGCTTGATCCTTCGTCTTCGTCGTCGTCTTCATCAAGATCTACATCTACAGGAAAAGGACTCGTTTCTCTCATCGGCTTTCGTCGAGGAATTTCAGAGCCTGACTTCGGTCTCATCGACTGCAAATTTTGGAGCTCATTTGTTTCTTGTATGAAAACGGGTTTTTCTTCTGCAGTGCGGGGCCGCCTATTTGCATTTTTGGATGACGGAGGTAGTAAATTGTTCATAAAATCATGCTTGCGCTTGAGCTCAGCTGAGCACGATCGCGTGGCAGGCATACTACTTCCACAGTCTATCTCCATTGTTGTTTCTCCTCGCCATGCTTTCAAGTTGTGAGAATCATAAACAAGGTACTGACTGCAGCAATGAAGGAGGAAACAGTCTAAGCAAGGAGGGTGCTCGAGCAAAATGCAGGTTCCTCTTAGATGCAGGGCTACGCGGTCTTTCGCCATGATTCTTTTGGCAATGTTTCTTCTAATGCGGGTGGACTTGCGCTAATCCTTTGGGTTTGACCCATTTGCTGCACGGCTCATTAGCGTTCTGACACCTGCAGAAGAACAGAATTTTGAGGCACCTAGCGACACTGAAGAGCAAACAACATTATGGAGTGGAAAGATCTACATTCACAAACGTGCCAAGACGGGGAAAGCACATGACTCCCTGCTCTTCTGCTCATATCAATCCGCACCCAAATCTGAAGTATTGAATCAAGATAGTTGTCATTAATACAAAAAGTGGTCTACTTGCTAAAGTCTTATTGGAATTCTTGTGTGCTGCTTGTTAAAATGAGTCCAACTTCAGAAAAGTCTGTCAGCTTAGATAGTATACACAGTACCATACGAACCTATCAGACCAAATAATCCGAGAATGCTACTGAAAACTTCCACAATAAGTATCTTGACAAATAGTTGTGGATCTGCTGCATCCGCTACAGCAGCATTGGCACCTGTGATGCCGACTGCAACACCGCAACAGAGGTTACAAAGGCCAACGGTAAGACCGCCCCAGAATAATGTAAATCCTATCCAGCATATCAGAGGTGTGCAGAATTTAAGCGCTATGACATACCTGTCAAATAATTTTGAGGCTTCCAAAGGCCATCAGGGCCACCTTGCAGGTTTCCAGTGATGTTTGCAGAGAACACGATTGCCATGATCACCCCATAGATGGCTACAACTTCACAGAAAATGATACTGTAGCAAGCTGGATGAGTGAAGTAATAATAAGAAGAACTCAGTACAAACCTGATCAAATTTTTCGTTGTGATGCGCGGAGCCCGGACGCCAGCTCCCAATATGGAAGCACCAGTAATAAATATTCCCCTATTGTGAAAGTTAGCAATTCTTCCCAAACCATACTGTCACTACATCTTACCATCCTGCCCCAATCACACTGAGGCCTATGCACATCCCAATACCGATCATTGCCCAAACATATGGACTCGTCTCTTCGAGGAATTGTCCAACGTTGAATGCTTGACCTGAGCCAGTTAACACTAAGTATAACCCAAGTAACGTTGCTACCGAGAGAGAGGCGCCTCCGCTATATATTAAAGTGCCCATGGCAATATCTCCAGAAATGACAGAATTTCCTGAGCTTTCTCTTGCGCAACACCTTGCTGCGACTAATGTCTTGAATGCAATCGATACCTGTATGAGAGCAGAATCACCAAAACGCATCGAACCGTGCGATGTTTGTGCCAGCACCCCTGGACGCGTGATGACGCCACGTGCGAGTTAAGAGTCGATACAAATTACAGCATTTTCGTTTAAGAGTACAGATGAGTGATTAGCAACTAGTAGCAATCTATGTCCCTCCCAAAGGTTGAGTAATACAACACGGAAAATACATGCGATAGTCAAGACGATCTCGATTAATATTAGGATATGCGCGAGTCCAAAGCGAAAGCGACAGTGAGACAGACATTGGTGAAATCATCGTGTCTATCGAAGTATGCTAGAATTTGACTGCGCTTCTCCACTGGCGATGTCCCGTTCGAGTCAGGAGAATCTAAATCTCTTGACTCTAAGAGATCGCGGATACTTAAATTTTTGGCAGAATCACCTTGTTCGTCGCTGATCCTGACGTGTTGGGCCGCTCGCCATTCAAGTTCGTTACCCGCTTCGAACTCTGACGCAGTGGCTGGTAGTCTTATATCGAGGACGAGCTCGATTCCTGCGAGCTGCGATTGCAGCTCGGGGGATGTCTCCCGGAATCTCTGTAGCACAAACAAGGCATAACATGCGTAGAGAGTCCTTCGCATTGTCTCATTGAAGCCCCAGTCGAAAAACGATAGAACCGTCGAGTTGTTTGGCCCTTTCTGGGTCGAGCCTCCCGACTCTTGCTGACTCAGCACTTGTTCGCGTGCTTGCACTCTCTGCTGCAAAATCCTAGCCAATTGAGATAGTCCAATTAGGCTCGAATCAACGATTCCGTCTCCCACTGTCGTTCCTGTGTTTGGGTCGCTTGACATCAGTAAAAGGATAATGAGGAACCAAAGCGAAGAAGCACTGGCAAAGACTTCAATATCATTGCTACTTGCCACAGCATCAATTGAAGCAACGATGGACCGAGCCTGCTCGATGATCATGCTCCACACCATCTCTTCGCACGATGGAAGCCTTACTTGGTACGCTGCTAGTGCTATGCGCACTTGGGCAAGAGAGGCGGGCGTTTGGGGTCTGATGTGCGCGAGCCATGGCCGATGGAACAGCGGTGGAACAGGTGATGAAGCGTCAGGTAAAACCATAAGGGCCGGGTACAAAGTGAAGTGACCAGCACATACTTGTGCCACAGTTTGAGTATCTACTCCGTTACGAGCTTGCTTCGTTGCTGCCCACCAATTTCGAGCCGCGACTTGGGAGGATTCCTGTATATCTGAGCTACTTGACATTACTGTGTCAGAAGCTGGGGCACTTGATGAGCCCGTAGTCTGTTGTTGGTGCTGAGATAGAACTGCATTAAGCGTCTGATTAGCGGCACTGTTGCCGTGTGCAACAGGTGTAGGAGGAATAAAGCTAGCTCCTGGGGTTCCCAAGGCTGAAAGACTAGGGCCCATTCGATAAAGGGGCGACGGGACCACAGGTTCTTCTAGCCACCCTGATAGGTCCACTTGGGCGCTAAACAAAGGCTTTGCACTTGGCTGCCCAGCATCAGCTGGCTTCGGCATGCGAGCGCCTGTCAAGAGTCGAGGCACTTGAGGGCGTTGCGATGGTGGTTGGAGGGAAGCGATAGGCCACTGAGAAAAGTGACTAGAAACATCTCTTCCTCGCGAGGGCGTAGCAAGGGGAGGACCCATGTTGGCTAACTGAGTGCGATGAACAGGTGTGACCTCGTCATCTTCAGGGCCTGCTCGTGGTACCGACGTATCAATTCCAGTACGGCTTCCATTTGTGCCGAATCCACGAACCATGGTATTCATGTGCGACTGGGAGATATTTGCATCGTTTTGTACAGAGAACTGGGAGGGACCATATGGTATGGCATACTGCTGCATTGATTGCGAAGACTGTGTATGCTGTTGTTGGATAGCATCTTGGTAGTCAAACGATCCTGTAGTGTTACTTGATGATGCGGAAAGGGAGCGCTCCGGACGATATTGGTTGGTGGGACGGTGATAAGTATCTGACCAATTACGACTATCATCACTGCTCTCGTAATCATCTGCAGAAGATGTTTCGGTCTTTGCGAACGATTGGTATGTAGGACCTGGGCTTGGACCAAAGCCCATGTTAGCACCCCATTGAGGATTGTCACCCATGTTTGAAGGCCACTGCGACATTGAGGCCCTGGGTTCGTGAGACTCTCGGATGGACTTGCGGACATTTGGGTTGCCACTCCGTGCGCCATAGACCTAAAAGGGAGCGAGTCAAAATCAGAAACTTCGGGTTCTGCTGCCAACTACTTACGCAGGTCTTCCCTCTAGACCGGCACCGGCCACATGTGGGTACTTCTAAATCGCAACGGGCCTTGCTTCTTGCGCATTCGAAGCAACTTTTCTGTCGGTCGACTGAGGGTTGAGTTTGGGCCCTAGCTTCACGAGCTAAGTGCCTTCTCAGAAGATCATCTAAAGAGATTGGTTTACACGGTGAACAAAAAAGGTGCATGGAACTGACCTCTGGCAAAAGTTTTAGAACAATTCGGACATTTGTACCCCTCTTTAGACATATCGCCTACCTGCTGAAGGGCATGAGGTGGCATGTCGTGACCTGCGATTGGTACCCCTGTGCTAAGTACGTTGCTGTAATATGACTGGTTGGGTTCGAATATTCCTGATGGCGCCTGCTGTTGTACAGTTATAGAAGAGTTAGCTGAGGATTGCTCCGGTGAATGGTAAAAGTCTATTTGCCGCGGAACTGCAAATGAGCCAGGTCGGGGCGAAACAGCAAGATCGTGAAAACCTTTGGGTTTAGCGCGAGGTGTGCTCAGCGGATTGAAAGGTGCGTCAAGCAACGAAGTATCAGCTGGAGGTGATGGTAGTGATTTCTCACGAACTTCCGAATGAGAATCAACTGTGGGGATCTTGCTTTCTCTTCCAGTATGTTCGTGGTGGTCTGGCGCAAAAAGGCGCGAATCTTGGTTCCAAGCCATCCGGATGCGCGTCTATAGTTCGGATTTGATTCTATAGTCTCTAACCTTGAAACGCAACCCTACGGAGGAGACGCCGAGTCGCTTGATAGGGCACAGGCTGCAAGACCAAACCAACTCAAGCTCTTCCGCCAGATGTACTTGAAATGAATGATTTGGAGAAAAGTTATGAATTTGGTTTTCTATATCCGTCACTCCGTGTTTGATGCAATATCTAGTAGATAAGTAGAAGTCTGAAGAGCACTGCAGATTGATCTTATTAAGACAATTGTGAGGTTATGAGAGCTAAAGTTCATCTGTTCTTGAACAATGAAAAATACCAGAGCCGAACAAAAGGGAATGGTGATATTTTTATGTTGGACAAATGAATATATGTTTCCGTCAAAATCTTTTGGATATTTGCAAGACCCTTAGAGGAGATCGATACGCATTAGCAATGCCGCTCCAGATGTATTCAAGCTCTACGAAATAGATAGATATCAACTGCCAATTCACAAAGATTTTTCCGGTGTAGGTCCGCATGAAAGCGTAGGTCGGACGTGTATATATGGCTATCACGGACGTGTGATGGGGGTTATGATGAAAGAGAGGATATGTGTCCCATGAGTGCACCTTCTGATGCAGGTAAAAGGGTGAACTGTCCAATGACAGTTTCACGCTTGCGTAGACAAATCGGTACTACTGACAAATCTGGTGATGTTCTACGATCAATCAGTCATTCTGGGAGATCTTCCTTCTTTCCAGTCTTTTGGTGCCTGACTACTCTTGTATACTCAAAATGCAGCGCGGCCTAAAAAAATGCCGCTGCTGCCTCAGCGTTTCTCAAAGCTTGATCGAGCTACAGCAAACCAGGCATGTATGAAGGGTTGTCGGAGATGCGCATGCGATAGGATTCTCTACTTCCACGGGAGTCATGCACGACAATAGCCCGCAAGATTTCTAACGGAAATGGTTTGGAAGCATGTTATAATAGCTTCGCATGAAGTGCCTTCTCGACCTGCGCTTTTAGCGTCTAATAAAACAATGGTGGAAAGCTGCCGGAACTCCGGATACTGGTATGACGGCTTCGAATACCTAAGGGTGGAATACAAAAGACTATAGTTGCGGTTCAGTGTTAAGCGGTCGATACACCTTGTGGGATTCTATGATTAGTTTCAAATCTTCTTCCAATGTGAGCGCTTGGATCTTGGTTCGTATTAATGAAGTTTTCGAGCTTTGATTTGCGATCCATATTCTGTCTCGACCTGCTAATCTTGCCCTATTTGGCGCTAGAAGCAATGACCTCCACTTGCTCCATGGTGCGGTCGGATGCCCTGCCGAAGGTCTAGAACGCATGTGGCTCTAGAAAAGGAAAAAGCGTAACAACTCTTCATGCTCTTCGTGACGTTCACCTTCCTCGAGATTGACATGATAGTTGCCACATGGACTTTAGCTGCCCTCATTTTCTTTTGGGGGATTGACATCGGTTCTACTTCCGATGCTCCTTATCCGTATCCAGCCCAATTCACTGGACGTTCAATTATTGATTCGAAAACAGCCTGCGAGAACCTCAAAACATCCGTTCCAAATCTTTTGGCTTCTAATCCACATTCGCAATTCACGGCACCTTTACAGCTGACAAGCGTGATTGCCGAATTGTACACTGACGGTGCCAATCCAAGTACTGCTGATTTGTACAAAAGTATTCCTCCTGATGCTCTGCGAGGAGTCACAGAAAGTTTGGGCTCCATAATTAGTAGTGTAGGAGACTGGACCAGATCCGATGTGATTGGTGACTATGGCTATGGACTTGCGAATGATTTTCAAACTATACGTGGAGGCTTACCATCTTTTTGTCGTTTTGGTGCCAACATTGTGACATCATCTAAATCTGGTACTTGGTTCGAAACATGGCTTCCAGTAAGCAACAATTCCACGACAAGCTCTACATCCGACAGTAATAATTCAAGCTTCATTTCACCACAAGAACCTTTAGCACTACAAAAAAGTAACAAAAATGTTCTCTTCCCTCCGTCCCAAGTACAAGTGCCTATTGAACTGCAAAAGCTGGGGCGTGCATCTCCAAACAATTGGCGCGGACGATTGGTCTTCGTAGGAAGTGGTGGCCAGCGTGGATCTGTTTCGTATCCTGACATGAAGCAAATTTTGACTAGATATCGAGAGGCAGCTGCTTCAAGCAATCTAGGTCATTTTGGCACTGGTGCTGGGACCAATTGGACAATAAAGAACCCAGAGGCACAAATCGATTTCAGTTATCGTGGTACTCACGTTGCAAGTTTGGCAGCTAAAGTTGTTGTTCAAACTTTTTATGGAGTGAAAGGTCATTCAGATTCTCCCGCAAAGAGTCGTAGAGACGCTACTCCTAATGGTCAACTAGCATCGGGAAGGAGTCCACACCATGGCTTCCCTGTGTACTACGCCGGGTGTTCCACTGGAGGGAGACAGGGGTTCGCTGAAGCACAGCATTATCCACATGATTTCGATGGGATTATGGCTGGATCTCCTGCTGTTTATTACAATCATCTCAACGCTTACCAAATCCATGTGAATTCCTTCCAAAATGATACAACCTCACCTCGCTATATTCCTCAAGATCTCTATCCCATCATCCACGACCTAATTCTAGCGGAATGCGACATGCTGGATGGAATCAAAGATGCTGTTCTGGAAGACCCAAAGCGGTGTTCCCCTGATCTAAGTAAATTGCTCTGCGCTCCGCCATTTAATGCTACGTTCTCTACGGCGGAAAATTTTACCGATGCAATTGGATCCCCCATTCGCGTACGAGAGAATCCACCAGTTATCACATCTGCTCCAAGCTCTTCGAAAGGGGAGGAATCAGCGTCTGGAAATCAAGTTGGTAGCTACACCTCCAAAAGCTTGCAAAGTACACCTGAAGGCCGTGACAACAGAACATATGCGCCAGCGGGGCGATGTCTTACATATGAGCAAATTGAAAATTTGCGCAGTATTTATCAAACGTATCGCTACCCGAATGGTGAATTGATTCACGAGCCTGTAGAGTACGGCAGTGAGACAGTCTGGATAACCACAGATGGTGTCGTGGGTAAGCCATTTCCACCGGCTCCGGGGTGGTACCAATATCAAATATTGAATCGAACAGACAAGCCGAGTGATTTCAAGTACTACGAAGAGGTCACATTTGATCTTATCCGAAAGGCTCAAAAATTGAATCCTGCAGAAACGGATATTGACAATGTAAATTTGAATGCTTATTTTCGTAGAGGTAGCAAGTTGTTGCACTACCACGGTACGTCAGATCAGCTTATTCCATCGGGCTCGTCAAAGAGGTTATACCGTCAGGTACTCCGAAGCTACGATCAAGGGGAAACTGGTAGTCCTGTTCATGACAATTACCGGTTTTTTACCATCCCAGGAATGGGCCATTGTCGAGGTGGAGACGGTGCATGGAACTTTGGAGGTGCCTCTCAGACTGTTTCCGGAGGACGACCATATCGCTTCGATAAAATTCACGACGCCCTTCTTGCGCTAATGGCATGGACAGAGCGAGGTGACGTACCGTTACATCTTTATGGTGCTGCTTACCGCACAAATGAGTCAACAAAGCCCGACTTTGTCACAAAACCTTCCGATGAGCAAGCTTACAAAAATGGACTTAAATTTACCCACCGTCTATGCCCTTATCCTAGACAGGCAGTGCTGATAAACGCTACATCTCCTTACGATGCCGTTTCACAGAGTTGTCAGGAAAAATGATCTTCTCTTGCACTTTGTCATTAATCGATACCCAGATCGAGAAGCTTTATATGCTCAGATCTTATTTTAAGTCATGACGATAGTTTGTGATCGGATCACACGTATGTTATTTTGTATACCACAACCAGATAAATAAAAACCCTCACAAATCTGAAATTTCTTACATTGAGCAGCGTGGAATCTGTGATGAATATCTGTTGTGAAAATTGTATCGCGAAATACATCGCTTATAACAGCTTGGCAAAGGGAACTGTCCTTATCATTCTCAGCACGGAACTTCGTACTGGTACACTTTTAAGTATTTTACAAGGGCTGCAAAAGTGGTATGGTTCTTTGTCGAGATTGTAACAAGAACAAAGGGAGGTATACATAGTGCGCCCACGCGCTTTTCAAGTGGCGGCTGCTATATCGAATAACCTCTGCACTCTTGAATCAATCTTTTGGATTCTAGGTCAATGAAATTACAATTTGCTTTTAAGATTACATGATCATGCTTCGGCAATGCGTTGCGCCCATTGCCGTAAAGTTGTGCTGAGAACCTCGGGGAGATCTGCGACATCTTGTACAATAACAAAATACTCGAATGGGAAAGTGTCTAGATATCTACGCATTGTCAGTTGTGGTCGACCTTGTGCACCGGGTCTGTATTCCACAGAGCTCATTGTGAGAATGCTGCTGTTGGAGGGATTTTGGTTACCATTTTGAGGTTGAAGTGAATCTAAAATGATGAATACGACCATAATTCGAGCTTCGGCAGCTCGACGAAGCATGGCCTCTAAAGCTGCATGGTCTTGACAAATACCATCAGAGATGATAAGTTGTAGCTGCCATAGCTGCCCTTGGCTGCCACCCTGGTCTCGTGCTTCACGGGCCTCAACGAGAGTCGAAAAGCTTTGCCGCATCATTTGTAGAACGTTTGTTCCGCGTTGATCAAATGGTAGATTGGCGAGAATACGAGCACCTTGTGTCTCTCCTACAGTCTCAGTACCACTATTGTCGAATCCTTTGAGCAGCTCTACCTGACGTCCAAATTTCAAGACCCCTACTTGGCCAACTTCAAGGCGATCAAGTGCATTGCAGACGAGTGCCAAGCTTTTGAAGGCTAACACGCGATTGTGGCTATCCGACATACTTTTACTGTCATCGACACAAACAAGCACTTGATATTCACGCTTTTGTGGAAGGTGACGCCGCAACCATATTTTATCTTTGACATAGTCACTGGCAATAAAAGGGATAATTTTCCGCATGTTCAGACGTTTACCCGTCTTGAAATCTCCCGTGAGCTTGGTGGCCTTTGTCGGAGCAAGAATAAGGCGTAGCTGCTCACTAAGAGTGAATGCGTGATCGGCAGTGGAAGTACTATATAGCTTCCAAAGCTGTTGACCTAACTGTGCACGATCTTGCTCATCCGTTACGGAGGAGAAGCAAGTTGTCATGTTCTCGAGGTCGTCGTTCAAGTCTGTGACACTCTCTTCCTCAAGATCATTATCTATATCTTCTCCTAAATGGACCTCATGCGCCTCAGTTTGATCATGGTGAACATCTGAGGCTGTAAGACCACCTTGTGCATTCTGATCTTTTATTGTCGAGTTCTCATCGTCAACAAAGGTTCGATCGTCTTGTACTGTCTTTTCTACCACTTGTTCTTTCTCGTCTATCTCCAGTAGAGGCGCTTCGTCTCTTTCCTCTTCTTGGTCTCTAATGCCTACTTCATTCAGAGAATGTTTGGCATCCTCATCACGTGCAGCGCCTAGAGCTTGCATGTCAGTGTCGTCGTCAGGATTGATATGTTCGACATCGCCCATGTTATCGTCCACCGGACCTTCACCATTACGGTCATGCTCGTCTGAAAGACTCTCCTCAATGCTATCTAAATTCTTCCGGAATTGCTTCAAAGCGTCTCCCAACGAGCGAGACTGACGTTTCTCTTCCTCGCTCTGATGAGAAGAATCAGGATCCCCTTCGTTGTGTCTAACACTTCCTTTACTACCTCCAGTCTCTTCATCTTGAGATTGCTGCATTTGTTCAAAAGGTTCTGTTTCTTCAATTCCATCACTATCACCGGTAGCCCCTGTTTGTCGGCCTGCGGTTGATTTACTTGATTGCTGTTGATTTGCAGACTGGTCTGTGTTCTCATCGCCTGTACCAGCATTATCAGTTTGAAGTTGATCGGTCTCATTATGAGTTTCGGTTGAATGGCTATGCTTACTCGAGTGAGGAGGTTGAACACCATCATCGTTTTGATCGTCATGTGCATCGTCATCACCTTCGCTAGCATCTTTTTCGCCTTCTTTAGAAGCTTCGGCTGTATCTTCTTGATCATTTTCAATAATGCTATCATCATGGTCGTCTGGAGCTCCCTGATCATTGATCGAGTCCACAGCATCAGAAGGAAGTTGTTCATCAGCTTCTAATGGGTTTTCATCAACTTCTGCTTGGGAAACACCATCGAAATCTTCTACGGACATTGCATCTGCGTCATCCAGATCACTATCACCATGCCCATCGCCACTTTTACCATCCTCATCCATATTAATATTATCATCAAGCTCAAGATTATCGCCTTGCTCAGCCTCCTGATCAATTGCTCGTCCTAGGCCTTGGTCATTTGCGGAATCTTGAGAAGCATCATCTTCATGAGATCCGTCTTCCTCCGCGACGTCATTCCCATCTTCATTTTGCTCAGTCTTATCTTGACTGCGTCCTTCGGCATCTGTTCGTTCTCCAGCACCTTCTGCATTGTCTTTTGTATCATCTCCACGTTGTGAAGGTTTTTGTTCCTCGTCTTGATTCGAGCTGGTGGCATTCGCGTCTTTCTGTTGTTCATTTTTATCTTCACCATCATTCTTTTCTTCGTCATTACCTGCCCACGTCTTTTCATCGACTGCAGCAGAGTCCAAGGGATCCACTTCTCCCACAGTGTCTTCAATTTCATCCTGCTGAGCATTTTCCTCTTGATCCATTTTATCGTCTTTTTCACCTTCTGCATCACCAATTTCCCCATCAAAATCGTTGTCCATTTCACGAGCATTCTCTTCGTGCTTCGACTCTGCATTCTGTTCTCCCCCGCCTTCATTCTGCAACTCCTCCATTTGTTCATCATCTTTCAAAGTGTTTGTGACATCTTCGGCACCGTCTCCGTCGCCGAGACCAACTCCACCTTCTATCAGGTCACCCTTGTCATCATCATCGGCAGCTTGCTGTTCTTCGGCTTGGCGTGGCCTGCAGAACCCTCGTGATGCAAGTGACGTTGTGAGCTCGCACACTGTCAAAAGGAGGTCCATCAAAGCAGCGGTCCACGTTGAAGAACGTCGGAATAAACCCCGAATACAAGAGATGTATGTCTGGAAGAATGGCTGAAGTCGTGTTAAAGCTGGTAATATATATAGGGTACCACTAGACGAGGTGCTAGTCATAGATATTGTCTGAGAGACCAGCTCGCGGATCTCAGGAAGGCGAAGTGTGCGCTGGATGATTGCAAGATGTTGCGCCTCTTGTAGAACGCTACGATCTTCTAACTGATCGTCAACTGCCAAATATGACTCTGAGCATTTGCATAAATCTTGAACAATGATGAGGATACTCGAAATTGACCTGTCACTGGAAACGCCGACGTTTTCCTTATGATTTTCAGCCTCGTGTGACACTTGTGCTATGTTGATGAGTTTTGATTGCTCAGACCGTATCCACTCAAGCAGAGGAATGCAAAGCGGCTCCAGGGCTCGGCAAGTTTTATGTGAGCTCTCCAAAACTTGTATCATGCGCAAGACTGCAGCATTTGAATGCGCGAGAGCTTCGGACTCTTCTGCCGTAATCACACTCCATTCAAGTGTTTGGATTGCGTTAGCCACATTTCTGATGACTTTAAAAATGAATGTGGCATCTGCCAAACATTGCGAAATTGCAGTCAATGGGTCTCCTGTGCCGTGATGAAGAGACATTCCCAAAAATGTTTTTCCTTTAACTATCACTTCCTTGAGACCCGAACAAAGGCGCATCCAAGCATCCGATGTGTATTGAATCCGTGTTTTTACCTCAATAAGGGTTCCCGGAAGAGTGTGAAAACTGCCCTTACTCTCCAAGAGCACGCGCATGCGGGATCCGAATGTGTCAAGCCAGTAGAAATTGTGATGGAGGGAGTGGAGTCGTATTCTTTGTGCAGAAGAGATAAGGAAACCATTTTCAATATAACTTAATGCGCTCTGTAATTGACCAACATTGACATCTTGATTCCTAGTCTGACTTCCAATGCTATTGCGCAATTTTGGTAGCTTTGCTAAGAGCTCAAAATGCTTTTTGTTAACATACCCCACCTTGCCTACTGGAACGTCCTCCATTGGTGGTAAGGAGAAGACGAACGAGGATTGCGACATTAAAGAGCTTGACATCCCGTCCACACTGGTTACTGAGAGGCCAATCCTTTTGAGCTCTTTGATCAAATCGCTCCACGCTTTTCGCTTTTGACTTTCAAGACTCTTCACAACTTTCTCGTTTGCTTCTGTCAAGACGAGAGGGGTTGCTTTTGCCAAAGATGCGCTCCTTTCATATATCTCAATTGTAAGGCTTTGCAGATGAAAGCTTGTTTGTGTTACGCTCAGCATTGGTCGCAAATTGTCTTGAGCTATACGAGCCAGCGACTTGTATGTCTGACCCAAAT
The DNA here is from genome assembly GCA_037044235.1 of Meruliopsis variegata. Classification (NCBI taxonomy): domain Eukaryota; kingdom Fungi; phylum Basidiomycota; class Agaricomycetes; order Polyporales; family Irpicaceae; genus Meruliopsis; species Meruliopsis variegata. The sequence goes on from JAWLTJ010000001.1 coordinate 1,460,263, forward strand.
GGAGCAGATGATGAGGCACGGACTCAGGACTCACATGCCAGTCTTGATGACTGTTAACATACATCCCTACCGCATCTTCAATGCCGAAATCTTCTTCGGGACCTAGTAAGTCAAGATTCGGCTTTTCAAAAGATTGTGATGACACATCAGCAAGAACTGCATCGGCGCTTTCGTTCAGCACTGCTCTAAATTTTCGAATGCTTTGGTGAAGCTTTCTGTGAGTTTTCATCGCACTAGTTTTCAGCGAGTGAACATTTGTATCTTTCCAGCTCGCTAGCTTGACAAAATCAAGTATGTCTTTCTCTATGGCTGTTCGCTTTTTTTCAATGTCTTGTGCGATAGCGGAGTTGAATTGTTGGAAGAAACAAGCAACATTGAATAACATGTGAGAAGCTTGAACTTGAGCGTCAGAAGCACGATTCACTTTGTGAAGTAGCTTCAAGTAAGATGCAGTCGTGAACAAGAGTTGGAGCCTCTCTTCAAATTGACCCAAGGGAGAGCCTCGCATAAATTGGTCGAGCAGCGAGACAAACTCCTTTTTCTCATCCTCATCGACACTTGACAACTTGCACGCAGCTTGAAAAACGGTCATCCACCAGTCTTTGACTTTATCAGCCATTTGAATTCGTTCACGATTCAATAGACGCTTCCATCCATGAAGCTCTTTACGTCGCCATTCGATAATGAGTGTGGTCATTTCGTTCCGTTGAGGCTGTAAAGTCGTCTTGGAACTAGCATATGTTTCCCAATCTTCCGTGTGATGAAGTAAGCCTTCCAAAGCAGAGAGTAAACGATTGACTGGACTTAGAGCATCAAGCTTTAGCACCATTTGACAACGTTGCTTAAGATGATGTAAGACCTGTTGATCTGGCCATTCCTTAATCAATTTATCTAGTTGCTTTTGCACGGAAATTACTAGGCATGCAAGTTTGTGTGCATCGACGGGATCACCGTCTAAATAGAAATCTTTTTCATGCGTGGAGTCTTGGTGTATCTCAAACAAAGACATCGAATCAGCTAACATTTGCAGCTGCAGAGATGAGCTTGTAGCATCCAAAGACTCACTCAGTGAGTCATACTTGAGTTCTGTCAACTTGTGCACAAGATTTTTCCGGCTGTCATGAAAAAGATCTTGACCTGCTTGAGAAAGTGTTGAATCACTGAAAAGAGCAATATGTACTTTGTAAAACCTCAGAATATCATCGGAGCTGAAGTACTCATTCCGCGAGTAGTTTGAGCTTTGCGTGACATCCGGATGGGAGGCATCGTAATCCATGATGTCATCGTAATGAGGAAACAAAGTTGCAAACTCTTTCTCCTCAAGCTCTGCATCGTTCTGTATGTCAACATCAAGCTTTCGAATACGATATAAGCTGTTTTCTTCCTCGCGGCGGTTTTTTTCGCGTTCTTGGTCCAGTGTCCAAAGGTACCATAATTGGTCATAAGTAGATTCTAGCACGCCGGATTGGTCAATAATAGACATGCCATCATCAATGTCTTGAAGAAAAGATTCCAGTCTGGAGAGAAGCACTGGGGCAATCAACGACCCAATCTGTGATTGTGGCTTGGCTCGCATAGTGACGCTCAAGGATTGAAGTCGTAATGCAGAAACACTTGAGGGAAAAGAGCAAAGTGCGTTTAAAATGTCTTCAGTGCGAGAAGACATATCAGGACGGTTTGAAAGAGCAATGCTCTGTAGTAGCATCCCTAGCCCAAGCTGTACCATGGCTAAAATTGATGTGAATGGGACAAAAAGATCTTCAAGATCCATATACAACGTATTCAGACGTTTGACAACACTTGCGATCGTAATTTGCAAATCAAGTATCTGAGGTTCGCTTGCGTCGCCTTTGAAGAGTTGCTGCAGCTTAGACGGGGTATATATTTGTTTGATAAAAGTGTGCATTTCGCTATGCAGCTTCTGAGTACGAATAGGGTTCGTTCCACGAGGCACTGTCGTTGCACTATGTTCCAACTTTTGAAAATGTTCTTTAAGATGGTCGATGGAGACATCGATTACGTCTACCCATAGATTACTTTTGTTACCGGTCACAAGGTCTTCAACTCTCATCAAGGCATCTCTTTCTTGACGTAAATAGCGAATGCGAAACTCCATGATGTCTACTAGAGTTTGTTCAGTGCCTAAGGGATCAATAGGAACACTTGATACGTAAAGGAGTAGTAAAGCCATTGACAATTGAAGGAAACTTTGACCCTTTTCAAACAGACATTTTGAAGGGTTACCTGAGTCTGAACTGACATTCAACGTGTTTACGATGGATACACACGTCAAGCATTGTTGCGCGACGAAGATTAGTGACTTGCTGGAATGAAACGAGTCTACTATGTCTTGTAGATAGGCTGGAAGGCCAGTTTCTGTACTTGATTCCACTTTTTGCAATAAGATTTGTATCACAGGGTCTTGGTCTTCCTCAACAAAAAGAACTTTACAAAGGTGGGGTATCAATCTCTTCACTAAGGAAGTGAATACTGCCGTTGCTTGACTTGCCCGATCTGGCTTATTAGAAGATCGTATACAGCCAATTATGTTGGCAGAGCGACGTAAAGAAGTTTTACGACTCTCTATGTCCTCCAAAGAGATGCGAAGTTTAGGAGAAGTCAAATCGCAAGTACTCTTCAGAAGAACTGGTCTAAAGAGTTCTTGTGTGTTGCAAACTGGCTCATCCTTATACTTTGTAATCCAATCAAAGTTTCCTCGGTGCATGAGAAGATCATCAGACTGTGTCCAAGAAAGTGCCTTCAACGCAATGGATGAGCTCAACGGGAAAGCACGACTCAAGGAGACATAGTCTGAGAAAATTGTTATCTCCTGTTCCATGCCAAGTGCACCTTCAAGAGCTGAATAATGGTTAGAAAGCGCGAAAACAAAGAGAATTGTGTCATCGTCGACTGAAGACTGAGATGCCTCCATTCCTTTGTTGGAGCCAATGGCTTTCTGAAGAGTAAGTATTGTTTGTTGGGCAAGGGCTAAAAGCTCTTCACGTTGATGTTCGCTCAAACCCTGAGGAGCCAGTAATGCAGAAGTGATATTTACAGCATTAGTCAACAAATCCTTTGGAAGTAACAAGCGGTACTCCTCCAGACTTCGCATTAGATCGGCTAGGACTTCCGCTTCGCGCTTGGTAAGCCTTTGTGTGAGATATGCTCGCCACATTTCTTTCATAGCATGGCCAGATGTCAAGTTGACGTGTTCAAAGACACCTTCTGAAAGAGATTGTAGCTCGACCAACGCTGATGCACAATCTTCAGAAGACGCTGAGAGGTGACGAATCATTTGTCGCATATGATCAAGTGCCACTATCAATATGCTTGTGTCCACTTGGTCGAAAGTATTCGACCATCTGTAGATGAGAAACTCGTTCAAAATTGACATTTCCTGAAGGACGTCAACCTCATCGCATGCAGCCAAATTTTGAGCAAACACGTTTGCTACGAGCTGGACCACGATGCATGTGCGATATACCAGAGCAAAAATGTTTTGGTCTCTCTCGTGAAGACCCTCCACAGTGTCCCCGCGAGCTAAAATAGCTGATTTTTGCAAAAGAGACAATCCTGATACATCAAATGTGGATTGTGTAAAATTTTGTATGTCGTTCAACTGCTGCAGCTGGCTTGTTGCCGAAATGTGTACACCAAAGCAACGACTCAGGAGAGAACGCACAGAATTCGGATTCCGAGCGAATAAGATCGGATTGGTTTGTACGTCAGGACCGACGTAATGTAAAAATTGGAGCTTATCATCCATTTCCTCACTGATTGTGTGCTTGACGTTCTGCAATGCCGATTCCAATGCATCCTTGAGGTTGACATCATAAACAAAATTTCCACCCAGGGTGTGCTTTTGCCCTGAGTTCAAGGATCGACAAGCGAGTCTATGATCCGCTAAAGTCGCCGAATCTTGGATTGAAGCCCATGGTAGAAGACTAGAGCTTGACAGCTCATGTCTGGGAAAATTCAGATCGGAAAAGGCCGCGTACTGTTTGTCTGAGTCCGGACACCCATCCAAATAGATTTCAAGAGCCCTATTGCGCATGGCCCGACTAAGTTCACCGTACTTGGGATCCATCGCAAAAAAGATACGAAAATCTTTATGGGGCAGGATTGTCTCAATGGAGGGAGCTGCGCTAGGGTCCGTGTTTTCCACTATTCCGCGCTCGCTGAGAACAATACAACCATCTGGCTCAAGGAGCGAATTCAATCTATCAAGAATTGATGATGATGATAAGTTCGCTTCGTCGAGAAGTAGCCATTGACCTGTGCGCATTGCATGAATCACCGGTCCGTCCCGCCATGCGAATTTGCCGGCGGAATCGCTGCGAAGAGAGTACGAAAGAAGGGCACTAAAACTGTTTTGCAGATGGTCTTCATTAGCCAATTGAAGAGAGTCGCAGGAAAGCACCTCATGAATAGCTGAATTAATCTTCTCTACTTCAACTTTGTGTTCAGGATTCGAGCGTAATGTCGACTGTTCAGAACTAAGAAGCTCCGTTATATGTTGAATCCTTGTAACAATCTCAGCCGAATGGTAATTGGTATTGTAGTATCTTTGCTTTATGCTTGAGACTTCCTGAAGCAATTGAGAGATACACTCGCTAAGCAATGCAACCTCGTCGATTTGTTCAAACCCTCCTATGATGTCTGTAGTATCAGTGCCTTTATTCAATCGTACCTCCTGAAGGTGGCTCCCAGTCAAATGGGCAAGTTTACGAAGTAAGGATGTTTTTCCAACACCGCTTTCGCCCACCAGTATAGCGGGCCATGCAAGCCGAATACATTGACCAAGCGCTTGTGCAGCTGGAAGCGATGTCTTGCTAACACCTTGACGATCAGTAACTTCTACAGAGCGGACTCCTTTGCTGCTTGCCCTATTCAATAAGACATGCCCAATTTGAACATGCTGTGGAGTTACAAAAAACCAAGGACGCATACATATTTGCGGCGTTATCCCGAATGCATCCTTGTAAACTTGAGATACCTGGGCACGATCCTGGTGTTGGCGAAAACGCAGAACATAAAGACTTGCAAAATATTTGATTGGATCATGTCCTTCTTCGAAGTTGAGTCCAAGCTTTGCGTGGGTCAAATCAAGCCACCTCAGTAGATCTCGCAAATTAAACTCCCATGGTTGGCCTTGCTTCCCAAACGTTGCCGAGTCTAGGAACAATCTATGAAGGCGCGAGTTAAAATCGACCATTTGTCTTATGACTTGTGGAGCAAAGGAAGGATGTCTGGTAGTCATAATTGAGACAAAATCTTCTGCTGCAAGATCCTCAACATAAACTTTGGTGAAACGATTTAAAAAAGATTTCGGGAGACCTTTTCGTCCACCACCTTGATGTTGCGGATTCTGCGCCGCAAAAAGTTTGAAGTTAGGGTGCTTTTGGAAAGTACGTCCTAGTTCAGGAATAAATATCGATCCCCGATGATCCAAACACGAATTAAGCCCTTCCAATACAGACTGTGAAGCTAAGTTCATCTCGTCGAGCAGAACCCAACTACCTTCTTTCATTGCTTTGAGAAATGATGCATCTCGCCAGTCGAATTCTCCAGCATTTCCTCCCTCTACTGGAAGGTCTGCACCAAACAAATCGGAAAGCTCCGTCTGATCCGACAAATTTATCCTCGTCAAATTGTAGCAACATGACTTTGCCAAGGCCACAATAAGACTAGTTTTTCCAGCGCCTGGACTTCCTTCCAACATTATTGCACGATCTTTTACCTGCAATGCACGAAGAACACGCATGGCATTCATTGCAGGTGTGCGCGTTGTCAGGTCGAAAGAGCTTGAACTAGTTAGCGAGGGAGATAAAGACCCTTTGCGTTGTGGAAACCCTCCAACAGAAAATATCTCCTGTGTACTCATAATGATTCTTGCACTGGCATCCATCTTGACGATATCAACAGGTGACATATTGGAGATCTGAAAGATTCGTTCGGTAATTGTCTCAATCAGAGCCACAATCTGTTTGTGAGGCTTGCTCGTAACCAGAGGATGTAGAGGAAGCCCATCCACGAAGGTCATCATTGCTCCGTGAGCAAAAGCGTGGTTTATCGAAAAGCCTTCCCTTACAGTGTAATCCATGAAACGAGCCCATGAAATCAAATCCCTCAAACCGACGCTGCTAAGACCAATTGTGACTCCAAGGTTTTCCGAAAAAAATTCAAGAAAATCTACCATTGGTGCGCTCCATTCTACTCGACGTTGTTCCGTCCAAATACTGTCAGTAATGGCTATCAGATCCTCTCGCTTAGTCACTTGTGGTACCCATATCTCTGTAAAACGATTACGCAGAGCTGGACTGAGCTCCTTTTTTCCATAGTCTCCTCCGGGATTCATTGTTGCCACAATCTGAAAATTTTCATTTGCACGGATCTCGATCATTTCGGATTGTTTCGCCCCCCCTTTCTCGGCTAAAGTAAGTGTTCGACTGGGCTCCAATATACTGTTGAGTCGCTCTAAGACACTATCATCAGCTAGTGATATTTCGTCGAGCAATATGTGGTTGCCGTCTTTCATTGCCTTAACCAAAGGTCCATCATACCATTCAAATAAGGCCATGCTACGTTTGATACGAGCTCGAACCGCTTCGATCGATGCAAGGGTAGTAGCTTCATCGCAATCATGGGCAAACCTAGAAAGTGCGTCTAGGATCGCATCTGTATTTGATTCGCCATCCATGTCGATGCCATTCTGAAACAAGATTTCCAGAGCAGTCTGCTTTGCGGATGCACGCTCAGTGAATCGATTTCGCAAAGGACGCTGCCCACCAAGAAGATCAGATGCATCGGTATTCTGATGGCAGTTGACCGTCAGTAGCTTTTGTCCAAACGCGTTTGCAAGTATCTGACAGACGGAGGTTTTCCCAGACCCAGTCTCTCCCACAAGAAGAATCGGTTCGTTGTACCGCAGTGAGGAAGCAACCAGACATACTAGACGGGACATGGCTCTCGTCCATACAATGCCGGTGTCTTTCGTTGACAAGAACAATCCAGATCCGAGCTGTGGACCTAATAAAGAGATCATGGAGGCTTTATTAGAGACATCATATAAAGAATTGACTTCTATCTTTATTTTTAGAGTCTCTTCAATCACTTGACGGACCACCAAAGCATCTTCTGGGCGCCTTGCTCGCTCCGCAATCAACATGTATCCATTCATAGCCAGTTGTTGATAGTTATCTGCTTGACGCATGCCCCAGCGGAACAGGTCCCGGAGAGTGGCAAAAGCTTGTTTCGTATCGAATACCCGACTTGTCTGTCTTCTCCGCTGAAGCTCACGGAACACCCGAACAATTTTGTCTGCATAGCTTGGAGCAATACGACATCTTTTAGCAAGGATTGTCTGCAATTCTGCCTCAGGAACATCGTCAAAGTGAATTTCCAGAAAGCGGTTCCTAAATGCTCGGCTAAGGACCTTTCGTCCTGCGTACAACCCTGGAGGGTTCTGCGTAGCGAAAAGCATGAAGTGTGAATGAGGTTTGATCACCTCACCAGTCTCAGGAATAACGAGCTCTCTGTTATCATCCAGTAGACGATTTAAAGCCTCCAAGACGTCTGTTGGGGCCAGATTAAGCTCATCTAAGACAATCCAGTGGCCTTGACGTGCGGCAGTTACCAAAAGACCCTCTTGGAATGTGAGCTGACCGCTTTCAGGATCGGTAGAGTATGTTCCCAAATATTCCTGCAGATCTGTATGTTCGTGATTGTTGATTCGAACAAACTTGTGACCAGTGCGTCTAGCAAGATACTCTATGGCACTTGTTTTTCCAGCAGATGTAGGCCCCTGGATTAGAACAGGGCTTCTCCTAGTTAAGGCTGCACGGGCAAGACCTACTAATTTTTCTTGCACGGATGGAGTAAGAATATAATCAGAATCTTCCCCTTGGCCCTCACTTCCAGATTCAAGCCAGAAGTGACCTACTAACACATGTTGTCCAACAGTTGAGGTAGGGCGAGAGGGGACAAATGACATACTTGAGTTAGCATTTTTCGCCTTGCTAATGAGGTTTGCAGCAAGTATTCTTTTCACACTCTCGGCACTTGATGCGTTGAGAAGTAAAATGAATGACATCATAAACCCCTCGAAAAGTGAACGCCGAAGCCCATATGTTGAGTAAGTATCTTTTGCGAACACCAAGGCACGAGCTAATGTTCGCACAGAATAATGAGGCTTTTGATTTGCACCATCTGCTAGCTTTTGCTCAGAAGCCAGCTCTTTAATGTGAAGGAAACATTGTGCTACGTCTTCTATAACTGTTTTGTCGCCTACCGCCTCTTGGCCAATGTACTTTTCGATAATTCCGACCAAAGCATCATGATCTTCATCAGGGCCGGGAGCATATAGCTCGGTGAAACGGCTACGTAAGCTGTTAGGAAGATCCTTTTTGCCAACGTCTGTAGCAGGGTTCATACATGCGAAAAGGCGAAAATCTTTATGGCGTGAGATTGGTTCTAAATCGCCTCTTTCGCTCAATACGAGACTGCTCTCTGGAGATTGGACCAATGCACTCAAGCATTCCAATGTTTCGGCTGTAGCCAAATTGACTTCATCAAGAAGAATCCATGTTCCTTCTTTAATGGCTTTCACCAAAGGTCCCTCGACAAAAGAGAAAACTAGGCTTTGCTTGCTACTTGTATGCTGTGCAGAGAACTGCTGAAGGTGACTTTCAAATCTAGTCCACTCCTCAGCTAGCGTAACAGCATTAGATTTGTCAGCCTCGGAATGGGATAATTGCTTCGTTCCGTGGCTCGTGAGACGTCGTGATTTATTTGCGGGTTCGGTCGACTCCTCGATTTCTGGATTATCATGTTTCAAAAACTTTTGGCGGGCGATTGTGAGAGACTCCCGCCACACATCGTGGAGCTTTGCCCACTTGCCTGCCTGCAATACTTTCAATTCGGCTTTTAAAAATCCTGCATTTCTTCTTGCAGAAAATGTTCTACGGAACAGATCAACCCAAATGTTATGCAGTTCCGTCGCTGGTAACCTTGGATCGAGTGGCTTGAAGCCTCCAAGCAAATCAGCACTTTCTGTTTGCTGGCTCAAGTTGAGAGCAACAATTGGCTTGCCAACAAGTGCAGCAAGGTGTTGAACAATCGTGGTTTTGCCTGTCCCTGTTTCACCAACTATTAACGCAGGCTCCACGAGTGACACGCAAACTGAGAGTCTCTCTAAAAGTCGCGAAGCTGGGCCTGTCAAAGCAAAAGTAGAGGAGGTAGGAGCCATATTGGAAGAGATCATGCGTGAACGAACGAGACTTGCCCTTCCAATGGTGATCAATTTGCTGCCTTCGTCTGTGCTTTGCACACGGAATTCGGGTCTCCTTTGACGAACGGCATGCCAAAGTGCATTGCGGTCAACGCTTAAAGCATCGGCGATGGCGAAGAGCATCACGACGAATCTGTCTAAAGCACCTTGGTGCGCTTCTGTTGAGCTAAGCGCACTTATTTCTGCATCAGCAATAGACGGGGGAGGAGGAGCAGCACCCAGAAATATGTCACATCCCTCTAAAGCAATCTCTTCTTGAAGAAGTTGATTGGAGAATGGTGCTCTAGCTAGCACTTTGGAAGCTTTGCCACTTTTTGCAATCAAGCTTTCGATGCGTCGAGACCATTTGAGTACGTCGTGTAGAGATGGTGTCCGTAGCGTCCCAGAGGCAACCGTATGTCTTGTTGATGGAGCATAAGACCTTTTGTCTTTGCTTAAATCACACAGCTTAAGCCACGTTTGCACTAAGCGCTGCCGCGTACCATCTTCAGCCAAAGCTAAATGTTCATTTTTACTGGTGATGACCTCTACGACATCTTCTTTGGTGAGAGCGCTCATCTGAACCTCGTGCCAATGTGCACTGCCGAGAAACACGGGACCAGGAAATGATTCATCAGACTGGAGTGGCGCGACTGTACGCGTTGCAAACATTGCGAAATTGCGACCTGCTATGATCTTTCCTCGATGGCCTAAGTCGAGGGAAGGGCGTGCACCGACAGTTTTCTGATTGCTCATACTTTCCACCAGGGGTTTGAAAACCGACAATACTTCACTACTTGCTTTGTCGATATCTTTAAGAACAATCCACTTGCCTAGTCGAACTGAGCTTGTCAGAGCACCTTCGACCCAATCGAATGTACCGGGTCTTTTTGTTGATGAGACAAACGATCCTATGAGAGACTTTGCATCTACTCCTGACTGATCTCCAAGCTGCAATGTAACAATTTGCGAGGATGAAGCACTCGATGACAGACTCGAACATGCATGCCGAATCAAAGACATTTTTCCACAAGCTTCTGGTCCGGATAGTAACACTGGCAAGTTGCTCACTAACATATCCGCCATCTTCTCCGTCGCCTCAACAATGTTGCTTGTTTCCCTAAATGCTGGTGCGTTAGATTGCGTAATGGGATCGCGACGATAAAAACTATGTCCTCCGAAATGTGTCATGCTTGCATCTGGCCCATCCTCGAGAGTATGAAGGACCATATGGTGCATGCATTTCTGTGTATCGTTGTATGCCATCTTTCGCCTCTGAGCTTCAGTGATTGGAAAAGTCCAGATGTCAACAATTTCTTCCTTGCTACCGGTTCCTAGGTTGACAACGAAGGCCCTTTCAGGATCATCATAGATTGGTCCTTCTATATATTTGTTCTGCAGGCGTATGAAAGCGATTTCTGACAGATCCTCCAAGATAGCAAATACTCGGAGCGCAAATATCCTACACTGAAGCGTATAGTTCTGCGAATCGCTGAAGATACTGTAAAGATTAGTGATGGTTACGGGTATTAGCGAGTCTTCACGAATGGAAGGTGAAGTGGCCAAGAGACGGTACAACGATACGAGAATAGCCGGATATGCGCTTGCCTCTGGGGCACATAGCGACAATTGTTCCAGGGAGAGGAAGTCACAGATAAGCCTGTTGGTAGCCAAATTAGCCGAAAGAGCACCAGAAGAATCTACACTTACAAGTACAATTGTGGACAAAATGGAAGGAGAAATGCTTGGACATACAGAATCCGCACGACTGACCAGTCCTTCCACCCAGCACCTGAATGTTGCCGCGCGTGCTCGACTAGACGAACGCACACATCTAGGATGATAGGCTGAGCATACCTGATTATGGCTTCGCATGATAATACTGGGCTCGACAGAAGCATTTCTGCCAAGGCATCGAGAAGCTCTTGCTGCGAAGCCTTAGGAGATGTGGCATGTGCCCATTGCTCCAAAATACCAATAGCACGAGATGGACTTGGATGGATTTGGTTATCTTTGACGAACTGTAGTATATCCACAGCAGTCACCTTCAAATCTAGTCTCATTCGAGAAGACATCTTCCCGAAGCCCCTCCTCGTTGACGTTTGAGATCATAAGAAAGGGTGCGAGAACATTACATCTTCATAGCCACAAGACCAAATTTTTGCTACACGTGACTCTCATCTCCTCCACTGGACACAACCACTTACGACACGCTAATTGAATCGATGCCGTCAAAGCCAGGCCGTCAAAGCCAGGCTTCCAAATTTGTACACATCTACTAGACTGATCACTGATTAAGTTCTTTGTCGTCGGGACTATCTTCATGTCAGTCTGCATGCTCAAACCGAATTAGCAGTGCAGTAGCCCTATGAGCTCGTGCGATGTGCAAGTGATATTCCTGGCGACTTCTCCGTCAGGTACGTATGTACATTAGCATAGGACAATACCAAAATTTGTGTTGCCCATTTAAGTTCGTGTGTTGCGAGTCGACTCATAAAGTCGTAAGTCAGGCTGCTTCAGCCTCAAACAAATATTGTCATGTGCGAATATACTGAACTCTCATTGAAGCTGCTCACACTTGCTAGACTTTAAGAAACGCTCGTATCCGAACTGTGTGTGCATCGCATACCAGGAATGGTAATATGCCAGGACTTGTACCCAAGTTGTACCCAAGAAAAAAGTTCACTAGGACGACCAACCTGGTTATATTTTTCTCAGTAATGTTCTCAAATTTACATGGTGATTGGTGAAGAAGAACCCCCACCATTGCTGAAGAAATGGAGGACTACCGATCAGACATAGAACTGCGAAGTAGCATCCTTCGTATCAGTCAGCTGTTCACTAAGATTCCAGAGATCTTGGCACAGCTTGGCATTCTTCGACGCAGGGGTGTTATAGTGTGGACTTCCATACGTCCCAAAGTAAGTATCCCTGTTAAATATTAGTTGAAGTTATATACTCGAAGTAAGAACGCACCAGCTGTTGTCTTCCTCGAGAGCAGGTGACGTCGCTCCCTTCAATGCCGAAAGGGCACCATCACTAGTAGGGATGAAAATCCAACGACCGATTGGAACGAAAGGTGTTGACTCCCATAGATTGGAAGCGACTAACCCTGGGTGTACTGCGACGGCGCGGATCTCGTTCGGCTTGAAACGCACGTTGACTTCGCGAGAAAAGAGCATTGCCGAAAGCTTGCTTTGACTGTAGCGCATGTATTTGCCGATTTGCTCAAAGCCCATTTGTCGGTTCACCATCTCTTTTGATGTGAAATCGAGTCTTAGGAAAGGGTTCACATAGGAGAATGCGTGCGCTATAGATGCTAGATTTACGAGTCGGCTTGGATGTCCCGACTGATGAGCAGTCTGCACCATGACCGGTGCTAGCTTTTGAAAGAGAGCAAAGTGCGTGAGATGATTCGTTTGGAATTGCTGCTCAATCCCATCGTCGGATAGCTTGTAATCGGCTGCCATTATGCCAGCGTTGCAAATGAGTATGTCAAGACGCTGCTCTTTTGCGAGGAACAGTTCTGCACATTTGTTGGTGGAGGAGAGGTGCATAAGATCCAGAGGGACGAAGTGCACATCGAGAGCTTCTTGTGTAGAGTCATTGCTACGCTGTCTCTGGAAGTCATCTTGAAGAGATTTGATTGCGCTTTGGGCCTTTGATTCATTGCGACTCGCCATGTAGACTCTAGCTCCATGGTAAGCTAGCTGACGGCTCTAGAAGGGCAATCAGCAATACGTTCTTCCTACAGTGCTTATTCAACGTACAATTTCCAGTCCGATACCGCCATTGCCGCCCGTCACTAAAGCGACTTTTCCATTCAGAGTGGGAATGTCATCGGCAGAGAAACGTTCTTTCGACATGACAATGGAAAGGTAATGAAAGTTAGAAGCAAAGACTCCTCAGTCTGTTCCTCGATGAATAGCGTTCGAGCCACGTACCCGTTATACACTACCGGCCAACACCAAGGCCAAACGTCCGAGATATATTTTCCGCCCTCGGAAGATACATTGATACAGACTCAGCTCCTTGACATCCTCCGACATATACTTTTTACATTCACAAATAGCATAGCCTATCCTTATATAGGTACATTTATATACATGTCCTACGTTCCTATCCAACAGTTGCTAAAAGGGCTTTATCTTCCCTCAATCGACGTATGCCCACACTACTGCGTACATAACCAGTAACGCGTACGTCAGAACGCAGGAGCTCATATATATTACGCAAGAGATCTGCTAAAAATGAAAGTATAGACCATCGTGAGTCTCTGGTCATATGGCCATGATCCCCGAGGAACGTTTGTTCTGTTGGACAATAAGCTCACCCTCCTTGTTCTGCTGACATACTTACCGCTGATGACAAGCACTTTGCACGAGCCGAATCCAAGTCCTGCATCCATGAACGACAAGCACGAGCAGAGAAGCAGCGCAGATTTGTCTTCTCGCGTCCCTGGTGAACTAGCTGAAATGCACAGTCATCTATAGAACATGAGTGCAGTACGTCTCAGTATTCATTACACCTACCTCGACCTTTCAGTCCAGGTGGAACATCACGGATCACCAATTCTTCCAAAGGTAGAGGCATGCGATACAGGTGATCGTCAGCCTCCTGACCACCCGTCAAAAGAAGGACGATATCGTTGCACAAGACAACAGTGATCTTACGTGCACTACGCTGTTTGACAAGAACATCGTCGCGAAGAATATGACGAGGCCCCATCCATCGAGTGGGCTGTGTGAGGTCCAATTTAATTCGAGTTTCGGAGGACCCGGCATTCAATTTTTCTGACAGTGCTGCTAGGCGCTCTTCTGATTGACGTTGGCGAATAGATTCGTTTGTTGTGTCCAAAAATCTTTGAGCTGTGTTCATAGCATCTCGGAGAGCTAGGATTTCGTTGGGATCTATGTGCTCGTTGGTATAACGGAGAATTTGAGAAATTAATAATGGATATCGGGTCAGACGTTGCACTTTGAGAAAAACGTGAGAAGTATAGGCAAGTGTGATATATATACTTACTCGGAATGAGAAGGAAGTGACTGAGGTCTAATCCTCGTGCGGAAGGGTGCTCGTTTCGAAGCTTGGCTAGTAGTGATTCGAGCTGTATGTTTCGAGTCCGCTCCGACGCAAGAATACTTGTGGCCGTCTCTTGGTTGACACAGTACGGAATGTATACAGACATATTGGCCATGTGTGTCTGTAGAACATCGCCAATCTGGGTGATAAAGAGACGTGAAGTGCGTTGACGTCCCTCCAGATCCGAAAGAAGGGACACAGCAGCCAACAATATTTCTTCTACGTTCGCAAAAATGACTGTAGCAGCCTTTGCATCTAAAATAGGTTGCATGGCGTTGAAGAAAACTTCAACAATGATCTGCAAGTCTCGAACGTGGGTGGATTCTGTTGTGATAAATTCGAAAATGGCCTCTTGCCGCTTTCTCTCCGAGTCAGGCAGGTCTCGCACAGTGTCCGCACCCATGAGGCTTGTCCAAGAGGTATTCGTAGAGCCTCTAACCCCTGCCGGATGTTGGTCCTGTGACTTATCTCCAGAAGGTACTGATGCTTCTTCCGTCGAGCTTTCTCCTTGTAATGACTGAGTAGCAATGGGTCCAGAAATAGTTGGTGTCACACGCCGTTCTCCAGGAGAAGTCGACCCGCCTGCCGCTATACGACTACGAATGCTGCTCAACAGTCCTGTGCCAGCTGCTATGACAGACCCACCGACTATGGGGTGTGGTGAGGATGGTGAGGGACTAGACGGCTTCTGATTGCTTGCTTGTACAGGTGGAGAAGAGGCAGAACTTGCCCCAACTTTCTCGCTTTGATGTGCTTGCTGCATCTGCTGAGTCAATTTGACGTAACGGTCATATGCATCTTCCATTCTCTCTTCGGGTTTCTGTTCTTTGGGCGGAATGGGAGGCGGTCGCGATGGCCGCTTTGGTTTTTCGTGAAATTGTCTAGAAGACTTCTTCTTTTTTAATGCACCAGGTGGATGTTCTTGCTTTCCTTTCTTGATCGTAGATTTTCTCCGATGAAGAAAGACTTCCTCGGCACCCTTTGGAGACTTGACGACATCTTCATTTTTGCTGTCCTCCATCTTTTCGCCATCTAGAACAAGAATACCAGCAGCTTCCAGGACTCGTAAACGCTCTGCAGCACGTTGCTGTTGGTCAGCAACAGTGTCTTCACGGTCTTCATCCCCTTGTTCCTCGTCATCGTCATCCTCACTTGTTGTCCAACCGGTGGTCGAAATACTGGAGTCAGATGACTCATCTGTATTTTCTTCTTCATTTGTTGCTGACGCTGTTTTCTGCGACAAAGCAAGAGCTCGTCGGAAATTCTTATCCCTTTTTTCGTGTTAGTAAGATTTGGACATCGCAACTGTACAAACTTACTCGCGACTTCGTTCCATTGCTCGTTCTCTTTCATCCTTCTGAGATAAGCGAATAGCATCATGCAAATCTTTGTCTTCTGTTGATGTGTTGTCTATCGCTGGCATTTGACTCTCTTTGACCGAAAGCGCCGCAGACATTGCTCCGTGTGGAATACCTTCTGCGTTTGAGCCTTGCTCAACTGTCAGATCACCTGATCCAGATGAAATGGAATGGATGAGCGTCGTCATTGCATGGTACAAGGGCACGACAGAAGAGGAAATAGAGGGAGAAAGGCTCAGCAATGCTCAGCGGCAAAAACAACACAGAAAGATCAAGAATGGAGAACATGATGAATTGAAACGTTGCTACGAAGTCTCTTCACCATGCCTTCCCATTTGATCACATTCCCCGCTCTGCCCTCGTCAGAGCGCGCGCAGCGTAGAGCTTGAGACCCACACGGCGTGGATGAGGAGGAACAGTGACAAAGGGATACACATGAAGAGAAGAACAAAAGCGCGGACTAGATACTAACCGCTCGATAGGATTTCAACGTAGGTAGCCGGGACCATCAGGATGCGCTCCTGATCGTCCAGAACTTTGAGCCAGTCTTGGTCCTGGTCATCCACGACATCAAGTAGTTGATCTGCGGAAAAAGTCATCTCTTCGTTGGAGGCTCCTTCGAAGTCATAAAGAGCCTTGGCCTTCTTTAGATGAGTGATTTCCTGCACATAAGTTCTAGGAAATGTCCCCTTTTGACCTGAAGCTCCGGTTAACAGTGTGCCGTACCACCAGTCATTCGCAACATCTTTAGCAGGGTTTGCTAGGATCACAACGTTGTCCGAGAATCCTAGATCTTCATCACGCTGTGCTTCATACGGATACAATGTGCGGACGCGGAGTGCTTTTGTCAGATCAAAGTCCTGTAATTGATCGACGGTATCTATGACTGGCACAGCCGATCCATCGGCACCGTCTTGCTCTGTAACAGGTGTCTGTGCCTGTCTCTCTTGCTCGACAGAATATTGTCGTGGCGTGTCGAAATGTTCTGGCTCTTCATTTTCATCACCGCTTTCCTCTGCTTCTTCTCGAACACTAGGTTCATCTGGAATTGCACTGACTTTCTGCTGCTCGTGCATCTGATCAGCAGCCAAGCTATTGGCCCAATCAACAGATTGTCTATTTGGGTTTGTCACCAAAGATGAGTTGTCTCCAGAAAAATGGGTCTCTTCTTCTGCAGGTGGACTGGGTGGCGGTACAAACTTCTGAACAGGTGCACTCGCATCTCCGATGACCTTTCCTGTTACGTTTGCTGCGCTACGATCATTGGTCTGAGATTTACGCAAAGAGAGACCGCCACGAATCTGGCCCAAAAGGGCACCTCGATCAACTGGTCCGCTTGGAACCATGCTTGGAGCAGCAGGAGCGGGAGGTGCAGGAGCGGGAGGTGCAGGAGCGGGGGGTGCAGGGGCAGGTGGCGCACTAGAATCCGTGAGTGGTGGTGCAGGTGAAGAGCTTTGTGGCGGAGTGGGAACGATATTGCTGAACAATGCAGCTGCCAAATTCTGCCGATGTGCTCGAGAAGTGGTACCTGGACCATCAGGATCGTCCTCATCATGATCTCCATGCTCAGATTCTCCCCAGTCGTCATCATCATCTGCTGGAGCACCACGAGGCACGGGAGGTGCAGATGCAGAAACAACTGGCGAAGAAGTTGGACGTTGAGGAGCTGGAAGACTTATGTCAAAATTTGAAGGCGCAGATTGAGGAGTGTCCTTCTGCTGCTGCTTGAAGAAGGGATTGGTGCCACCTGGTGTCGCAACACTGCCATTGGACTGCATTCGGTGAAACGGATTGGTACTAGGGCTTGTTGCAGTGCCTTGCTGAGGGGCTGTAGAGGTGACCTGTTCTGCAGATAGATCACGCTCTTGCGCTGCAGTGTGGACTGATGCAGATTCTGAAGCTGGTGGAGCTGGTGGCGCTACTGGTGCAAGTTCTGGAGCTGGTGCGGGGGTTGGTGGCACTGGTGCAACCTTATTAGCGTTAGAGGGACCCTTCGATCGACTCGGAGGTGGCGGAGGGGGACCAACTTTACTTTTGCGCGATGGTGCAGGTAAATTGGAACTCTGCTTCTGAAACTGTGCCTGTCTCTCTTGGAACAATTGCTCTTGCCTGCGCGAGTTCTCCTCTTCTTCTTCTAGTTTTTTGAAACGAGCCTCACGCTCTTCTTTCTCGCGCTTCAAGACTTCTTCTCGCCTACGGAGCATCTCTTCTTGTTCGTCCACTTCCTCCCGAGCAGCTTGTATTACGGGAGCAGGAACAGTGGCATCACTTTTTTCCTGATCCTTCAATTCCGATTTGATTGTTTTGACTGCTTCCTTCTCCTTCTCAATGCGCTGCTGTTCCAGTCGTGCACGTCGTGCGTCTTCGCGGGCTGTCGTCTCAGCATCAGCTTGTGCAGAGCGCGCCGCTGCCTCTGCTTTCTCTGCAGCAAGTCTATTCTCAACAGTCTGATCAGACGTACTTTGTGACGACACAGGCGCGGAGATTCCTAGCGCCCGTTTCCTCTCTTCAATACGACGCTGTGCTTCCGATCTGAGCCATGCCTGCTTTTCCTCTGCACTCATGTCTTTAGGAGGACCCGACGTGGCAGGAGTAGCAGCTGCTGAAGCCGGGGGAGGTGATTTGACCGGTTGCCCTGAAACACGAGGAGAAGTTGGTGACGGAGAAGCAGCGGACTGATGCGGCGATTCTTTGGAGAAGGTCGGTGTGGCTCTTCGACTCGAATCAGTCTCACGACTGTAGTCCGAATATCCGCGTGTCGGCGTCGAGTACCCATCGCTGTAACGGTCAGAGCGTAAGAAGCCATCATTTCGGCGATCGCGGTCTCTGCTCTGATCTAATTTCTTTTCTCGTGACTTCTTGTCCTTCTCCTCCAGGCGTTTCTCGAGAAGCGGAAGGCGCTCGTGCATCAAATGCAGCAGTTCACGCTCCGCCTTGCGTCGATTTTCCGCAGCATCTCGACCACCACGTCGATTGTAGTATTCAATATCGTCTTGAACACGCTTGATTCGGAAGCGAAGCTCTTCCATCTCCTTCTCCACCTCACGGTCGTCATCATCTTTCTCGGCATGCGAGTCCAGCATACGCTGCGTATGAGCGAGCTGACGTTTCATCTCGCTCAAATCCTCTGCTGGGCTTTCTCCCCCATAGCGGATGGCCCGTCTGTCAAGATGCCGAGCACTACTGCGGTACCCAGTATTCTGTTCATCGGTATGTTTGTAGGCCGCAGCATCTTGCTTCTGGATAGGATTCTCGTGGAAAGAAGTGGACTTGCCATACGCGGTATTCTTATTGGACCCAGCTTCCGGGATATTCAGACCCGTCGTATGACGCACATTGGCGTCACGCTTGAGAAGATCTTTGAGGAAATCCACGGAGTCAGATAAATCGCGAGCAGAAGGTGGAATCAGTTCAGGAGGCAAATGCTCTGGGATATCGTTTCCGTTCAGAGCTCGATAGATTAGTCCCATGGCCACATGGAACTCTGCTAGATTCAACTTTCCCCGGTTCTCAGTGTCAGACAAGTGCCATATCTGCATCAATTTGTCACGGTCAAGACCGCTTTGGCCAAACACTTCCTGCGCCACATCACCAGAAAGAAAGCCCGTGCCCTTTTGGTCCCATGCGCGAAAGATGGAATCGTAAGATTTGCGTTCATCTTTGGAGAGCGCCCAAGGAATCTTGGGCTCTTTGGACCCTTGTTGCTGCTGCGAGAGATTCTGAATCGACCCTTGAAAGGACGCAGGCTGCATGCTAGCATTACTGAAATTCATATTACTCGCCAGCGGAGTACCGCCTTGAAAAGGTTGTGCTGCCGGGAGAAATTGTGCAGACATGAGCTGCATACGAGGGTCCAGTGGCATACCTGTCATCTGGGGGGCTAAGCCTGTGGGCTGCATGCCCATCATACCTCCTGGATAACCAGTCATTTGTGGTTGTATTCCTGGGGAAGGTCTTGGAGAGGACTGTTGCATCATGCCAGTGGGTTGCATCTGCAGTGGATTAGGCGAAAGATATCTAGGTTGTGGGCCCATTGGCTGTTGTGGCAAGCCAGGTTGGCGCATCGCACCCAGACCAGCGGCACTATTCATACCCATACCCATTCCAGTTTGCTGAGGCATGAGTCCAGTGGGATTCATTCCCATGCCCATTCCGGTTGGCTGGGAGCCTAGATAGCCAGTTTGCTGCGGTGGCATGCCCGTGGCCATTGGGCGCTGCTGAGGCATGCCCATGTATCCTGTGGGCTGCGGTTGCATGAACCCTTGCTGTTGCTGCTGCCCAGGCCATTGCCCACCACCACCTCCGTTATACATGGTATCTACAACAGTACGATGGGGCACGCTTCAATGAATGGGATGGTAGATGCGATGGACGTGGAGTGTGGTGCATTACGCCAGCAAGCAGGCTCGGAATTTCTGCCCAAGGCACACCGCCACGCGAATGTCTATAGATCCTTCCAAGCGTTCGTCACAAAAGAATATACCCGCCGCTTCCCACACGCACTAGCCAGGAATGCCTACCACAACACCTGCTCTCCCGCCCTTGACACCGGTCCATCTCGCTCTGGAACACACTCGATTCTCGCAATGGTTTCCACGATATAGAAGACACACCATCAAAGCCACCATACTCGACTTGAAGACGATTCAGCCTGATTTTGTAGAGTGGCTCGACGAAGACACCTTGGTTCTTCCAAAAAATAGTGAGAATACTTTGTTGCGACAGGGTAGTCCCGTGCATGCGCCTGATGATCCTGAAAGCGACACGAGTGATGATGAAGGTGATGGCGTTCAACCGCGAGACTTCGGTGCGTTGAATGCCAAGATCAGGCAAGTAATCGAAGATTATGAGGCTGTCTTCCCAAAGCTGGAGTGGAGCGCGCCACAAGATGCAGCATGGATTCTTCCCGGATCTACACTTCGCTGTTCCACCCCAGCCGATGTGTATTTGCTGCTGAAGTCATCAGACTTTGTCAACAAAGATGTGGCGCAGTTGCAGGAGCTGAACTCCATGGCAGAGCACTCCATGTTTCCCAGTCTGGTTCTCAAGAAGTTCTTTACCATCCCTACCTCGCATGAGTTTCGGTGCTTTGTTCGCAATGGACGTCTTCAAGCCATCTCCCAGCGAGATGCTGGGACGTATTTTGAGCACCTGCAGTCTCCGTCACAACAAGACATCATCCGCACCAAGCTCCAACATTTTCACTACAACGTCTTGTGGCCCAACGAAGAGTCTCAACGCTTTCCGATCGCCGATTTTGTATGGGACGCCTATTTGTCACGGGATCAGAGCCGTGTTCTCATTGTAGACATCAATCCGTATCTGAGTCGCACTGATTCTCTCTTGTGGAGCTGGTCAGAAATTGATGAAGAAGTCGAACGAACGACGGAAAATGGCTCGGATTTGAACCCATTGCCCATGCTGCGGTTGGTTACGTCTCGAGCGCAAACTACGCAGTCGTTCCCTACATATGCTCACAATATGGTTCCTAGCGATGTCATGGACATCGCACAAGGCTGCGATATTGCCCAATTTGCTCAAGACTTCAATTCAAGCTTAGCAGAAGCCGCACTAGACAACAGCTCGAGTGACGAGAGCAATGGGATCGTGTACGAATCCAGCCCAGGTCGATGACTGTTCCACAGCAATAAGTGTACTACTCTCGGTCTTTATGTCACACTGTATTATCTGCACTTCCCGCACATTGTATTGTAAACATGCATCACCAAATAAATTATGCTATCCTAAGTGCCAGTGCAAGCGGGCCATGCGCGCTCTACATGCATACTATTCGTCTCACTGTGACTGTCTCACGGTGACTTTGGAAAGAGAATTTAAGCTGCGGAACGACCACCACGCGTGGAGGACCGGCCATTTCGAGCACCTTGTTGCTGCTGTAAGTGTCTTGTGCGCTTGCTGCTGGCGACTGTAAACCCATCTTCGTCCACTTCGGGCACTACTTTTCCTGCGGGAACTGTTTTCCCCGTCGTGGATTTCTTCTGAAATCCTTTGTTGGAATATTTACCAGCACCACGGTAAGCGCCATTTGCTCGACTTTTGCTGTTCGCTGCCCCGTTCGCCGGTTCGTGTGTCACTCTCACCTCCTCGGTGGGAATGGAGCGCTGGTTAACAGGTTGAATTTCCAAATCGCCTAAATCGTCGTCGTCGTTTGCTGACCAGTCAATCACTTTGGGGGACGCAGTAGAACCGAGATTGGCCCAAGCATTCACATGGTGCGACGATGCGCCATTCGTTGTCTGCTCCACTGGCTGTCTGCCCACATTCTGGCTTTGTGCCATACGGCTGCTGTCGTGAGGAGAATCTTGCTGTTCAACTGTGACTTGAGGTGACTCAGACGGTGGTGCACTTTCTTTTAGCTCGGACGCTTGTCCGAATGTGATACTACTGACAGGTACTTCTTTCGATTCACTGATCTCCCCCACATCAGCTGCAAGAATGTCGTTGTTCAACGTTGCAGGTGTGTTGAGGCCTTGTAAGAGCTCTTTGACCTGATGGAAAGGGGTGTCGCCCAGAATACGATCAGAAGAACCTTGCTCTACTTTCCTGATGATCGTCTGCTTTTCATTGAAAGACATGACATCATTGGAGGACGATAAATCTGAATAGAGCTTATGAACAGCAGCAACCTCCTGCCCTGTAGCGTGTTCCACGACGGGAGGCAATGGCACCGGCGCGAAAGATGCTGTTAGGGAAGGCTGAAGGACCGAGTGCAGGTGTATCAATTGGAACACCGTCTCCAAATTGTCTTCTTGGCGGCGAACAATTTCGAGATTCCTTGATGCTTTTGCTTCCTGTGACTCCACAATCTGTACAACAAATGCAAGGATCAATACGATGAATCGCGCCATACGAAGGCTTTCACTCACCTCAAGGGCCTTGGACACTTCTGATAACTCTGCCACGCTTGCTTCCAAGCTTTTCTTAGAGGCTACGATCCGCCTCTGGTCATCATTGAGCTGCTTGTCATCAAGAGATTCATAAGCAATGGCGCGATGAAGCTTCTTGGAGAGGACCTTGATTCGTTTTGTCAAGACAGCTTGTAAAGGGCTCTTGTCATCCTGTTTGGCGTCCGAATGGGAAGCGGACTGCTCCTTTACATCCTGCGCTTTGACCTTGACACTATCATCCAGTTTATTTAGAGCAGGAGCAAGGCTAGTGAGTGTGGACGCATGCGCTTCCTTTGCCATTGCATCGTTCCCATTTCCGTTGGCGTGAGCATGTTGCTTCGATTTCTTGTTCTTCTGCTGCTGTTGTGCGCCGGGAACCACGCGGGTGGTGGTATGTGATACCTGAGCCATGTGTACAATGTCGCCGCCGCTTCTTTCCGCAGAGTACGGCGACGACGAAGGAGAAGGAGATATGGTTAGAATATTCAAAGAGGTCGCTTGATATGCAGCCGTTGCCCGGAAGCTGACGAGTTCGCGTCCTTCGATTTCGAACGCCGTGCTGACACGAGCACGGTCTAGAAAACGAACATTTGAGGTGGAAATAATGGAGAGAATTTTGCTAATGGGTACAGCATAAAGTTTACTATGTAAAGTTGCCAGGTACAAATACATGGAATAATAACACAGCAGTTCAGCTCTCTTTGATTTTGTCGAGGAGCAAATCCACCCGTGCCCCCAGGTTGGGTTGGCCTCGTTGTCGGCCTATTCTACTCCCGCTCTGACGGTGATAGTGCTCTTGACGCTTTTGACGTTTTTTTGCTTGCTCCTCCCTGGACAGCGACGTTTCTCCTGATGAAGAAGGCTCCATCTTCTTTTCCATGCGGTGCGTCACACCACCTTGGATCAGGCGTTGCGCTTCTTTCTCTGCAATCTTCGCCTGCTCTTTTTTCTGCTCCTGTAGTGCTTCTATCTGTGCATGGGTATTGCTCCCACGTCTTGAGATCTTTCCAGAAGTGACTAGATGAAGAGGCTCGTTGCTTTGGTCGGACTCTGGAGCAAACCTCCCTTCGTCACGCTGCTCTTGCAGAATCGAATCATGTGCTGGTGAGCTTTGTTGCTTGTGCTGCTCCTTATAGTAACGCTGCTTCACCTTTGCCTTTTGAATGAGATCAGCTTTAATTTTTTTGGCTAAACATGATGAGATAAGGTGTTTCCCTTCCGCAAGGACACTTACCTTTTCCCAAATAGGCTCCGTCGGGGGCATGGCTCGGTCCTACCTTGAATCCCGCCTTCCCTTTCCCCTTTACTCTGGCCCCATCGGACGAAGCACCTTCCAAGGCAGCCGATCTGTTGGGTTGGAACCCGGATCGGGTCCGGTGTTTCAAGAAACTTCGCTTGTCTTTGCGGATAGGGGAAGAATCTGCCATGACGAAGGACGACAAAGTACGCGTGAAGATTTACGCATTTCTTTGTCACACAACTGGTGGTGGGAACTCTCGTTTGTGGGCCAAAGAGCGGACAAACATTATCAAATACCGCTCTGAACAAAAGAAGTCTTCTGGTGGTGACCAAAACAGCTTCACGTAACGCCCAGTCTTTCTGGAAAGAGGGCAATAGGCCTTTCATTTGATCGATTTATGTCCTACTTTCACTGATTAACTCATCTACGTTTTAAATCTCATGCAGCAAGTTTATTGCCATTCACGAATGACTAAAGATCAAAACTATCTCATAGGGTAACAGTAGACTGTTATGTTTTGTTTGTCAAATATGTAGTAGATTCATGTACAATCGTATCTCTAGTATGATTTATGATCCTTGAATCAAAGTGGCACCTCCACTCTAGACAACTTCATTAGTATCTTTTCTTACTTGTCTTTATAACGTACCATGATGGCATCCATCTCTTTTTCCTCAATGGCCAGTGCAGGTGTTTGCCAGAATCGTTTGGGAAGGTCGTGGAGATCTTCTGCAGCGCCGTTACTTGCTGGGCTTTTAGACTCTGAATTTTGGCTGGAATGCAATGGGTGTTCTACTTTCTGTATCTTCTCTGGTTGGAAGTGTGGCCCAGAAGCAAATACTTTTTGGAAGTGCTCGAAATCGTTTGCTACATCTTGAGGAGCTGCGGGATGAGGATGAGGGGTATGTTGTTGATCATGGTGAGACGCTTTTCTGTCTGGAAATTTGATCAGAGGTTGGCGTGCTTCCTTTGCACTCCGAACCAGTGTTCTTCGCAACATGTTCTGGCGAAATAAGAGAGTGATGATGGTGGTAGGCTGTACATAAGATTCGCCTTCCAGTGTCACTGTAGGCTCCTCCACGTTTTCCGCACGACTCGGGACGTAAAGGAAGCTTTAATAATACAAGAGTAATAAGTAATACAAATTCGTTATATTTTGCAAAATTCTAATACGCGCACATCACGCGACGAAAAGCACTGGTACGTTCAGCTTGCGTGGCTTTACCATCGAACACCATCCAGATCAGATAGCTATATTGTAACAGCATTCACGTAACAGACGTGCTACTACGACCCAGACTAAGTCCCCTCCTCAAGTCTGCTCCGTCACACGTGTGGATCGATCACCAACGCAAGTGCTTACTTTCTACGGTCATACATGTTCCATTAGAGTTTCGTTTCGTGCTTTGAATCGAAATCTTTGAGCTTCTTCTGATCGTTTTGTATACCTTGGTAGAATATTTTTTGTTGTGAATCCAAAGCCCACTCTGATCAGGATGGCCTCATCTGCAGAGCACACCAATCCTTCTATCACAGAGGTTTCATCCACCCGATCCAGTTCGCGTGCCAAACGCCCGAGTCAAAAAGCAGAGGAGATTATCGAAGATGCTGTGAGCACTCGTAAGCGAGCGAAGCAAGCAAAGAAGAAAGAGTCTGGTAGCAAAGAAGTGTTTTGTATTTGCCGCAAAGAAGATGATGGGAGGCCAATGGTCTACTGTTCCGAGTGCAAGGATTGGTGAGTGTAGACAAGTGTGGTGTGAAGGTTACTCACCGAGAGTGGATCAGGTTCCACTTCAAATGTATTGGGCTTACCGTCAAAGCGGCAGAGAAATTGTCAAAATTCGTTTGCCCCCCGTGCCAGAAAATCACGGGGAAGTCATCTACAGGTGAGTATTACAACGGTCGCCTTGGTTGTAGCCCGACACTATGGGTCACACTCTGCTCGATGGTCATCAATGCATCTATCATATTCTGCCCTTTCATGAAAGAACGTTATTCTTAAGCGTATATCTGTGGCGAAAGAAGATGCTGTGACAGTGTTGTTCGGACGAGTATCAAGGAGCGGAAAGCGGTGTGCGCGGCTTGTTTTTTCTGAATTGAGACTGACGGGGTACTTTCTGTAGCGAATGAAGGAGATGGACAACATATAGAGGAGGAGGTTGAAGATGACGAAGAAGAAGAAGAGGAGGGCTCTTCTGGAGGTGGAAGTAGCGCGTACTCGTCATCACAGGACTCAGATGCTTCCGAGAAGATTGCCGTAAAGAGGCGTCGAAGTGCGGAAAGCTCTCCAAGTAAGCGTGTCCGCTCAATCTCAGGACCAACCGCAAGCAGGGAACAGCCATCTCAATCGTCTGTTGCTCCACAGCGTAAGGTTTCAAATTCTGGGATGGGTGCATCGAGCAGTACAGCCGTAGCTAGAAGCAGAAGCGATGCTTTGCGCAAGCATGCTCAAGACCAAATCATCAATGTTATCGGAGACATATTCCGCGAAGGACCCAAGGCCAAGGCAGATGACCTCGAAGAGCACATCAAAACGTACGTACTCGAATTCGAGAAGGCTCTATTCAATGCAACAGCAGAAGTTGCCCCAAATTCTCGCTTCCAGTCCGCTGGTAAAGCGTATCGAGACAAATTGCGAAGCTTCTTGTTCAATCTCAAGGATAAGAGCAACAGAACATTGCGCTCGCGCATCGCCTTGAACGAGATCAGTGCGCTCAATCTTGCCACAATGAGTAGTGAAGAGTTGGCCAATGATGAAATTCGCAGAGAAGTGGAGAGACGCAAGCGTGAAAATCTTGAGCAGAGCATTCTTAAGAGAGACACGCAAGCACCTCTTCGTAAGCTAACGCACAAAGGAGAAATCGACATCGAGTACGAAGCAGCCCCCCAGCCACGCGAAGCAGACGTTGCAGACCAGGCCCGTTTACAAGAAAGAAAGAGCGCCCCAATCAGTGCTTCTGCGCAATCCCACACTCCGTCTCCTCCAAAAGAGGGAAACCAATCACAACCACAACGAAAATCCTCACTTGCCCATTCACCAACATTACCTCTCGATTTTACCAATGTCTGGACAGGAGAGAGAAGTGAATCTGCAGAGGAACAACTTCCCACTGAAGACACAGTGGAAGACGCATCTGAACAACAGGGAGAACAGCAGAATGAAGGAGACGATGAGGTGCAAGAGGGAGCAGCAGACAATTTCATTGATGACTTCCTTGGGATGCCCGAAGGGAGGAAACCCGATGATGCAGTTGTCGATGCTGAACCAGAACAGGACTCAGACCACCATTTAGAACCCCTCCTGCCCGAACCAGGCTGGTGCGGCTCCATAAATATGCCTGACGTAGGGCTTTTTACGAGTGCTGTGCGCCATGTTGCTGGTCGAGCGATGACAGACGATGATTGGAAAAATTTATTTGGTGGTCCTCACGCCATTATCGAGGGTAGATTACCGTACGGGAGTGCTATTCCTTACCTTATGCAAAGTCGCATAGCACCAAGAACTGAACTGATTGTGATGACAGTGGAACCCTCCTGGGAACCAGAAAAAGTTCCTGAAAATGCATCAATCTCGTCTAAAGAAGATAATGTTCATGCATTTGCACGCCTGATAAAGTATTTTAGCGGCCGTGAGAGGTATGGTGTACTTCAATTGGTCCCGGGTGTTCGTGGACGAGCGATCAAAGATTTTTACATGGCCGCTCTTCCCAAGGATGTGGCGATTCCTGAGTGGTTTCAACTCATGGATTCGTCACATTTTCAAGGGGAGCGTTCGCAAAAGAGAGAACAAGACCTCTTTTTGTTGGTCGCAGTCCTATTTAAGCATACTCCAAGTACAGAAATTGCCGCCCCTAAATCCAGCTCCACTCCCATGCTTGATGACTCCAAGTCGCCGTCTCATGGTGCATCCCACAATGTTGCTAGTCTGCTCACACCAGGATCAAGTACACTTCAGGATCTTCTCAAAGCCGTCGGTGGCTCGCGAAGCCCGGCACCACCATCAAATATGTCCCCTCATGACTCCGCACCTCCTCCACTCAACCATGCCGGGCCAACAGTCAAGGCACTGGGAGATATGCCAAAATCGCAACTGGAAACTATGCTGACCCAGAATCCGTCTTTGGTAGATAATCTTTTGAAGACCCTTGGTCACTCTCATGCAGCTGCTAGCCCCTCTGCTGCTGCCCATGCTCCACCCTCAGGACCACCCCCAGGACCACCCCCTGCAAGACCACCGCAAATCCCTTCAGAGAGTTATACGGGACCAGGTGCTCCTCCTCCACGTCCCTATGGATACAGTGCGGTCGGACAATATAGTGCTCCTTACAGGCCTGGTTATGGGCCACCATCAGAGCCGTATGCATCATCCGTTCACGGCTACCGGGACGCGAACGCGTACCAGCGACAAGACGCATTCGCACGTCCTCCAACGGGACCCGGGTCCCAACGGAATCGTCGGCGCCATTGAACATGAACTGGACCGGTTCTTTCACTCATAGTCATTACTTCTCGACTGTTGTATCACTGCATACGCTGTTTCTCAGCGCCTTGTATTACATATGTGACCATTCTCGAACAGAATTCGTCAAGTGTCAGTGAATTAGTCGAATCGTGTCATTGCGCTATAGATAGAATACATTGTGTAAGCTTCCTGCCATCACCACTTTGTCTCAGGGCTCTGAATAAATGCTTCGTAATCTTCTCGATGGAAAAGACTGAGTTCCGCCTCGTTCTCTAGACCAAGGCTCGCTAATGTTTGGCTGTCATTTGTAAGAATCCAATCGGGATGGTCCAAGTTGATTATCAAGTTTGTTGTTTTACTCCCATGAGCCCTTGTGTAGATTTTAAGGGTGTCTAAAAGGGAAATTTCAGCGTATGTCATGAGCGCATTCTACACCACCCACCAAGTTTCTCCACCCAGTTGCGAAAAGCCTTAAATGAAGGGGATGTGCGAATTTGCTCCTTGCAAGTGTCTCTAAGATGTGCGACGGTCATCTGTGTGAGATCAATGTGCGGAAGTACAAGAGCTTTCATGGAGCGATACGTAAAGCTTTTAATGACGCGCACTGTGATCACAGCATCAGTGGGTGGGCGAAGCTTGTTAGACTCGATGTTTTGGCCTTCCTCGGCATCGGAGACAGGCTTGAAGCGATGAAACCCACCGGGTAAAAGCACAGGGTTTTGTTCGTTCTCTATGGTGTCTAGAGACCCCGTATTAGACATCCTGCAATGCGTGATTGAGCAGACAGTTGAGGTCGAGCACTCCACAGGTTCGCGCTTGTCATTTTAAACTTTTTTCACTTCAGTGGAAATTGACCTGTGTGGCAAAGCGAACGTCGCGTCTGGTCACGTATTATTTGCGCGCAATCCCTTTCCCTCGTACTTTCATCAACAAACACCCAGGCTTGCCTGTCCATACATTTCTTTTTCATAAGAGGATTATACAAGGAGCAATTGCCTGCCTCTTTTATTTCGGACTACACTCGCAAGCCGCGCATGAACATTCAAAACCTTTCGAGCTACGGTATGTTTTTCTATATTGCCTCACTTGTTTCTCACTCACTTCTAGACCCCTTTGCGGACACGGGTGAAGAGAATCTTCATACTGTCGAAGGAAAGGATACAAACGAGAAGAAACAGGCTGCACAACAAAACTATATTCACATTCGCGTCCAACAACGAAACGGCCGCAAAACCTTGACGACGTTGCAAGGTCTTCCAAAAGGTACGTGAAAGTATTCAGTGGGGTTTGTAGTTTCTTATGCAATATTGGTCAGAGTATGATCAAAAGAAGATCTTGAAGGCCTTCAAAAAGGAATTTGCTTGCAACGGAACAATTGTCGATGACGAGGACTTAGGCCAGGTCATTCAACTTCAGGGTGATCAACGTCAAAAGATTTCAGCTTTCCTCATCGAAGAAGGAATTAACAAGCAAGACGTAAAGGTACACGGTTTCTGATGCTCTTCTGAAGAAGACGTCTCGAGTGGTACCAATACTTGTCTAATCATGACTCATTCTCCGTACCAGTCACCCGACCAGCATTCCTTTCTCCTCATGCCCTCTTTATGCCCTCTCTGTGAACACAAGGATTTGATCCGTACAGTATCAAAAAAGTCCACACTCTTGGATGGCCAGCAGCTGCAATGGGCGAGAAGAAAACGGAAAGACGTGGCTTCCATCTCTTCTCGATAGAATCTTTTCGTCACTTTTCCTATACTTCATGACATTGTATCATCTCTGCATCATTCAAATTGTGTACTTTTTTGACGATGATTTTCAATAATTCTTGCATCTCACTCTCTTCATTGGTCTCGCCTAGATTTCGGATATCTCGTGCAGTGCACACGAAGGCTAGCTAACTGGACGTTTGCCCTATTCATCTTCCTACGCGAGCATAGATTGGGGCAGGCCATCAGTGTGCACTGTACCATCGCGTCTAGGCATCGAAAAGACTTGGACCCGTTGCCAGACTGGCGCTGTGCCTACCTCCACGCAGGAAGGAAGTGGGTGCAAGGATCGCAGAAGCGCACGCTTCGCCAGCTCATGACAAAAGCGGCGCTCGCCCGAAAGTTTCTTGTTCGTAGATTGGTGACTAAACTTTCTCTTCGTCCCACCATCATCATTGACGTACCCTTTTCTGACATAGCGTAATTGTTTCATAATGGGTCTCCGTGATTTCGACATCAAAAAATTTGGGGGTATTCCTCTCGATAAGTACAAACCTGTACCCGGTCTGACCTTGTCATCCAAAGGTTTGACTCCCGAGCAGAAGTCCCAACTGCAATTCAACATCAACCTTCTCCGTGACTCCATCGTCTTCTTCACTGCTTCTGGTGCTGCTCGTGGTGTCTCAGGTCACACTGGTGGCCCCTACGATATGGTTCCAGAGGCCGCCATTCTTTTGTCTCTCTTCCACAACGAGCCCGACAAGTTTGTGCCAATCCTTTTCGATGAAGCTGGTCACCGCTCAGCCCTTGTCTACTTGCGTTCCGTCTTAGATGGCTACATGAAGGCAGATGACCTCCTCAAGTGAGTACGCCATATCTAACTCGCTATGGATGCTAATCATGATTCTCTTTCAGTTACCGCCGTGCTCACCTCGATCACGGTGGACCTCCAGGCCTTCCTGGTCACCCTGAGCGTGGTTTCACTCCTGGTGTAGAGTTCAGTTCCGGTCGTCTGGGACACATGTGGCCCATGACAAACGGTGTTGCGATCGCCAACCCAGACAAGATCTCCATTCTGATCGGTTCCGATGGTTCGCAACAGGAGGGAAACGATGCTGAGGCTGCCCGTCTTGCTGTTGCTCAGCAGCTCAATGTGAAGTTGTTCATCGATGACAACGATGTGACCATTGCTGGTCACCCAAGCCAGTACTTCAAAGGCTTCGATGTAGCCAAGACTCTTGAGGGTCATGGTCTTCAAATCTTCCGCGCAGAGGGCGAAAACTTGGACTCTCTCTTCCCTGCTTTGATCCAAACCCTGAATGCCAAGGGACCTGTTGCTCTCATCACGAAGCGTAAGATGTGCCCAGGAATCAAGGGACTCGAAGGGGAAACTCACGGCCATGATGTCATTCCTGTCGACACAGCATGTGCTTATCTCGAGGAGAAGGGATACAATGATGCAGTCACTCTTCTCCGATCTATCAAACCTGACCCAAGCCCGCTGAAGTTCATTGGATCTAGCAAGGACAAGGGAGCCAACCGTAGCACATTTGGAGAAGCCGTCAATGGCGTTCTCGACAAATTGAATGCCAAGGAGAAGAAGGAGAAGATTGTCGTCATTGACTCCGACTTGGCTGGATCAACCGGTCTGGCAGCCATCAAGAAGAAGCATCCTGATATCTTCATTTCCTCAGGTATTTGCGAACGTGGTAACTTCAGCGCCGCTGCTGGTTTCGGCTCTTTCTTGCCGAAGGGAACATACCGTACCGGTGTTTTCAGCACGTTCTCCGCATTCTTGGAGATGGTTATCTCGGAAATCACCATGGCTCGTTTAAATCAGTCGAACGTCTTATGCCACTTCTCTCACTCGGGTGTAGACGAAATGGCTGACAACACCTGCCACTTTGGTCTGAACAACTACTTTGCTGACAACGGGTTGCCCGATGGATACACAACTCGCCTCTATTTCCCAGCTGACCCTCAACAGATGACTGCCTGTGTGGAGAAGGTCATCTTCGATGAAGGTCTCCGCTTCATCTTCTCCACGCGTGCCAAAGTACCTTGGATCACCAAGGAGAATTCAGACGAACGATACTACGGACCTGACTACAAATTTGTTCCCGGAAAGGATGAGTGGATCCGCTCTGGCTCGAAGGGTGTTGTTGTCACGTTCGGTGACATGGTGTACCGCTCCGTCAGTGCCGTCGATGAGCTCCGTGCGCAAGGTCATGACATCGCGTTGGTCAACAAGAGTACTCTCAACGTCATTGATGAAGAGTCCCTCCAGAAGATCGGGAAGGCTCCCTTCGTTATTGTCGTCGAATCACTCAACGGTACGACGGGTCTCGGTTCCAAGATGGGCTCGTGGCTCCTTGCCCGTGGCCTCACCCCCAAGTATGCTTACATGGGCATCAACCGTGAAGGTTCTGGTGGTCTCTGGGAGCAGATTCCTTACCAACAGCTTGGTTCCGACGACATCAAGGCTGCTATTCAGAAGTACATCTAAGCAAGTCCCGTGCGATTATAGAAAGATCCTCTTTCCGTCTCAAAGAATCTGTTGAATCTGGCGATACAGTAGTGTCCCTGCCTCTAGTGTGAATACAGAATGAATATATTGCTGCAGACTCTACTTGAGTGAGAGATCCAAATTCGGCCACATTTTGGCCATCAGAGGTGTCGGAAAGAACCGCTTCGCGTCCATTCTGATTGGCTAGGCAGGCCCCCGCGTTGAGATATTTATTATCTTTTGTGTGCCGTGCCTTCTTATCGTCGGTAATCAGGCCAATTTGTTAAAGGTCTGCCCTCAAGTGAAGTCAATCATTCGCCTAGTGATGTGTCCCAGAGTCGTGAGAACTTTGTCCCATTACTTTTCCCCGCCTACATGACGTAGTAATCACCGATGGCAACGTATCAGTATGATGGATAGTATTATCAATTACCTTCAATAGTGGCACTTTATTCATACCTTGTTCCTGCACACAGTGATAAATTATTCCAAAGCATGTGCAGTTTCAAACTTTGATCATTAGAACGGGTGGCGATTAATCTATTCTCCAATGCACTAGCGCTGCACGTCGCATCAAGTTTTTAGTCACTGGGAAGCCTACGCAACCCAGTGCATGAAAAGTTAGAGCAAAATTCTCCAGAGACTGCGCCCAAGCCTCACTGCCATCTCGGTCCAGTCGGTCAGCCGCCAGTGTAGACAGACGCGCGCAGGATCATCCGAGTGATCTAAGAACTACTTACCTTTCTATCCTTGATCACAGTCTTCACGAAGAGGCCTTGATACCATTACTTTGGAATCATTCATATTACCGGTAAGTACAATAACCTCTCTACATCCAAATTACTCGTGAGACTTTGCGTGCTGTTTGTATGAAGAACGGTACGGGTGCTTCCGAACAAGCCGACTTCTGCAATCTGTCTGAAGCAATCTTGTCTTCATATGGCCTTCGAGGCGCTGATCCACTCTTCTCGAGTGTATTCAAGCATTCGATCGCAGTTTGCAAAACGTCTCATGCATTTCGGATGTCTGTTACATTTCAATCCCCGAATCCCATGCTACCCTCCAGGATTCCAACTCCCGTTCCTCGACTTTACGTACTAATCTGGTCCCTTGTAGTGTGAATTACAGGCGCATGCGTTAGAGGCCCTTTTCAAGCAAGCACTGTAACAAGAGCGATATCTGGTTCAAGTAGTGACCATACCTTATAGAGACTCACTGGAACGACTTTCCTGACTTTCGAACGGACCGCTGGTCTACTCTAAATATTTCAGCTATGGGCTCGCATGGCCCTCAGACTTGGGTCAATCCTCAATCTGGGCCCCATCAAAACCCAATGATTGGATTTTCCTCCGGCGCCAATCAATCTGCTCCTGTATCGCAAGAGACGAACTCGAGTCAAGGAATGTCATTGCTGTCGCAAGCTCTGCAGGCGACTTTATCGCACCCGCCCAGGAACCACGAGTCGATGATGCCTCCTACCTCATGGCATAACTCCACTCCTGGCAACACATCTTTGGGTCACACGCTCTCGCCTGCTATGCAACAACCTATGCAACAACCTGAAGGTTTTGCAGGCTATCCTCCTGGTGGCTCAACTGATTTCAGTACACAGCACCTACCTATGGGATCGCTGTCTAGCTCTTTTTCCGCACAATCACAGCTTCACTATGCTGGGCCACATTCTCGACAGCTTAGCAGTCATACCATACCGTCCAATGCACCAAGCGCTGCTGCCTCAAGACCGCAAACGCCTGGATCGCAGGTAGGTTTCGAAGTGGGGTCCAATCCAAACAATGCGGTTGCATTTTCTCCCTCCAGTATACAGAATGGAGCATTTTCAGGAAGCTTTACGGGTACCACGCACTTTGTCAATGGCGCAAAACACCAAGGAAGGGTGGTTCCCGACCTGCCCTCGTCTTACGTTAGTCCTCATGGCGATTTGCCAGGCTCGGCTGGCGTAAACAACTCCACTACAGAGCTAGGATTCGCGGGTGTAGGGCCATCTGCCTCTTCTCAACATATGAGCAAGTACTCTTCGCAAACACCCAGTTTCCCAGTCTCTAGAGAACCTTCTGTCCCACACGAGAAGCACCCGTCACAAAGTACTACCCGTCACCAAAATGATCATCAGGATGAACCTTCCGCAGAGTTTGTGCAACGGCCAAGACGAGGTTCTCCGGATCTTGATGCACTCAAGGCAGAAGCTGATGCAGCAGATTTGACACCGGAGCAGCAATCTAAGGATGATCCTCTGGCCACAAAAGTTTGGAAGATGTACGCACAACAAAGGGCGAGCATGGCCAATGCGCACCGCATGGAGAATCTTACTTGGCGAATGATGTCCATGACCCTTAGAAAACAAAAAGAACAAGAGTTGCTCGAGAATGAGTTGCAGCGAAAAGACAGTGCGCCGCAATCAGAGGAGCGACCCACTTCTCTTAAGTCCCATCCCACTTCTCCACGTTCCAGCATTTCGATCAAGGAGTCAACGTCCCATGTCCCCGATGCTCAAACACATCTCCTGAACGATAAGCTTCATGGTTTTACCAGCATGGATGAGCATCATGGTCAAGCTATAGCTGCTAGTACCAAAGGAAGAGCTCGTTTCGCCGAAGTGGAAGAGGAAGAACGTGGTCGTCGTGGTCGTAGTTCTCGCACTCCAGAGAGGGTAAGCACTGGCACAGGGAGCGGAACAGAGAATAGCGATGCATTGATGGACTGGCGTGCTAAAAGCAAGTCAAGATCACGTTCACGTTCGGTGGGTGCCATGGAGTGGCGAGGGGCGAGTAGGTCGCGATCTCGTGCTCCCGCACATCATCTACAAACAATAGTGGATGAGTCGAATGACATTTTGAGCCAGTCTCTGCCTATATCGGGCGGCCTTACTCTCAATGATCTCGGCGGTTTCGACAACATCCCTGATCTCCTTGCGCTGGGCAGCCTGCCTGCACCCAACCTGGCTACTACTCACGATACAGACGTCCACACCATACAGAACAACATATGGTCCAATGACAAGGCATCTCAAGAAAGCATGTCGCGATTGTCTCGGAAATCTTACATGCAGGAGGCGTTCAAGAATGCAGCCAATAGTGATCTCTTTGGCGCTCTCTCCAATGCACAACAGGCTCCAGCGACAGCTGTGTATGAGCGCAACGTCCCCTTTTTCCATGGTGGAGGTCGTAAATCAAGTTTTGATCATCCCATTGGTCCAGCCAACTTGATGGGGGCTCCATTGTCCAACTTGGGAAGTGTCGCAGGGATCGCAGATTTCGTAAGTCATCAAGCCAACCAGCATCCGGAGTATGGTTTCTTGCCTAAATTGGTGCGCAAGACAAGCTTTGATCACAAAGTCAAGGAACGTAGCGTGTCGCGGAGCCGTGCCCAAGAGCGGGAGGCAACTTCCGTGAACACCCGAAAACGGGCGTATGAGCCGTCGCCTGCTCGTCCGATGATGATGACATCCGATGAACGCATCGCTTCGGGCCTTTCCCGCAATCTCCCGCCGTTTGCCTCACAATCAGGAAGCAACTTCCTCCATGCTGTTCCTGCCACATCGTTTGATTTCAGTGTCCCACCTTCCAATCGACCTGGTGGTTTCTTTGTCCCTAGTTCAAACACCAGCGGAGTGACTTCGCCTGTCACTAGCCCGTCTGCCTTGGTTGGCTCAGGTTCGTATCCTTCCACTGCACCTTCCGAGATTCACGACAATGGTAACCATGTCAACAACCACGATTTGGATGCGATCATGCGTATGTTCTATGGTTCAGAGATAGGCCCAGGTCAGGAACACCATCCCAGTGTGACGCACATCAATCCAAATCAAGTGTTCAACAATCTTAATTCCATAGATGCAACGCCTCCAATTCCACATACCATGTTCAACGGAGAAGAAAACATGTCATCCCCTGCTTGGTCATACAGTCCGACCAGTACATCCAACCCGTCTCCAGGACAGACACCCCCTCCACACACAAACTTGCCGACGGCAAGTCCGTATCATTCATCCCCATTGGCTATTAACTTCACCCACAGTGATGCTTCTAAGGGCAACAAGTCGTCCAGTGCAAGAAATGCAAAGAAGACCAGTTCTGTGCGAAAGGAAAGCAATGGAATTGGAAAATCGGATCACGCAAGCATGGCCACTGCGGATCCACCAACTGTGTGCTCGAATTGCAACACGAGCAAGACGCCCTTATGGCGACGCGATCCGGAAGGCCAGCCCTTGTGCAATGCATGTGGTCTGTTCCTCAAACTACACGGCGTTGTACGACCTCTCTCTCTGAAGACGGATGTGATCAAGAAGCGTAACCGAGCCAGTGGGAACGGCTCCGAACTCAGTGTGGTGAAGGAGGGTGCGAAAGGCGGATCAGCTGCTGCCAATAATTCTTCATCGAACCATTCGCGTGACAGTAATGGTCCATCTAGTAGTGGAAATCCCGCTGTGCGGAAGGTATCGCAAGGCTCGGCGCCTCAACGCTCAACAAACAATGCGCACCCCAGCATCGCGCCTGGGGTACTCCCTATTGCGCCTGCGCCTCTCGACATGAAACGACAGCGTCGGAAAGGCGAATGAAGGCATGTCATCATTTCTTATGGATACGTCGTATGTACTTTTCTACCCCTTTTACCCTGGACTTCCGTCTCTCTGTGTACCATCATTTGTCCATTTTCAGT
The DNA here is from genome assembly GCA_037044235.1 of Meruliopsis variegata. Lineage (NCBI taxonomy): Eukaryota > Fungi > Basidiomycota > Agaricomycetes > Polyporales > Irpicaceae > Meruliopsis > Meruliopsis variegata. The sequence continues at coordinate 1,497,470 of JAWLTJ010000001.1, forward strand.
TTTATTTCTGTAGGTTTACGCGACGAACTCCAGCCTCATTCTTATTTATAGACGTATTTCCCTACTACCGTGCTTGTAAGAGAAAGGCTAATAGATGGAACAATTTGATATTTCATGGTAATCAGCCTGAACGAACTTCCAAGTAGCCTGAAAAGTTCCTTTGGTGCGTGGGAAGAACTTTTGAAAGAGAGACTCAGTCAAGAGCAAGCCGTTGGGCTCACACTAGTGTGGTGTCAGTGAATACGAGAATTGGCATGATAAACCTACTCCTTCTCCGCATGACTCTTGTATTTGAGCTAATTCTCCATGACCATTCTCAGAGATTATCGTAATGTTCGCGCCACAAACCGAATATTTGTCAAATAAACCTCCTGGGATGCCTGCGAATGGCTTATTTTTGTCTATTTCTGAACCGCTGCAGAGCAAATTCTGTACACTTCATCCTTGTATCACAGATGCTTACCAAGCAGTAATTCCCTGAAACGTTGACCATCTAGCGACTCCATGAAAGGTATCGTCAGGTAGCCGACTACCCTGCACGTTCCAATGGGTACAGACACACAAAATTGTTAAAATAAAGTCTAGTAAAAACTTCATGAAAAAGATGACAAATGTAGGATGTGCGGCGTACGACTCTTATGTGCATTGAAAGATTGCGGGTTGCCATCATAGAGGAGTTTGTATAAATATTTGTGTGATTTATAGCCGGAACTGGAAGATAAAATCCGCACAAACTGCGCATGACTACATCATACCTTGGGATTTTCGAGTAAACGCCCTCGATTACCCCCAGGAGCTACCAATCAACGATATACACACTGCGGAAGTTTAAACAGTTGTGTGGAGTTCTCTTTACAATATCTGCAAACAAAGCCTTGACTAATTTCAATGTGTGCCCCCCATTATCGTATATTCCATCTGGGTGAACGCCGCCCTGTGTGTGAGGCCCTGAGGCCATGGCGACGACGTACTCACAATAGTGCGCACAAGCCATCTCGAGCGAGACACCAACTTTTTGGGCTCCATTTTCCTTTAATCCTACGATGATGGCATTGGATTCCCGCGACAAGCAGCCTCCTCGCACCAAGATCAATGTGCCATCGAGGCAATTTAAAGCAGAAGAGATCATCGACTCGTTTCTACCAAGCTCAGACAGTCAGCTGAGGAGTCTTGTCATTGCACAGCTAGCAGAGGGCAGCAATTTCTCAGCAAGTGGTTCCACAACCAATCAAAGTGGGGAATTGATAGGGCATGTAAAGGACGCAGTTACAGCTAACTTGTTGGACAACGACATAGATTTGTGGGAGAAAGTCTTTGCTTCTGTACGGCTCCTCTCCAGTCTTTACTCGCTTCGACCCAATGATGCGTACGAGCTACTTTTTTCGCGTGGCTGTCTCGACAGAATTTCTGCCTTATGGAATACTGAGCGCCACGCAAGTGATCCAGATCCGCTGCTCGCATTTGCATTCAGTGAAATGCTCTGCACAGCATCGTCTCATTCCGAAACACGTCGTACTTTACTGAAGCATTCCTCGGAGGACTTGGCCAAGGAAACTGAAGACCTCCCCAAAATCGAGGAGCTCACTGTGGAGTCTGGAACAGTTTCTCCGCTTTACTGGCTTGCAACATATGTAGAGAAGGCAGAATTGGAAGATGCCTCGGCCTCCACGATGCTGGGAAAGACTGCCTTGTTGGCTGCTCTTGCGTTATTCAAATTGAAAAGAGCTGAGCCTCGCGACACAAGGGCACAACTTTCGAGTTCCCTATCGTCGGATTCAGATGCAAAAAAGGAAGAGGGCAGCATGAAGAACGAAGAAGAAGATGCGTTCCTGTTTGAAATGTGCAAACGCTTTGTTATTCTTTACAAGACAGCTCCACATTCATTCGACTCAGCACGTATCGATTGCAGCCTTCATCCATCTTTACAGGCTGAACTGACGAGAACTTGTCGCTTGGCTGCCATAGAAGGACTTACCTACTTGACTATCTCATCCCAATACAGACAGGTCTGTGCGGACTCTTCTGCTCTCCTTCAAGGGGTATTTCATATGGCGAAGGAGGCAAGCTCTCTGACACCCGTTCAATCTCGCTACACGTTCCCTGTTCGCCAGGGAATGAAAGATGGCCCCCCACAAAGCCTTGACAACCACACCAACGTTCTAGATGGCGATTTCCGTCAACACATTCCAGACACATCTTTGCAATACGGTATTGCGACCCTACTAGGCAATATTCTGCGTTACCCTCAAGTGAAGGATAAGGAACAAAAACAGATGGAGAAGCTAAAGCGCATGGCAAACGCTGCAGATGCAGACGAAGAAATCGACGAGCTGATGCAAGTGAATGCTGTAGAGCATAGGGTGGAGCAGATTATAGCAAATCAAGGGGTAGAGGCACTCGTTACGATTGCTTTGTCACGAGCTAAGGAATCTGGTGTCAGTCCAAGTGCAGGGGTGCGTCAAGCGGTATCGTCTGCATTGCTTTCGATGACCACACGCCAAGACCGTAGACAAAGAGGGATCATCACTCAACAAGGCGGCGCAAAAGCATTATTAGCATTGGCAAATGTTTCACTGACTTCTACTCTAGCAACATCCTCAGACACTGGAGTACTCAATGGCACCGATTTTGACGCCATGCAAGCTCTTTCGCAGCTGTTGATCACCGAGAACCCTTCTATCGTCTTAACGGATCCTGCTGAAGCTGTGCCCATTCTCTGTTTCTTGTATTTGCACACCAAAGCATCTCCTTTACAGCATTTTGAAAGTGCTCTGGCGCTCACCAATCTAGCTTCTCTGGGTCGACAGCAAGCGCAAAGAATAGCACTCACTCCTTTCCCCATTCCAATTCTAAACCCATTGAATGATGGGGAGTTTGTTGGAGCAGGGCGCCAGAACAGCTCTTCTCTAGCGCCTGATTCGTTAACTCAAAAAGGCAAAGCATGTGTTGGGGACAAATTGCGCGATCACATTCTTTTAGAGGACAATGCTATGAGTCGCTGTGCGTCTGTTGAGCTCTTATGCAACCTGCTCGAGTGTGAGCAGGTGTTTCAGCAATGGGCTGGAGAGGCAGAAGACGAAGAAACAGGACGAGATGCTTCATTACGTGGAAAAGCGGCAGATGGCCTTAATTTTCTGCTCGCCCTTTGTGCGCCAGGTGGTCGAGATGAATCGTTACAGCAGACGGCTCTGAAGCAACGTCTAGCTGCAGGTGGAGCAATTGCCACCTTGTGTAGTTCTCCATCCACGTGTGCTCGGATTCTGGCTTCGGAAACACGGTTGATGAGCACGATCAGTCGACTGATTGACCCGAGTACTCGTGATCAAATTGTCGAGATCAACGAAGATGGCGAGGAGGAAGATGACCAAGTGTTGGATGAGGAGGACTGTGCCTCAGACCCTCTCGGACCTCTTCATGGACGATGGCAACTAGCACTTCGAGGAGTTACCATTGTCGAGTGTCTCGTCCAGTATATTCAGTGGTTACAGACGACATCTGGCACGCGAGATGTGACGAAGATAAAAGCATCCTTGGTCGATGCTGGTATTGTCAGTGCAGTCAAAAATGCGGCCAAGCAAGGTGCATTAGCTCTGAAAAACTCGAAACAGTCGCACGTCGAACCAAGCACTGAACTGCAAACCCAGGTTACCAGACAATCTCTCAGTGTACTACAACAATTCCAGTCCCTGCATATCCTACAATAACACACAATATGTATACTAGAGCAGTATTATTTGACATCTTTTAAAGTAAAGAGCTGCGGACGCTCTTATCAAATGCTGAGACATTGCCGCCACTTTCTACGAGTTTTGTCATAAGTATTTCATCGTTTGTGAGGCTCCATTGACCCCCTTCCTGCCGGGTAATGTCCAACAGAGCGCTAGCCTCGTCGAGGGAGAGCTTTAGGTTGGAGACTAAATCCCACACATGGAACTTGCAGGCCTCTACGATAGATTGCGTTGTCTGATTGACCTGCGCGTACGGCTCAATTAGACGTGGTGCAAGAGCAGGCAACACACTCGCTAGTTCTCTTGGAACTGGCCATTCAGAATGCTCTAAGCTTGAACTTCCCAGCACGAGCCCACGCTGTACACCTCCCATAGCGCTGTGTTGCTCTTTGCGTAAAAGTGCCTGCAGAGCACGCGGAACTGCTAGCTCGTAGCTCTCTAGAGGACGATAATCCGCATCACGGTATCGAGAGGTGGAAAATAAGCCTTGGAGGCCATCAAAAGTGACAAGAACCGGCACAGACCGCTGCTGAACAATATTCCTGAGCACTACTTCAAGTACCGTTTGAACAGTGTCCGGAGTCGCACCTTTCGTCAGGCCCTGGCGAATGACGTCGGAAAGGTTTGTTCCCGCTTCAATCTTGCCGCTCCGTCCCAGACTGACTGCCCCATCAGCTAGAGCAACTTGTCCAAGAAGATCTTGGTTGACATATAAGATCTTTTCTAGAAGGCTCTGTGCGACCTGCGGCTGCTGATAAGTCTGCTGAGCCTCGCTATAAACGTAAGGGGATGAGTTATCAACAAGGCGCAGCACTCGCGGAATGGATATGACCAACCACCCGCTTTCCAAAGCATAAGAGAGAGCTTGTGTTAGAAGTGTGGATGTGCCTGATCCAGTGGGTGCATGTAATATCGTATTGGAAGAAGACGTAGAAGTCGATGCAGCCTCATCAAGTGCAGAAAACACTTGTAGCGATTGTGGTCGCAGCAAAGTTCTTGGGCGAGGGGCATCATAAAACTAGAAAGGAAAGTGAGTTACTCGTAATGAGACATTAAAATTATGCATACCTGTCTGCTCAAAGATGACGAAAGACCAAATCCTTCGGGAAAGCGGACAGCATCCAGCGTTCGCTTGCTCCAGGCAAAAATGTTGTAAAGATTTTGTTCCGTAGCTACTTCTGGAAGAAATTCTTCAAGAAAAGACATATCTTTGCGAGTTTCCAAGAAAGGATTGGTCTTCGATAGGGCTGCACCAGAATCTCCTCCCCGCCGCCGAGGCTTTTGCCCAGTCGACGTCTTCTTCAACTTTGTCTTGCGCTTGACAGGGGCTTTCGTACCCTTTTTCCCTTGAGCATGTTGACTTGCAGATGTAGAAAAGCTTGCCAATGTGACTGAAGAGGAAGATGCAGTGAATCTAGGGAGAATAGAGAGAGAGGTATGCCAGCCCCAGCCTGTCAAAGACATCGTTTCTGTTTGGAGAGGGAAGGTCATCACGTCCAATTGGGCTTTTTCGTCTTCCCAACGCCGGAACACGTGCGAGGCAAAAATGATATGTAGTGGAGCTTCCCCCAATGAGGCTCCTGATTTACGTACTACGCATCGACATAGCGCACACACATTAATCGACCACACCTCGCTTCATTTGTAATCCTGCGCACCAACCGCAGAATTGACATGGCGCCACATCCGTCTACTTCCTCAGCTTCGCAAAATGTCACAATATCTCACCTTGCGACGAGAGAACAAGACGTGCAGAGCGACAGCGACACACGCTCCTCCCGTTCAGAACGGATGCCGTCCATACATTCCAGGGAAGAGGCAAAAGAAGCAATCGTTGCTAGCTTAGTACAGATTCTAGGGCAGCCGCTACGCATGCTGCGAGATGGAACGATTGGAGATCAACAGCTGTCAACAGAATCGCAACTTATACCTGGAAGTTCGCTAGGAAAGCATTTCAGACAGTGAGTATTCAGTAACGGAGGGTTTAAGAGAGGGCCTGAATATTTAAGCAGTGTTCACGATCACTTCCGAGTCCTACTGGATAGCGTGGAATATCATTCTGGTCAGAGAACGGGATCACCAATTGCAGTGGACTATGACAAGCGCATGCGAGTTGTCCCCCTAGAAACGAATGCAAGGGTTGCACTGAAAGAGTTCGAGGACACACAAAAGAGGATCGATAGTCTTCTGGGAAATTCAGCTGATATTTGGGAAACAGACCTGGACAGGCATGTGACTCTCAATGCTACGACGCCGACAGAAGTCTCTTTAGGGAGCACGCTTGGCAGAGAAGTGAGTAGAGAATTGATACTTTACTGCTCAGCTTGGCTAACATCTTTCCTGTGTATAGATGTGGTTTGTCTGCTTACATGCTATCCATCATTACGCATTGGCTCGTGTGATTCTTGTGCATGAGCTAGGATTGTCCATTGACGATGATTTTGGCGTCGCTCCGAGCACCCTGGTTCTCAGGCTCTGGCAACAGGCATCTCAGCCTGTTAGAAGCAAGCTTTGAATTCATTGCATTATGATTCCTCTAATGACATTTTTATGACTATTTCACATACTTGTGTGAACGTGGCTGGGGTGCCTAGTAGCGCGACGATCAGCCAATGCGGGGAGGAGAGAGTCACGCGTTCAGATTGGGTAGCTTCAATTTTCCCCATCCCCATCCAGTCAATTTTCAAGCCCTTCTACCATCGTTCCCTACCCTACATAGCGTTACATAGCCTCCAGGACAAAATCCAGGTGACGTTTCCACTTTCGTCGCTGGATGTCACAGGCCGAGGCTGTGTCTTTCGAAATACCGGAAGACTTGGCTGATCGCATTTTGAAGAATGACACCTTACCTCCTGCATTAGGCCAGACGAACATGGATCAGAGCACCCAAACTACACACAATACAAGACGACGTCGGACGACACCACTTTTCGACCCAACCGGGTTGAGCGCATCCGCTGAGGCAAGCGAGTCTGGTGATTTAGTGGAGATGCAAAGAGACAATGTACTAGCTAGACCACCAGAACCAGCAAATGATGGAAGCGAGAAGTATGCAACGATCGTTAACGAAGAAAGAGAGAAGAAGAGAGGGAGGCGACGGAGGAGCTCAGAGAGAGTGAACTATCATGCTTCTTCAAGCTCATCACCTAGACCGCCTGGTCAGGACCGCTCTTATACTAGTCCAGATCTAAAGGAAGAGGGCTGCTCACCGCATACAGGGCAACCAAGTCAAGCAAAATTATGGTGGCAGCGAGGCCGTGAGCTCGATGAAAGTAATCTTGATGCAACTTCTTCTTCTATGGGTCGAACTCGCAGCGCCGAGCAACGCCCACATCCATTGAGCATTGATGCACAACAACCCGTGGCCGATCGGAGTCGACAATTTTCTTCCGAAACGTATTCTTCACAATCTCCCTCATCATCGCGCTCTCCAGCTGCAGCATTTCTTTCGAGTATGAATGACAGACTAGCATCTCCACCGTCAGCTAGCTTCACATCACCATGGACACCACCTTCTCGCAATTACTCTCTGAGTCCAAACCGAAGTGACGGAACGAGTTCTCTTCAAAATTCCATGTATGAAGCGCAAAACACAAACACGCATATGCCAAAAAATGAACAGGATGCGCAGTTTGGAATCGGCAGCGCGGCCGCTACTCTATTTAATCCAGACAACTCTGAGACACGAGATCATCCATTCCCTGCTCAGGCTAGAGTAGACGAAGAGGGATATCGTTTCGGTCCTGGTGGAAGATACACATTGGGACGCACCATCGGCTTCGGTGGCTTCTCCACAGTGCGCGAAGCATGGGATCTCGGACGTGAGGTCCATGATGTCGACCCTGCTCACGGCGTGCGGCATCGTGTTGCCGTCAAGCTCGTTTATATATACCACGCAGCATCCAAGGCGCAGTCTGATGACACCAACTGCATAAATCAAGAGCTTGGTTTGTGGAAAAACCTACCGGCGCATCCGAATTTGTTACCGCTTCTTCACCATGAGACTGTAGAGAATGAAACTGGTCTAATACAGCTGCTTGTGATGCCATTTTGTGAAGGAAGTTTGTTATCCTTCGTAAAAGCATGCGGTACACTCCCTGGTGCAGCTTCCACATTGGATTTATCTCGCAAGAGCTCAATTACAAAGGATGGATCACCCAATTTTAAAGATTCGGTCGTGCGCTCCTCAAGTTTGCAAAAGTGGGAGTCTCCTCCATCCTTGCCAGGTTTCCCTCGAACCGGCTCTGGCTTTATTTCGCCGGGACACCGTTCCTCAACGGTGGGAGAACGAATTGTCTCGGTTCCACTTTCCACAATCCTCGCGCGCACATCCTCTCTGGCTGGCTCTGCTCCAGAGGGTTCTTCACATGGGGCTGTTGTCCGCCGCTCGTCTATTCGTGCTAGAGCCTCCAATACCCATGCGAGCCGAGGCATCCCTATTCAAATGGCGAAAGATGTGGTGCAGCAAATGGCGGAGGCAATGTTTTGTTTGCACCACAAAGCTTCAGTGCTACATGGTGACATCAAATTGGAGAATATACTGGGGCAGCAATGGGTTACTCCTACAGAAGAGAACACCGAAGCAAGGGTCCCTGATGCGAAGAGAAAAAGCGATCTCAACATTGAGCAGAACAATAAGGAGGACCAAGATTCTGTGCTTGTCTCTACATCAATTTGCTGGCGGTTGGCAGATTTTGGATTGGCAAAGAGAGTCAGTATTTCAGACGAGAGAATCGCGCAAGAAGATGGTCATCCTATCGCGTCTATGCACTATGTTGTTCGACAAGCAAGAGCTACACATAATTCTAAAGGAGAAGAAGGAATAAATGATAAAAAGGAGTCAAAATCTCATTTAGGCGGTGGCTCACTTGCATACACAGCACCCGAGGCATTTTGGGACCTTGATGGTGTTTCAGACAAAGTCGAAGCATCGCCTTTTGCTCCTGACATGTGGGCTCTCGGGTGTGTCTTGTACGCACTCTTTGCAGGGCGACTACCATTTGTGGATCCTTTTGAACCACGGCTGCAAAAGAAGATTTCCCAAGGAAGTTGGGAAATGCCTGATCGGCTTCTTCGAAGAAGACAAATTCGGGCAAGGGGCGACGAGAGCCGTGGCAGTCAAATGCCAATAGCACACTCTCATGGATTGCACGGTAGGGAAAGCAGTGCAAGCACGCAGGATAGCGATGGTAGCGGACGACCTATATCGCTTCAACTCGATAAAGCGTTCTTTGAAGGACGCCACTCAGATCTGAGTGCCAGCCTCCCAGTTCTTCCGACGCAAGAAGGTGGTATTACGCAAAGCTCTAGCTCTCAATCCGATGTTATATGGAACGGAGATAGTCATGTTATGCACAGCATAAATGTAGAGGAGGAGCACGAGGATACAGAGTCAGACTGCGAAGGAAGTGATACGGGACTAGACTCACTGAACGGCACAAGTCGAGATCGAATCGCAGTGCGACGTGTGCTCCGGGGCTTGCTCGATCCGAACCCACGGAAGAGATGGACAGTCAAACAGCTCATTGCGTCAGAATGGTTAAGAGCCTCCCCTACCGATGAATCTCCCAAAGAGACACAATCTATCTTTATCGAAGATAGTGCTCAAGATCAAGATCAAGCAACACCAAACTCACCCGACTTGCTTCACAATCAATACACAGAGATGTCTCAACTAGCACAAGACACGATTCCTGAGCACGATGTACCCGAAGCCGAGAAAGTTCCTACGATGGAAGAAGAGTCTCTCTTTGCAAGACGTGGCCGAAGCACGCGTCGACGAGGCGACTCCTCCGACATGGAACGCGCCAGACCAATTGCCATTGACGGAAGTAAAAGCAGGAGCCGTAGCCGAGGTGCCCCTTCACCTGCATGGGACATGGAGGTGCCTACAGCTGGAGGAGGATTCCATGGACGAGTGAGCCATGATCCTCAACCACGTCCACAACATTACGACTGGGTCCCATCTGCGGACGAGCGAGCCCAAACTTACAGCACAAAACGCAGCACCAGCGTCGACACCCATGCCCAAGCGCTCCGTAACGCAAGGCCTTCAGGGCGTCGTCACAATAGCCGCAGTACAAGTCGCTCGCGCCGAGCAGAGTTGGAACACATTATGCCGCAACTCTCTTTACATCAAAGTGCTAATACTTCCAATCACAGCACCCCTGCTTCCAATTCATCCACCCAAGATCTCATCGCACCTCCTGCTGCAGACACAGTACACGGAGCACGCCGAAATGCGATATGGAAGAGTTCGCATCGAGCACGCGATCGTCTAGCAACTTTGATAGGGTCAAGCAAACATTCGAGCCAGTCAAGTACGCCCAGCGTCAATGAGGACCAGCGCGGGCCCTAAGTATAGGTTCTATAGAACCCGACACATCTGTAATAGTACCATCGTTATTGTCAATGAGTTGTATGATCATTCATCTTCCAAGCTCTGCTAAAGTTTTTCCTTGATCGATTCGTAGATCTGAATAGCAAATGTGAGTGAAGCAGCATCGTGGCCAACACTATTACGCACTTGTTGGAGTTCTTCTTGTTCCGGCTGAGAGGATGGCCAGCCAATGATCAATCCCTGTTCTTTGTTCGGCTTCGGAATCATATGAACTACAAAAGACATGTTAGCATGAAGTGTATTATTGCCTTACTCTGCTTACAGTGCACATGGTCTACCACCTGGTGAGCAATACGACCATTGTTCTGCAGAATATTGTAATCTTCCACACCAGCCGCTTTGGCAATGCGCTTCGCAACAGGAAGTAATTCGTTCAGATGCTCATCCGGAATGTCGTGCAATTTGGCTCCATGATACTTGGGAATGATGAGGCAGTGCTTTGGAGCGATCGGGCCAATGTCAAGAAAGGCGTACGTCTTGTCGGAGTCATACAATTTCATCGATGGGATCTTACCCGCGATGATCTTGCAAAAAATGCTATAAGAAACAATGAGCGGACTCATCGTATGACGCATGTGGATGTACTCACCAGTTGGCATCTGTAGCCATCTTAGTTAGGGCACGAGTGACAAACGTAGTGGGCGAAGCACAACCGGTGCACGGAGGTAAGGGACTTGACTTCACACGACACTCCCCGCTTTCGTTCCACACGCACAAGCCACACATACCACGTGTCACTCTTTCCTTGTCTAGCACCATCATGTCGTCGCGCTCAGAGCACCTGCGAGCTTGTCTGGGTTGCAGCTTCGTCCAGAGGGCTCGAGAATTCGCCATGAGGGGATGTCCTAATTGCGAAGGTATTCTAGAGGTATGTGTTCCACACTCTCCTCTCTTTTAACACACTCATCGATTTCTAGATGACCCAAGACCAGCAGCGTGTGATCGAATGTACAACAAGCAAATTTGATGGATTAATCTCCCTCATCAGACCTGAAGAAAGTTGGGTTGCAAAGTGGCAACGAATAGGTATGTGGTTTATAAGACAATCAATTGACGCTCATGTGTTCTCTCTAGAGAAACGAACGCCAGGGCTGTATGCAGTGAAAACTAGCGGTCGATTGCCTGACTATCTGCACGAGAAGATGTACGGCTAAGGTGTCAATTGTATTCTAGCGTCTGTAATTGCAAATATCACACAGTTATATATGATCATTTCCCGAGATGATCAAACGACAATCAAGAAAGTGAATCGAGATTTAAGTCTTGAATCATTGTTACATCTTGTTGTGAGAAAAAAGTCATGGGATTTTTAGAATATATTTTGGTGCCTAATATCTTCTTAGGGCTGTCGAGGAGTATTATTGGACAGCCTGGGGGGAATTCGTCATCGAATACGTGAAGGCAGAGTGAGTAAGGCTTACCTTAACTTTTCCTGTTCAAGTCGCTGGTACAAAAGCTGTACAGCTATCTGAATATTGGCTGGTGGACCAGCTTCACATCCTTAGGTATCAGATCGACATCGATACTCCTCTCGTAATACTCACTTATCGTGACGAGTCTTTCCGTTCCACTGCCACCAGCAGCCACGCCGGCACCAGGTTCCATGATCTTAATGTGACTTCCACTCATCTGACGGACCTCATTAATTTTCTGCCCACCCCTTCCGATGATACACCCGACTAAATCATTAGGAACAAATATTTGCTGTGTTTGAGACCCGTGTGGAATGGAGGAAGAGGGTACACTACCAAGGGAGGGCACGCCGCCACCAAAAGGAATACCTCCGACTGGAGGTCCGAAACCGCCAGATGATCGTGAGGGACCAGGCGTAGGTCTATACGCTAGGTTGTTCGCAAGCCGATCTTGACGTTCCAAGAGGATATTGCCCACGTAATATACGGCAATATGAACAGCATCAGCGACGCCAGAAATGTTCAATACGCGCTCGGTGCTCCCTGGAAGCATCTGCTCGCCCGCAGTAAGGCGTGCACCGCTTGCTTCTTGTATTTCTTTGATCTTCGTACCCTGCTTACCAATGACAGAGCCCATGCGAGAATTGGGAATGATAAATCGAATGGTCACAGAGCGGCTACCAGGCAAAGATGGTTGATCAAATGGCTCATCATTGATGCGTCGCACAATCAATCCAAAGGACTGTAAAAATTGTAGTGAGCTCGGTCTGTACAAAGGCAAGGATGCTACTTACTTTGCTCACTGCATCAAGAGGTCCAGCTACTGTCAAAATCCTCTCTGGGTTTCCAGGAAGACTTTCGCTCTGCAAGTGATTAGATCAAGTCCATCATCGGTCATTCAACATACTATCGTCAGTTTTGCCCCACTCTTCTCTCGTATTTCATTGATGTATTTCCCGCCTTTCCCAATAATGATACTTGCATCTCCCGTAACGATAAGTGCTCGCATAGAAATACTGGCGGGTGGTGTCTCAGATTCCAGGGCATCAGCATCTTGGTCTTCGCCAATTGGTGCGTCGATGTTCGCATCCGAGCCAACCTGATCTGCGTTGTCCTCGACTTCGTGTTCGACTGGGTTAGTTGTACCCAGATCGACGGCGTCAACTTCTTCTGGTTTAGTTAATCTGTCTGTGTCGGTCATCGTGCGAGAAGTTCGACGTTCTTCTTCTTTGGCACGTTTGCTGTTTGTTTGGAGTGATGTAGGTGACGGTGATCGTGCTCTTTTGACAATGTCTGTCATGGATTTCGCTCAAATGCCTCGATAGATGAGCTCGCGTGCTTGTCACTCCAGCTGAGATGTTCTCCAAAAATGCTGTAGATACAAGTTTGTGCAAAACGAACACGAACACACTGAGCGCCGTGAAGGGAGGCCTGTATATAGCGTCAGTTTCCTGCCCATATGCATCACGATTCAACCGAAACTTCTTTATCGCACATATCCGGCAATCACCGTCAATACTCATGAACGTATGCGGAAACATACTTTCCAAGAAATACACACGTTCTGCGATCCATCTTCACTGTTGTAACACTCACCACCTGAACGAGCACTCGTGTACCTGCCTCCGGTGTTGTTAGCTTGTAACGTGGAGGAGGTTGACAAGGATGATGAAGGAAGCCTTCGTGCGCTTTTACTGGTCTCGTGTTCAATCGAGCAGAAGACAAGAGCAAGGACGAATAAAGCTACCTTCCTGCCGTTGCAACAGAAGAATGGGAAATGGGTCTGTTCAAGTGCGCCTGCTACGATTGCGCGCGCAATTGATGTTGGCGCGTGGCAAGTGCTTTTTGCAGTGGTCTGACCGTGTGTTTTAAAAGAGCGTCTTTTGATGAACAGCCTAGGAGTAATTTCACCAAATTAGGTAGCAGTACTCATTTCATCACGCCGCTCTATTCCCAATTTGCAGAATGTCAAAATGTTATTTCATGGGTGATGACAGGTGATATGCAAGGACGAAAAGAAGTGAAGATCACAAAAACATTTGTGATACTAAATACACCGAGTAGATGAATCCCACGCCAATGTGATCTTCAAAAACTTTCTGCTATGCGTACTCTACAGGGTGCTCCATTCGCTCGAGACTAAAGCATCAATCATTATCTATTGCATGCTTTTTTGCGAATCAGCTTAGGCACTTCGGGCGGCCTGAATACGCTTGTGGGCGAGTTGCCGCTTGTTCAAGCGAGGGACAACAGCAGAGCTGTCAGCCTTGGGCACCTCAGCAGTGGGTTCGGCAAGGTGGATCTCAATGTGGCAGGGGTGTCCTTGGTAAGGGTTGATACGTCCGTGAGCGCGGTATGTGCGGCGACGAGTCTTGGGGGCTTGGTTGACGACAATGTTACGGATTACCAACTCTTCAGTGTCAAGCCCTTTGCCATCAGCGTTTGCCTCGGCATTTTTGAGGAGGTTCAAAAGGAACTTGACAGACTTGACAGGCCAGCGACCTAGAGCACATGTATAAGTTACCATGCATTTTACGAACCCAGCCATAACTTACCTTGTGTTGTCTTGAACTCCTTAGCCTGAGGGGTGCGGCCAACGCCACCGTTGAAGCGTCGGAAAGGAATGCATTGCTTCTTTTCTTGGACGTTGGCCAAGTATGCAAAAGCTTTTTGCAGCTTCATACCACTGATCGCAGCGGCAGTCTCACGAGTGTTCTTGAAGTGCACACGGAGGTATTGACCGCGCGAGCGGGATGTCTTTTCGACCAATTTGGAGTCGTCAAAGGCGTAACGAACCTGAGAGAAGACAGTCAGCAAGTGTGGTATACTCAAACGAGGATAGGCCAATTGTGCAAGCTGTCTCTTGCAAATGACGCCGTCCGTCCTTTAGGTAAGGAGGTGCTGCATCCGCACATTTCCTCGTCTTCCCAGTCATACCCATATGCTACATTTAAGCCACAGGTACATTCCCAACTATCTCATATACATCAAAACGGGTGTACTTACCATCTTGACCTGCTTGCCGACGACGAGATGAAGATCAAGAAATACTTCTAATCGTGTTGCTAGATACTGTCCTCACGTACTAGTTCTCAAGCGTGCTCTCATGCCCTGCGGCCGCTGCATAATCACACAAACACGTGAATAAATTATAAAAACACGTGATGTGCACGTGGTGAATGATCATTGGAGTGAATTTAATGTACTAAAATTCCCAAGTGGCATGGCTCCTAATGTCCTGACTGCTTGCTCCAACATGGAACTTGTATTTTCCCTCTGCAATTTTCCACTTCTGATCCACTGTTGACCAGTAGCTTACGTCTTTGCGAGTTAGCACAAATGTGGCTCTTTTTGTTTCCCCTGGTGTCAAACTGAGCTTTTCAAACCCGCGAAGTGCACGTTTTGGCTCGTGTGCTGATTCAGGAAACTATAGATGGTCGTGAGCCACTTTGAGTAAATCAACAAAGATTTCAGCTCACCTCTATATAAAGTTGAGCAACTTCTTTCCCATATCTATCTCCATCATTTGTTACATGAACATGTCCACGCAGCAACTCGTCATAAAGACTGTCCGTTGACCGGCCACGGCTGTTGTCCCACCTTTCATTTGTAGTCTGAACGGAAAGGTTGTCATGACGATGGCTTTCTTCCAGCTTCAGATGACCAAATTGGAATGTCGTATAGCTTAGTCCGTGGCCAAAACCAAACAATGGAGTTACGTTCTTATGATCGAACCACTTGTAGTCGACGAACAACCGGTCAGTAAAATTGACCTGTGGGAATTTATCATGGCCGCTGAAAATGGAGTTGGGAAGGTAGTCAGCTTCGTTTTTAGCCACGGTGAAAGGCAGCTTCCCGCTGGGATTAGCCTCTCCCCAGAGTAGTTTGGGTAGAGAAGAGCCACTCTCTTGGCCAGGATAGTAGGCGTATGCGACAGCGGTGATATTTGGATGATCGATCCAAGGCATCAAAACCGCATTGGAAGAGTGAATAATGACGACAGTGTCATTGTTTTGTGATGCAGCTGCATTGATGATCGCGTCGCCATCGCCCCAAAGCGTCAGATTTTGCCGATCAATTCCTTCACGAGCAAATGCATTGACGAATACAAGAGCTGTCTCGGAGACACTAGACCCACAGGAAGGTGAGAGAGTTGTCTTTTCATGTGTTCAAACTCACTTGG
Organism: Meruliopsis variegata; assembly: GCA_037044235.1. NCBI lineage: Eukaryota > Fungi > Basidiomycota > Agaricomycetes > Polyporales > Irpicaceae > Meruliopsis > Meruliopsis variegata. The sequence goes on from JAWLTJ010000001.1 coordinate 1,513,193, forward strand.
CTTGTTTAGTAACAGAGTCAATATCGCGTGTCAGAGCCAAATTTACATCGAATCCTCCAAACCGAGCGTACTCCTGAATAGCTGCAGCAGGATCTATAATGTATGGTGGAAATGCCCACCCGGATCCACCCCCCGATGTCAATGTGCCATTAGGTGCGTCGAGCTCACAGCTCCCATCTTCACCACAGCTAGTCCATCCGTACAACTTGGAACGTTCATCAGTCGGAAGTATAATCTGTTATCTGAACATGTACTCACGTTGGGCCCTGCGTCGTTTCCAACGACGGCCACACTTTGTAATTGATCTTTGTGTTTCAGCGGCAATCCGCCAGAATTGTTAGCTCCTCGCACATTCTTGACGAGCGTGAAACTTTCCAGTCCAATTTGTTCGATAAGTTTTGTGTGTTCGGGTTTACGTGCTCCACGGCTTGGTAGAGTTAGATCTCGTACGTCAAATCCAGGCGTGGGCCAAGTAAGACCTGGGTTGTCTCCCTGCAAAGCATAGTAGGGTGCCAAGACGCGAATAGCAGCGTCCGTTATGCGGCTTTCATCAACTGTGCCATTATTAACGCTATCGATGAGACCTTTGCCTCCAAATGATCCAAATTGGTTATCGTACGCGCTTCCCGGCATAGTAATGTCCATTCCTCCGTTCCAGTCAGTATTTGACCAAGTGCCTCCCCAGTCTGAGATGACAGCGCCTTTGAAATTGAGCTCTTCTTTCAAGTAATGATTGAGCGCTACGTCGTCACTACAAGCATGTACAGAGCCATTCAGAGTGTTATAGCTGCACATGACTGTGGCTGCTCCGGCCCTGATTGCATCTGCAAAGCTCCAGAGGTATACTTCGTGAGCCGTACGATCATCAAAATTGCTTGAGATAGGTGACTGCTCATTCTTTCCAAAGACAGAGTAAGCTTCCGTGTTGTTGTACTGGTTTCGGAATGTTTCTTGTTCGTATCCTATGAAATGCTTGACACATGTCATCAACCCATTTTTTTGAGCATCTTGGACAGTGATATAGGATAAGACTCCATTCAGGTAAGAGTCCGGACTCCAACCCTCCCAAGTACGCCCGTCATATACCGACCTTCCGAGGGGACCAGCTGAAACAGGACCAAGCCAAATGTTGACCCCCATTCTCTTGAATTCGTTTGCCAGATACTTTGCTCGCAATGCGGTCAGGTTCTTGCTGAATGTGGCCGCGGTGGTTACTTCTGCAGGAAATTGCGAGACCCGCCTGACTGGACGCAGACCCAATGGGCCATCCTGTAGGCACAAGGCGCTCAAATTCAGGCGAGGAACTTCGCCCGTAAAGCCAACGCATTTCCCACTATATCCTGTAGTTACATTGACCTTCTCTTCGATGGTCATCTGTTCCACCAGCTTACGAGCAAGTTCATACCCATGACTCCAGCTCCCCTTTCCATCTGTAGGGGGCGTTGGAAATGTGAGGTTTCCTTGCGGCATTTGCCTCCGACTGAAATCCCAGAACGCATCTTGCGCAAAGACTGGCGAGGAGGCTGACAAAACAGTGCTGACACCAAGCCAAAAGCAACTCAGCCAGCTAAGCAGGAACACGAAATTTGTTCTCAACATGACTGCTTCATAGTAATGTGGAAGATGGGTGCAAGAATCTCTAGGGTGCCATATTTTTAATTAGCGGTCGTGCTAGGCAGTCTGACTCCAAGCATTCCCGGCGACAAAGTAGTGTTCTACCATCCCAATAAACACCACCAGCCTCCACTCAAAGCCCGGCTAATATGCCGTGTGCAAGTTCTAGCGCAAATTTGCAGCTACATCATAGGGGGAACTCGCGCGGATCGTTTAGCTGGCAGTGAATTAGATCTGGTTAGTGGAGCACATTCTAAAAATAAGGTAGAATGGTCACTTTAGGGCCATGCTAGCCTGATGATGGTGGCTTGGCTGACCTTCTCTTGGGAGCCCATCTTAACGTAAGTTCACACCCGATCTATAGTCAGAAAGCCTCAAACGTCATAGTCATATTTGTGATTTGAGGTGAATACGACTTAAATACACCAGATTCACACGGAGCAAAGGATTGAAGCCAATCAAAAGGGTTCCTCCGTTTGTCAACTTGGAATGATTACACAGACAGAGTTGATGATGATGTGAATAAAAGTCTTTCAGGTTAACCTTTTGCCTTTTCTTTTACCTGGAAATGTTAGACTGAGATAGAGAAACCGTCACAATCTTGATGTTCGCTCTCTCATGCGTTCTTCTTCTCTCTTCTCGGCTTGCTCCACGTTCCATCCCTCTACTTCGCCATGAGTCAAACGTCCGAGAGTTTCTCGAAAATGCTTGAGAACGCCATGCGAATCTCTTCCTCCCGCTTCATCATTCTGGTTGATTGGCTCCTTGTGCATGAAAGTCATCAGCCTCTCATAGGCTTTTCCGTCTTTAATTTTTAATATTGAGCACCGAACTCTCCGTCATACTAGTATTTCAACTCACCCGAAGAACCTAAAGGTGAAGCTAAATACCAGTCATCCATATCAGCCTAACAAAGCATGAGTGAAGGAAGAGGTAATCTCAAAGGGAACGCACCGCCTCGATTAGTCCTAAAGCATTCGGACGAAGTTTCACCATTGTCGCTGCGCTTTCTCTCCGAAGTTCATCGACTAGACTTAGGTCCAAGTACCCGTCTTCAGTGTAGTCACCCAGGTTGTCGAGAATACATACTTCAAGGGCATAAAGTATTCGCACTTGATCCAAGGCTGCAAAAATATTGTTGTCTAAACTGGCAATGCCAATTGTGTCTAAGCAACTTTGTCTGTCGTTTGCTATACGCCGGAGACTGTCAACAACAGCGATAAAGGCATAAAGAATGAAATAAGTGCCATGAGCTCTGGAAGCACGGGCTGCGAGATTAGCATCCAATTGTTCGTATGCTGCGTTCTTTGTTACATTGCTTCTTCGGAGATCAAAAAGTGAATACACTAAGCGTGCAGCACGATGACCAACTATGCGCAATTGCAGTGCAGGATCCGTAAACGAGAACTCATCTTGAACAATGAGTCTTTCTCCCACCTTTGGTCTTTGTGAGAGATATCTTAGCTCTGGTCGTCGTGTCTTCCCGCTTGCAGATATCACATGTGCCAGTTCTTTGACTAGGAAATTAGCAGCTGGGCCACCTAAGAGCATGTTATTATCGCCTTCATAAGTTAGATTTGCGTCGGGTTGAGAGTTTTCTAAATCAGTCAAGCCACTAGCAGCGCTGTATCCAAGGCCTCCCATGCTTTTTCGACAGCGCCATACCACATTGTAGCTTTCGCCTGTGATCACTGCCTTCAATACAGATGTGTACCCATGTACGATACCCAGAAGAGGGCTTTCGCCTTGGCTTTGCAGAACGGTTTGTAATTCATTGTATATAGCTCGCATATGTCGAGCAGCAAATGTCAAAGCATACGAGCTTGCCACAGCTGTGAAGAGACGCTGCTGTACACCAGCATAGTCAATAATTTGTCTTTCTAAAGGAGCTAGATTGGTGTTTTTGACTTTATCTTTCGAAGAGCCTTGACGCCTGACAACGGCGTAGCGAATGGCTATCAGGGTGGCTCTGGCTGCATGATGCGCCGCTATCTCGCACAACCCTACTCGCACAAGCGTCATGGTTCCTCGAATGAGAAGTTTCGCTTGTTCATTTTGAACACTGTATCGACCATCGTTATCGACTGTCTGGAAGCGCATTAAGAGATTCTCCCGAGGAATTCGAACATGATGAAATGTTAGATAGCCGTTATCCATACTATTTGCGCCCTTCTTAGGGCCCATGTCAATTGCTGTTCGACCTATGAGAAGCTGGTGAGTGTGTGGATCGCGTAATGGGACAAGGAAAGGGTGCATTCCATAGCTTTTCTTTTCAATAATGAGCTTGGCCATCACAATGGCATGGGTTGCCGTGCTTCCACTACCCCCTATCCACATCTTGCCGGCACTTGGTTCTGGGGTATGTATTTCCCATTCTCCTGCATCTTTACAATATGTTGCCGTAGTACGAAGCCCTCCAAGATTACTTCCATGAGCAGCCTCTGTTTGAGCATAGCAGAGTAGCCATCGTCCACTAGAAATGTGTGGTCCCCATTTAGCCCATTGCTCCGGACTGCTCTGTTTTTCTACAGTCGGATGGCCCATGGATTCATGGACCTGCAAAGTAATGTATTCATCGAGGAAGAGTCGTAATTGATCACGATCTTCTTTCGGAAGGCTTAACAGGTATCAGCTCGGTCATTTTGACGTTGCCGAATTGACTTACCCATACTTGTTGCGCAATCGAAAATATTCTAGAGCAATCTCCTGGCCTTTAAAGAACCTTTCTGTTCTACCTTGGAAAGGGCGTTGATCTTTGTCGAATACATGGTTCGGGTTGCTCTTGAGCAGAGAGAGTAGCCAACGAGAACGATCGCGGTTTTGCTTGGATCCAGCAAAAACACAGGTCATGGCATCAGTGTCAAATGAGCAGCCTGCTCTTTCACGAGCAATGTCTAAGGGTTGCAGTTGCTCTGGAGTGGGGGCAGACATGTTTGCAGGGAGAAGGAAGATGGCACAAATATTGCCGGTAGCCCGGTAAGTGCGGGGTCCACCTTAGCGTCCGTCACTTAAGGTACGGCCGAAGGGGAGACTTCTCCACTTTGTCATCCAAGTTCTGGAAATGCTAAAGCGTTGGCCACAATCACGCTGACCACCATGTCGCAGATGTTTGTCGATACAATGTCGCTTCCTGTATCCCTGAAATGCCTGGTAGAAAGAGTAGTGCCATCAAGCAATTCTCCTCCTCCTCTTCAGCCACAAAGGCCTTATGACACGTCTCTCACATCGGAGATTGATGATTTTGCCCATAAGCATGCACCAAGTAAACCGTGTGTGAGAGCTGCCCTTCATCTTCTGAATGATGATATCAGCTTAGCTCACGAAATCGCTCAAAGCGACGAAGAAGATATGACCAGTAATTTATGTCATGCGATCTTACACAGAAGAGAGGGTGACTTCTGGAACTCAAAATGGTGTGTTAGAATTTGCGAGTGAGATGGTGACTGAATTTTCTGATTGCAAGGTGGTACCGACAAATTCAACATCCCCTGGTCAAACAAATATATGGTAGCACTACACAAGCCCAAGCGCTTGTTGACGATGTGGAGTCTCTCGTGGGAGGTGGAAAGCGTGGAGGCGCCGTGACGCCGTGTGCTGCTAGTAATGCTGAGAAGCTCAAACGACGGCAGGCAGATGAATTGAAGCTTGTTGTACAGTATGTATTATACGAAATGTGAGAGAATGAATGCTTGGTGGTGTATTAAGTACGACACACACGCACAAATTAGTCAGAAAAGTAGTACGCATTTTCCTCCTCGGACAAATCTTGTACTGTACCGTCTTCTAAATCTTGCGATCCTTGCGAATCGATTAATGATTCATCTGTGAGATGTGTAAACGTGTGTGCTTGTGGCGTGAAATTTTCAAGCCTTTCTGGAAATATATCCTCTGGATCCGAATTATGCGGACTAATGCCAAGGGGGAGTAGGTCCTCTGTTTTCGCGTGTAGGTCTGAACTTTGAAGATGCTCATCAGGATCAGCAGAGCCCGCTTGAAGAATATTTGACGTTCGGCGCTTCATCTTTATGGTCCGTGGATTCTCCGTAGAAAGTGGGAAATGCTCACGTCTCTTCGCAACTCTGCTTCGCAGCCGTTTACCAGTGACCCTGTTCTGAGGGCGTTTGCTAAACGAACTATTTAGATTCGAATGGGGTTTCCGTGGAGATAGATCTGGCTCTTCGTCACTGCTGGATATGTCTTCATCAGCAGCACAGCTGTATTCGTCTTCCGAAGATGCGCCAGTCGTTTCCAACTCGGTTTCATCAATAGTCTTCTCAACAATTTCGGTACCCTCTGACGCATGCTCATCCTGCATATCAGCTGTAGATTGAGATTGAATAGGATCCTGCGATGACTCTTTCCTACCAACTATTTTTATTTGTGAGTCTGAAAGATTTTGCACCTCCCACCATCTTCTCAACGATCCCCTCTTTCTACTGGAGCTACGGGGTGCAGCTTCTGGGTTGCTTCCTGGTTCCGAGATTGATGGTGTCGAAGGAGTCTTTGGAGCTTGTCGTCGAACTCTTTTGCCTTCATTTTGCACGGTACAACTGTCCCCTTGATCGTCGCCCAATCCATCTGCAATGGCATTCTTGACCAAAGTGAGCTGTCCGAAAGCAGTTTTGCTTAGCTGGGCCAGCTCTCGAGACACGCTGTGTGGTCGTCTTTTGGGTACTTTTGTGTCGTCTTCAACGGATTTTCTTTTAAGTAGACTGTGGCTGGCATGTCTGGTTTGTACTGGTGTGTGAGAGGAGGAATTAAGTTTAACAGGGGAAGCAGGTCTATCTTGTGTCAGATTCTCGGAAGGCCTCTCATGACAACTGCGTGCCTCTCTCTCCACCGGGAAAGGATCAAACGTAGGATCTCTTTGAACATATTTTTCGTTCACTTTCCTCGACGAGCCATCTTCCCTTTTCGATATAGTCAACCCTCTTCTCCGGGCTTCTTGAGTAACCAAATCGACCCAATTGCTTGGAAATCCGTCCCGAAAAGCTTTCGACACTTCATGAGAAAAACCCTTCCGGTGTATCTGCATTTGCCAATCTATTGGTCCATGAAGGCGATACTCCTTTCCAGACCTTGTCTTCACCACTGTACGATGAGGTCTTGAGGTAATTAGCGACGAATGCCACCTCTCACCCGTCGTCTTGTTTTTGTCCGAAACGATACGGGTGCCCGTAACAAAAATCCAGTGTGACAGGTTATCTACGTCCTTATTAATCAAAGCTCGTTTACCTTTAACTGCAAAACTTATGTACCAGTTATAAAGCTCTATCGAATCATCCTTCGGGGCGTAGAGGTCCACAAGATGTGGGTCGAGGAGTAGATCAGAGACAGTACTTGACGAGTCTTTTTCCGCCTCGATCCGGTAGCGCAGCTTAGGCGGCGGTAGAGGTCCTCTTCTATGGTAATCTTCAGAGCTAGGAAGGTCTGGGACTTGTGGGCTGGAGAGATTCGATTTGCTGCCACGATTGAGTAGGCTGCTCGCATTCGCAACGTACTTCCCCGGAGTAGGGCGTAGAAGCGACGGGGATACTCCAGGGGGTGGCGGAGGGCTTTCAAGCACACTATACCTTCCCTCAACATCAAGACGGTCCTTCAAAATAGGTGCTATGAAGGGACCTAAGTGAAAATTCCGTGGTGTGGTAGCGCCTGTCTGCGTCATACTTGATTCACCTGGGCGTAGGGGCGTATTCGGAGCTGCTGAAACGTAAGGACTTGAACTATGCTTATCATCACCAAAAGTTACCAAGATATCCTTGTAGCGAATGGACAGCGAAGGTGCTTTATCGTCACTCATGGCTGGTTCACGAACCTTCCTGGTGCACATCCATCTCGTGGCGGACGCAGATTCACAAGCGCGGGTGTAGCAGTGGTGAGGCGACGCGGAAACTTTAAAGTTTAGAATCGCGTCGTCGTGATCTTCGCCGTCAAAAAGGTTTCCCCCCTGTCAAAAGGTTTCACTCCAGATATGCATTGGAGGTAGATAGAGCGCTCTACGTGTACAATCAACTGTTTTTCAGTTTGTCTATAGCTATGGATACATTTTGCATTTGCCCTTCCAGAGACTCAAAGACAGCTTGGTTTCGAAAAACTTGTGCTTGTGCTTGTATCGCATGATAGAGACCCTCTGTGGCTGACAGGAATGCTCCAACAGCGTCGCCGGCTTCCTCCTCCTCTGCACTCGCCACTTCCTCTTGGTCTTGGTGCAAGGAACTATTTCTATCTGATGAATCTTCAATTCCGTAGAGAAGTGAAGATACTAGTTCATCTGTGGCGCTTGAGAAATCCTCCGCCCTTTGTTCCATCCCGTCAAAGTCGATATCTCGGCAACTCTCGGTACTCTTATCAAAAAGAATTTTACCGATGGTCCCATGCAGCTTACAAGCAGATGTCAACGCGGATAGATGGTTTTGAGCACGTTGTTTCTCTTCTGCAGAAAGCTTTAGCGATTTTAGACTGTCTAGAATGTCATCGTGATCACCGTCGAAACCGATATCAACGTTTTCATCGTCTTCTCGTTCTTCTGCCAGGGCATCTTTCAACTCTTGCACAGCATCTTTCAGAATCTCGATTCGGCCCTTCCATGATTCCATAACAGCTTCGCGGTTGTCTTTCGCAAGCTTATGTCCTCCTTTCAGCACACTGTCGCAAATTTCCCAAACTTTTGCAACACAGCGAAGTGCATCTTCCCTGGCTTCTTTTACGCTTTTGGCATGCGCAGTGGACTGTCTAGAGTTTACAGCAACCGCATTTTCTGCTTTGCTACGGGCTTTCGAAGCGTGGTCCATGACTTTACGAGTATGCTCGTCCATGAACGCGTCCGAAAGATTGCCAATTGCTTCGACAACTTCAAACGTTGTATTCCGTATACGCTTCGCCCATGTATCTCCGAGTCCGCTTCCCACGGCTTGGTCAAGCTTTTCGAGTTCGCGAGCATGCGGCGCACGAACAATGCTCCCACCCTTAGCTTGAACAAATTCGCGTTCGGCTCGCTCTTGTTCCAACTCTTCGCATGTTTTTTGGACGAAGATGTATGCTTTTGCTTCGGATGCTGCTTTACGTGCAAGCCATACAAGTTTGGGGATCACTTCGTTCATTAAGGTAACCATTTGAGCATTTGCAGCCTCTAGCGAACTTTCGGAAAGGCCCGTCGTCAATGTCCTGCTTTTGTCATTCCCATTGCCGCCCGTTGTGTTTGCTTCTGGCTTTAATGCTAAAGTCAGATTCGTACACACCGTTTGGACAGAGCCCAGGAGTGTATTCACATCGTGTACGATCTGTTTGGACAACGACGACGGAGAGGTCAACGGCTTTTCTATGATGTAAGGAGGCACATCTTCCACGATAGTGGAAAGCGATGTGGCGACCAATACACTCAGCCTTAGAAGAACAGACTGTAGTTCTTACACGAACAAGAATGTCAGTACTAGCTCTGTTACACACTCCATCGTACCTTGCTCTTTCGTTGGCATCTTCCCGCAATGTTAAGTCGAGCAGCAAGTGAGCAACGTCCATAACTTTTTGATACACGTGCAAAGCGCCCGTGCATCCAGCGCGCCTCGACCTCAACTCTGTTTCTTCGCATCTCCGGCTCGTCTTTGTCAGTCAGTCGATTCAAGCGTCGACATCAACGGGCGGGCTGCCATTTCTAGCCTTTAATCGCCGCAAATGTATCTCTCTCGCATCCTTCCAGTCCCTTTAGGAGATGAGGTCGTTGAACTGTCTCTGGATGACCTTCCCAGCGACATAGATGAATACATTACTGTCTTACGAGAAGAGCGTTGTCCACCGTCATTTTGGCTCAAATTAGCAAGTGAATGTGGTGCAAGAAGGCGTAGTGAGGACTGTGAGACAGTTCTGCAGGCTGCAATACACACTTTGACCAGTACTCCACCTCCCAATGCACCTGTTCATCGAAGCAAGCAGGCTATCGCAGAGGAAGTAGCCCCTTTGCATGCCATGCTCTCCAGCTTGCAGCTCAGCAAAGCTCGGGGCTATCCGAAAGTCATCTTGAGAGATGCAAAATACCAAAATCTTGCTAAAACCAATCCAAACATCGCAAGCAAGGATCAGTGGCAACAGGCAGCAGCATTTCATGATAATTCGATCGTAATCGCGTCCTCCACGACATCAGCAGATCCTCGTTTCGAGTCTTCTTCTCTAACAAGTAGTATGCGGCTGAGTCGAGGTATTTTTCTAACGACATCAGGGAAAACAGACGAGGCTTTGAGATCTTTTGAGTCTGTATTGCAGAAGCAGCCGAGAAATCCTGTTGCTCTGCTTGGGAAAGCCTGTTGTTTGTTGCGCAAGCGTTCATACGTACTGGCCCTCAAGCTTTATCAAGATGTACTCAGAATCAGTATCGCGCAGGCAGCACATGCTGCCACTCAGTCTGCTACAGTCGGCCCAGATGGTGAACTTGTCGAAAGTCAAGCTTCCAAGTGGCTCGGACCTGATCCACGTGTAGGGATTGGTTTATGTCTACAAGGCCTTGGGCGCACTACAGATGCACAGAGAGCTTGGATGCAAGCGGTGAAGGTTGATTCTGCGAATGCGGCACCTCATCTTCTTCTGGGACTTTCCAAATTGAACATTGCTAAACAACCCCAAGATCTCGATTTACAGTTAACAGCCAAGTTTCCCGGAGCCTCCGAGAGTGCTGCTCGTTCTGCAATATATCGCGAAGGAATCGCACATATTGAAGTTGCATGGAAGCTCGATAACAAAAATTCCATGGCAGCTGTCGCATTGGCGGAGCACTTTAGTGCACGGGCACTTGCGTCAAGCTCAAAAGATAAGACACAAGCTCGAAAAGATTTTGAACGGGCTTTGAAGCTTGCGGAGCATGCGATCCAGTATGCAGACAATCGTGCTGCCGTAAACCAAGCTTGGTTAATCTTTGCCCGAACGGCGCATCTATACAGTTTCTTGGACGAAGCCAGTACTGAAGCGATTGAGCTTCGCACATTAGCACAACGGTACTATCAGAAGGCTGCAGATGACATTGCTCGCACCAGCATAGGTGGGGATGGTGGTTCGCTTGCTCCAGGGCATGTGATAGCTACTCTTGGATTGGCACAATTGCAGATCTCTCGAGGGGAGAATCTAGGAGCTGTGAATACCCTTGAGGATTTGATGGCTCGACCGCAATCTGTGTCTTCTTCTTGTCTGGAATTGACACTTGTTGCTGCCTCTCTACGATCTCAATCCCATCCTGGAGCAACACCGACTGAAAAAATCAAAGATCGAACACGAGCACGCCTTTTACTGGATAGAACCACAAAAGTGTTTGCGGCATGCCGTGCCATTGTTAAATCAGACGATGTGCATGACAATCTTGAGTATATTGATGAAGCTTTCGGCGAGAATAATTTGCAAGCAAACTCAGAAAGTGCCTTCACACGCACTGCAATAGCACAAGAAAATCTCGGTAAAGAAGCAATACAAGGTATCGTAAAGCTTGCCAATGACGAACTCATACATGTTGAGAACGCCGACCTCTTTCTTCAAGCTTCAGGCTCTGCGTATGACTTTACTCGTGCTGCACAAAGTTATCTCCAGGCTCTTCGTGTGTTTCGCACTCGCAAGCACGATGAGATCGGCCTTAGCGATATGGAAAAGGGGTGTAGGGAAATACGACTTCAGGCAAACCTTGGAGCTTCTCTTGCGCTGTGTGGCATACAGGAAAACATCCAAAACACCTTCTTGTCTACGGCCCTAAGTCAGTTACAGGAGACATTGAATGCAGCTGGAGGGTCATCTTCTACAAATCTTCTTGATGCTGAAAAGACCATCATTTTGTTTAACATCGGCCGCGTTCTGGAAGCTTCAGAAAACTTTGATGCTGCGCAGAAAGCGTATGAATCCTTACTTGTTGCCCATCCCGAATATGTCGACGCCAAGGTCCGACTGGCTCTCATGGCGGTCACTCGCCCAGATGCCAAGGGTAATCGTGATGCAACACGTTTAGGCAATATACTTTTCAAAGAGGCAATCTCCTCAGATCCAATGAGTTTGGATGTGCGAGGCGCATATGTCTGTTTCTTGTCTGGTGATCTACCCGGAAGTCCCAATCCTCCACAATGGGAAGGAGTGAAAGAAACAATTGCTCAGTTGTTCATGGGCCCAACTTCGAGCCAATCTATTCAAATATTTGGAAGCAGCAATGCCGCTCGTGCTGTGAATGACGAAGCTCGACACGATGCGTTCACACTTGCAGCTCTTGCTTGGTCATACTACAACCTGGGACATAATATCAAAACGGGTTCCAATGCCAAAAAAGAAAAGCAGCGTGCATTGCTACGATGCTGTGACTTGTTAGACAAAGCCTTGACAGAAGATCCGCGTTGTGCTTTCGCACTGCAAGGTCTTGCCATTCTTGCTGCTGAGGGAAGTCTTGTCGACTTAGCATCGCCCAGCGGCCTACCAATTGCACAAGACATGGAGAACAAGCGCCGTAAAGCTGCAGATGATGCTATCAGTATGTTCACGAAGATTCGTGAAGTGAATGACGACCTAAGCGTCTCAGTTTGCATGGGACATGCATTCCTTGCGAAAGAAGATTACGAGCGTGCTTTCAAATCATATGAGCTAGCAGCTCGCAAAGCGCCACCTAAGCCATCCTTGCTGCAGTACATGGCAAGGGCGACCTACCATCTAGGTATGCAAGTTAGGTCCTTCGTATACCTTAAAGAATCCGTCTCCTATTTGGAAGATGCGCTTGCTATTCTTCAACAACGCAACAATTCTAGTGCTTCTACAGAGGCAAAATTTGTCCGGTACAATATTGCTGTAACACGACAGAAGATGCTGCAAATGCTCTTCGACCTTCCAGTTGAAGAACGTCAACTCGAGGACCTACAAGAAGCAATCAAAGGAATTGAAACTTCACAGACTACATTCCGGGAGCTATTGCCTGATGCGCAAGGATCGAATTTGTCGTACATAACGGCCGAAATCGTAGAGCAGCGAATTCTCTATGGTGACTCTTCTCTGCTGCGCCAATCTGTTAAGCATGTAGAGGAACAAACAGCATTCGAAACAGAGGCACGTCTCGAGAAAGAAGCTGTTGCTGCTCGAAAACGCGACCGTGAAGAAGCATCTCTGCGCGAAAAGGAGAGACTAGATGAAGAGCGACGACTTGCTGCTGAATCAATTGAAGCAGATCGAAAACGCGCCATAGAAGAAGCTCGTACGTGGCAATACGCTGTTATTGAGGAAGAAAAACCCCGTAAGGAGCGCAAAGTTCGATCGGGAGGCGGGAAGAAGAAAAGACGTAAGAACGATGTGGGGGGCAGTGAAATTGAGACGAGCGAAAGCGAACGGGAGAACGGTAATGTCTCTGATGACAACGACATGATTGTTAGCGATGAAGTTGAGGTAGAGCAAGGCCATTTCAGCGATGAAGAAGTCGACAATCGCATGTCAGAAAGTGACGATAGTGATGGAAACGAGAATCGTGAACGTGTAAAGACTTCGATGCACAAAAGCAAGAAGAAAAAACTTCGTCGCGCCACCGATAAGGGCGAACGCAAGGAAAAGCGAACTCGCAAGTCTGAGACATTATTGCAGGCTGATGAAAACCTCAGCAATGATGAATCACGACCGAATAAGAAACCAAAGAAAGGCAGGATGCGTCGTGCTGTGGATGAGGACATCATCGAGTCGGAAGAGGAAGTTTGATTGGATTGCGTTCAATAAAAATGAATGTCTATAAAATCTACTTGCGTGTATTATCTACAGGTGTGACTATTTGATTTGTTTGCGTTGTTTTTCTTTTGCTGCTTTCAGTCGACGAGATTTATCGGCCAAGGAGGCATTTTTCTTGTCGCGAACAGACCAACTCTTTGCTATCATCATGAAAGGTTTGTTCTTCTTCTTGTCCGCGTTGTTAGTAGAGCTAGGCTTGGCTTTGTTTTTCTTTCCCTTCTTGCTGCCAAACTCACGTCCCTCACGCCCTTTCTCAATATGCGCCATACGTTCTTCATAGTCCATCTTGCGCTTACGAACACCGAGAATATCTGTTTCGTTGACAATGCTTGCTTCCTCTTCAGGATGAGTGCGTTGCCTTTTTGCTTCCATTTGGGCAATTTCACGCTTCAAGGCTTGCTGAGCTCTGCTGCCGGCTTTAGCAGATTCCATCGCCTTTTGAGCAGCTTCTAGTCGCAACTTGTGCAGCAGTGCAAAGTCTGCGGGTGTCAGAATACGCTGTGTCGCCAAAGCTGCAATGGCTTCCGAAGCAGCTTGCGCAGTTTGTTCGTCCATTGATGCGGTGGAAGCTTCCATCTCGTCGCCTTGTTGATGTTCGTTCTCCAATTTGTCCTCACTAGTATTCAGACCAAGTCGTGATTTTCGGCGAGATTCTCGTCGCGCATGTCGACGTTGTTGGACTCGTTCCAGCGGTGTCATATCATCCACTTGTGCTTTTGACGTTTTTCTCTTGGCATCTTTGTCATCGTCATCGTCGCTGATGTCAATTTCTTCGCCTTCACTGCTTACATCAATCCAGCCTTGGCTACTTGCATCGCTATCGTCACTGTCTGCATCCCAATCTTCCCAAGCTTTTCGGTCGCGCTCCTCTTCCTCATCGCTGTTCAAGTCGTTTTCCAGATGCTTTTGCAACAAATCTAAGCCTGCAATACCCTGAGTAACCTCTGTGTTACCACCAAAGTGCTGCACAGTATAGTCCTCTTCACCTGCTTTGATAGTACCTTCCTTTCCTCTTTCTTTACGAGGGAGAAGCTTAGGATTTTCACGGCGATATAGGAGGAGTAGTCCTCGACTCGCTGCAGCTACGCCTTTGTCTTTACTTCGTCTATACGAGATGAGATCCTCAAGCAAGTCTCTTCCGTCATCCAAAGACTTGCCCGATCCTTTTGCAACGTCAGAATCGTCGTGTGTTTCGTCATAGTCGGCTCCTTCTGAGCCAAGCGTCCAAACCTGACGTGTGCATATTTCACGAATCGTGTTGATTCCTGCTGCCACTACTTCATGCCCAACGCCAGGATGGATAAACTCATGTGCGAGCTTGCGGACCAGCGGCAGTAGGGATGATGGCGGAGTTTCAGTGTGAACTGATTGAGCAACAGATACCAGAATCAATGTAATATGTTGCTGATGAGGCATCAGATATCTAAACAAAGCTGAAAGTAAGCAAACATGTTACCCCGCATGGCGATAACTCCACTCACTTCACGACATAGGAATAAAACCCAAGTACTGTAGCTTTGTGACAGCTCATGACTCTAGCCAACAGTTGCATAAGACGTACTTTATGCTCCAGCATCAGTCGCTTATCACCACGGCGAAGCTCCTCAAAGAGCTTGTCACCAAAACCTTGTGGATCATTTAATAAGTAAATAGCAGCACTTTCACCTTCTTGACCGTCTTGGTCCAGACGTTTATCTTCCAAAGCCTTGCGACGCTTTTTTGCGAGCGAAGCGGCCGCACGTACTCTCTTGTTACCAGAACGTGTCTTTTTGTTCACCTTGCGTTTGTGCATCAATGCATCAACATTTGGTATCTCTCCACCATCTTCACTATCTGAAGCATCTGACGCATTTCCATCTTCACTAGAATGTAAATCACCGAGGAAAAAGCGAACAGCCGAAGACTGAACTCGTGGATGAGGGTGCAAGCAGGCTAGGGCCAGAAGAGAGACAGTTTTCTCGTCATTCCATATGCCTTTCATCCACAAGTCAGCTGCCAAGCGAACTGCCCACAAAGCTTCTCCACCAGATTTGTTGCCACTCTCTTTCTTGCCATATCCTATTCGCTTCAAATTTGATGCACTGTCCGGGTCTTCACGCGAGGGCATGCCTACTTCCACGACTCCAAAGAGAAGTCCTTGGACCACCTTGTTCAGTGAATGATTTTTTGATTTTGAGTTTGCGTGTTTCAAATCTGTTGTAATTGTGTGTTGTAAAAGCGAGCGAAGCGCGGTAGATGGCGATGCTAGTAAAAGAGGAAATAACGTCCTCAGAAGCTGTTCACTGGAAATGATGTTTCGATTCCGCAATAGGACGAGGCTACGAACGCAAGCTGAGCGTACGCTTTTGCTGATCACTGTGTGATTCTCCAAAAGAAGTGCTGATATTTGTGGAAATAGTGGTGAAGTCACTTCAGGAAAACTTGGTGCTAACTGGGTCACGAAAGCTAAAAGTGACACAAACTTATCTTCCTGCTCCTTTGACAATCCTCCGGCACCTTCACCATGTGTAGTAGTTAATGAAGGGGCACTTTGAGTATCCATCCCAGCCATATCGATACCGGACATTCCAGCATATAACCTCCGCAGACTTTCATAATGGTTCCATTGTGCTTGGAAGTCTTCCGCATAAGCGCCAGGGTCTCTTTTTATCAAATTCTGCAAAGCGGGTAGATTGGAAGCATTAAGAAGACCCCTTGCTTTGGACCTATGACGAAGACCATCTTCGGTAATGACTGCGCTCACTGGTGTACTTGAAGGCATCCTTGCGATAGCCTCCGATGGTGATGAGAAGAGGGGTACCGCGAATTTGGAAAATTTTAGGCTATCGATGTCTGTGCGCACCTGCACAAAATTTTTGGCGGCCAGATTATTAAAAAATCCACGAGTGGCAGCGGGGTCGGCTGAATCACAGGAAAATTTCGCAGATTACCACAACGAAAGAAAAATCATCTAGGATGGATGATGATGGACTTCTCTTAAATTTTGCTGAGCAAACATCTGGACCGGCGTTGCAGAACACTCACAAGCGCTTGGAAGGTAGGAAGAATGGCCGAAGAAAACATAGCCGTAACTATCCAACCTCTTTAGTTACTCCTGACTCTGGGCCAACCAAACCACAAAATGGTGAAGCATCAAAGACCAATAGTGCAGCGAGAGCGGATCCTTCAGATACAAGTCAAAAGGAAGCAGACTACGGTAGGCCCAAGAACTCTGTAAGGACCCATGATCAATCGTCTTCATCTTTATCCATACCTAGAAAGAAATCTGCTTCAACTGTCAAGAAAGCCGATGTGATTTCGTCACTTTTCTCCCGCGGTAGTGCTTTAGACGAAGTAGGCACAATTACTGAAGCTGCCAATGATCCTGTAGAGCCAACAAATGCTCCATCTACTGGATCTTCTTTTGCTTCTCTAGGCTTAGACCCTCTCATATGCCAGCATCTTTCTTCAAGCAAAATGAATATTGTACGGCCAACAGGAATCCAACGAAAAGCATTGAACTTCCTTCTACCCGCGAACTCCACACAAAGAGATGCTCTTCTACACGCACAGACAGGTAGTGGAAAGACTCTATGCTATCTTTTACCAATCCTCCAAAGTCTCTTACCCTTGTGTGAGACAAGTTGGATAGACAGAAGTTGTCTAGGCACACTTGCGATCATATTAGCACCTACTCGCGAGCTCGCAAGGCAAATATATGAAGTGGCTGAGTCTCTTGTTAGCCTTCATTTAGGGGGAGAAGACGGTTCAGCCCAAGTGCGGCGCACACGATGGATTGTCCCCGGATTGCTCTCTGGCGGATCTACGAAGAATCACGAAAAATCTAGAATTCGGAAAGGCATTCCGCTGATGGTAGCAACGCCTGGTAGGCTATTAGACCATCTCCGCAACACGGCTTCTTTGGAAGTCGGGCGTCTCCAGTGGCTTATCTTGGATGAGGCAGATAAATTGCTGCAAATGGGCTTTGAAGAAACACTGACGGACATCATGAAAGCGATTGAGGGCAGACGGCGAGCTGCTTGTGATGTTCAGAGAAAACGTTTACAGCAAGAGATGGGAAATCAAATCGTGGAGGGTGATCTATCGGACAGCAACGTTACTGACACATTTGGGGAGAAATGGTGGCGGCTTCCGCGACGAACAGTTTTGTGTAGTGCTACCCTGGATGAAGGTGTACAAGTTCTTGCTGGAAAGGCCTTGAATCAACCTCGAATCATTCGAAGCGATATAGAAGATGACATGCATGATTTAGAACAAGAGCGCAATACTGAGCACAAGGCCCTTGTGGCCACACCAGGTCAATTAATTCAAAATTATGTCGAATCTCCACCAAAGCAACGTCTTATCATGCTTGTTGCCCTATTACGACGAGCGGTGACAGCAGGAAAGAACGTTAAAGTCATGGTATTTGTAAGCTGTACTGATAGTGTTGACTTCCATCTGAACGCACTTGCGGGCGTCAACATGGCTCGAGGTGCAGGAGCTCAAGGTCAAGAAGAGGAAGGCTCGGTGCCAGTTGACTTAACAAAGCACGAGCACTCTTCGCAGCTCCTTCCGTCCACTTCACTCTTTCGTCTGCATGGGTCAATGTCCCAACAGGCTCGACAAGCTTCCTTGCGCGGATTTGTGAAGAACGACAAAGCTAGTGTATTGTTGTGCACCAGTGTGGCATCGCGTGGTCTTGATCTTCATGTAACCCATGTGGTACAACTTGACCCACCTACGGAGCGTGGTGCTGATGAGTATATACACCGTATAGGACGTACAGCTCGTGCAGGTGGTCAAGGTGAAAGCTGGTTAATCCTGCTTCCGAACGAGTCAAAATGTATTGAGTTTTATCAACAAGAGATGAGCTCAAACACTCCATCAACTGAATCGTGCAAAATTCGAAGATGCGATGCTAGTATAGTCCTGAAAGAAGGTTTTGGTGGCTCAGACATGACTCAAACACAAAACCGTGCCACCGATGCACAAATGGCTTTAGAGAGATGGACGCTGGCCAATGAAGGGAATGCCCAACGGGCTCGACAAGCATACCTTGCCCATCTTCGCGCTTATGCCACACACCCGCCTAGCGAACGATTCATTTTTTCCATCAGTGATTTGCAGTTGGGCCATCTAGCCAAGGCATTTGCGCTACGGGAGGCTCCTGGGGTCATCAGGAGTAAAGTACAACAGTACAAGATACACAGCAAAAGCCAAAATACCAGTTTAGGGACAAAACGAAAACGCAGGCAAACCAAAGATTCTCAAAATCTGGAGAATACAGAATCGGACGATGAAAGTGATGGCAAATTATCTTTTGCTCGGAACGAGGAGACAGAGGCTCGTATGTACGCAAAAGTCCGTGAACTTGGCAAACTGCACAAACGTGGCGGTGTACTTGGTGCTCATGGAGGTGTTGATGAATTCCAGATAGGTTGATGAAGATATTCATATGTAAAGTACGTGCAATGAACAAAAAGTGAACAATGTGTGAATATTCTACAACTACATGACTATGTCTGTTTCTCCCAGGCTACTTCGACGGCGATGTACATTGCGTCCGTTTAGGCGACCAAACGATGTGCTGGCTTTTGTTGCAGGATATCCATGCATGCCCGAATTGCCGTGGTGATAGATGTTGGTATTTCCTAAATTGGAGCGACTGGACACGCCTGAAGTCGATGCCATGCTGCCAGACTTAGTGGAGACTGATTTAGCTGTGCTAGCAGCCGTACTCATTGCAAAGCGTGGGACTCCAGAAATACCATTCTGATGAGCTGCAACCGAACCAACAGGGCGGTGGCCTGTCCCACTATTCGTAGTCACAGAGCTTGCCGGGCCCAACGCACTTCTTATTCCCGTCGCGCCCTCGCGTGAGCCGCTTGTGCTTCGAATGTTGCCTCGGTCAGTATGTGACTGATGGGTATTTGCACGAAGACGCTTCAAGCTTGATCTTTCTCTTAGTTCTCGAGAGGGTGCAGTGGGTTGGGAACTCTGAGCGAGTCTATCTCGAGCTGCTGCGACTCGGCCGGACGAACCAGAGCGGTTGGACGTTGCTGCGACTCTAGATGGAACATTCGGCTTGCGCACAACAGTGGTGCTATCTGCGTAAGCACTTGTGCCTCCACTACGCTGAGCAGATGAGTTGGTGTCTTGCGTGGTACGCATTCGTGAGCTTGGAACGCGCGAAACGGCTCTACTTTTGATCATTCTGTTTGAAGATGAAGTCGAATCAGATGACACTGTGCGACTATTTGTTGCATTAGTTGTAGGAAGATTTGTGCTTGTGACTGACGCTACACTCGGGGAAATGTCTCTCCGTGTAGATCTTGCAGCGACTGAAGGTATTGAGTTGACTTTGTCTTTCTCATTCTCACAGTTTGCTAGACTTCCATTACTGGTTGAAGAAAAAGTGTCGTGCGGAAGTATACTAGAGCCATCGTCTCGTACTTCGCTAGCTTCTTTGCGACTGCGTGGTGTATTATGATTGGAAGATGCCGCATCGCGCAAGCCGAACTTCTCCCGAATATGAGGGCTGGCGCGGACAACTCCATGGGTAGGTGTCGAGGGTGATGTGGGAGTGCTTGGTGCAGCTGTTCGGCCAGGGGATTGTGTCATTCGTTCAATATAAGCAGAAGGTGGTTCAGGGCTTTTCCAGCCTTGGACGAAAAGACCATCGTCAATATCATTCTGAGTGGCAGGTGGATCATGAGGTTGTACCACGCTCTTGAAGTAATCGTCCTGTGGCTCCAGATGCACTGTTGAGGGTGCTACCGAAATACCTACATCGCCTCTTAGAATTCCACCAGTCTGTGCATTCACAACCCGAGTACTTTCCATGAGAACGTTTGATGTCCGGTTGCCCGTTGGGTTCAGTTCATGTTCGAAGCTCTTTTCGTTCTTGTATGTGTTACTGACTTTTTCTCTGTCAATAATAGAGGAAGAAGATTCTCCGGATCGGGCACTGTCTGTACTAACCACTCTCGATCTTGCGAAAGAAAGCGATCGACTGCCCATTCTGGCGACGGTAGATGGTGCATTTGCTTGCATTGTGCGCTTGCGGCTAGGGCTAGGACTTTTCCGGGGCTGGCCGACACAAGGGGTTGGTTTGACAAGATTCATGCGATGGTCTTGAGGGCTCGCTTCGTCAACAGGATGATATTCATTTCTTTTCGGTGTGCTTGGGGCCTGTGCCGACTTTTTGAGCTTTTTAAACTGACGACCCTCGCTCTCCCCAATAGAGATGTCTACCTCTTGATCGGTAGAACCGTCGCTCTGAGCATCATCGTTTGATACAGATAGAGGACGTTTGCCCATGAGCTCTTGGCGTTGTTTGCTTAGTGCCTCGTCAAGGTTTCTCTGGGCATCGTCTTGTTCTCTCCAACGAATCCAATTGGGCACCTCCTTATACATAAAGTGTTGCTGAGGGCCAACAACGCATCCAGGCCTCATAATCCTCATGAAACCTATGCTTTCACCTGCTGAGAATCCGTGCTTGTAAGCAAGATAGGCACCTATTAATACGCCTGTGCGACCCAAGCCGGCTTTACAATGGATGGCCACGACGCCTCCAGAAGAGATCACCTCGTCAGCTCGAGCGATGAACGATCTCACGATCTCTTCACAAGGATTCGACCCGTCGTCGAAATACATGTCGATGTGTTCGATACCTTCCTTTTCGAAGACGCGGGAATCATATAGTGGGTTATTTAGACGAACTACAAGTTTGACACCGTGACGTTTGAAGTACTGTATAGTTTTAGCAAAGGTAGAATTGATGGGCCGTCTAAGTCCTGGTGTTGCTCGACCACTATTCAAAGTTCTATCACGGAGTTCCGCAACATATTCCTTATCATTTGGACTTGCAAACGCAATGATATTGGGGGTGATCCAGTTCCAATCCCCATTCTGTACTTGTTCGTATGTCTCGTATTCTTCCAGATCAAAGGTCATAAGGTCTAGGAGGCGTTCGGAGATAGCACGGTGAACACCATAGAGTACGTCTTGAATAGTCAAGTAGAAGTCTGCGCGACCATACCCAGCATCGCGGAAGGGGAGAAGCTCCAAAGAGCTCAGAGGTGCAAAAGCATCTGCAGGGGTGGCATCACCGCAAATCATAGCATACATGGCAGCCAAAAGCGCTGCATTTGCTTTTGTTCGAGGCTCGCTAGAGGTGTATAGAATAAGATGGAGATCCTTGACACCATCGGTTGACGCAGTGGAGTCGTCTTGCGCTGAATTGATAAGATGATGTAGATGTAGACAGAAGCGGTAGAACATAGCGACATTTAGAGGACCCCAATCATCAAAGAAGCTGAGATAAACAAGCTCTGCATCCACGCTGAACCAATGAATAGTCGACTCTTCAGACAGATGCGGTGCGATTTCCGAGGCGGGTTCACCGCTCGAATTCCTTTGTGCATGGAGAGGTAAACCCGCAGCAGATCTGCCGAAGTTTTGATTGAGAAGGTCTGCTGAAGGTGCCGGTGCATCGAAATATGTAAAGGAGAAGTTGTATGTCATTTGAAAGATGGGCACGGACGGTAAGATTTTGGCTCGTCGTGTAGGGGTGGTCGTAGCTTGAGATGCTACAGGCGTTGCAGCTGCAGCAAGTTCTATCTCCATGTCAGTTAACTCTGGCTGCAGAAGACTCCCATCATGTTCCAAATCACTTTCTAGAAAGTCAGATTCATCGGGAGCAGGGGCAGGGTGCCGGGCTGTCCTTGGTGAATACGGGGGCATGGTGAGCTATATCTGATACGGCTGTTGCAGAGTTGCGATACTGTCACAATCGTCTGCTATTTGCTTGTGACTTTTTGCATTCACCTTTGGACCGTTGTGTCGACACCTTCCGCGATGGGATGGGGTTTGTTGTGGATTGGAAGAGATACGATGGCAATTTAGCCACTCTCGCATGCAACGAGTGTTGATCTGTAGTCTACAAGTGTTATTTCTGACTAGACCTAAGGACGCGCTTGCTCCAACATCACGTGCTTTGTCACTCACCCCGCCATTGGTGTTACCTCTTCAAGATGATCTACAATCATCATGAGGATGAATTGCCCAGATATTGCGGTATCGCTCTGCTATGTCATTGCATTCATGACAAGATGCTTAGCAGCGAGCACTGGATTTGATGAATCTGGGCATAACATGGGTACGACGTTGCTTTCCACGAATTTTGACCTTTCCATTACCAAAGATATGTGGTAAGAGCGCACTTAGCATAATTTTGTCGGGTCTGACAACTACTGTAGGTTTGTAGAGTTCTTTTCTCCATATTGCCATCATTGTCGCAAGTTTGCCCCCACATGGGCTTCTTTGGTGGATATGCATGGTCATTTGAGCGAGTCCCATAATTTCCATTTCGGAAGAGTTGACTGTATTGCCCAAGGAGGTAAGAACATCACTAGCCCTTTCTTGAGATATCTCATGATTTCATCTACTCAAATAGATCTATGTAATGTGCAAGACATACAAGGGTATCCTTCTCTCTTCATCTACCAAGATGGCAAGAAGGTATCTGATTTTAAGGGTTGGTGTCTGACGTGCAGTATTCATATTCCGCTCACACAAACTTGCGCAGATGAACGAACATACGAGAAATTATCTGAATTTATCTTATCAAATGCAGAAGACCACAAGCGTATGACTTCTCATCACGCTCAACCATGATATGATAGATTGTGGCTTTCCATGTGCCACTGTATTAGTATCTTCACAACAACTACGCCGTTCTAGCTGTAATTCATCATCGCTGTTTCTTCCATCTATTATTTCTGTGATGGGAAGAGACGAGTGGCTCCCATAATTTTTCCTGCCATGCTCGACAAAATGCTTCATTGCTGAAGACGCTGGTGGCCCGTTTTCTTGCCCTTTGTCGAACAGTTAGATCCTCTTCTTCTGAGAGCTCGAGGATTTTTTCGATTGTTGTTGCGAAGTCACCGATGGTGGTCGCATGGAAACCCGTTGGTTGATTGTTTTCTTGGACAGCAATATCCAAATAGGGTCCTGCAGAGGCATGCGACACCGTGATGAGGCCTGCTGCCATGAACTCAACCACATTGATCCCAAAATGCTCATCTACCATGGTGCTGAGGCCTATACTTGCGGCAGACAGTGTTTGGAGAATCGTTGCATAGGAAGCATTAACGACAAATTGAACTTGGTCTTCAATTTGAAGCTCCTGACTTAATTCCTTCAGAGAATGTATCCGTTTCTCATCCGCGTCATTCCTACAGCTCCCAATGCACGTCAGAGTAAGGCCTTCCACTGCAAGGCCCTTCTGTTGCCTCCGTCGAATGAGTTCGGCAAGAATGATGAGTTGAGATTTGTGTTCCTTCTCTGGTCGAAACTGTGCAAGGCTGACCAGGCTATATTTTTGACGGTCATTAAGAGCAAAACTTCGGAGGGATGTGGTGTCGCATGGTGGATATACGATTTGCGAAAATCTACTTGACGAAGCATCAGCGCCTATTAAAGTGTTGATATGGTTTTGAGTCCAGCTTCCATTCGTAACAATCACATTGCTACGACGAAGTGCCCATGCGTATACTTGTACAAATCCCAAGTAGTACAATGATTTTGCTTGACTTTTCCAAGAACTGTTGGATACGGTAGATAGGTTTGTATGCCCTGAAATGCGATTTCTGACCTTATACAGCATGTCCGCGCTGATCATGGGATAATGAACATATGCTCCGATTGGTATATTGTGATCAAAGAGGCGCACAACAGGGTAGGCGAAAGCGTACCCCATAGTGTCGATGAAAATATCGGGTAGGAGCTGATTGCAGGCTTCGAATGCCATTCGGGCTGCACCATAGCTCTGTCCTAAAAGCGTAAAGTGCTTCCAGTAGCCGTCAGAAACAAGTACTCTTTTCGTCAGGGGTAAAAAGTGTATTCTGGCACTGAACTGTGGCTCTTGAAGAGGAATGCCAAATCGCGTATAGCATTTGTCCAGGATGTCCTCTTTCGTGGTAGGTTGATATTGTCCTGACGTCTCCGATGTGGATTCGAGTCTCACTTGCTCTGGCCCCACATCACCCGAGTATACAACTACTATTATATTAGCATCTTCTTTGAGATGGTGCTCAACGGCTTGCCACAAAACACGTTCACCACCGCCTCCTGCGTTGCTATACGAAATATGTCAATCAGTGTGTGACGAAAATTGCAAGAAATACGCACCAATAAGGATGGAAGAACCCTATTAACACCTTTTTCTCCAGATTAGAGCTCTTATCCACTTCTTCATTCGATTTGGAAATGTAGTTATCAAGCTTTTCAATCAGTTTTCGCCGTTTGGTCCTGTTACAACGCTTCGTTCTCTTGACGTGTAAGGAGGCTATCTGCAGTGTGAAAGTCACGAATGCAAGTGCCAAGAGAAAAGAGGCAACCGCTAGGGTTTTCCAAGCTCGAACGTCACCCATTTGCGAAGATAATGCATGTTCCTTTATGGCATCTGCCATTCTTTGTGAAGGGGCTACCCAGGAGACTTACTGAGAGAACAATGTGACGAAAAGGACGTGCACAAGTGAATTCAAGCTAGGATTCTTCTAGTGGAGGAATGATTTTTCGCGGAATAGCCATTCGCCATTCCTACCACCATAGGTAGGATTGCGCATCCATATGTGGTCAACAAGTGGTGGACGCCAGCAAATTAGGTCAAAACTTACAGATTTTCACGATAAAGATGATGAATACGAAACTGTCCACTCTTTAGAAGGTGATGATGAGCTAGATGTTCCAGAGTACAGACCAGCTGCACTTCCCTCCCACGCGAAGCCTCCAGCTATACTAGCTACTAAGGCAAAAGAGAGGCAGTCGAAGAGATCAATCAAGGCAAAAGTAACATACGATGAAGGGGACGCAAGCCTACTACACGCAAAAAATGTTGTTCAACAGGGTCAGGAAGGGTTTTCT
Organism: Meruliopsis variegata; assembly: GCA_037044235.1. Lineage (NCBI taxonomy): Eukaryota > Fungi > Basidiomycota > Agaricomycetes > Polyporales > Irpicaceae > Meruliopsis > Meruliopsis variegata. The sequence continues at coordinate 1,538,429 of JAWLTJ010000001.1, forward strand.
ACACCTCTTGAGAGGCCACAAGACCATTCCGATGGCAGTTCCAAGACTAACCAAATGGCATCTCCTGCCCTCGTTGGATTGATCCAAGAGAGATCATTCACTGATAGAGAGAAATCTATCAAAGCACAAGCAGACAACGTGTCATCACCAGGGTCCCAAGTAGAAGCCCAAGGTACTTCTCGGTTTGCTGCACTACGCAAATTGGATCGAGATGCGGGTCTTCTCAAGGGAACGTCAAGTAAGGTCGCCACTAAACCCATTGTGGAAAGATCATCTAGGAGCGCTCGAAATATCGATGATACCTGGCTAGATGAGGATGGCCAGAAAATGTCTGCATTTCGAAAGAATCGTTTGCTTCGACAAGGTCTGTCACCCCCGCAAATCCAGGCAAAGATGCCCCATGAAGTACATACAGACTCGCCATTGCAACAAGAAGATCAGGGAGCCAGTGGATCAATATCTGCTCCAGAACTTCCTGAGTCCGATTCAATTGAGAACACTAACAAGGTGGCAGCAATGTCACAGGAAGATATACAGAAGGAATTGGACGATGTTCGAGAGGCTCTTGGAGATGGCTTTATTGACATGTTGATCGCGAAAAATTCGATGAAACGGCATCAAGTAATCCAAAAAGACTTACATAATGACGTTCATGAAGTCGAAGAGAGAAAGCAATCTGATACAAAGGACACACAAGAAAAGCTATTTTCCCTTCCAGATTTGATCGAAGCCACCCCCGAGCGCATTCATCATCAATATTTCAAAAATGAACCAGAAATCTTTCCAAATTCACTGCAATGGATGAAGGAGGATGCAAAAGACTCCACTGAGCTTGAGCAAGGACACCAAATGCGTTTTCATTTTGAAGGCACCGCGATCGAGTCAGACACATTTAATGAAAGCGAAACTCGTTTGGCGGGTCTTCACCATCACGGTCAAGATCAGTCTAGACCTGGGTATTCGACAGAGGAACTGCTCTATTTGGCCCGAAGTCTTAATCCCGGGCAAAGGGTCATGGCACTACAAACAATAGGTCGCATTGTCACAAGATATCCAGAAACCGTTAATGGTCTAGAAGCAGACGGAGAAGATTACCACGTTTCAACAAGACTACTTCAGGACAATGTCCGAGGTCAAGCATCTATCATTGCTTCTTGGTATATTGAGGATCGCCAGATCAATGTACGTGCTGCAGCTCTGAAGTGCATTCGTGCTTGCCTTTTATCAAGCATTGCTGGTTCTTCCCCTTTCGAATATACAGAACCACCTGAGCGTAAGCAAAAGGATAAATCTCAAGACCGGCCTACATCTTCCCCGACACAGTTTCCTGACGTTCTAAGTGATGAATTTGCCTCAAATCTTCTTACACCTTTGCTAAATCTGTTAACATTACCAGATGTGACAATGGACGACACTGAACGTACTCTGGATATCTTGTGTTTTGTTTGCACGCGCTCTCAAAAAATCAGCAAAGTTGTGGTCAATCAGCAACGTCCTCTATCGCGCCTGATAGATATATGCATCAAGCAGCAAAATTGGCCACCTTCAAGCCTACAAGCTACGCCAAGGACGTCTTTACTCACCCTCTTCGGATCCCTGGTGAGGAGCAGCCGGGAAAATGCATTGGAACTGTACGAACGCGGTTACATGTCGGCGTTTCTCCGATTCCTAGCAGTCCCGCCGTGGGTGTTGCCTTCTCAATTTAAGTCTGACGCATGGATTAAGATGGCAGCGACTTTGGATCTGTATTCTAGTCTTGGTTGCTTTGGTATTGGTGCTGCTGATTTTGGAAAGCATTTCAGCATATTTGCAAAATTGATAGATTGGCTTCGGAACGAATCAGTATCAGACCGCACTACTGCTGAAATCCAGGCAGTTTTCTCTTCCGCCTTTCGACTGTTCTCTGTGTGGACTGTCTGCGCAACAGATGTACATCAAACAAGTGGTCATCATGATATTACGTGGAGCCAAACATCGGAATGGTGGGAGATGACAACTACTCTTTTTCATAACGCCGTTGCCCTCCCGACATTAGCTTTCAATCATTCACACCTGTCCATATATGGAAATGCTCTGCGCCTGTTGGACAATTGGCTAGAGGGAGCTCGACTGAATGGAGATCTCTCGTTAGATAGGGTTACGAGAGAAATTGAATCCTACAAGCACTTGTATCACGAACTGATTGTCTCATGTACGTCTGCACTGTTGAAAGAAAGCGAACAACTCAACACTGTTACTGGACGAAGGGGAGGTCTGTCAATTTTGCAAAAATGCTTTCAAACCACTTCTCAAATTTGTCAAGTAGGAAGCGCTTTGATCAGTTTCTCATCAAAACAAAAAAGTGTTGTCATTGAAAATGCTTCGTCCTCTTCACTGCTATATGGCGCAGCATGCAGCTTATTGACGTCCGTGGAATGGTCAAGGCTGCAAGAAGATGATGCAGTTCAGGCAGGCATAGCACATCCACTCCGATTTATTATCTCGTTTATCTACGAAAGCATTTGTTTCGGTCAAGACGAGAAAGAAAAACTCATGCTTCGATGGTGCCAGCTACTTCGTGTACTGCAAAAAGGAGACGAAAATTTGGCGAAAACTATCGTAAACAAGCACTTAAAAAGTCTGCTTGAGACATCAGCTGCAAGTGCTCTTCATGTCTTGTCACCTTTTATCAATGAGAACTTGCGCTCTGCTAATCAGAGCCTTTCTCCACCACTCTATCCACGCTCAATAAGTGAAATCAGTACACAATTCTATTCGTGCCAAAGGCAAGTCCACATCGAACACGATGCCGATATTGACCCCATCTCTGGGGCAACCCTATGGAAAAGCAAAGCTTCTGGACTTCCACTACGAGCCGATTGGTCGCTCATCGCATTAGATGATCTACTACATTCAGCAAATTGTGCATCACTTAATCGACCACACGCTTTGACTGCAGATTGGGATGCTAATGAGCTAGAAATAGTTCAGTCAAGCTTGCTCTTATCGTTACATTTATGGTCCCCTACTTCCTCTTGTACAGAGCGCGATGGAAGAAAGGGACTGCCTTCTCCTTCGGAAGTGTATTTGGGGATTATGAAAGTGTTCTTGCTGGAGGAAGAACAGCCAAATAGCCATCAGGCTACTGGACTAATTACTGGTAGGGATCTGTTCCGAAACCCAGTAGTGTCAGAACTTTTGGGCCAAATGTTCCATTTGGCAAGCTCTTTAGAAGTGTCTCAGCCAAGTGACAATGAATCCCTCGAGTCAGCAACGACACGGCAGTATGGTCGATCAATCCCCTTCTATCAGATATATTCTGACTTGATTGGTGTATATGATGCTATCTCATTTGGTGCGGAGCTTTTCGGACGTATTCTCACTCTACCACTCACCTTAACGTACGCTTCCGACTATCGGCGTTTACTTTGGGTAGACTACAACCACATTCTACCCACCATTACCACGGATGTGGCTTCTTCTCCTCAGCCGCTGGATTTGTATGTTGGCAAGGAGTCAGATGAAGCAGTAATTGCTGCATATGTCAAGGCACTCGTAACAGGACGAATCCACAAAGATCGGAACGAGCTTCTGTTTGCAATTGCGACTGGAACTCTTGGAGAATTATTGTGGAACAATACCGAAGATACAGAGCAAGGACGTAGTATTGCCAGAAAAATTTTCCAATATCCTTCCCCCGAAGCACATCTCATTGTCGCTCAACATAAGATTTTTCACAATGGAGCTAGGAAAGATGACGAGCTCACCCGACGCAAGGCATTATTAACAACCTTTGGAGTAATCTATCCCTCTGCAAGTAGAAGTATTGACATGTAGTATTTTTAAACCAATAATATTGAATTGTATAGTGGTCGCTACTTCCAAACGGATTTCTGCATTTTCAAGCACAAGTTTGAGAATGTGGAGTTCTAGCGCGTCAGCCCCTTAAAACCAATGTGAAAGAGGAACAGGCCGATGAATCGTGCGAGGTGGGAGCAAATTCGCTCAAACGCTTTCACGGAAATGTTATTTTACTTACGTCGACGAACTTCATAGAGTTCGAGAGGTAGATATAAACACCATTTCAAAAAGTCAAACGGATTGACAGATCTTCAAAAGACATGACTACTCCCCTTCCCTTTCCCTCCGGGGTTGGTGGTGTGAACAAAGGTCAGGGTCAATCTGGAGATAACAAGCACGTCGACAACATGCGCATTGATATTCCTCACAAATCTCACAAGGAGTCAAGTAAAGATCCTCATCAGCATCTACACCCTCACCATCAGCAAAGCACACGTACAAACAAGGAAGTACCTGTTCCACCGCGGGGCTCCTCTGCACCCAGCACGCACCAGCACCATCCTCGCCAACCCGTTGCATCCACCGATTCGTACTTCCCGCATTCACAGACAAATAGCGCAGAGCCTATCTCTGGTGCTCAACAGGCGCCTCGGACACCAGGGAGTACACGAGGCCACCATCGACAGACAAGTGCAGGAGGCGGGCCATCCACAGCGCCTCCATCACATGGGAAACGCGGTACACATCAGATGACTTTAAGCCTGAGTGGTGGGAATGCGGGTGGCATTGAAGCGGACAAAGGTGTAGGGTTAGGATTTGAGGCGTTCGCTCATGGTGGACCTCCAAGTCCCAGTACACTCACTGACATCATCCTTGGTATCCACTCAACCCTTTACGGAGCCAAGAGAACTCCTGAAGAAGTTCGTGAAATGGTTGCCAGATACTATGACCGAGATGCTGGTGAGTAGTTGATTTTTGTTTCGTGGTCGTTCTCACTCTCCTTAGTGTTCGAATCGCCACTTCTTAGTGCAATTGGGCGAGAACAAATCGCGAATCAGTTCATCATGGCATTCACTCTACCCGGCATGGACGTCACTTCCGAACTTCGAGACGTAATTTGCAGTGACTTCGAATTCGACGGAACGAGAGCAGGAATTATTGATCAGACAATTAGTGTTACCCTTCTCCCCAGTTTGTTTGGTTCATCGTCGTCAAGTGAAAATGGTGGAAGCCGATCCTCGGGTGCTCATGCACCTGGTTCGAGCTCGGCAAGAGATTATTACAACTATTATCGTGCTGGTACCTCGACTCCAGGTTATACTCTCCAATCTGCTGTCACGCCTCATCCCTTTGCTACTTATAGCCAAACCAATACGCCAGCAGGACCCGGGTCGACGTCATCGTCCTTCAGTCGTGTAGGCCACAGCCAAGGTCACAGCCCCACTACTCCCTATAGCTTTTCGAACTTATGGGGTAGCTCCCGACCACACACCCCAGGCGCGCAAAATCCATCTTCATCTCACATCCGGCCACTTTCCCAATCACAGAGGGCAAGTACACCTCCTAGTGTCAATGGGGACTTTGACGGGGACTTTGACGGGAGTGAGATCATGAGCAATTCCAATACTACTATTCATGGGAATGATGAAGATATGCGTCATATAGTACACATGGATGGCGGTCAAATTGTACGGCCGACCATGCCTGCTGAGGCACTAACACCTCACTGGAGCGCCCAAGGGCTGGGTCGGTCGAGCGTCCGCAATTTTCTATGGGGAATTTTTCATCCTCGCGCTGTTTTGAAACATCTGTGCACCATTCACCTTCGCCTTATGAGTCGACTGGAGTTTAATGACGAAGGTCACATCGTTCGACATGAAGATACGTGGGGTCTGCGAGAAACTATCGAAGGTACCATTCCTTTCGCCTCGCTAATTTATGCGTTAGAGCGTCGCATTGTTGGTCACATATGCTCTTTTGCCGTGGGTCGTGGCTTTAGTATTTCCAACGCCCTCGCACGTCATGCTATCGGGTCCTCTCAGCAGCATGGGTGGCCGGCCATAGAGAACAGCTCGTCCGAGCTTCATGCGTATCGCCCCGATGCTAACGAAGCGGCACATGCTCTTCTTCTCGGTTATAACCGTCACAATCAGATGGTGTCCATGGCACGGTCTCGAGCATCTAGCCCCTCCAGACAGCGATTCTCCTCTCACGGCATCCATTCTACTTCGGAAAAAGGTGGTACCATCAGTCGTTCTCGAGCACGGTCTCTTGTAGGTGGTAATGTTGCCCCTCCTCGTGCCTCGTCTTCGGATAATTTGCTTGGCGTTGGCCACGCAGCAATGCTATCTTCCGCCGGCTATGGAGAGCGAGAGCGTGGATCTACGCATGGAGGAGAAACTTTCCCACCAGATAGCAGCGCTCGTTATCGGGGCAGTACCGGTGTACGGCGCATCACCACCAGCACATCGTCAGCTCCAGTAGGATTGGATGGTCTTTGGCAACATGCTGATCTATATAATGTCGACTCTTACGGGAATCCAAGTGTTGTCGAAAAGACTAGAGCACCTGATCGCGATGGCTAGTTCGACGCAATACTCTTTGCACTCAATGCCAATGTATTATGACACGGAGCTCTCTGTGACACGAAATGGATGATTGATTGTTGAATTAAGTGTATGTTGCACGTCTATCTTCTTGCTACGCCCATGCCCTCTTCATTGAAAGTACACGGTTCATTGCCCATACTGATCCATGATCCACCGCGTGGACCGGTCATTAACATTCGAGCAAAAAGCTCGTACACGTTGATTTTTGATGATGTGAGCCATGGTCGCAAGACCTCCAGCACAGGTGGCTTTCTCGAATGTCCTATCGATGTACTAGTGAATGTCGTAGTTTTCATTTTCATAGGAGGGGCAAAGTGCCGTCGACCAAGGAGAAGAATTTCAAATGGTTTTCGCCCTTGCGTGTTTTCAAGTGGAAACAGTAAATCATGGTTGACTGTCGTCTTCATCCATATGACTTGTCCTATATGTTCCAATTTCCATGCTGGAAAAAGCTTATCCAGCACAAAACGTTGCGCTTTCGGATCGTTAGTGACCCAGCAAGCTACAAGACAATCCTGTCTTTCATCGCAATCGAGTAAACATGAGACAGGTTTTGCTAAACTCCACAGATCGTACAAATCGTTTAAAGTCTCATATGCTTCTCGGGATTTTTTCAATCGTTTAGCAGAGTAATTCGGATAAGGCGGATCAAGAAGCACCAGGGACGGTGGATGGGTACTGGCGTGCTCTAAAATTTGATCCCAGCCACGAGGTGGTATATGCTTCGAGCGCAATAGATTTGTCAAGAGGAAACCAGACCGAGGGGGTAGATAGAATCTTTTCTCATCCATTTGATTCTCATCCATTTGAAGCCAATGTGAAGTTGATACCATAGATAGAATTAGGTTGCCAGATATAGACATAGAAGATGGAATGAGTTGCCGTAATGCCGAATGTGACTCAGTCACCATAAGAATTCTGGAGAGATCCTCTTTCGTCTCGCTGGTGTCCTCACAACCACCTCGTTCTCGTTGAGCAAATGCTTGATACATGAGATCCAGCTGATATGCAGCATTTTCTTCGGAATGGAGAATGTCGCACCATTTGATTTTCTTGGCAGAATCATTTACAATTACAAAGGCGTTGGAATACAAATGCTTCGAACCTTTTGCACAGAGGATAGATTCGCTCGCATCCAGAGAGGCTTTCTCAACAAGAGCCCGTAAGTTTGTTTGTTCAGTAGCAGAACGTGGTTCTAACCGTGCCCGTTTATTCGAGATTTCCTTAGTGAATCTTCTAGATAGATGCAGGGGTTGCTCACGAGGTGGATGGCCAAGCACAAGTTGATAACCATTTGGAGTTTCGGAAGAGAATAAGTGTACTGCATCCACATGTAGTACATTGGAATTGTTGGGTGAGTCTTGATCGACTAAGTACATATGTGCCGCCCTTCCTATCCGAATCTCACGAACGTACAGGAAGATATACTTCCTTTTAACAGGCCAAGCTCGGGAGAACTAGTTCTGAGTGTTGTAGTAACTCTAATTTTCCGTCCCATCAGCTGTATACGCGCTAAAGACTCGCACAGTTATCTCAACATTCCCATATCTTGAAGCAGATCGCAGAAGGAGTAAATTGGAAGTCTTCTGTCAGTCCAGTCTCAAAAAGCATCGTTCTTGCCAGTGTTCCATCCAAGTCTTCTGATGCAGTTATCTGTCGAAGATAACTCCGATCTAAAAGGAGTTGATCACCTCTCCGAAGGATTGAATGCCACGCCAAAGTTACAACCATCTAGGGCTACATTCGTTCATGAAGAAAAGGATAAAACGAGTAACGAAAATGACTCAATGGACAATATAGACCCCAAACCATCCCCTGAAGAGGAAGAGAGGACATCGATAGTCGATTTGGGAAAGATTGATGCTCCGCAAGGCTCATCCACAGACGCCAAACCAGCCTCTACCTTGCCAAAATCACCCCAATGCACCCTTACGACATATGAGAATAGCAACGCAAGCTGGCAACATCCGACAACCAGCTCCATGTCTTACTCACAGGAAAACACGGCTAGCAGTAGCTTCAATGTTGCGAAGATTTCTCTTCAAGACGATCAGAATTCTGCGTCTGGTGTCAGTAGCAACAATATGCCTTCGTATGTCAAAGAAGAAGCAGTTGTCAAGAATAGACATGGTAGCGTTTTGACTCGCGGTCTTGTCCTCAAAACTGACTTTTTCGCCGGTAGTGAGTTCCCCTTCGTCAGATTTTTCTATGTCTAGCTTATGAAAACGATTAGTGCGCCGACCAGATCTCGGTCTTCTCCTTCAAGGTGCACCCAACTTTCGTCAAGCAAGCGTTCCAGGCCTTCAGGTGTACGGAGTAGCTCAGCCCACGACGATAGGCTTGAAAACAATTTTGAGTGTCCTTCAGTGCGGCCCCTCCAACGAGGTACGAGGACGAAACGAATTTCAGCTTTCTACTCTTCCTCTTCAGCGTACTCGGAGATCTGTTTCCTCTTCCTCTTCTCTTTCTAAGACCAAGACAGCAAACAGCGAAAAATCTCAGTTGAACTCTCCTCGACGGTGTGTGTGGGTCTGCACAAGAAACGAACCTGTGATATATGTCGGAGGTCGTCCTTTTGTTCTGCGGGAAGCAGAAAGGCCATTGGACAACTTTCAATTAAGCGGAAGGGGATCAAATTTGGAATCGATTGAGCAACGATTGAAAACAGACATCCTTCGCGAAGCTGTACGCTATGGAGGCCTTCTGATGGTTCATGAAGAAGACGAATCCGGTGGGCTTCGACCTGCATGGATAGCTGTAGACGCTCATGAAGTAAGAACGGTCCGAGAAGTTTGGGACGATATTCGAGATGCTGGTTGGAGGTGTGACTACCACCGCATACCTATCGCGGAAGATCAACCAATGGAGAATAATTAGTATGTGTCTTGAGCAGTGTGTGGATAATGCTAATGTGTAACTTTAGCCTTGATGCGTATACACAAATCATCAAAGACGTAGATCCCATCAACACTGCATTTGTGGCTAATTGTGGACTTGGAGTGCGCAGAACCTCTTTCGCTATGGTGGCAGCTGTTTTAGTGCTCCGTAGGCTAATGATGCTCCAAGGCTACGCAGATCCACTTACAAGCCATGGGGATAGCTTTCCCGATCAAACGCAGAATTCTGATACAAGATCGACATCTCTACCTAATTTGGGCGTCGCAAAGTCAATGGAGGCCGCTTCACAACAAAATTTACAGGCTCAATCGACACTTGAGGTTGTGAAAACATTGAGCAATAGCTTGTCAGATGTAGGTGGTTCCCATACCGCTGTTGAAGTACTTTTGTATCAGCCTCTCCTGTTAAATTCTTTACGAAGCGCGAGGAATGGAGATTACGGCGTGATTGGGCAACTTGTAGGGCTATTGGACCAAGGCGATTACAACAAGCGGATTGTTGACAAAGCGATCAATGCGTGTTCTCAAGTCATAAACCTCCGGCACTCTATTCTTGAGGCTCGAGTTCGCTATGCTGTTGAAGCGCCCAAGCAAGAAAGCGCAAGGACTATCCAAAAAGAAACTAGCCGTGGCTCTCTCAAACGTGCAGCTCAAGCCTTAGAACAATATTATTTTCTCATCACTTTCGCAAGCTATGTGGAAGGTAGTGAAACAGCTACATTTCAGCATAGTTTCGCTACATGGTTGCGTTCACGAGCGGAAACTTGGCATACAATTGCTAAGATCCGTTCGAAAGGCCAACAACTGTATTTCTTCGACCCTATTGCAGATCTAAGTGCACTGAGCCGCAGTGCAACTAATCAAGATGCTAAAGGCGGGTCAACGATCATCCGTCGCAGTGATACAGACCCACATTTAATTCCAGGCGACGAATTTGCCGAACATGTCGTTCGAAATCGGAATGGCCTTGTTTTGAGACCTATGATGCTTCTTAAGGAAGACATCTGGCGAAGTCTCGATACAAGCGGAGCAACAAACAATGCTTTGGTTCGCGGCGCAATCAATTTTCGACAGATTCCCGGCTCAAGAATTTTTGCAACTGGACAGCCTACTGTCGAAGGCATCAGAAATATTCTGCGTACAGTAGGTGATCGTCTACTAACGCAGAAAAGCGACCTTCTACAGGTGACGTATATTAATTTACGCGAGGAGCCTATTTGCCATGTGAATGGCAAGCCATACTGTCTCCGTCAGAAAGGGATGAGTTTGCGAAATATTACGAGCTACTCGGGCATCAGTTGGTCAAGATTGACTCTACTCGAAGATCGACTCAAAAATGATGTTCTTAGTGAGCTGAACAACGGCGACGGGCGCTTGTTGTTGCACACAGAAACACAAGAAGGTGGAGTTGTTCCAATCTGGGAAGAAGCCAGCGCCAACGAAATTGAAACACTACAAGACGTAATGACAAAGCTTGAAAATGAGCTTGACCATCGCAATGCTCTTTCTATCAATGGTGATTCGACACTTCCCAACATTCATCTCATCTACCGAAGACTACCCATCACTGCGGAGAAGCCTCCTAGCTTTGAGGATCTTTCTTCCATCCTGACAACGGTATTGCGCTCTGAGGTGCAAAGCAATGCATGTGTTGTGCTTAACTGTCAGCTTGGCCGTGGCCGCTCCACTCTTGTCTCTATCATTGCATTGCTAATATCTCGATGGTTAGGGCGCTTCACAAAGGATAACACAGGCTCCAAAGATGGCAGCATCGCGTCTTCTCCTTTAGCTCGGCGTCCACTCACATACCATCTTATCAATAGTCTTCTACGGGTGATTCCTCATGGAATTCGAGCCAAAGACACTGTAGATCAGTGTATTGATCGATGTGATGGAGTCCTCAATCTTCGCGAAGCGATCGAGGATGCTCGAATTTCCGCAGAGAATACCGATGACGAACAAGTGAAGCGCAGTAAAATTCAAGCAGGTGTGAACCATTTCCGTCGCTACTTTCAGCTTATTGTTTTTCAAGCGTACTTGGATGCAACACCCCCATCTCGCATTGACTCTATGCAAACTTTCGAACAGTTCGTTCGCCGTCAACCTGTCTTCTCGACATTTTGGAATGAAAGTGACAAAGTGGACATTACCACAATCACGCCTCTTCAAAAAGTTGATCAAACCGTTGGCATTGCGTTAGATGATGAGGTGCAAGAAGTTATCTCAAATAGAGCTGGAAATGTCTTAAGCTCATACACCATGCTCAAAAGTGACATGTTTCCGGGCTTAGCGGCACAAGCACTTTCACAGATCGATGGAATCCCAAATCTTCGCGGAGAGCATGTGCTTCTCGGAAGCGACTCAGATGTGCCTTCCACGCCTTGGCTGGGGCCTTCACCCCCACAACAGCTATCTTCTATTGAGACATGGGGCCACGGTATGCCTTCTATCAACGGTCTTCGCAAAGGGTTGAAGCGTATGGGAGCGGCTCCGGAAGGAGCATTGGACGTCATTGCTACATCACTTCGTGAAGAGGCTGTCTGCGTTATCAATGGTCGCCCTCACGTCCTTCGATTAGCTGATCAACCTTTTACGAATGTTGAGACAACTGGTATTACTACCGATGCAGTAGAAAGGATGGAAGAAGCTCTCAAGCATGATGTGCTTATTGAACTGGAAAAATATGATGGGCGTATTCTACTTCATGATGAACGGGTTGATGACAGCACGGGTAAATTTGAGATCTTTCCGATTTGGGAAAAGGTCAACAAAGAAGATGTTCTGACCCCAAAAGAAATGTACCAAATGGTTCAAGCTGAAGGCTACAGAGTACACTATGCTAGAGTGGCTGTCACAGACGAGCAAGCGCCCATTCCTGCGGTGTTCCATGAAATGGAAGAACGCGTTTTGGAAGCATTGCGCAAGGGGGCAGCGCTCGTATGGAATTGCCAAATGGGTCGTGGTCGGACAACAACAGGTATGATAATAGCTGCTATGGTATCGACGGTTGCGATACGCAGCGAAGATTTGTTTGGAAACGACCTGAGTGCCAGCGCCCTCAGCGGATCAATGTCAGGCTTTCTTGTTGGTAGTGGATCACAGATCTTCACCGCAGACTCTTCCGTCTCCAACAACGAAAATGTTGATGATCGCGAAGACCAGGTGTGGCTTCAGGGAGAGTACCGTACAGTCATGCAGCTTGTCGCCATCTTGAGGCATGGTAAATTGGCCAAAAGGCTTACAGATACGGCAATTGATCGCATGGACGCAGTACAGAATCTTCGGAAGGCCATTTATGACTCGAAACTACGAGCAGCCAATGCCGAGGCGTCACAAAGCCGACGAGCCCACTTACTCCGTGTGTACCGTAACTACCTTGAGCGATATGGATACCTCATTGTCTTTGCCAATTATCTCTTGGAGAAAGCACAGGCTTTGGTGGAGAACGGCTCTTCGTACGGTGGCCTAAATTCTTTCCCTGGTAAGATGGATACAATGGTTTCTCTTTCAGATAAGTCATCGGAACACAGCAATGAAAATGAAGATATAAATGCAAACGATGATGAAATGGATGAGAGTGCATCGATGACTTCTATCTCAGCGGCTTCAAGAATATCTACGGGTACGACAACGAGCCTTTTTGTCCGCGAAGAGAGTCGGCGCATTTTTCCCAACTTCATTAATTGGCTTTTACCACGACGCGAAATCTCTGCAATTCTTCGTCGTGAAGACCTTGAATAGGACTTGCATGACGAAATAAGAACAATCAATCACCCTCAAATTTGATTTGTAATGCAATTCAAGTATATGATAGATCATGCTGCAAAAGACTGATGTATGGTGCTACGAGACAATAATGCTGGTATGAGATTCAGATATGAAACTGGGATGATGGTCCATTTGGCGAAAATATGTCATCATGCTACGAGGCGAACGCTGAAGCTTGCTTGGAGTATGACAGAGGCTGCCCTGAACATTAACACACAATGGTGAAAACACAATCGCGCACACCATGCAAAGGAAACGCACCAGGTCATCAGAACTTGCATCATTCAAAGCTTTCCGGTACCAAGGGCAGAGTCGTAGCTCAAGCTGAAATCAACGAGCACACAAACAAAACCCAAGAAAGTCTTCTGACAACAAATTCGACCTGCTCCTCAAGGGCGCGGAAAGCATGTTCGCTATTGGAATATAATGTTCCCTCGGTCTGTTACTGTACGTTTACTTCATCGTTCAAGTAGCTTTGAGACCTGCGATGAGTGCATTGACTAGATCACCGGAGCTAGTGTCACCATCAATTGACCATGAGCTGACCCCGGCGAGTCCTGCTAGACGGGCGAAGTCTGCCTTGTCGTACAAGGAATCCGTGTCATCATAAGTGATAACGTATTGGCCATTAGCCAAATACGGCGTATCTGAGCAATCATCCCAGTACTTTGTCCATCCCGTACCCTGATTGAACTCTCCCGTGCTAGAATCTTTCACGAGAGCCTTTTGTTCAACGAGAGAAGAGAAATTTATCTGCCCACTGGATGAGGAACCATCACTGCCTTTCACAGAGGTTGCAGCACGCTTCGATTGACTTGAAGCGTGTCTGGAAGAAGAATCATTAAGATCGCGCTGAGTGAGCGTTTTCTTGCTGCTTTTATTGATGTATCCGTAAAATGGCACACCAAGCAAAATCTTGTTTCGAGGCATACCTGCACCAGTCCATGCCTTGACCCCCCCGGCGGCACTCGCTACTGGTTGGGTGCTATTGCCGCAAAGGTTGGCCAGGGGTGCATTTGGGCCAGGGTTAGACGATGACCCCCAAACATCATAATTCATCAGCATGATGTAGTCGAGCGCTGCTGCTGCACGAGCCACACTTCCTACAGCACTTCCACTGCTTCCCTGCCACACCTGTTGTGGCACAGCTGCAGTGATAAGCTTTCCCTCAGGAAGTTTAGAGCGTAGCTCTCCCAGGAAAGTTTGGAAGTTTTGTGTATCAGAATCGCGATTAGTACCACCATCGACGTTGCCCGGGTCTATAATTTTTGTTCAGAATCCGTATCTTACACATTGGTCAAAACTTACATTCCCAGTCGATGTCGATACCATCGAGATCATATTTGCTTAGGATACTTGCTATAGACGAAGCAAAAGTTGTCCGTGCATCTTCTGTATTGACAGCATCAGAAAATCCACTTGATTGTCCCCATCCCCCGACGGACAGAACCGCACGAGATTTACCGTTGTGTGCTGCTGTGACAAACCGTTTGAGCATCGAGGAGTCATCCACAGTTAATTTCGACTTGGCCAATGTTGCGAAAGAATACGCGACATAATCATATTTGTCCCATTGGATCTTTTCTGGTGGTAGAGTGCCTGAGATCCATGAAGGCCAGTACCCTCCAACAACACCTGCGCCATTTTTCGTGTCCTTTATTGTGCTGCTGCTTGCTTTTTCAGACTGTCCAGATGAGGTTGGGGTAGCTGACGTAGATGACTTTGTTGTCGTCGATTTGGCCGACGTGCTTGACGACGCTTTTGCAGTTCCTGAGGACGAACCATGTGATATGGACGACGATTTGTTTCGACACTTCGTTGTCTTCCGTGAAGTATCAAAATTCTTCTGGGTTTGATAGTCGAAACCCACCACTGCTGCACGAGGCTGCTCATCCCTTCGCAATGTTCTTGTCACGAACTTGATAACTGCGTTCAAGGCAGGTGAGGGCGTGCGCTTGGATTTTCTTGAACTCTGAATGCCACTCGAGCCTGTGTGCCATTGAGAGTCGAGGCCAGTGTTTCTTGCTGCTGGTACATTTGAATCCATAAGGCTGTTGGGTGACACGTTGCCCCTCATGGGTGCGCCATGAGAGCCTTGAGCAACTAGGAGGACAGTTGCCAGCAGAGCAACATAGTTGAGTTGCATTGTTAATCAAATTTGAGTGAGGGTCCTGCCCTCTGACGGTGTAACACAAAAATGCCTAAAGAGTGTGGATCGATAAATATCGGAAAGGTAAAATTAAGCTTGCTCTGATTCTTTTGAGCTTCGGCCCCTACACAGAGCACTTCAAGTTGGTCAAATGTCACCAGGACAAAGGGAATGTACGGTGAAAGTGTGCGCGTGAACCTGGAATCCGAGAACAAAGCAAAAGAACACCACCAGGGTGTTGCGAAGGAAAAGTACTGACCACGTACGCCTCCTGGGTGTGATGGTAAGAGTCAGTGGTTTCTTCTTTGTTTGCATCGCTCATACTTCATCAGTGCTCGTTCCTCGCATTATGATTTCCAAACACGCAACTCGAATGGAATCTTGGTAGTAACATCCAACACCATGCGCCCAAGGTATGCTAGACGCGTGATATAGCACTATTATCGAACTTTTCCAAGGTTATCGACGCGCTTTGTTAGGTACCAAGGGAAGCCGATTTCTATCTTTGACGCTGCAAGCCACATGATCGACATCGTTTTGAATACTGCAACAATCAGACGCCAGTCATAAGACTATTGAAATTAGCCCTAGTGAAATTTGTTTGGTTCATAGGAGGCCAATCAAAGCTGGACAGGACAGAAGATATCCCTCATCACTTAAGACCTGCTTCCACGCCCATGTCTTACAGGACCAATACAAAAACCCTCCACACCTGATGACACGCGTGTGGTGGCTTTTCCATTGCCTGGCTTCTTCTTTTCTCCCATCCTACGCTTGATGTCCGAAGAAGGCTAAAACCCTCGTCGTAAGGCACGACGAGGGAAGCAAATAGCATAGCAGACATGTTGCGTGGTTATCAGCACCGGTGCAAGCTACTGACTGTGAATTCAACAATTTTATCGAAAAATGGGTGGCAGCGCCGCAACTACCAGCTCCTTCCTTCTCAAACAGCCTCAATAATCGACGAGGAAATTCCGGCAGCGAAGGTTTCGCCCGTCCGATTAGCTGAAACTGTGGACACAACGGTGACCCATGCCAATGATCTCACATACCCTGTCCGTCTACGGGCCGATATATTAGATCCTGCCCCGAATCAGGGAACTTTCCTAAAGGATAATGCTCTTCACCCCTTACAAGGGGCGATCCAACAGGTTTGGAACGCACGCGAAGCAAATCACATATCAAAGTTGTGGCTGGATTCGGAAGTGCTCTATCGCTCAACGATGTCTCCCTTCCAAGCAAAGTCTTGTTCTCGCATCCTCATCGAAAAGTTACCAAAGATACCTGGCCAAGTTTCTACAATTCGCTTAATGCTTTCAGCGGATCGTCGACCACACATCACCTCTACAGGAATTTTTCTGGGCCCAACGTTAAGCATTGGGGCATTCCCTTCATTTCTTCCATTTCCACTCGCTGAAAGCATTGATTCGTCATCGATGAAGGTTATTGGTATCGACGTCTCTCCGTTGACTCGCGTCAATAAAAGGGAGGCAGGCCAATATCAAGACATTCAAAATGGTCTCAGTGAAGTGACAGAGACTATCGGTATTCAAGCAGTACAAGAAGTTATCAAATTAGCGAGACTTGGGCATGCTGCGAGGGAGTCAGTGCGCAGAATTGTGGAACAGTTGTTTACGTTTTTCTGGACAGCAGATGGTGAACGATTCTCCCTGGATCTACTTGTATCAGGGGAGGAAGACATTGATTCTCATGAGGCAGTGCATTTGACATCTTCTGAGCTTCACTTTGACGACGATAGTCTGTTCCGCCAACAGCGTCTTTCCGAACTTCGTCGAGATAGCAATCTTATGTGGGGGAAAGACATGGGTACGTTCAACACCATCTCAACAAGCGCTATTAAGCATGATCTACACCCGCTAGAACTACTAGCCGAGAAATCTGGCATGATATATCGTAAGCATAAAGGAGGAAACGTCGGACTATTTGGATACGGCGCCGGGATGGGGATGGGATCTATTGATGGGCTTATTGAGCAAGGCGGTCGTCCCGCTAATTTCTTCGATGGTGGTGGTGGTGCTAGTGTCGAGAATGCAAAAGAAGCTATGCGGATACTGTCTCTTGACGAAGACGTTCAATGTATTCTGCTCAATATCTTCGGAGGCATTACGAGAAGTGACCTGGTGTCCCAAGGTATCGTAGAGGCATTCAAAGAATACGGAATCGATACTCCTCTTGTGGCTCGATTCCGCGGCAATAAGGCGCAAGAGGCAAAATCTATTCTCAGGGACAGCAGAGTGAACGTTGAAATTTTTGATGATTATCCTACTGCTGCAAAGCGTGCAACACAGATTGCAGATTCGACCCCTCGAACTCTTCAGCAAATTAAAATTTCAAACCGAAATAGCCGTTCGCATGCTCCGTCGACAATTTCTGCTGCTTTCGCACCCTCACAAAGCAATACTACCCTTTTCAAGCGAGATTTTTCCACGTCAGCCCGAAGATACACAGGTACAGTACAGGCTCTGAATGGAATTGCTTTTGCAGGAAAGCCTCGCTATGCAGACACATCTGAAGAAGGAAGTGGAGACGCAGAAAAGGGGGACACTTCAACTGCACAGCTGCCCCGACAAGGTTTTCCCCTTAATACGATGATTGGAGAATGGGTCGACCAAATGCTGGACAAAGGGGAAGCGGGTGAAGATGCGCTCGTGGTTTCGGAGATGAAGGGAAAAGGTGATTGGATACTAGCCGTTGCAGATGGTGTAGGAGGGTGGAGCGAGAATGGTGTCGACCCTGCCTTGTTCAGCCAAGCATTGATGTATCACGCTGGGCAATACGCCAAGCAATTCTATGCGTGCCCAGAGCGCCTAGAGGCAGAAGACATGATCTTTTCGGCAAACAGTTCGCCTCCTACCTCGCCCCTAGATACACCGCCTGCGTCTCCTGGAAAAGATGCAGCATTGAATGCTGAGCCTGGGACGCCACTTGATATTCTTCAATATGCGTATCAAGAGACATTGTCGCAGAAAGAGGTGGCTGCAGGAAGTGCCACAGCGTGCATCTTGACTTTTGACTCTTCAAAAGGCATGTTGAGAAGCGCTAATTTGGGCGACAGTGGCTTCTTGCTTCTTCGACCAGGAACTTCCAGTTCTGACACGACTAATCGTGCGGACGATGAAGAAGTTGTGGGAGGCTTGCATACCGTTCACTATCAGTCTAAGCCTCAAACACATGGATTCAACACACCTCTTCAGCTGAGCAAACTACCTCCCGAGTACCGTTTCGATGGATCTATAGATTCGCAACCGTCACACTCTGCAACATGGAATGTCCGCGTCCGTGATGGTGACATTGCACTCATAGCTACGGATGGCTTCTGGGATAACGTCAGTACCCCGGAAGTTTTGCAGCTAGTTGCCTTTATTCGACGTAAACACCGAACAGCATGGATTGAGCGAATGAGCGACATCTCTACCGACAACGTAGCAGAAGAACGTGACCTGGCAAATGTCTTGGCATATAATCTCCTCTCCTATGCACGTATGTGCCAGTTCTCTACAAGCAAGACATCACCATTTGAAAGGGATGCTGCTCGGCATGGCATCCATTATCCTGGCGGTAAAGTGGATGATATTGCTCTGATTGTCTCATTGATAGTGGAGAGGTAAAACAGCCAGGGAGGGCTTTCTGTGATTCTAATTGTGTCTATTGCGCATAGAATACATATAGTGGTACATGTGTCTTTTCAACCATCTTGTTTTTGCAGTTGTATCAGGTCCGTTCGTCGTCGTGCACGTAATCGTGCTAGCCGATTGAACATGTCGTTCGAATCGCCGATGTAAATTGTTTGACCATTGGCCACTTCAGCATGTTGAAAAGACGTTGGAGTGCTCGAGCTGCTGTGAGGCACATCAGCTGGTGAGCCTGTCTCAAACAATGGCGTTGCCACTTCACTACCCTTTCTTTGGTCTGTCTGCATAGAACTCTTGTTGCTGACTTGATGCCAGAAGTCGTACAGGGAAAGCATATCTTGAACAATTTCGGCGACTGCCGCGAGATCCACATTGAGAGCAGCTAGAAATGTCATAGCATCAGATGGTGGAATCGGTGGTTGGAAAAAAGCTTTGGAAGGATTGGAATGTGCTGATGGCTCAGTTGCTCCATTTGATGAGCCACGGCTCGTAGTCTCTGACAAAGTCGACCATGCTCCTCCCGCCGGAGATGCATTGTTTTGTCCCCGAAGATGCCACTGCGCCTGAGGGCTTTGAAAGCCAGCATTGTTTGGATTAGGTTTTTGTGGTAATTGCGGTGGACGAGGTGGGAGAGAGGACATACCTCTCGATTGTTGATTGCTCAATGTCTGGGCGATGGAAGATGGGAAACCTATTGGTGAAGCCGTATCTGTCGCCGTGGTCCCTTTAGATGGTGACACGCTGGAAGAGGCCGGTGTGTTCTGTGACAAAGCATCATTACCGGACTTCACAGATGAGTGTGTGGTATTAGACAAGGTTTGATTTACACCATGAGACATAATAGATGGATTTTCTTTTCGGGTTTCTGCATCAATCATAGTAAGTTGATACTTCCTTCTGGACTCGTCCATTATTTTTTTACTTCGTAGCATACGTTCTCGACTTGTTTCGTGCAGGACCAAGCCTAAAAACAGAGCAGCTACTGCCACGAGGTGTGGTGGGTGTAGAAGAAGAACATCGGTGCGATATGCATCATTGAGAACGAACCTACGTCTGAATAATGATTAAGTCCTTATGAGGATTTAGTGCCTCACTCACCATGCCATTTGCAATACCTGCTCATCCAGTTCTTCCAATCGAGGCAGGGGCATTTCATCGTCCCCAGCGTAGAGGAACATACGGTTTCTTTCATCCATCATCTCTTGCATAACTCTGGCTTGTGTTTGTTTATCAAGTTCTCTGATTTTATCGAGCTCACCGCTGATGCCCGCAGCACTGCTTTCGTCTGATCGCTTCCCAGTCAGACCTGTGCCAGGGCTTCCATATGCAAGGTCAGTGTCAAATGTCGATGAGTTATCTCCCACATCTCCAGCACCAATGGGGGTAGGTAAAGGACCGTCAGTCGAAGAAGTATTTGCAGTACCAAGCACCTGTGCAAGACTGGTGCTGATGAGAGTATTCCAAGATGTTGCGAAGTCCTGCTTGAAGTTCGGCCGAACAGGCGCTCCTTTTCCAGATGCAGTATAGATGGCTACAAGACTGCGAAAAGGATGATAGACAATGAGGTGGAATTGAAGGTCTTCAAGTAGGTAAAACTCCATCTCCGCCAGCGATGTTACACTTCCAGCATATTGACGATGTCCCATGTCAGCCCAAAGCTTGGCTGCCTCCTGTGAAACATTCCGAATATGAATAGGGGTTTCTTCTACTTTTGATGCTACATAAACGCAAGCTGTAACCACGAGAGTTGGATCTGTGGATGCAAAAGAATTACCTGGAGAGCACGAGTAGAAACGATGAAAGAACACGATAGCAGTAACTGTAACTCTTTGGCGCAGAAAGAGCCGCTTTGCCAGGAGAGTTATACCTGGAGAGAATTGAGAAATTGCAATCTAAATTTTAGCATGTACATACAGTTTATGAGAAAGATCCGTATGGCATAGTACTCTTCCGCACTTTCCGCGTACTGGAGGTCTTCTGCCCTTGCTATTGCCAATTGTGTTCTAGACAGCAACCAGTGATTGCTAATTCACGGCTATCAGCATGATTTCAAAATCCATGATTCTCAAAGACTCACCATTGCGTCGACACCCAATAGTTGGACGTCATAGCCTGATGGTGAACATAAGTTTGTTTAGGACGGGATCTGGAAATAAACAATTCTCATGCACAGACGTAAGGGAAGGCGCGTTAGAGAGCTGAGAGGGGACAACGTTTCACTCTCTCATAGTCAGTCTCACAATATGGCTGGTAAAAAGAAAAAGAAAGGCGCAAGGCCAGGTATCGCACAACAAGACTCACTGAGAAAGGATATCGAAGAGTCCAAGAGTCAGACCTTGTCAGCGTTGTCTGAAGGCGGGACTGGCGAAGAAGACGCTGAAGGACTAGACATTGCTGACCAACTTTTGGCAACTCTCGACGCTCGAGATAAGGCTACTCAAGAACAGCTCACACCAACAGCGCATTCCAATAGTAGTCAGAGGCGAACCTCTAATTTGAGCGGTACAAGTGGCCAAAGTCAAACAAGTTTAAGTCAAACAAGCGGAGTAAGCACCAGCAGTCCCGTAAAAGGCGCTGCCGAGAAAATCGTTCATGCCGGCGAGAAACTTTTTGGAAATCATTCTTCCGAAACCGCAAGCGCTCTGCAGCCCTCTGTTGATGGAGAGTCTTCAGAAGATCTCCAGAATAAAGGTCATTTCAAGAGCCTCTTCACTTCGTCAGGTTCGAAAACAGGCTCGGCGGGCTTTCCAGATGGGCTGAAGAAAACTTCACGACAAAAGGCCCGAAAGGTAAGTTTGATGGAGCTTTGTGAGAAATTCTACGTGTGTTATTCCAGTGAAATGAAGTTCATTGAGATAAGCGCTGAACAAGCAGGGTTTGTTCGTTTCGATGTCGGGGCTTGCACGTTTGCCTTCGTCTTTAAATCTGTGGCTGTGGCTTCCTATCAGCCTACCTTTATCAGCCGATTTAAAGAGGTAAGGTCAACGTGCGACGGCTGACATTCCGATGAATTTCTGGAAAGTCTATCTTTGAATCTACATTATAAATCGATTCGATCTGACTCACACTTTGATCCTTCACATTGTTCTCTGACCTCTAAATGACTACTCTTCCTGCCTTCCCTTATACCCCACCACCATCACCAACTCACAAACCTCGACTATCAATCCTTCCTCGCCCTCATTTTCGGCGATCTAAATCGGAATCTGGAAATACTCTCATGATGTTACAACATCCCAATTCACTTTCTCAACCCTCGACACCTCATTTTCGATTAACTGCGGCTTTTTCCACCGTTTCAACACAACGTTCTGCTCTTTTACAGGACCGGAAAGCTGCTGAAATGGAGGCAAAGAGGTTGGAGGCGGAAGAGGAGCTCAAAGCAAATGGTGGAAAGCCAGATGAAGCGGAGAGAGAAAAGGTTGCCATCTCTGAATTATGCAATGCTTTGCATGTGCAAATGAAGGAAATGACACCGGATGGGCATTGGTGAGTGAGAGAGGAACAAGTGTTCAAATATTTAATGTGATTGTTGTCGCAGTCTCTACGCTGCGGTGGCAGATCAACTAAATGTACTTGGAAAGAACCCTGAACGCAACCTTGGGTACACAGACGCTCGTAAGGCAACTGCAGATTTCATGCGAAGCAATCCGGATGATTTCATGCCGTTCATCTCGGATTCCGATGAACACATGGCAGGTATTGTCAACACAGAGGCTGGATCGAAAGACGCTGATGGTGTCAATCAGCAACGTAAGAGCATTTACATGGTTCACATGTTTATCTGAATCTCCCCATCTATAGAACATTTCATGCGATATTGCGATGCAGTGGAGAACACCGCTGTGTGGGGAGGACAGCCAGAGATTTTGGCTCTATCGCGAGCATTCCATACACCCATCCATGTTATTCAAGCGGGCATGCCTGTTCTGAAGGTCGGCACAGATGAAGGTCTTCCTTCTGAAGACCCAGTTATTATATCGTAAGTGACCATGGTAACATTCTTTTCCGCATTCTTATTTTCACCTTCAGTTATCACCGCCACATGTATGGACTTGGGGAACATTACAATTCACTCCGCAAGAAAACAAGCTAAAAGTTGAGCTACATTGAAACTATTTCTTATGTTGGATTTCTCGCCTTTGTGCTCATCGATTACCATCATAGCCGCTTTAGATACTAGAGAGACAATGTGTATATCAAAACAGTCACATTGATAACAAAATACAAGCGTGATAAGATATCGAGCCACTAGAATATCCCTCGCACTTCATGAAACAACACTGCTTCCGTTGAAGCAGACATCCAGCCACGATCTCCTGATGCGGTGAAAAAGAATCGAGATGATGCATCGAGGAGCATGCTAGAGAGCGTAGCACCTTGGTGTCCTGCCACGATTCGGAATGGGACAATCGATGAGGTTGAGGTATCTGGCAAGCCTTGCCATGTGTCCCAAAGCCTTATGTTATCATATGATCCACACAGAAGATGGCGGCTGTTCGGCATGCCAATAACGGAAGTGACTGGGCCACTATTTGCAGGCAACCTCAAACTTCGAACAAATCGTGCATTACCTCGTCGTTCTAGCCGTGATTCGCCGTTTGCTCCGGTTGTCTGTGGAATGTCCGGAATCATGCGCAAATCCCACTCATCGATTGTTTCATTACGTCTTCCAATGTAGATCTTGTCGCCTGTCTTGCTCCAGCAGGCACTCATGCACCAAGGAGGTACCTTATCAGGCAGTGACAATGATCGTACACCCTTGCCCTTGCTCTGATCAGTGGTGCCACTCACATAAGAAGGAACTCGACGATCCCAGATGGCAACTTGTCCTCCAAGTGTGCTAGACATGAGAATATCGTTGCTGAATTTGGAAGTGTCTGCGTCATAACTAGCAAACAGATCGGTGCTACCGAAAGCTGGCTTTGGCAGTGGCTTAGCGCGTTCATGCGTACCATCCTGTAGATCTTTAGTGCTGGAAGATGCCGCATTCTGGACTGACTCAAGTCTAGTAGATTGAGGTGGCACTGAGGGTGGACCACCCTGACCAGGTAATTCAATGCCAAGAGGACGTGCTGAGGGACGTGAAGCTAAAGGCTCGTCATCTTCCCCTTCCGCATCCTCGTCCTCACCATCTGCGTCCTCATCTTCGCCATCCGCATCTTCTTCACCATCAGGCGAACCAGGAGCGCTGCCAAAGAGGGAATCGCCATCCGAATCGTCTTTGTTGTTTCCCTTCATTGAAACATGCCCTCGCATGGAGGTTGCGGGTCTTTGCATTTCTTCTGTGTCATCCATGGACAATCCTATGTTCTCCGAATTGGTTCTCATCTCGCCAGGGAGTCCAAGAGCCTCATTGAGATCTTTTTCAAGATCCATTTCGTCTCCTGCATCAGCGTCATCTCCAAACAAAGGTGAAATTCCTGCGTCTCCCCCATCAACTACACCCGGAGATTGGTCGGGCTCCTTCTTTGGAGTTAAATGATTATGAACACCTGCAGTAGACTTCACAGATGGAGAAACCCCCTGGTAATTCTCCTGCTGAAGCTCATTTTCAGATTGTTCTGATTTTAACGGGTTCATCTTGTCCCCCTTTGGATTCTTTGAAGGGGTACGAGATCCCCTTTTAGGCGTGTTATGCACATTATCAGACCCTCGAGAGGAGGCTCGAACTATTGATGGTGTCCATTTTTGACCTTCTTGGTCAACTGGAGTTCCTTCGACATCACTTCTTCCAAAAGCGGAAGCATGTACTGAAATATTTGCAGGAGAGTGAGGCACAGAATACGTCTCGCCCGCTTGTAATGGTCGAAACGATAGTGAAGTTATTTGGCCATTGTGACCAGGGTACGAGCGCACAACTTTTCCGGTGTGAAGATCCCAGAGGTGAACTGATCTATCCCACCCACCACTGACAAGTTCTGTGTCATCGCTCGTCAGAGCCATGGCGGAAACTGCTGAAGTGTGTTTCCTAAGAACGTGACGCAGCTGTCCAGGATCGTGACGCAGGCTCGTCAGATTAATATTTCCACTTTGCGTTCCAGCCAAGCTCCACAATGCATCTTGCTGGATTGCTAGGCTGTGTACTGGGCTTACAAAGTTTTCTGCTTCATCTTCGTCGTCGTTGTGCACATTAGACTTTCGGTGTGCACTGCATGACAAATCAGAAGGGCTTCAGTATCATGAAAGAACTTACCCAATCTCTTCATTGGCCCACCATCCTATCATGGCGCCCCCTTTAGTGACTCCATCTACATATTGGTGCCGAACATTTTGGGTGAGCGGTGCTTTCCCATTCATACTTGCATACACGTCATAACGTCGAACATAGCCATCACTCCCACCTGTCAAAAGATTCGTTCCATCTCCACTGATAGCCATTGTGTGAACGTGGGAGGAATGCGGTGCAGCGCCTACTGGTTCAATAGAATACGCCTTAGCATAGGTGTAATTTGAAGCCTGGAGAATTTCTTGTCTGCGTGCATTTACAGAAGAAATGTAAGCCTCAGGAGAGGATTTAGCACCCACAGAAACGTCTCGTTGTTGTGCAACTGTATCTTCCGCCGCATCTGGATGATTGAAATGTGAACTGGTGCATATATACCACGAGGTGTACTTACCCATATCATCATCATCATCATTGCTACTCCGTAAAACTGTCAGAACAGTCTTTATAATGAGAAACACTTACTCTTCCTCTTCCTCTTCCTCCTCATCATCTTCTTCCTCATCATCGTCTTCCTCATTGTCATCTGCATCCTCCCCGTCTTCGTCTTGATCATAGGGTTCAACTCCATTTTCACTATCGACCTCGGCATCTCTTTCGTCGTCCGACTCGGCTACGGTACCATCCTCGACATCGATGTCATCGTCATCCATGATACTGCACACTGTCTCGAGACCGAACGGTGCTGGATCTGTGAACAGGCAAGATGGTAGGTATGTCCAAGTCTGTCGCGATTGCTGTCTTCTGAAGTCAATGCACGCACGCGCGTGGACCGAACTCCGAAGGACAACAGTAATGGCGGGAGGGAGGTTATTACCTTACTCACGTAACATGAATGCGTCGCATCACTTTAGAACAATACGTCGCATAGGGTCTTCAGACTACCGGCCGACGATACGGAAAGCTCAAGGAGACATTTTCAGCCGTTTGATCTCGTCACAAGCTGGACAAAGCTCTTCGAAAGCAGATGGTCGTCCTACTCACACAAGAAGCGAGAAAGGCAAAGCGCCTTCAAATGATTTGCAAGGCCTCGGGACCATGTTAGGGGTATTTGTGGGAGGATTTGCCATTACAGTTACAGCTTTATCTATGACAGATGATAAAAGCCCAACTCGTCTACTACCGAACCGTTATAAAGCTTTTCGAGTACTAGATTCGCAAAAATATTCCACTCTCACAAGCTCGAATTCTTCCTTATCAGAACAGTGCACCTTTTTGGGGGGAAACAATGATCATGCTTACTTAGCCATTGAGCCACCCACCTTCATTGCTCCACCCAAGCTAAACAAGGAGGATGCGTTCGCATTTGCAGCATCTGGAGGCTCTCCAGCGTCCGTGTGGAGAATACATAGTCTACATCTCAAAGAGCCCTCTTTGCAGATAGAAAGACCTTACACTCCTCTTTATTCTGCCGCTCTTGAGGGGCCACGAGGAACACGACCAATCGAGCTCCTCATTAAAAAATACAGCGACGGTGAAGTAGGAAAGTATGCGCATAGTTTGCGCAGCGGAGATATCGTAGAACTTCGCGGTCCGGAAGTCTCTTGGCAGGGGGAAAAAAGAGACGAGCTAATCATGGTCAGTATCATAGCAAATTTTGCTTCGCTGTACTGAGGTCATTTTAGATTGTCGGAGGCACAGGTATCACCCCCGCGTTCCAGCTATTAACCAGTATCATCGAAAACCCAAATCTGTCGTCTCAGACAAAAACTGTTCTACCACACATATCTCTCCTCTATGCCGCTCCTAAGGTTTCATCTCTCCTTCTACTACCAGAAATAGCTAGGCTTCAAGAGCTCTATGGTGATAGATTGCACGTTCGTCTCCTTGCTGAGGACTACGACATTCGAATCTCGCAGACTTGGCTGGACTGGCTCAAAAGGAAACCTATGATGAGATGTGGCTTCCAAATACACAAGGGTGGGATCACCTCGAATGACGTTCACAGCATACTGAGAGATAGTGTAGAAAATCAACGTAGCAGACATATTTTGGTTTGTGGTCCTGACGGTATGATTGCGCATGTCGCAGGAGCAAAAAGTGCACGAGGGCAAGGTCATCTGGCGGGTATTCTTAAAGAACTCGAAATCCCTCAGGAACATGTGTACAAATTATAATCAATGTAGAGATGTTCTTTCTTGCGCCTGAAGGATAAGCTCGCGCCATTTTTTCGTGTGCACAGACACTGCTTCTTACCATGCTTCCCCATCATCGGTGTGGCTATGTTAAATCAATAGCGGGCTGAACGAAAGTATGGAACAGCAAAAATATGCATATGAAGGGGAGAAACTGTGTACTTCTTGTCGAGAATGCTTATGCAAGTCAGCATTGGTTCCATTTCCCCCGATCCGCACAGATCTTGCTGCACCTGCCGGTCCTTACCTCTCCCCCATAACGCAGAGTACAGAAGGAGGACGATCATATATCTCCAGAAGCGGATTTTTGGACTATACAACTTCTACATATTTTGTATCCCGTATTCGAAAACAAGTTGAACATGTCTTAATGTTGTTCTCTGTAGAGTGGCTCTCAATCAAAGAAAAGGCCGGCGAATACAACCACTCCTTCTACACGCCGCCGGCTGATGATCCACATTCCTTGGAATGGAGTCCGTTTCAACTTTTGCAACGTATCTATGAAGAACATGGATGGAACTTTGTCCAGTTCACCTGGAGTGAACACGAGCCAACTCGCACTGCTATGTATGAGACATGTACGAGGGTCCTTATGGGTGAGTACTGTATACCATGGGCAAAGGGGATTCTAATCAATTATTTATAGAATCATTTGTGCCCCTACTTCCTATTGTGAGCTCGGAATCTGGCTTGGTCGTTTTAAAGGAAGAACTCAGCACGCAGCTGACAGATCAGGTCATTCTTTCAGCGTGTGGCTCCCTGTTTATGCTAAAACTCGTGCAGTCTTCGGCTATTCTCACAAAAACAGACAGACGAGATCCTGGACAAAGTGCAAAGCTTCAAATTGAAGCAGGTGAGTTTCATTGAATCTAGAGGTAGTGACGAACTATCTGACGACGTCATTTCACAGACATTTTGCACGCGCTGATGTATCTTCCAAAGCTTGCCTCAAAGGCTTTAGGGATCTTTGAAGGACTCACAAAAGTTCAACCTTCTGACGATGTCGTTTACGTACTACACGATCTTTTCGGGTCATGCGAGAATCTGACAAGTGAGACTGGAAAAGAGGGTGTCTTTCAAGTATTAGCACCAGTGGAAGCAGGTATTCGAACACCACTCGCTCGAAATAGACTATCTACGAAAGGGGAGGTTGAGAGGAATTCAGAGATGTGGGGATATCTAAATTCAAATACAAATGAAACCTATTCGGAGGCAGAATCAGGAGGAACACGAACTCCTTTGAATCGATCAGAGTTGTTGTACAACCTAATACGACACCGCTTAGGACTACCGCTGTACCCCTCAAATTACCAACAGACAGAGACTGATGGTGTCATTGGTTGTTTAGGCTCACACAGAAGCAGGGCCTTCCACTCTGACTTAACTACCAACTCGAGCCTCTCTCGTCTTGGTCCGGGACTTCCTGATCGTACCTTCGAGGATCAGCTCGACAATTCCGCTGACAGTATCAGAAGAAGTCGACTGCACTACGATACGCTCGCCTCGGCGCTCTTAGGCCCTGGCGGTATAGCTGGAATGGAGTTTGCTAGACAAGAAGCCCAGACTGATGCCTCCCAGCAAGATGAACAATCGCAAGCGCAGAACTGTTCCTCCAACGCCCGACGGCGAACCCCTACGAATAATGGAACAGGCACCCCTTTGTTGTGGAAGTCAGACGAGCCACTGACAGTCGGCAAGGTCATCCGAGACGCACGTTTGCGAACGCAAACCATCATGCATAAGAATCTTCAGAACCAAAATAAAACAAAACAAATACCCTGACGACTTTTATTGTACTTTATGTATGCATTGCTATACTATAGATGTCACTCCTCCGATCTGGCAGCTAAAACTTGTTGTGAGAGAGCCTTTTGTCGTCGAAGAAAACTTTTAATTGTGTCAATGAGTATATTGATTATTTCAGGTACACTCACTCTTCGTATTGACACCTATAAAATTCAGGAGAAGGTAGAAGATTCGTTAGAAGAGATGACATGATACACGTCCATTACGCACTTCTCATAGGTGTGTCTGTGAGAAAAAGAGGTAGAGTAAAGGTCAGACCCAGAGGAAATTTGCGTGCACCACCTTACCTTTCGTCTTCGCATTTCCAAGGTGCGTATAGTGTCGCATGGCGGCATTTGTTGAGGGGGATCAAAAGTCTGGGGTGACTTCGGTAAACATCATCACACGCTCTCCCATAAGCTACTTACGCGCTGCAATTATCGCGCCATGGAAGAGGAATACGTTCTGCTTTGGCCTCCTCTAGCGAGGCAACATGCGTTTGTTCTTCTGCCATGCTTTGTCACGGACGAGAATGATCAAGAGAACAAGTAGGAGAAGAGCGCGCGACAAGAGCTATAGCGGCACGTGTTGTAAGTCTCTCGCATCTTGGTCCAAGCGTTCGTTAGCGTTGTGTAAGGAAGGGGTAGATCTATGTCGGCACACTCTCCGAAGGGGCTTACTCATCATCAGCTTGTTCTTTGTATTATGTTGGTCAAGTTGGTAAGCGTAGCCTTGGTGACTTGTCATGCGGTGCTATCTGCTGCAATGCAGCAGCCATTTTCTTCTTTCCCCGAACAGAATCCGGACCGTTCTCCTTCGTACCCTTTCAGCGATACACCTCGAATAGAAGTTTCTGAAAGCTCGTCAAGGCAATCCATTCAAGACTTAGTGGCCTCGTACAAAGGTCAGTATGTGACTTTATCACATGCAGACTTCCCGCAAGCAAGCATACGTATACGAAAAGTGAGCAGCATAACCAAAAGCGTAAGCCAGATGAGCGAGGCACCAAATGCGTCTCCTTTGCTCTCTGCTTATAATGCCTCCGACCCGACCGCCTTTTGCGATCCTACCGTGAACAGCTGGAGCGGCTGTATGTAGTAATTAGTGATGCATTGTTGCCTTAACTCATGCCTGCATTTCTCTAGATGTTGACACCATCGATGGAAAGAGTCTATTCTTTTACTTTTTTGAATCCAGAAGCAATCCAGACAAGGATCCGGTACTCATGTGGCTCACAGGTGGACCTGGCTGCAGCTCTTCCTTGGGTCTTTTCATGGAGCTAGGACCTTGCCTTGTACCAGAAAATGGTGGTATTGTTCGAGAAGGCCCTCCGATCAATGGTACAGTATGGAACCCGTACAGCTGGAACAACAAAGCAAATGTCTTTTTTCTCGATCAGCCTGTCGATGTAGGTTACTCTTACTCTCGCTATGGTCTACACACATATGATTCGGACACGGGTGCTAAGGATGTCTATGTGTTTCTTCGCATTTTCTTTGGAGCCTTTACCAAGTTTCAGAAGAATGACTTTGTTATAACGGGCGAGTCGTATGCTGGCAGGTGAGTATTTCTTACTGAGAAATCAAATTCTAATCGTTTTACATTTCTTAGATACATTCCTCGCTATGCTAGTGAGATTGTTGATCAAAATAACAGACTGAAAACCAATGCTTTGCGGAACAGCAAGCCTATTAAAAAGAATGAGCTGATCAACTTAAAGAAAGTAGCCATTGGAAATGGATTGACTGATGTTGCAACTCAAATTCCCAGCTACTACGACTTCACTTGTACCAGACGAGGTGGAAGTGACCCAGTCCTGAGTATTGAAACTTGCAAAAGATTAGTTACATGGAAAGCACGTTGCGAGAAGTGGATTACGAAAGAGTGTCGCTCCACGTACGACGCCGACCAATGTGTTCTAGCCCTGAATGCATGTGAGGGGGAGATGTCCGATGCATACATGGAAACAAAACGTAACCCTTACAACGTAAGGGATCTATGCAAAGTTGGCCTTGAGCCCAACCTGTGCTACCAAGTCACTGCAGACATTCGAGCATACCTGAATCGACCGGACGTTCGCCAACTTGTGGGCGCAGAGCCAGTCAGTAAAATTGGCAATTTTACGTCGTGCAATAACGACGTTGGTCAAGGGTTTAGCAGACACAACGATGTTGCCGTGGCAGGTAGCGATTATGTGGCAGGTCTTCTAGAGCGCAATATCAGCGTTTTGATCTATGTGGGAAAATTGGATTGGATCTGTAATTGGTTGGGTAACAAGGCTTGGGTCGATAAGCTGGACTGGACCGACGCACATGCTTTCCATAGCGACAACATCCAAGTGAGTTCCCTACACAAAGGAAGTACTTCGTGCTAACTTATTTACACCAAGCCTTGGCTCGTTGATGGCAAGAATGCGGGTATGACTCGTCAGGGCGGTGGACTAACATGGGCAACGATTGAAGGGGCTGGCCACATGGTGAGTCACAGAATACTATCGTTATATAAATCTCAAGCTTTCCAAAGGTACCTTACGACAAGCCGCTGGTAGCATTAGAAATGCTCAATCGTTTCTTGGATGGAGACAAACTGTAAATTACAGGATGATCCACGGAATTCATTGCATTCTTGCCTTACTTTTTTGATAGTCTGGTCATCTTTTTCCTCCCTGCTTGCTCAATCAACCCAAGGAACTTCTGGAAAGAGACCAAATGTATTCCAGAATTCTGTCCCATCTATAGCGAAGCCCAGAGAATCGACACATCTTGGAAGGCTTCGAATAGGCCTTTCGGTCTCTCGATTCGACTCGGCAATTAGCTCTTGTACCCACTTGGGTTGAGGACCTTGCGGAAAATGTGCTCGTCCATCTGCAAAAGAGTCTCAGAGTCATTTTTCAACTCGACATCTTCTCTCCTCACCTTCACCAG
The DNA here is from genome assembly GCA_037044235.1 of Meruliopsis variegata. Lineage (NCBI taxonomy): Eukaryota > Fungi > Basidiomycota > Agaricomycetes > Polyporales > Irpicaceae > Meruliopsis > Meruliopsis variegata. The sequence continues at coordinate 1,570,355 of JAWLTJ010000001.1, forward strand.
CGTTCCCCCATTTGCTTATCAAATCCCATAGATCACTAGAATGGTAATCATAAGCAGAGCATCTTACCATTTCGTACTCTCTACTCACTATACCCTTTCATTTGTTAGGGCCCATCTCTGTCCTTTTGCAGCAGACCATTTATCATGCATTGCTAGTACTGCACGAGCGACATCATGACCATGGACGAAATGGACAGACTTCAGATCTTTCAACTGACTCTTAGAGGGGGCTAGACGTGCAATAAATCTGCGAGGGGATCGACCATGACCCCACAGACCTGAGAGGCACAGTACACTTGTCTGCACAACAGGCTCATGACCATCATGATCGTCGTTATTTAGTGAAAGAAACGCTTCCTCAGCGTGAGCGCGTGGTACGTCATCCACAGGTGAATGACGATCGACCCAAGGAGAAGATGGTTTATTTCTCAAAGTTTCCTTTGGGCGATTGGAAAAGCCTACGTTGGCACCCAGTGACAAGGGCGCAAACTGCAACGTCGGGCCACCATTCCATACACCAGTGCTTCCAAGGACGATAAATCGTATAGTAGACTCCTTCGGTTTTTCTTGATCTACACTGAATTGTGTCGTCCTTGTGGAAGAGTATCCATGGACTAGTCTTTTGGCAGCGGAAGCAGAGTACAACGGGAAGATAACAACAACCGTCTTGGCATCTGGAAGTTTCTCAAAAGGCGACGTGTCGTCACTTTGCGGATCAAAGAGGAACGGCACCGAGCCGTCTCGTCCATCTCGAGTGGTGAATGCGGTGCGAAGACCCCTCTCGCCAGCAGCCGGTCCTAAAAACGACCAGGTCCATCCTGATCCAAGCGCAAGAATATCGACATAAGGTGCCGGAGAGTCATTCAGGGAAATTGATCCCGTCGTATTCAAGGACACCGATTGAAAAAGATATTTTACGTGAGATACGCACTCCATGTCGAAGTGATGACAGAGTGTGGTTACTGTTGCTCCACTTTCCTATCTCGAGCATATTTGTTTGACGCGTCCTGCGGAGGACAACGCAATCCGATAGGTCCATTGGTGGAGTATACCGCAAAGTATTCCTCTAGGCATTGTCACGTCTGCGCAATGCCTCTCGGCTGTTTGAGGCTTTGACGCTGAAAAATGGAAAAGAAAAACTCAGATCTCATCGATATCGGTGAAGCGATGGAGTCCTGTAACCTTATCGGCACTGGGGATATGTGGACGTCAGAACAACTAAGTGGAGGATTGACGAACGATAATGTGTCGGTCACAATACTAAGAGAAAGTCAGCGTATGAAGTCCAAATCACACTCTCCAGATTTTGTTATACGGCGATTCAGGATGAGAACCAGCTCATCCTTGCATTACGATCGAAAGCAGGAGTGTTCGAACACATCGATCGCTGCCGGTATTCGCGTTGCGCCAAAAGTACAAGGTTATGTGGCACCTAATTCAAAACTTGGTCATGGAGGGGCAATAATCCTCGACTATTTATCTGGTGCCACTTTGGATGTAATGACTATCAAGAATCTGTGTAGTACCACTGAAGGTGCAAGCCAGTTGGCAAAGACTCTGGTCAATCTTCATACTGGTGCCGAGTTCACAAATCAATTTGATCCCATAACGAGTCGGGAATCATACGTTTCCGAATGTGTCAAATTGAGGGGCGTACTACAAGATACAGCTCAGGGAAGTATCATGTGGGCCGGCTTTGATGATGTCGTACAACTTTTGCAGCCTATACAGAAAAAATTACAGTCTATCCAAGAGCCATTGGTAGCTTGTCACAATGATTTATTAGCTGCGAATATCATGGAACCAACAAATAAACAGGATGCAGCATACTCTGTGTTCGTTCTTATTGATTTTGAACTAAGTGGAGCGGCACCAGCATCCTGGGAACTGGGCAATATTATCTCCGAGAACGGTTTAGACTCTGATACAAGGGCTATACGGCACTTGGTGGAACAGTACTGGAAGCACCGTTCTAACTTGATAGACGAGCAGGACGAACAATGGATAAATGCTCGCATCGCCCGCGCTACAGCTTGGTCACTTGTGTCCAAGTTGACTTGGGCAGCTTGGGGGCGAGTGATGCACCTGATCTCTTCCCCAATGGATGGAGAGCGTTTTGATTTTGAGGAATGGAGTTTAGAGCGTTTACACAGAGCACGAAAGATTCTTGTAGACGAGGAGTACAAGATTGCATTAATCAGTTCACTTCGATGATTTAACATTAAGATATACTATTCATATAGCATGCCTTTTATACGATGCCTTTGTCTGGAAAAACGCCACCATGCGCTTTCACATCAATGAGATGTATCATCAACTACTTCCTCATCCAAAATCCCATCTAATCTTGCAAGAAGAGAGTCGAGACGGCTCTCTAACCCGTCTGTCGCTCCATGCATTGCGTCCATCTTTTGGAGAAGTTCTGCTATATTTCCTCCTTCGCCCTCCGCTGTGAGATTAGACTGCAAAATTGGCTCGAGAATCTGACGATCCTCTTCGGAGAGACCCTCAGAGAGCTGCGAAAATGTTTGACCTTGCGACTGGTTGTCATCATAATTTATAATGCCATCATTCGGCAAAATGGCTTTGCGATGCGATGTGGTATCCACAGAGGCTCCTCCAAGAGCATCGGCCAGAATAGGGTTGACACTTTCCCTACTTCCCGTAAAGCCATTTGCAACCTCACGATGCGCATGCGCTGGTGGTTCAAAGACACGTTCTTCTTCTTGTATAGGCGTTGGAACCGCTTCGGTTGATTTCAATGTCTCACCAAGCGATTTTCCAGGATTGCATGACTTAAAGGAGGTTGATTTTGGATGGACGGGGCTCTTTGGTGTAGCAGGTGTGCCGTTTGCATCATAAAATTGCCGTATCCATGCACCGAGGGCGCCCAGGTATCCTTCATGACGCAGAAAGAATGCTCTCTTGGCTCCTTTGGACCAGAAACGTATTGCGTAAGATAGGGTAGCGATAGTTGCCTGATGTCCTCGGATGAAACAACCACCAAAGTAAATACGATCTAAGCCAAATTTCTCAGCATTCATATAGGCAATTTGCCCAATATTGTTTGAAATTGCGTAGAGGAGGCTCTTGCAAATGTCTTCTTGCTTGAACCTCTCCTGTCGTTTTTGGCGTGCTTGGCCTCTGCTCGTGGAATCGTCTGCGTCTTGGTCTTTACGGAAAACTTTTCCGAAGCTACTAGCGATTGTTGTTGACTTGAGACCTAAGTTGTTGAGTGCGTCTGATGCCCCATACACATCGCTGACCAACATATCGACAGTGCCATTATCACCGCGTGAAGCCATCTCCAACATCTCATCAAAGCTTTCTGCATCGGTCAGAAGGCTCAGGAGACCCCAAAGAGTTCCACCTCCCAGACTTGTTCCGCTCACTCTCTCGTACTTTCCGTCCTCGTCCACTTTGATGATACTGACGCCGCTACCGATGTTGACCAATAAACAGGGAAGCTTCGGGAGGGGGTTGGAATCAAATACAGGGGAATACAAGGGTGGATCAGGAGATGGTCGAGGAAGAATTTGATGATGGGAAGACTCCTGGGATGCTTGCGATTCGTCCCGTCGTCTGGTATAAGCATCAGGAAATGTTGCATTGATGTTGTCCACAAGTTCATCGGAGTAATAGAATGTCTCGTCGGGAATGAGGGTGATAAAGTTTAAGCCAGTAATCAAGCAGCCCATCTCATCTTCCCGCCGTACTTCAACGCCAAGTTCCCTTTCAAACATATCGTAGAACAAGTGAGCACCTCCTCCAGTAGCCATGATCTTGACCCCTTGGCGCATCTGTTCTAAGCTTACATTGTTTGCTTTGGCGCTCAAGCTAATAAGCTCTACTAAAAACCTAACACAGGATTCGATATCTGCGGTTTCAAACTTGACAAAGTTCAGTCTTCCTCCTGGCAATTGTGCGGGGAGAGATCTACGTTTCATAAAGTGAGAGTGAATGGCACTTGCACTGACAGGTGTCGAGCTAGCAAAGAGAGACGTTGGTGTCAAGGTACCTGCAGGGACAGCTGCTGTGCCATCAGCGGTTTGAGAGACATGGGAGTGATGTGGATTACTTGCTATTGAAGGCCTTGATGGAGATGCTGCAACACTCTCTTGTAGAGCAACATTGCCTGAAGATTCTCTTGAATGCATTCGGCTAGCCGAAGCGGAAGGAGGATGCGAGAGCGGGTCTGGAGAGGCAGGCGAACGTGCCCGGGTACCCTGGACGTCGAAAGCAGCATTTGATGTGGGTGTAGGTGAGGCATTTGATCTTGCAATTCTTGTGAAATATACCACTTTGGCGAGTGATCCGCCAATCTGTACGAAACTGTGAGAACAGATGGCGCTTTGCAGTTCATACTCACATCTATGGCTATGTGACTGACGGACTCTACATGATTGGGAAGGTAAATATCTCTGCTATCACGTTCAGCAGGGCTACCCTCCAGGATCTTTGCCCCTGTAGTGTCTACAGTGACAGGAAGTGCGACGGGGGCGGGTGCTGCAGTTTGCATCGTGGTGAGCTTGGTTGAGCAGACACGCTTTGCTATCAGCAGATAAGTGGGTTTACTGAAACATAACCAGTCGAGCGCAATATCCCACAATCTCTCTGTCGGACTGTCTGTCGGAAGTCAAAGTGGTGGCGATGGGTGACGTCTTGAGAAGTTCCCGAAGCGTCTTGTGTTCTTCCGAGCCTTCTTTACCCCAGCCCGTTAGATTTTTGGCTTGGGCAACGCGCACATAACACGTAGCGAACCCCGTAGGAAAATATTCAAAGCCCAATCGGAATTGCACGTTAAGATCCCCCAGGGCATGCTTTAAAACCGAAGAAAATGAATAACTCCAACCACGCAAGGGTCATCTTCATTTATACTGTCGCAAAACACATGCTGATAATTTAAGTGCTACAATCAAATCCGACCAAATACATGATACGTCAAATTATGACGTTGCCGTGGCCAGCGGCGTACCGTTGGCCAGAGGCTGCTGCACAGGTTGATCTTCTAATAGTTCGCAGAGCGCACTGACAACATTATCTACCTCCTCCTGCGCAATACCACCACAACCAGCCGCAATGAGACGGCGATAGGCTGACATTGTCTTCCCTGTGCCCTGCTCCTTCGAAGATTCCACAAACTTCTCGAGAACATGAGATCTTTGTGCCTTGAGGGCAGCGACTTGTTCGCGCAAAGACTTGGTTTCTGCTTCCGGTGAATCAGGGGCAGAGAGGAGCTTTGCTAGCAAAGCATCAGTACCAGGGGCTTTCACGTCTACATCTCCTGGTAATAGTTCACCATCAGCAATCCCGTATTCGGTCCTCAAGCGTTTGATACGGTCACTGCTTGTTGACCACTCTGCTTCCAAATCTTGGCGTGCTCGTTTCTCGGCACCAGCCCGCAAAGCTCGTTGAATTTCATCAAGTTTCCGCTCTTCTTCTTCCCGCGAGCTGCCCTGCTTGTCGAGATCGCCAAGAAGCTTTGTTGAGTCAGCAATCTCACCTTGTATCTGGGCCAGTAGACTGTGTGCTTGATTGAGCTTGCGTTCGGTTGTGCTGAGCTCTGCATCATAGCTATCGGCAAGATTATGCAACAGATTGGTCATCAGCTGTACGGCGCGACCGCCAGCACGTTGCCCAGCTTCACTCTTGTGTAAATTGTTGCTTGAATCGCCCATCAGAGCACGAGGAGGGGTAGCACGAAAGCGCTCATCTTCCACGATGTAATCCTCGGCATTTTTTCCTTCTTTGTTCCGAATCTTCGGGTTTGCACCATGCTCTAAAAGCAAGCGTGTCAAGCGCTTGGAACGGGCACGAGCAGCCATTGTCAGGGGAGTCTCCCCTTCGTCGTCCGGGAAATTCAAGATGTCAGCCAATTGACTGCCGTACTCCTGCAGCCGGTCCAACATGGTTTCTAGATAGTACCGTGCTGCGTGGGGCTTTCCTCGACTCAGGGCTAAATCCGCCACATGATGAAAAACCGTGCGATCATTTCGATCGATATTCAAGATACTGCGATGAAGGAGCTCGAACAGCTCAGGGAATTTTCGCAAATCATAGTTGTTGGAAAACATCGCCGCACGCATCAACGCGGTCTGACCATTGAGGTTGACGCGGAAGACGTCAGCACCTGCAGTCAAAAGTAGTTTGACAACACGGATACGTCCCATGGCACATGCCCAGTGCAAAGCTGTGTGCTCGTCATCGTCAATACTCATATTAGGATCAAAGTCTGGCGGTGGATTGACCAACAGGGTTGGGATTGTCGTCGTTTCAGAGATGAAATAGTTGAGAATGGTATCGGCATATTGCGCCGCGTTATTTCCATCAGCAAAGCCCCTTCCCGCCCCGTGTCCACTTCTTGGGTCATCGAAGTAATCAGGCATGTCTGGTCTTTGAGCGATTGGACTTGGTGTCCGAGATGAGCTACTTGCCTCACTAGGAGGGCTACTCATACTTCCTTCCGTCCCATCAGCTTTCAGAGCTGCAGATGCAGTTTCTGTCTCTGTGTCAATGCTTCCCGGCCTTCTACTTGCACGAAGAAGCTCTGTCTTCTTTACCCTGTTGGATGGCGCAACAACGTGTTTAGGAGCTGGTGGTGGTGACTCTCCGGATGGGACATAAGATGTTATTGGCTCGAAAAGATGAGAAATATTGTATGCTTCAGAGAGCTTTATAGCATCCTCTAGAGGTATCCACGTCCCTTTAGGGTGTGTTAGCTATCATTTTGGAAAATTATTTTGTGAGTCTACCCACCTTGGTACTTCCCGTAGCCACCTTGAACCTTTTCATGCACACCCCTTTGCACGTCACGTTCGAGAACCCTTGTCCGCTGTGGTTTGTCAAGCCCTACCACTTTCAGTATATGGGTGGCATTCATCCATGCATCACTCCTACGTCGCATTACTGCAACGCCCTTGATTATGCATTCGTAGACTGGCACACCACTATACGTAGCCTTCAAAAAAAACTTCGTGAACAAAACATTGTTGCGCAGTTTTGGAATGCGTACCTTAAATATCATACCCTCAGATTTGCTAGTCATATTGTCGAAGTAGAAGTTGTTGGATATATGACTGTTGTGCGTGATGAAGGCGAAAATAAAATCTTTCGACGAGAGAAGGGGCAAGACGACGACAATCGTTTCAACGCGTGGCGTTGACGCGTTTACGGGTTTTGCGCTATGCCACGTGGCTCAAGCCTCTTGGGTTATGGACTTGATCATTGACAGTATTTCCGCTTCGTATGGGATAGATGGCGCTTGGATCAAATAATCCTATTGATGCCTTATTGGAGCCGCTAGGTGAACGTTCGTCATAGCATGACTTCACTCAACGAAATAATGGATACAAAACTTATATATGTACACTGAGCAGTCAAAAGTATACTAAATAAGGTAGCGATAGTTCAGACGAGCCTCCAAAGATCGGCGTACAGCTCCGTCGCCATCCGCCACAACACCTTCGGCATGATCATCCCCTGTAATCTCAGCAGATCCAGCAGCAGCTTGTGCATCCCCTTTATCAGAAGCATCGCCATGCATTCGATCTAATTCTCGATTGCGGCGGATCAAAACTTGTCGGATAGCAAAAGCGCAGCCAATGGTAACTAGGAAGCAGCAGATTGAGATGACATTGGAGCGCCAGTAGGACGGACCCCATTTCTTAGGCCAGATGTAAGACTAAAAGGAATGATGATTCAGTGTACTCAATCATTTTGGTCATCCTACTAACTCCAGCAATATTACCGAGCTGCGAGATACAATTTACGATAGCAAGTCCCACAGCGCGTTTGTAGGAGCCCCGGATCGAGTTCTGTCGAAAGAATGAGAGGATACCTCGAAAGCTTTCTGCACTTACCGAAAGCCACGAAAGAATAATAACGTAACCTGCGTACGATTGGGCCTCAACAAACAATGCGAAGAATCTTGCACCCAAGTTTTCTGTGGCAGATGCGATGATGAAACCGATGATACCAATGCAAAGAGGGATACATAGATGCAGAGTACGCTCGCCCGTCTTGTTTGCATGTAGAGCGTTTCCTAAAACGCAGAGGAAGGCCCAGCCCCAAGGTCCAAATGTGATTATGAGCTGAAAAATTGCACTTAAAAAAATGTGAAGCATTTCCCACTAATCTCAACATACTGTGGTGATTTTGTTGTAGCCTAGTGTGCCAACGATGGTGGGGAAAAATCTGGAGAACTGTGAACAAGGGTTCGAATAGAGCATAGATGTTGCTTACTGATTGAAAGCTACGCCAATGACGCAGGATGTCAGACACAGCGTAAATAAGTAGATAAGAGGGTCTGAGAAGCATTGTTTAACTCCATCCCAAGGTCTTTCACCGTTCGCGCCTTCAATGTCGTTCTGACCAGAGTCTTGCATGATGCGTTGCACTGCAAGGGCGCGCTCCTTTTCAGTGAGCATGGTAGAGTTGTGCGGGAAGTCCACAAGAATTAAAGTGGAAATCATAGCCACGAAGACCGTAACTGAAACGCAGAGAATGAGAAATCATCGGGGAAGCAGATATTCACAACTTACTAGCTCCTTCAACGATAAAAAGCCATCTCCATCCAGCAATACCGCGCGCTCCATCCATGTTGCCTAGAATCCCAGCACTGATAAGTCCACTGACTGCATTTGACAAGATGCTACCGCTGTAGAGTAAAGCCATTCGAGAGCTAAGTTCACGGCGAGTATACCATTTTGAGAGCAAGAACATTGCACCGGGGAAAAAGCTGTTCCGACAGGTGAGCCATTGTTGACACGGATGGGAGATTACTCACGCTGCTTCTACAATTCCGAGAAAGAACCGAATCGCGAACATATGAGAAAAGCTATCGGCAACAGCACTTAATCCAGAAACAATACCCCACGCAGCAACACAACAAGGCAAATATAGTCTTGGTCGTCCTATGTATGCTAACAAAAGGTTACTTGGGGCTTGCAGGAGAATATAGCCGACTATAAAGCGCAAGAATTCATCAACTCATCACGCGGTTTCCTTAGTATGCTCACCATAAAGAATAGACAAACACGATTCGTATTGTCGATCCGTCAGCTTCAGATCACCCTGCAAACCTGAGTCACGACCGGCTGTGATAGAATTGCGGTCCAAATAATCTGAAAAGAGCAATGAAATGAGCAATTGAATCTTGTATTCTTCCATTCACATACTCAGAACGTAAAGGAACACGACAATAGGAAGAATACGGATATCGAGCTTGCGTACTAGCTTTTTCTCCAGTGAAACTACATCTTCATCATCAATAATTTTTTTCTCAAGGTAATTTGGACTATTCGGATCGCTCTCGTCCGCGGTTTCTGTCGTGAGGGCAGGTAGATTGGAAGAGGGATTTGTATTGTTGTGCTCCCCTATTTCCTTTCCCTCTAATGTCTTCTTGTTCTCTTTGTTGAAAGTGTCATCACGAGCAATTTGCTCTACAACACCTTGGATCGCCATACCCGTGGCCATTGCTACAGCACAAAAAAGGATGATGAATGGTGCTAGAGGATGAACAGCTAGTTTTATAGTCTTGTTGTTTCAAGTACACTCGCAGGCTCGTGCTTGAAGTGACACTACTTGTGCCTTGGCAAGGAACATACATGGCATGATGCACCTTCTCGCATTTGTCAGGACTTTTTTTGCAGTGGGGCAAGATTGCCGTCAGATCCGAATGAGAGTGTCAGGGGATGCTAATTCCTCTTCGATTTGGCAGGATGCTGCTACCCACGGGGTTTCTGTGATTTTGCACTAGACATGCCTTGGCAAGAAGACACAAAGAGTTTCACCGAAGAGGAATAGGTTATCGACTAATTTTCTCCGGCGGAATGTCGAAGCCTCATTTTGTTGAGTTGGGCGATATTCATGCATCACTCTCTTCCTGCGCGGAGACTTTTTCACGCCTTCTTCCTTGGTGCTCGCCTAAAATTTTTCGTAGGTCAAGTCCGGCGTTACCCCACATCGATAACACTTTTAGCGTACCAAAACATTTAGTTTTATGAAACGATGTGGCTACCTCGCAGATGTCAGCGTGGGCGACGTTTATTGTAATGAGATCTTCTGATCTAGAAAGGCTGGCATATATTTGCGGAGCCCCAAGAAAGAGGACATTAGAGACTAGTGCTTTGAGTTGCTCGAGACTCTGACACAGACATTTAAGGATGACTGATGTACTACTAGCCTAGTGTCAGGTCTCACGCAGAATCTGACATTCTTAGTATCCAAAGTCATGATGATGACAAGCAGATACAGAATACGTTTGTGGCCTCTTTGCTTTTCGTCTTTGAATATCGAACAAGCTTGAATGAATCGAGCGCGGATGAGACAACAGTTTGCATGTATTGCCTCCACGGTTGTCTCAGGCTATTTTACACCGCTTCATGTGAATCAAAGTACAGCCTCTCCGAAATGTCGAATTAAAATTCCTTCGTTACTCTTTGATCGAATGCTATAGTATCCACACAGTTCAATTTATGTATTGCACAGCAGTGAATCTTTTGGGGACTTCGTATGTATTTTCTTCTGAAAGACAAAGACGCGAAATAGCCATGTTTTGGTATGAATGATCTTTATACCTTAGCGTGAGTTTGTCTGCAGAGAGAAGGCCAAAAAATGGGTTCTTCATAGGCCACCACCTGTGCCTGTATCGGGCATCCTGCAGAATGCGGGAGAAAGAAGATTCGTATGATATTCTGCTGCAGCATATGCTAGTGTTTCATGACAAATTTCGTTCGCAATATGATACATTAAGGCAAGGCATTCCGGAATCTCAATCTGCACCAAAGCTACACTTAACTACGCTGCTCAAGCAGTCGCTGGAACTTTGTCGACGCCTTGATGCCCATCACTCCATTGAGGAATCGCATATATTCCCAGAGCTTGCTAAATGGATACCCTCATTTACTCGTGGCTCATCCCATTATGCTGAGCATGCCCGTATGCATCAGGCCATAGACCGATTAGAGAAGTACGCCTCGAAAGCTTTACGTGATCTGTCATCCGGCGCTGGAAGGCGTGCAGAAGCGGGGGGTGCCGGTCAAGTGCCAAAGGAGTTGAAGGGAACGGACCAGATATCTGATCGCCAAAAGTGGCCCTCATCTATATATGATGCCAACAAATTTGATAATCTCGTCGATGATCTTTCCGACACATTATTTGTTCATCTGGAAGCAGAAGAGAGAGATCTACGAGGCGAGTCTCTCAGAAAGCATGGAATGACATTACAAGACATTGCCAGTATACCCCTTTAGTTTTAAAGATATGTAATACTACATTGAAACTCCAGATATTTAATGTACATCCATAATGCCTAGTCCCATGCTCCACCTTGTCCTAAGGTCAGACTCCCATTGCCCGATAAGGTATCCCACTTAGCGTTATGCTGAGGCTTCTCGCGCTTTTTCCTTGACACGTCCACGATCTTCGCCACAGAACTTCTCTGTGGTTCATCTGCGGTGTCCGTCAAAGGCTTCATCTTACTCTCCTGAGTTTTGATCTTTTTCACAGCTGGCTTGAAGTGCTCAGAGGGTCTCAAATCCGCATTTGCCGCTCGTTTCTTCGATCGCTCATTCGTAGCTTTGATTTCCTGCTTTCGACTTTTTTCTTCCTTTGAGATACTAAGAGCATCTTCACCGATTGGTCTTATCTTGCTCGGCTTAGAATTATTCTGTTCCTTTCTTAATTTGCTCTTATCCTGAGAAGACTTGTTTGTTTTACTTGTCTGCACAGGCGTATTGACTCTGTCTCGAGCGTGCTCGAGATCTTGTTCCGAATGAATCGTGATGTCGTCAGACTGAGTCGATCGACCTTTGCCGCGGCGACCTCGCTTGTGGATCTTCCTGCTGCTTTGAAAATCTTCTTGAACTAAAGACAATTCAGACAAATTACCGCCTGTACTCGATTCAGAAAATCCTTTGCTGCTAAATAATGGATCTTTCTCGAATTGCTGGCTTTGAATATTATTCTGACTGTGATCGGTCTTAGGTAGAGCCTCTGCAAGCTTGGCGTTATCGAGAAGCTTAATTGTTGGTAAGGCTTTGAGTACTTTTTCCTTATAATCAGGAAGCTCTGTGACTTTGTTCCCCTTCAGCAAAAGAGATTTCAAGCCTCTCTTTCTTTGGCGGTGTGGATGTATAGAAAGTATTTTGTTTATTGAGTTTGAAGGGAACGTGTCTTCACTTAGAAGGATAGGTTCAATAGACCTCCAGTCCTTTAGTCCACAGTCAGAAGCTTCAAAGATTTCCAAGCCCGTACCTTTTTGGGAATCGCCAACTCCTTTTCCCCAAGATGATATGTGTTGAGGCAGTCTCTCTAAGCTATCGTTGCCAGAGACTCGTACTTCTCTTAGATGAGAGCACACCGAAAAGTCCGGTAGAGGACTTAAATTCCCTTGCCACGCAAGCTCGTTGTTTGTGATGCTCAATTTCTTTAGTGAAGGTAGATTGCCAGGAAGTTCATGTGGAATAGTAGTGATCTTATTGTGTGAAAGAACCAATGTGTTGAGATGAGGAAGAAACGGTATGTGTGTAACTTCCGATATTTGATTATGTCCAAAGATGAGTGCCCCGAGAGCTTCCCATCCCATGAGAACAGTTGCGGGAGGGAGTCTTGGTAGTGAACAGGATGAAGCGTTCACCACAGCAAGATTGTGAAGATGCTGCAGCCCGTCCCAAAGTTCGTCGTTGTCGCTGTTGCCAAGACTAGAGTTCCCGTTCAGCTTCAGCATTGTCAGACTATGGCCAAAGAAAGATCTATCAGAGCTCTTTTGCTTCTTCGCTTCCCTCGCTGATTTTTGTACAGCTTTTCCTAACCAGGCCAAGCTCGTGAGCCCTTCGGGGTTCCCAGCCTCTACAGAAGGTTTCATCATAGAGAGATGAAGCTGTTTGATGTTGCGAAACTGGGACAGTGTGGCCGCCAGCTGCTGCAAAGGGGGTAGTGGATGACCGGAAAGATCGAGCTTGCTTCTTTGTAATACGTCTACCTGTTCTTCTTTCTCTTCCGAGATCTGGCCATGTCGATTCTCGGCATTCTGTCCATCATGCTGTTTTTTTTCAGATGAATTAGCCATCTCCTCGTGTAAAGGAGGGCTTTGCAATGGTAGTACTTTCCCCTTTTGCACTTTTGATGATTTCATCGGGAAGGAATGTGTAGAAGTGTATTTTGTACTATCAGAAAAAATCCTTGCTCGTGGAGGGATCAAAAGTGCGCACGGGCATCAATATTGTCGCTCCTGTCGCGCAATGTACATCCACCAGCTACTTTCTTCCTACATTGACCATATTTACCATGTCAGAGTATAACCCAGAATACCTAAATGGGCAGAATCTGTATGGATCCGAGGGTTTTGGTTCCTCGCATCCAGGCTCTGTAAGACATGGCGATAGTAGTGGCTCTGGTGCTCCAAAGTACGGTCACTATGGGCCACGAGGACCAAGGCGTTCAGGTGGGGGTAATCATTCCCATGGATACCGTAGCGCTCCTTCTCAGCAATATCGGGACGTGATGTCTCCAGAGGAATGGTATCGAAAACGGCTTCGTGACACTCTTTTTCGTCTTGGGGACCGAAAGGAAGGAAGTCAAGATGAATTCCATCCCCCTAGCGAACTGTTCCGATTGAAAGAGGAAACGGAACGATTGGGATCTAAAGGAGGAGAAGACTTAGCAATGATTGCATCCTCGATCAAAATCATGTAAGTGTGCCAACATTGCGTATTTCGAAGCTGATTAGTCACCTGTACAGGGCCGTTGAACAACCTCACAAAACACCTCTAATTGCAGCACTAATCGGCTTCATGGTTTTATCCCCTGGTGCTGATACACGACAAACTCAAGATTCTCAAGAACACCAAGATAATGTCGAAAAGCCTGCAGACACTCAATCGAACGAAGTTGTTCACGTCGGAGACTACCTCATGAATAGTCTCGTAGTTGCCTTTCGAAACGACTTGGACGCCCGTCTTTGGCGTAATGTCCGTCTACTCCTTCATCTTTTCGCATCTATGCTTTCTATAGGGATCTTTAGTGCCCCTTCGCTACGATCTGTCTTAACATCTTTCGCTGCAGTTTTGGAGGAACCGGGCGTTGCGGCTGCCCGAGGAGATCGCGCCGTGGTATGCATTGTTGAGACCATGTGCCGTGCTGGCCTTGATCTTTGCAAAGATGAGGATGAAGAAAAGCAAAATTTAGCGAAACACCAGCTTGATGAAGTCTTAGAAAGGATTGATCGATATGCTTCCGAGTATAGACAAGTTGAAGCAGAGCTTGTACGGCCTTTTGCATTGAGCCAAAAGGATACGAAAGACGAAAACCATGTTCAAGAGGAGAGCTTTGAAACGATAGTGGAAGCTGCAAAAGCACTTCAGAGGCGCGGCTATGGGCGGCCTGTATTCTTACCATCTCCTCTGGACCTACTTCCTCCGCCCATCGTTTCATTGGCACTGGGACCGCACCAAAAGCTCACGAAGCTACCAGAAGTTCTCATTCCACCCGACGACGAATTTGATGCCAACAAAAGTCACCCTGTCTTAAGTACTGCCACAGGTGACGGAGCGAGAAACCAGAACCGCGAGAAGAAGAGCACAAAGTCTAAAAGTGATGAAGCATACCGAGCTGGAATTGGCTTTAATCGCGTGTTTCGGTATCCTCGATGGTTCAAAGGATCAGTACCTGACCCTACGAGCCCAGAATCTGTTGTGCTACGGTCTACATTCCACGATATCATCGATCTTTACCAAGTCAACAGACGGGAGAGTGCCAAGATTCTGTTCGAAATGCCCCGTTGGCTGAGAAAAGGCACATTCGTAGGCAAGAGCATCGGTATCGATGTCGGCATTTTTGGTCTAGCCACAGACGAGTGGCAAGTATCTGAAAATGGAGAAATGATAGGGGCGTGGAGCCTTGAAGAAATGATAGTTGAATCAATCTTGTCAACCAGTCTGATCCTTCCAGTCTCCCCTCAAAAACCTTTATATTACACTTCGTTGCTTAGGGAAATCGTTCTTTTCAGCCCTCAGAGTATTGCTCCAGCTATGGGAAAAAGTATCAGAAGAGTCTACAACGTATCTTGTACAGGCGGGGCAGACGTTGAAACGATCAGACGCTTTGCCGATTGGTTCAGTGTTCACCTTAGCAATTTCAACTTCAACTGGAATTGGAAGGAATGGTGAGTGAATTGCACAGCCGGAACCAGTACAAAATAAATCTCATCTTTGCAACAGGATTCCTGATATGACTTTACCGAGGGCTCATCCCAAGATATCCTTCATTCGTCGTATTGTCGAACTAGAGATTCGTCTAGCATATTACGAAAGAGTTAAAACAACACTCCCACAAGAAATTCAAGAAAAGGTTCTTGGTCAGGTAGAACCTGGCCCAAACTTCACCTATGCAGATGAAAGTGAGTCGCCCATCGCCACCTTAATGGAACGACTGATATCTCTTGCTATGTAAGACCACCCCTTCCACGAGGCAGCTTTAGATTTTATTCAGTCTATGCGCGCACGAGCAACTGCTGAGATCATTCTGGCTAATTCACAGTCATTCAAAAAGTCTATCATGCCAGCGGCCTCTACTTCATTCGTTCCCTCGAGCGATGAACCTGACGGAGGCTTCAAGGTGCAAGATGAAATGGAGGCAGATTACGTAGTTCGGGATGTGATTATACAATCGCTCTTGAGCGTGGGGAGCCGGAGTTTCTCTCACTTTCTCAATGTTGTTGAAAGGTAGGTCTAAATGCATCTTCTTAAACACATTTATTTTATTCTCATTAGATATCACGGTCTTTTGCGGCAAATCTCAACATCTCCGTCCATGCGCATTGCGATTCTCGCAACCACAGTTCGATTCTGGTCGCGTTCGCCATTATGGATTGTCATGATCACAGATAAATGGCTGCAGTACCGCATCATCGAACCGGCTGATGTCATAGAATTCATTTTCAACCCACCTAAAGGCCAGTTCAAAACCGGTAAACTCGCTGTTGATGAAGATGTGGCTAATCTACGTGATTGGAGTGATTTTAATTGGTGGGAGATCATCAAATTGACTATTTACAAAGTCCATGGAAGGGTCGAGCAAGTTCGACGTCGCCTCAACGATCTTCAACAAGTTGAAATTGAGCGTATGGAAAAGCTTGAGGCCGTAAAGGAAGCAGGTGGCGCTCTTGATGATGGCAAAGGCGGTGCAGGAAATGCACCGGGTGCATCTTCACTTCCTTTATTTCCCAGTGGTGCAACGCAAAGCACATTACCTCGACGGCCCGATCTTCCCCCAATGCAGCTCAATGACGCACATCAGCAGACACAAAAGCAACAAACAGTGGAAGAAGCAAAGGCAAGCTTTGATAACATTCTGCAAGAACAGCGAAAAGTCCTTGTCTCCTCATTGCAAGGCTTTGTTTCCCTTTTGAGATCTCACGAGAACACAGCAGATGTTTGGAAGCGTCATGGACAAGAGAACAACGACGATGAAACCTGGCAGGTGTGGTGGATTAAAGGCTGGTATATAGAGTATTGTCGATTGTTTGCTAAAGAATTGGCTACTCATCGAGAAATCATGGTAGCCAACGTATTTTCTGATGAAGCACAGAATAACTGTGTCTACGATGTATTCGATAGATGCAGTCAGATGGCAACCGAATGATTATAAGCTAAGTAGCATTGCAATACAAGAACATATGTTGTTGTGAAAGAGCTTTTGTACACATCTATAAGCATTCACTTACATAACGTAGATGGACCACTGCGCCAACCGCTGATTCTCTAAAAGAAGATGCTGAACCAGGTCGGCGCTTTGCTGTTCGTTCGACTTTGAACGTTCTTCATTTGATGAAGGAAGATTGTCGCCCTTACTTGGCGATGTGTGAGCGGTGCTGTTCACATGACTTTTCGACACGTTGTTGTATCGTAAAATGACATCAAGAGGAATTCCAACCCCCGACCGCTGATTGATAATAGGTATGTCTTCTTCCTTATTTGAGGCTGGATCGCCCGCCTCATGCTCTGAAACTGACTGATCCGTATGCTGACGCCGGTCGCGTTGCCATGCACGAACACGGGGTAAGGCCCGCAACGCCGAGTCTTGCTCAGCAGGATCTTCTTTAATGCTTGCATGGACTGGAATGCTGCGAGTGCTGCGTGGAAGAAGGTTCGGTACAGTGAACGATCTATGTGAAAGTATTTCGAAATCAGATTGACTATCCTCTAGGGCGATAAACACGTCCGATGGAAGTTTAGAAGGGTTGATGATTGTGAGGAGAATAACGAGTGGTTGCTGGTTTGAGATTGAGGTAGATACTGATACTATAATACGGGACAGTAGATGAGGAGGCAGCAATAGAGGTAGAGGGACACTGGAAATGTTTATAACGCTCTTTGAGGAAGCCAACGAGGTTGCCCTTTGCCATGTAATCTCCAGATTGCCAGTAGAACGCAAAAATCCGTGCTCATCTTCAATTGATACGCCTGCAGTGTTCTCACTAGACACCTCAATGTCGAAAACTGTACCCCACCGGTCGCCGTTACTCCATTCGCCCACTAATTGCTCAGAATGCAATGAAAGGTCTTTGTCTAAGAGACGCAAATGCCTGCTATTCGGATTGAGGCTGACACGTACATCAAGAAGGTTGATTGCAGAGGTCAGAATAGCCAACGCAGCATTGATAGCTGCGACTGCCGAGACCTGAGATGAGCTTTCTGACCCAATCGCATGTGAATGTAGCTCGTCACTTGTAATCTCCACATATCTCGAAGACTCATCCATGTCATGCCTTCCAGAGGACGCCGGAATATGAAATCTTGTCGAATTGAGGAAGCGGTATAGGCGCCATTGAGCCGAAAATGTTCCTTTAAACACTTGTTGGACGGGAATCGAGACAAATTGGTGGGTCTCACTCTCGTGAAAATTCATGCCTTCGCCTTCATGCTTCTCGGAAGTGTGAGCCATGACTTCGACGTTGCGAGTCGTGAGAGAATGCTGGAATGATAAGAAAACCAATAGTGAGACTGAGTGACCCGGTTTTATCCAGCCTAGTTGCTGTTCTGAGAGTGTGTTAATCGCTTCGAGTTTTTCTGCGTTCAATCCAATCCAAGCTGAGGCCGTATCTTTTGGTGATGAAATTTGCGATGAAATTTGCACGCTCAATCTGACATCCAGCTCGACAGAGTCTTCGTTTGAGACATTGATCGTGAGGGGAAATTTCTCGTCAAGGTAAGCCACCTGGTCATGATCCAATTGTACTTTCACGTTATGTGTCCGATGCCTGACTAAAGCACTGTTGGGTAAATCTCGGTAGGGGAGAAGAACTTTCTTCATCGGATTGGTAGATATAACCCAATGGGGCTGAAAAAGCTTCAACTCCTGTGATGGTGTTATACTGAAACCCAGCCTTAAAGTGATCACTTCATTCTTCCCCAAAGTTATGCCAGTCATTTTTACGAAGCCCACTCGCGAAGGTATCAGAGCTCCTTGAAAAATCCTGCAAGAAGATTTTGCCCAGCTCAAAACGGAAGTGCCGACATTGATAACTTGGCTATTACTTTCTCGTAGGTCAACAGTCTTTAGTTGGACCAAAGACGATGTACCATCGTTTTCAGAATCCCGGGACTCAATACGTAGGCTGGGTATGCCTTCTGCGAAATCTAACTGTAAGAAGTCAAAATCAATTCCTTGTAACGAGCTATCGGGGTGCATCTTCACGCATAATTGAAAAGGAATCCGACTGCCATCCAAGTCGGACGTATCTCTACCAAATATACTTTCCACCTTCCACGTATCTTGATCGTCGCCATAATAAACCTCCAACGGCTTCTTGTCAGTGCTGGTCGCTTTGTCGTTGATCCATTGGTCGGCTAGTCGCAAGGCAGATTCTTGCTGGCGGCCGTCAAGAAGTGATTGAGAGCCCAAAAGAGTCCAAAGAATACGGCCTCTCCTCTCCAAGTCATCGCTATGTTCGTTTGCAGCTAAAGAGAGCAACAATTGGGATAAGAAGGGTCCATTCCACCTAATATTTTCATATGATTTGACAATTCTCTCGAGAAATCGTAACGCCAATTCATTACGGCCGGCCTCCATGTACGCGATAGCAATCTTTGAAGCAACAAAAAGCGAGATGTGTTGTCTCTTCTGTCGCTTGAAAAGCTCATGGGCGCGGCTCAAAGCGTCGATCGCTTGACCAGCGTGATCTATTTTCCGTTCCTGTGAGATACTCATGCTTGTCCAGTTATCGGGATTGTCCGTAGTATCTCGGGAATCGTCTTGTTCACCTTTCCATTGCATGCGTCGAAATCGCTGCCAACGTTCGAGAGCGCAACTAGCCGCCAAATAGTAGCATTCGCCAGGTCCAAGACACATAGCGGAAGGCTCAACATAGGAAGAGACTGCTGCTTCGTTTGGTGTGGCAAGGTCTCCATGCTGAGGATTGAAAGACCCAGTCACATTACCATTCATGCCTGGCGTAGGCAAGTGTGATGGATGCAGCAAATACGTTGGGAGAGGAGGAAAATGCAGGGCAGGGCTCAGTGGATCAAGTTGCAGGCCTTGTACGTCGCGCATTGCTAGATCTAGAAGATCCCCCATGAGGCGATATCTATGTGGACCGAAATCAGTCTGGAAAATTCTTTGTATAAAGAAACTTACTGTTTCCCTAGCCAACTCCAAAACTCGAATGTTGTCTCCCCTATTCCCCATCCTTGACTGAGCTCAGTAAATCTTTTGATGTGCATGCGAAATTGGTGCCACGCTCCATCTGTATCTCCGCCATACAAAAATAACCTTGATATGCGACAACTCACAGTGTCAGCCAACACCTTTGCTTCTGCCCATCGCTTAGTCCTTGGAGGTAATAGGAGCGTCGACGTAAGCAAGTCTTTTGACAAAATTTGGTACGCATCAGTATAGTGCGCCAGAGCTTCGTCAAAGTTACTTGCGAGCTCTGCGAATATCCCCAATTTGTAATCACTTCGGGCCATCCATCCATCCCTACTGAGAGGTTCATCTTTTATTGGATGATCACGAATTTCAGATGCAGCTGTCAAAATTTGTGTAACTGTTGAGGATGGTGGAGGGTATCTCGATTTTTTCCTACGCAACCTCCGAAAGTGCTCTTGATAATAATCCAGAGCTGGATCAAACAGAGCTCTCTGGAGAGAAGTAACAAATTCTCCCAGCTCATTCTTTGATACAGGCGTTAGTACGAAGAGAGATGCCTTTGAGTCAAGTTGGGACGAACGCCGAATGAAGGACAATCTTCCTTCAAGGTTGGTCGATTCTAGCATAGTACGAGTTGTTAAGAGGACAACAGTGAGCTTGACTCCTCTTTCACTCAATGAGACTTTCCGCTCAGAAATCGCCTTGATTAGGACTTCATCCTTTGCTTTGAGCTGCTCTCCAGGTGTAGGCATGCTTGTCTGCGCGGTCGGAGAATTATCTTCTGAATTTGTGGCAACTTGAATGCTGCTTGTGGCCTCGGCCAGACAATAGAAGGCTACATATACAGACGGAACTATGTCTCGATGCTTTCGCAACCACACAGGCGCAATTAAGCCATTTGGAAACAGGGAAGATGATGGGTGAAGAGGAGAGAGGGGAGACCTGGGCTGCAGCGAAGAGAGTTGTCTCTGTTGCTCAGGAGAGGTTGAGGTGAGTGTCCGCGGTGTCGGTCTTGTCTTCTTCGGAGGCAATTTGACCTCGAAATCCACAAGACTTGTATGAAATACTGCACTCTGTCCTCTAGCGGGATCCCAAGCAGTATTCTTTCCTCGAGAAACAAAAATATCGCAGAGGTCCTTTGTCAGCTGAGGGAACAATTGGGTGGGTTTCAGAAGACTGTTGTCACGGCCTCCAGTATCCTGAGTTTGAGGATTTACAGCACTATTCAGCCCTCTCTGTGCTTCTAATACCTTTTTCGTACTCTCATGGTCTAATCCTCTGCTCTCCTCTTCAGTAGTGTGCTTGTTGGCCGGTTGTGGTGAAGAGATCCCAGCTACTAGCATACACGGATACAGATGTTGAACAAGTTCAAAAGGGTATGCATTCATACTGCTGGTATATTCCCTTGAAACTATGCTGAGACCCCTCGAAGAGAATAGAAAATTTTATCTAAGAGTGCATGAGTTTAAAGGAAGGCCGATCGCTCTACTTGTGAAGTGCAAACGACGTATCCGAAGTGTAAGTCTACGGGACGAGTCCTACATCAACAGTAGGTAGTTACGCGTCTTCGGCCGGAGCAAGTTCACTTCGGAAGAATCCTCGTCTCGTTCAGGTGCGAGCTAATTCGATCTTCATCCAAACTTGTAAACGGCACCTCGCTCGTGAACATGGCAGAAGATCCAAATTCGATCACAATTGGCATCTTGGCCATGCAAGGTGCATTTCGTGAACATTTTAATCATATTGAAAAGCTTAATCCGCTACCGCCTCGGAAAAATATCATTGACTCCGACTGCAATGTCAAGGCACTACTTGTCCGTAACCCAAACGACCTCGCCAGATGCCAAGGACTGATCATTCCCGGCGGAGAGTCTACAGCAATAGCACTTGGTGCGGAAAGGGCTTCTCTTCTAGAACCTCTTCGGAAATGGGTCCGCGACGGGAACCCAACTTGGGGAACATGTGCGGGTATGATCATGCTCGCAAGGGAAGCCAGTGGGATAAAGAAAGGAGGTCAAGAATTGATTGGAGGCATAGACGTTAGAGTTGGTCGTAATGGGTTTGGTAGCCAGGTGAGACTGTTGTTGGTACTGCGGTGACTGTGAAAATTTACAAATTTACAGGTAGAATCATTCGAGCAATCATTGAGTATACCTTGTCTGAATGAGCTGAGCCCTGATTCCTACAAAGAAGCAAAAACATTCCCAGGTGTTTTTATCAGGGCACCCATAGTTGACACATTGCTGCTAGCCAAAGATCTGGAAAACGTAGGGCCATCCGAACCCTCGCCTGCTGCTCGAGGTCATGGCGAGCCACATAGAGACCTGGTAGTGTTACAGCACGATCATAGAAATGGAGTACAATCATCTTCCCAGAAATCTCTCAACTCGGTTGATGCACAGAAAACGCTTTCGGTGGCCCCGCCTCTGGAACAAGATGACGAGCAGAAAAGTGAGAGACCGCCTTTGGAGATTCTCTCATCATTACCCAATCTTCCTCGCGGTGCTCTGAAAGGAGTGGGAGGTAATAGGGGCAACTTGGAGGATGGCTTGATTGGTAAAAGGCCAGAACATGATTCGATGATCATAGCACTTAAGCAAGGGAATCTCATGTGTACGAGTTTCCATCCAGAACTGACTTCTGATAGTCGCTTGCACGAGTACTTTGTACGCCAATGCGTCTTAAGGCAGTTGGCATAATTAGAGGCTTTTCCATCATACCAGTCTACTTAGAAGCCACACCGCACATCTCATGCATACTATAGACTTGCAATCGCTTGTACTTATAATTCCTCGATATATTTTCATGGACATGATCCTATAGGGTCCCAGATATAAAAGAAGGGAGCTCAGTGAATTTAAGATACCTTTTCCCTCAGCGCCTACTACATTCTTGCTGTACAAGCGGCCAACCTAGTGCATCAGTGTGCAAATCAGACTCACTTCCCCATCGTTTGAAGACAAACTCAGGTAGCGAAGCACTCGCTGTTGCTCGGAAGTCCAATGTGACATTTTTCCCCTCAACCGAGCTGAGGGATTTTGCGTAGGCCTTTTGAAACAGCTTATCGTGATCGACAGCACCCCATCGGTAAATTTTCTGGCCTCGGCACATAGCGAGACACCCTAAACTGAGATAAGATACATATCAGAGTTGGGCACAGTAATGAGGTATGTCTCACATGTTCAACAACCGTAGAAGTGGACTCTATATTGGAAATCGACGAAATGAGTATCGCAACATATTGTACCATGAACATACATCTTGCATTTCAGTGCACGTATCTGCTCTGCTTACTGTTCGTAACCTGCAACAAACTGTTAAAGCTCATCCATGCTTCCGTGAAAGGTTGATGACATACGCAGAATATACACCCTCTTTTAGTTGTTTGATATCCACGATATGTAAACCTGCAACTTCTAATCGAAACTGAATATTTATGAGATTTTTCCTCATTTGCGAATAATCCATACCTTCAGGATTTTACTGATATCGGATCTGACTTATCTCAGTAATATATAGAATATGGGAGCGTTTTAATTTATCACTCACAAAGTTATCCAGTGGTCATTGTTCCACCTAATACGTGAAACATATACGCATTGTCCTTTACCATCTGTAATATTCGTACATGTCTGGTGGGCTATGGAACACCATTTCTCCCAATTTATAATTGTGGCGTTGGCTGGCAGAACGAAGCGATGAACCTCTAGGTTGTTGGACGCCGTGTAGTTTTTACAATTTGACGACAGGACCCCAAAAAAATTTTCTAAAGCAAGTTCGGCAGGGAATGTATTCTCCAAAGTCTTTATGTTTTGATCGCATGCACAAAATAGACTCGTATAAGCTCGAAACGGAGAGGACATTACTCCAGGTTGAAAAGTATCATACACAGCTTTGGATGACATTGTTACAAATATATTCAGTTGCTTGCATACTGGATGCCATGACTTCGAACAGCCCAGGCTGTTGAAAATAGGCGGTGGTGTGCATGTGGGATGCACCAGGGAAAGTGGAGATCGTGAATTTAATATACAATGTTCTTCCTCTCCTACTGGTGGTAACGTGATGACATTGTCGGGTGCAGCTGATTCATCCGGTCTGATTCTGACAGGAGGCGATTTGCAACACTGGTTTGATTTCGTCTCCTTATAAGATTTGAACTCTGAGTAGCGTGATGGAAAGTGATGAGTCGAATGGGGCATTGGAATTTTTTTGATTGTTTTCTCGCGAAAGAAAGAACGGCTGAGCACTGAAAGAATCCTTTCTGCTTCAATACTCGCACCATCTTTACGAGATGCTGAAGAATGCTGAGAGGGTTGAGAATCGAGCATCTTGAAGTTTTTGTCAAGCCATAGCTTGGTATGTGAGGTCATTGCAACTACAAAAAAGGAACGGGAGTTGGAGACTATGACAAATGGGATTGCTTTCTTCATATTTATAGCGAGGAACGTTTAGTAGATTTTATGGGGTCATAGTTTGTTAGTCTTCAGATGAAGTAGGAAAGAGGATCTGAAAGGCAATCTCACTGGATCACCGGGGAATCCGGACCGAACATCACGACTGTGGACACTTCTTCAGAGTGATAGGCTAAATGATTCAAAGATGACGCTGGAAACATTCCAAAATTATGAACTCGAGTTTTCTTTGGTGCTGTAAGGGAGTATAAAAATGCGCACGATAACTCGGAGTAGGAATTTATTTGGGATATTTCCCGATAATGCTGTACGGAAACGCTCCTGTCTACTCGGAAGATAGAGTGAAATTATCTTCCAATAAATTTAGATATACAAAAGTACGCAATTGTACCAATACTGTGCAGATGCTTACCAATCAAATGTCAATTTAAAAGAATTCGAAGCAAATAAATCTATAGAAACATCTTGCAAAAGCACGATTACAGATAATTACTACGTGGGTAGCGTACAGGATGGAACAGCTGCCTTATGAAGCATTCATCCGGAAATACTCCACTCCAGAGCCTTACCCTCCATGCGTTTCATGCACGTGCCTGGTATTTATAAGGACTTCAATACGCGCCACCTCCAGCAGCTTCAACGTTCTAGCAAGAATTTTTTCAAGCTGCTATTAGCACTTTTCAACAGCCACAATGGGCAAGAAGAAAGGTACAAAGAAGGGCGGAGGAGACGATTATTGGTAAGTCCAATAGATTGCTTTTACCTAGAGTAACGCAGCGTATTGACTTTTGAATTCTCTCAGGGACGAAGCTGGTGAAAGTATAGAGCAAGGCGACGGTAACCTAGACGATGGGAATGCCAAACTTACATCAAATGAGAATGCATTTGCAGCCATGTCCATTGAAGATACTCCTGGAGATGTCACTTCAGCACAAAGCGGGAAATCTATATCACGAGTGGATGGTGCTGATGATGACGAATATGGCGGCCTAATGGGAACAATCAAGAAAAACAACGCGAAAGAAAAGAAAGGAAAGAAAGGAAAGAAACAACGTCAAGACGACGACATTTGGGACGAGCTTGGTGAAGATGTCAGCGGTAATGCTATGGTCAGCAATGAGAAAGAAGATGCTGAAGTCGATGTTGGTGTCGATGAAGAAAGGTGAGTGTTGTCAGGACCTATTACAAAATAATGCCAACAGCGTTCCACATCTGCAGGCAAAATCCACAACACGCTCGCAATGAGAACGAGGGAAAGTTGGAAAAGACTGAGCCTGACGCAACGAAGATTCAACCAACCGAAGAGGATAGTGGCAGAGTATGTAAACAGAAGATCCTCTTATCGTATCTAATGGGAAATTGTTCTTCAGCTGTTGACAAAGAAGGAGAAAGAACGCCTTAAGAAGGAGCGGGAAAAAGCCAAGAAAAGAGAGCAAGCGGCTGCAAAAAAAACTCAAGAGTCAAATAATGAAAATTCCCACCCTATTGAAAAGCCAGAAGATATTCCTGAGACGACGAATGTCCCCAACACTGCTCAAGGCGAAGATGAAGAAGGCGAGGAAGAAGGCGATGTAGGTGGTACATCTGCTGCCGACAAAAAGAAAAGTGAGTTGCGGCTGAAACTTTAGACCAATCCTGACTTAATGCCTTGCAGAGAAAAAGAAGAAGAAAGGTGCAGAAACAAAGGCAGAGCCTGCACCACAGACAACAAAAAAGCCATCGGCAGCTCTTCAAGCCCTACAGGCACGTATTGCAGCACAACGTAAAGCCGAAGAAGAGGCTCAAAGAGAGGAAGAGGAAGCTCGGAGACAAGAAGAAGAAGCTGAAAGACTAGAGAAAGAAGAGGCTGATCGTAAGGAGGCTGAACGACAGCGCCGCAGAGAGAAGGAGAAGGCAAAACGGGAGCAGCTCCGAAAGGAAGGAAAGCTTCTTACACCTAAACAAAAGGCCGAGAAAGCTGCAGCAGAAGCACGCATGCAGGCGATGATAAGTAGTGGAGCCGTGAAGGTAGATGGCTTGACCAATCGGGAAAGACCAATTGCTGATGGAGAGGAAAAGAAAGGCCGTCCCATGTACGACAAAAAGAAAAAAAAGGGACCTTCAGGTCCTGCAAACAAGTTGACACCGGTGTCGAGTCCCCCGGCCGCGAATGGTGAACATGAGAAGAGTGTTGTAGCAACGAAAGAAGATACTAGCGAGAGCATCGCAACAGAAAAGCCTGCCGATGTTGTTGTGGAAGCTAAAGAAGATTCTAAAGATGACGGAATCAAGGACGACTGGGATGCTGACTCTGATACCGCTGACATCAAGGATGAATGGGACGCTGAGAGTGAAGACGAAAAGGCCAAAGATGTGAAGGAAGAGCAGGACAAAGCAGCGAAAGCCCCAGCGAAAACGGATGAACGGAAGGGCGAACCTCCCACAAAAGAAACTAAGAATGCTGAAAACGAGGAGTCATCTGTTGAGGATAGTAGTGACGAAGATAGCGACGAAAGCAGTAGCAGTGAAGATGAGAATGATCTCAGCGTAGCACAGAAAATGACGGTACAGAGGAAGATGGAAGCTGAACGAAGACGCAAAGAAAAACATGAAGCAGCGCTGAAAGCTACCAGCAAAGACAACCTTCGGAGCCCAATCTGTTGCATTATGGGACACGTCGATACTGGTAAGACGAAGCTGCTGGACAAGATTCGTCAGACCAATGTTCAGGAGGGTGAAGCTGGAGGTATCACCCAACAGATTGGTGCAACATATTTCCCGGAAGAGACTTTGCGTGAGAAGATTGCGCCCATTGATCCTGAGGGAAAACAACACTTCCAAGTCCCAGGTCTCCTTGTTATTGACACTCCTGGTCACGAATCGTTCACAAATCTGCGTTCTCGAGGTAGCTCTCTCTGTAACATTGCTATCCTCGTCGTCGACATTATGCATGGCTTGGAACAACAAACATTGGAATCTATTCGACTCCTTCGTGACAGAAAGACGCCGTTCATTGTTGCACTTAACAAGATTGATCGACTCTATGGTTGGAAGAGCACACCTGATGGTGCCTTCCGTGCTAGTTTAAGTCAGCAAGACCGTGCGACGCAAAATGAATTTCACGACCGACTCGCTAAGACTGTTGTTGCTTTTGCGGAACAAGGCCTGAATGCTGTGCCATACTATGAAAACAAGAATTTTTCCAAGAACGTCAGCTTGGTTCCTACGAGTGCCCATACTGGAGAAGGCATTCCAGATATGCTTCAATTGCTTATAAACCTCACGCAAGACCGTATGAGTGGCAAATTGATGTACCTCTCCGAGCTGGAGTGCACCGTTCTGGAGGTCAAGGTCATCGAGGGACTCGGAACTACAATTGATGTGATTCTCTCGAACGGTGTCATGAATGAAGGGGACAGAATCGTTCTTTGCGGCCTCAATGGGCCTATTGTTACACAAGTTCGAGCCCTTCTTACTCCACAACCGCTCAAGGAGATGCGAGTGAAGGGCTCCTATGTGCACCACAAGACGGTCAAGGCAGCTCTTGGTGTGAAGATCTCGGCACCAGACCTGGAAAAAGCTATCTCTGGTTCGCGCCTACTTGTAGTGGGAGAAGACGATGATGAAGAAGACCTGAAAGAGGAAGTTATGAGCGACTTGACTGGTCTGTTACACTCTATCGATAAATCTGGTCGTGGAGTGTGTGTGCAAGCGTCGACGTTGGGATCCCTGGAAGCTCTGCTTGAATTCCTGAAGCAGAGCAAAATTCCAGTCAACGGAATCAATATTGGACCTGTTTACAAAAGGGACGTCATGAGATGCTCTACGATGCTGGAGAAGCAGCCAGACTTAGCGGTCATGCTTTGTTTCGATGTCGACATTGATAAGGAGGCCGAAAGACTAGCGGACGAATTAGGTGTAAAGATCTTCAGCGCCAAGATCATTTATCATTTGTTCGATGCCTTTGTCGCTCACCAGAAGCAGGTCTTGGAAAGCAAACAGAAAGCTAGTGCTGATACAGCTGTTTGGCCATGTCGATTGAAAGTGCTCGCTGTATTTGCTAAGCGAAGCCCTTTGATTTTAGGCTGCGAAGTGGTTGCCGGTGACCTTCGAATAGGGACGCCAATTGCTGTTAAGAATAAAGAGACAGGAGAGATTACGTCTCTTGGACGGGTCACATCCCTAGAGGTGAATCACAAGCGCATGGACATCGTGACTCCGAAGTCAGCTGGTGCAGGTGTCGCCGTAAGGATCGAGTGTGCCCCTCACGAGACTCCCAAGATGTACGGACGTCATTTCACCGACCAAGACGAATTATTCTCTCTGTTGTCAAGGCAGTCTATCGACACACTGAAAGAGCTGTTCTGGGTTAATGTCACTACCGAACAGAAGAAGACGATCAAACTTCTTAAATCTGTCATAGGGATCCCTTGAACTCAAGTGTCCTAGTGTGTATACTTCATGCAGTAATTTACTAGTTTCTATAGAATCGCGTAATTGCCACGCGAGGAAGTGGAAGGGGTGAAAAGGAAGAAAACTCCGTCCAGCACACTTTTCATCCCAAACTACCTTCGCCCTAATGCGCACATCCGCATGAACAATCTGTGTGGTATTTCGTAAACCAGCACAAATGTCTCTTGAGAGAAAGGTAAACAAATATAGATATTCCCTATCATGAGTACCACCTTTTGGCTTTAGAGTCGCTCGCTGGGCTTTCCCCGTGCCCATGTGTAGTGCTCGCTGAAAGGAAGAATACAATTGGATCCCGCTGGGTGTTGGCCCAGCAGAGCTTCATTTAATTCCTGACAAGGTCTTCAATGATTCTCATCTCCTCTTTGGGCATGTTGCAATGTGCTTTATTCATTGTGTATGGGGCTGGCGCCTGCGGACATTCTATCGTTGCTTTTACTTCTTCAATCGATTTGATTTCCAATAAGGTACATATGTTGCACAAAAGACTGTGGGAAAAATGCTTTTAAAGATCATGGCATATTTCTTAAACGTGAAATCTGAGTCGTCCAAATTTTTCTGGCTGTCTTCCATCTCTTCCTTTGCGATTCATTGTCTGTCTCATCACTGACGTCGTCAGGATATCCTTTGTACTTCATAGGACAAAACTTGTGGATTCTGTTTGTGACCACAAGCACGTCTTTTATGGCGGAACCGACCGCGATGTGTCCTTTCTCGAAATGTTCGGAAAAGAAGTGACCTGACGTCCACACATGTGACATTTCTGATTCGTTTGCACATTTTTCGATGACATTGCGATGTCTTCGCGTACACAAAAGAAAAGTTGGATATTATGAGAGCACAATCACGCACTCTCCACGTATCCTTCTGATATCAAAGTGCAAGGTACATAGTTGTCTCGAGGCAAATTTTTGATTACCCAAAACTCGTCCGAATGTTATATTATGAATTCCACACGTAGCTTGAACACACTGAGTGTCATACAAAGACTACAATTTTGCATGTGCAGAGACAGAAGTCAGCGTACCTGCTGGCCTGTGAAGTGGAGCTATGATCTGCGTGTTGTGAGCAAGCCTCTCTTCGTATGCGATGGCACGGTCAACATCGGCACTTGCTTCGCCACGGGCGAGAACGTTGAGATTTGTGCGAGCAGCTGCCAGTCGTCCCTCAGGCCCGCACGCCCATCGATATGCAACGTGGAGCTCTAGATCGACATCACCGTACTCGGCATATGATGGTTCGGAGGAAGACCATGCGGCTTGCTGAAGGAGTTGAACACCACATTCCACAATAGCAGTGAGATCCAGCAGAACTCGAGCCAGTCGAGTGTCGTTCAAACATTCACGGGCTGCCTGGTTGGGTATCAATGCTTGCTCTTTAATATAGACGTTCTCCATATCGTCAATTGCCGAAAACAATGTTGTACATATGCGATTGACTTGATCGACTCTTGCTCGCGATGTAGCGAGGCATGCTTGTGACTGCTGGAGTTCCTTGCGAGAATCTTCAATCCACTCGACATAAGCAAGGCCTTTCGACTGAGCATGAACTCGAGCCACATCCAGGCTGAGCACACTGGGTGTGCCTTCCCAGATGCGCGACACCAAGTCATCCCGTAAAAGAGTTGTCAATTGATTCTCCTGCATGTATCCTTGTCCCCCCATGCATTCGATGCTTTGAGGAAGACATTCCGAAGCGCGTACAGAAGCGAATCCTTTGTCAACAGGTGTCAGAAGTCGCAAGCGACGAGAGTCTCTGGCCGAGGATGCAGAAGGGGGCATTTCACTTTTTCCAACAAGCAACGTTGTTTTCCAATGCAATTGGAGCAATGCTCGGTATGTTACTGCGATGCCCGAAATGAGTGAATTGTGCATAGGAAGTTCACGCAGCTTTACTGGGTGCGATCCGCCATGAGCGCCTACACTTCGTCGATTCGAGTAGGATTGGATGATGTGCAATGCACGGCCCACTGAGGAGACACTGTTGTTGGCACTGTGTACTCTTGTGATGTTCAACACTTGGGCAATCTGGGCCACACCACGGCCCTCTTCACCAATCAATTCACCAACAGCTCCGCACAGCTCCAATTCAGCGGTAGGGACATGCTGTGTCCCCAATTTGCTTTTGAGACGATGCACTCTGATCCCATTAAATTTGCTTGTAGGTGCCGTTTCGTCCACATAGTGAGCATTTGGCGGTATTTCCGGGCGAGATGTTTTATGGAGAGGAATAAGAAATAGTGAAAGTCCCTTTGACCCTTTCCCCAAATCAGGGTCGGTTCGAGCAAGTGCTAGCGACATGTGGCCATCAATGGCCTAGAACTGCGTAAGAAATAGGCTTTGGCGGCTATCAAGACTTACCGAAGAGAACCATTTAAAACCATGGATTACATAAGGGTCTCCAGACTTTGGTTTCTGTCCCGGAGCAAGGGGACGAGCTACAGTCTCGGTCATGGAAACGTCTGAGCCACCAGCGACTTCAGTCATCCATTGTCCAGCTTGCCAATTTGTCGAAAAATTGCGGGACAAAAGTCGAGGTAAATATCGCTCTTTCTGAGCTGCGGTGCCATACAGTTCTAACACCCGCACAGCTCCATCTGACATGGACGTCGGACATAGTACTACTTGACTCTCTGGAGAGAACATAAACAAACGAGCGATGTTGTACATTCTTGCTATATGGCCTAGCCGTGAACGGCCACCTGCACTTTCATGAGGATCATTGCGGTCTCCTAATTCAGCATGTTTGACATAGTTTTCCTGTCCTGTTATTGGGTATGACTCTCCCACAACGCCATGGTTCACTTGCCACTCGTTTAATCTTCTCCATCCTTCCCCTGTCTCGACACCATCTACACGCTGCCCCCATTCATTAAATTGCACTAAACGTGGAGTTGCATTTGGCCGATCGCAGAGCTTTGCGAGAGGCCTCACTTGATCATGGACTACTTTGGAGAATGCCGAAAGTCGTTGATTCAATTCTGGCCAGAACTGCTGCCCACTCTTGTCCTGACTCGTCACATAACGTCCAAGAGTTTGTCGGAGAGCTGCGTCCGTCGACCAGTAATCCTCTAACACGAAAGGGGTATGGGGCTGAATTTCGTCAATCCGCATAATGAAAGTGGGGAAAAAGACGGTACAGCTTCATTAAGGAACACATAATAAGCTTTTCGGGGCATCAGCGCGTCAATGTGTCGAAAAGGTGCATGACAGGCGCTAAAACACCATGCTGGGCAATGCTTTTTAAGAGCCAGTGACTATTGAGCAAATATGATCTCGATGTAATAGTACTGACCCTCATTTTCAGCACCATGTATCAGTATGCTCACCGTAGACTTATCGTCTAGGAAATAGCTCGTGCAACTTGGGCCGTGCAACTATATAGCGGCAAGAAACCCGGCCTAATGCCATTCTAGCTGGTCCGTCTCCATTTCAGCTCTACCTTTTCCTTTTTGTTAGATTTGTTGTTTCTACACGCTCGATCTTATTTGTCAATCATACAAACGCTACCTCTCCCCTTATGAAGTGTGATATGTTGAAGATCCTATAGAAAAGCAGAGCTTTCCACAATAAATCTAATTCGTTAATTCCACCACGTTCGTACATTACCAGGCACGTTGTTATCCCGTCTTATCCACAAATGAATTGAATGCCGTCAGCTTTGAAAACGCGTGCGCCCAACTAATATGACTAACCATAACGCGTCGGTGGGCTGGATGGCCGCAAACTATGCATACCTCAATCTGACTAAGTGTCCACCTCATATCATTACCGCTCGCATCAGAGCTATCTTTCGCAAGAAATTCGAAATTCACAATTATGGCCAGAGGCGGTGGTCGAAGTAATGGAAAGAGCGGAAGAGGCAACAGTAAGTCCAATCGTGGCTTTCACTCTTCGGGCAGGTCTCTTCATGTAGACTCCAGAGGCAACGAGTCATCTAGCTCTGGGATGCAGCCTGGTGGCCGTGGAGGTCGAAGAGGGGGAAATGGAAGAGGCGGGTCGCTTTCCGTACGGTCGCAAAACGCTGTAGCTTTTGATTACCAGTCTATCCAGCCTCGCCACGCATATCGCAAGGTTGCCGTGGACAATTCCGGACCCTCAAAATACATAGACAAGGGCTTCGAGGATTCGGAAAGCTCAGACGATTCTGATATAATCATAGAGCCGCCCAAATCTTACCGACACAAAAGTCTTCCTCACTTGGAGGAAGACTCTGCTAGTTCTCCAAATACTACAAATGTCAATGATATCATCGCTTCCTCTCTTGTTACCAATGGGCATCGAATGTCTTCGACCTTAGAAGATCTACAAAGGGTCGAGAGGATACGGAGAGGCCAAGTGGCATCTATTATCCCGACAGGGCCGAAAAGTGCCCATATTCATCGTCTCTATGGGACGCAAGACGAAGTTCGCAAACATAATGACGTGGAAAGGCAGTCTAGAGCGTCTGGCATCGAGTCTGTACGACCTAATCGAGAAAACAAGCAACAAGCAGATCCGTACTTGGGCGGGATCCCTCGTCATCTAAAGGCCCGACCAGGGAAGGCAGATAAGGAACGGAGCTACTTTAGTGATCCTAGTCTACATACACCAGTCGCATTTATCAAAGCGACAGGCGACTGGCGTGATGGTCAGTTGATTCAAGAACACGACCAAGCTAAGGAAAATAGTACTCTATCTGAGTCTCCAAAGCGTGATACGAATCCCCTACAGCATCACAAGGTCGGTGCGGGATTAGGATATCGAAGCACAGGAATCATTGCCGAAAGCAGTAACCTAGATGGAACTAAGGATGTTACGCCGATGAACTTTGACGTTATAGAAGAATTGAGCAAATTGGGATCGAAAGAGAACGACGATCTTCTGTGCTCCCTCATGCAAGCATACCCTGGTTCTACAGAACTAGCAGAAGGCACAGCCATGAATGAAGCCGTAGGATTTTATCAAGCCCCGCCAGGTGTATTCAATGCTGAACAATCTAATTCACCTAGAGCGAAATCCTCTGAACTATTAGAAGCACACAGCTCTGATGGAGAAGATGTCATTCTTATCTCGCGGTCGGATTCTGGCATGCTGAAAAACATGGATCACGGAAGAAACCTCGCACAGTCTGACTCAGAAGAGGAAAGACAACTGGATGATATCATACGGCACCATTCTCAGAAGGAGACTTGTGTGCCTGAGAAGATTCTGTCTCCAAGCAGCGACAACGATGGCTTTTATGTCGACCTAACTGGTGGTCACTCCAATAACGACGACGAGTCTCAAGTAGATATAAAGTATGAGTTATCCGCTAGGAGAGCGATAGGGGAAGCTAGTGCGATGGAAACCACACATCTAAATTCGACTAGCGGACCTTGGGAAAGCGAAGATACCATGCGTGTAGAAGACATCTCTGCATCTGATAGTGGACGAAAATCTCGCAACGCCGTCAAAAAGGCTCGTAGAAGAGAAAAAAGACGATCACAACTCAATCATGAAATGATCGCCCCTCGTCAGGACGACTCTGATTTAGAGTGGGGTAGTGACGGTCCACCATCTGTGCAGTTTAGAGATCCAGAAGCAGAGAAGATGTTCTCGCTTGACCAGCTCAAGTTGAACGAACAGTTCACCGATGTCAATACGGATCCTAATGATCCACCAATTTCGATGCCGGATATGCATACGAAAAGACAGCCGCAAGCAAAGAGGCCAAACTTCGCTACGTCGAATGATGCGAAGGACTTGATCATACAGGATTATCTGGAGAATTTAGCGCCAGAAACTGACAGTGAACATGAAATTGTAGACCAAAAGGATTCTACAGAGGATTTGGGCAACAAAGCTTTACTTCGTTTCATACAAGGTATGGATGGGCAGCGCGGTGGCGAGCAGATGACAATCGAAGATATCACTATCCAGAACGAGATGGATGAAGAGGCGGAGTGGATGACAGATAGCGATGATGAAAGTGGAGATGAGGGCAAAAGTGCGCAAGTAGACCAAGAGTTCAACAAGATTGAGGATCGTATCATTGAGGGCCTTTCTTTGTCTTCACCGGACAACGATGGGGTCAGTCCTAGCGGCGGCAGTGGTGATGATGACGATGAAATCAGCTATAGCGAGGATGAATCTGATGAAGCAGAGGAAGATGAATCTGATGAAGAGGAACGTGATGCATTTGAAGATGAATTTACTTGGGCAGATGCAGATGAAGATTTCATTGATCGTATAGACCAGTTTGCAAGGTCCAATCACGGACTTTTGAAAGGTCGCAATCGTGCGGTTCGTAATCGGCTTTTTAAAGCGATCGAAACAGGTGATTTCGCTGATTTGGACGGAGGTCTCTCTGGTGGTATAGAAGACCTAGACCTGGCAAATGATCCAATCTTCTCCGCACAACCTGCTCCCCGTGGTAAACAAGCTCAAAAGAAGAAATGGAAAGATGATGACCTTTGGGCCAACGAGTTGCAATCGCAATGGCAAAAAGACCGTGCCAAAAAAGCTGACAATAAACGCAAAAGGGCAGAGCAACGTGCTTTGGATGCTGATTCACCTTTCCCTAATACAAATGGAAAGAAGGGCACAAAGAAAGCGGCCAAGAAAGCGGCACGAGCAGAGGCCCGAGCTGCCCGAAAAATGACCATGGATGTGGCACTAAACGGGGCCCGAGATGGTGATTACGATACGCTGGACTTTGGGGCGGACGCAAGCCTTCTATCTCGCCATGCAACGTCACTCCCTCTTCTCGATAAGCAGATACACGCTTTCCTACGTGACAACAGGAAAACCACTCTCAGTCTCCCGCCGATGGATAAGCACATTCGAGCTCAAGTTCACATGCTAGCCAATTGCTACAATTTAACATCCAAGTCCAAGGGCAGTGGAAGTAAGCGATTCCCGACCCTGATTAAAAATTCTCGCAGCGGACGCAATATACAACAACGTCGAATTGATTCGATCTTGCGCTCTTCTACTGGTGGCTTTGGTAGTGGTAGTAAGCCTCAGTCTGAGAAGGCAGATCGCCGTATACGATCGACACCTGTTCCTCGTAATCAAGAGGGTGCTTCTGTAGGATTCGGTGCTGATCGTATCAGCGAAGAAAACATTGGTCATCGCTTGTTAATGGCGATGGGGTGGAAAGAAGGATCGGGTGTCGGTGCTACTCAAGGAATAGCCGATCCCGTTGGCGCGACAATCAAAATTAGTCGCGGCGGTCTTGGTTTCTAAAGCGTTGCAGAACTTGAGATAGAATTTGGAAGTTACCCACTCTGTATCATGAAAATAGATTTGTCTCACATTGTGTAAGAGTTGTGAAGGATGCATTGCAAGACCTGCTGGACACCAATACAGTAGGAGTAGCAAATATGAAAGTGTAGCTAATACACAGTGATTCAAACAAAGCAATGTGCCACGAGCATTTCTCAAGGAATGCTGAGGCACAGCCTTTCTTTTCATTGTCCTCGCAGAGAAAAGAAAATTTTGTGGGCAATTTACATGGGAACATTGGGCGGTTGAGGTGCTTGTGCGGGATCCAAGGGTAGGTCAGAGTTGGCGCTTTCCAGTGAAATGCCCACACCAAATCTTGCCAATGATCGCGGGTGATCAATCTCACCTCCCACTGTAAATGCGAAGTGAGGCGCAAGTCGCGTCTCAAGTTGAGAAGAAACCTTCAAGTTGCTGTCAACCATTGCTCGGAAGCTGAAGAAACACAATGAGTCCATGTTGCTTCTCATTAATGGGACTTACGTGGACATGCGGAAATCATACTTAGCGCCGACCGATGAAACAGCCTGGCGTTGGCCCCCAGCTAGGACGACCTGCAAATCAGCAGCCACGTCGACCTTCTCATTCAGCTTTTGCCAGTATGTCGCGTTGAATACGCCTTGACCCTGCAGTTGGGCCGTCGCGATGACATCTCTATTGTCACTAGTCCATTTGCCCATGTAACCCATCACAGCGTCTTGCACATCGGCGCCTTGGCGCTGGTAAATCGTTTCGAGACCAAGAGCAAAATTACGAGTCAGTGATTGGAGATAGTTGACAATGTATACACCACTGCCATCTGTAGGCGATGGGTTGAGACATTTGAAGTTGGCCGCATGATCCAGTCCATGATAGTCATGTTCAAGTTGGACGAAGCTGCCTTGCTCTGAAGGTGTCAGTTGTCCTTGTACTTTGGAGATGTGGCCGGGTGCCCAGCCTGTGTTTGCTCGCATTGTGACAGCCTTTGCATCGTCTATACCAGCTTGCAAGAAGAACTATGAAAACATCAGCGTTGCCAGAAAAGTAATCATCCGCGCTTACTCGGTCGCTTCCATACACAGCACCAAAGTTGTATGAAGAAGGCACAGGACCTCGTTCATTGTACCCACCCATGCTGAATGCATGAGTGACTTGGAAGATAGGAGAGATAGATAAAGCTTTTGTCAGGTCCGCCCGCGCTCCATCAAAGAAGAAGTTTGTCAATAGAGTACCTTTTCGAGTACAAGTGAGCATCATACTACGTCCTTAAACTTCTACATACTCTTGACTTCTCTCTGTAGGTGCTCTGCAGTACCGGGAAATGGAAGATCGAGTGCTCTTCTACGTGCCCCAATGACATCAAAGACTTGTCCGATCGGGCCAAAGACTGGCTCGAGAAAGGCAAATGCTGACGAGGCGTATGACTGTTTTGCATGGATAGCAAAACTCGGTTTCTCTTCATGCAGGAAAGGTGATGGACCACCGGGACCAAGCTGCTCATTCCCTGTGGAAGGCGGTGCAGGCACGCCCGGAGGGAAAAAAGGTTGAGGTTGTGTCGACATGCTGATCGTGAGTAGTCTATGGTGGTGACGAGACTCGTTGGCTCGTGAATACGGGTGGTTGCTTCGTGTTGCGCGAAAAAAAGACGGAAGTCACGTGTTGTATTGGCTGAGGTCATAGGAGACATACGAAAGGCATAGAAATTGTCTATTGGTACAGTACAATAAAAGTGATACGGCTTAGCATCTACGGATTGTGTATGTTTTGAATGAGAGTCATTCTCCGAGAATCTGCTTCCCATAATGTCGGCATACAGTACAGGAGAGCGCGCATCTATAATCACGACTGTTCTATTCCGAGCGGTAAAACTGCATTGTGCACAGTGCGCGTCAAATCAGCGTAATACAATGTTGGAACGGGACTATAATACTTTGCATCTACCGCCATACCTTGAGCTTTGCTCATTGCGCCCTATTCGGAGCACTGCAAGAACAGATTGGGAGGCTTCTTTGGGCCCCACCTCTGAGAGGTCAAAGCGCTTCTCAGCTGCTCATGTTAAGCATATTCTACCGGGGTTTTAGATTTGTTGATAACTCAATTCACGAACGAGAAGAATACACTCGAATTCAATCACAGCAGAGCAGTACGCTTCTGTCTATAGGCTGCACACCTTCTGAAACGATCTCTGCCCGCATATATGCCAACTTTATCTGCTATTAGAGTAGTCTATCAGCCATGGAGTCTATCTTTGGACGAAAGCGCAAACCACGACAGAACGGGGAGATTATTACATCCTCGGGCACTGGTGGCTATAGCTCAGCGGAAGTCGTTGGAAATAGCCTGACAAGTCGTTACAACATTTCAGCTCCAAATGGCAACCCAAGCCTTGGTGCATATTCCCATGTGAGTCTAGTTACACGTTCTGACCCAGGGCTATGTGATTGACGCTTTCTCGTAGGGAGTGCCACACGATGAGTTCAGCCCTCAAAGGCATTCTCGAACGTCTGCTACTCCTTCGGTACGTCATTATAGGTCACCATCAAATACTTCTACAATGCGCTCGGTCCCTTCGGAGTATGCGCGTGCGCCTCAAGAACAGAGCGCTAATCAGCGCTTCACAGCCTCTAGCAGTGGCCAATCTAGTGATGGCGGATTGCAACGATACCCTACGATGACATCGGATGTTGTCAATCGAATGTCTCTCTCTTCAACAGCATCTGCTGGTCAGCAAATGTCCCGTTCTTCTTCTGATCAATATTCGCAGATCCAACACTCAAACCTGGCTTCGCTTCCCCGGGATACATCTGCGAATAGCGGCTTCTCCAGGACTTCTGCCAACGTCAACGCGCAAAACAATGAAAAGTCAGAGTTCATTATGCCGAGACCCGACGATGCAGAAATTGAAAAAATGTTTGCCGAGCTCATGAACAAGAGAGACTTCTTGGGCTTACCGGGTGGCACTCTGTCGGACGAGTATAAAGAGGCCGCACGAAAGAACATGATGAACTTTCCGATTCACAAGAAGTGGATGCTTGTTTACAATGACAAGTTCACCGAGTTTCATGCAGAAAAAGAAAGAGAGCGATCGCGACGCAATCATTCCAGCCAACAAGGCCCAAAGCTACCTTCAAACCTTGTCATTACGCGAAATTCGCCAGAGTGGTATATCAAGAAGTTTATGGATGGTAGTGTATCCACGAAGCATATTGAAAGCTTGGCTGTTACGCTGAGAACTTGCGCTATGGGGTGGGTAGAGAACTTTGTCGATGCCAAAGGAACTCCAGTGTTAGCAAGTTTTTTGAATGGTCTTCATGCCAAAGGAATCAAGTCAGACAATGATATCGGCTTAGAGTACGAAACATTGAAAGCCTTCCGATCCCTTTTTAATAGTAAAGCGGGTGCAAACGATGCGTTGAGTCAACCCAAATGTGTGAACAGTATCGTACACTCGGTAATCTCGTCCCATCTAGCCACTCGAAAGCAAGCAGCAGACATACTCCTATTCTTGTGTCATTGGGCCATCCCCTCTGGTCATAGACTAGTCCTTCATGGCTTCGACGATCTGAAGGCCTCCATCGGTGACCATGGGCGCTTCGATGCATGGTTCCGAATTTTTGAACAAACAATTGATGGACGTGGACAAATGGGAAGCCGCGTAGGTGCTTCTGAAGAGATAAGGAAGCTTAGTGTTCTGGGGCACCAAGAGGCTTCCTTGAATGAGTATGCCGTCAACAATATGTTTCTCGTCAATGCACTTTTATCACCAAACATTGTTTCGGAATATGAGGTGCGGGTCCATCTACGAAATCAAATGGAAGCGAGTGGTCTCCAACGCATTCTCATCAAACTTCGTGCCTTCAAAAATCCTGATCTTGATCGACAAATCGATGAGTATGGCAAAGGCGCAGAGACCGATCATGACAACGTGGTCGAGACGTTTAATCGAGATGTCCTGACTGACATGAATGACCCTGTGGACGTCTTCAAGGCAATTGTAGGAAAAGTATCTGGCTCGCGAGCCTATGATTTCTTCCTCTCAGCACTGCAACACTTTTTGCTGATCAAGCAAGATGGAGAAGGGCTCGTTCATTACTACCAGTTGATTGATTCTATGGTTACTGCAGTCGTCATGGACCGCAAGGGATCCGTAGAAGGTTCAGATCTTAGTTCTTTGCTTGGTGTTTCTGTCAACAATGTGCTCTCTCGATTTGCTGATCAAGATGCTATGAACGCCTTAAAAGATGAATTACAACATGCGAAGACAGAGGCCCGATCTGCCGAACAAGAGCGCGTACGTTTGACGGAGCAAATCAACCAAACATCCGAAGGTCTTGTAGGGAATTTGCAAGAAAAAATCGCGCAACTTGAGTCAGATCTGGATGTTGCACGAGGAAATGCAAGTGCCATGCAACGGGACATGGAAGAGATTGAAAAAGGCTATGTAGATCGTATCGTCGCTCTGGAAGTCCAGAGTAGGGAGCTTTATGAAATGCTGAAAGAAGCTCAAGGGACAGCGGAAGCGATAGCTTCGAACAACGGAAGCTTGGACAGACAAAAGATGGTGGACACTCTTGAAAAGCAGATGGAGCGCAATAAGACTATTCGGAAGCTTGAGGCGAATGCTCGAAAGGCTGGTCGCTTAGCGCAGCTGACAAACGAGCAGAAGAATGAGGTGCGAGAGCGTGAGAAGCGCCTGTCACGTAGGCGCCTTTCTCGGATGTCGCTACGTGATGATGCTGCTGCTGATGATATAGATGATTCTGAGTCTGATGGATTACCTTCTTCCGAAGATGAGGACTACACGACAGAAGCTGGCAAGTGGAAGATACAAGCAACTCTGGCAGCAGGGATGGCCAAGAATACTGATTTACAGAGCCGAATGACTGATGCAAAACAAATGAGACGCCGTAAGGAATCTCGGAGCAGTGCCAAAGACACTGATAGTGCGACTGCTAGTCATGCAGATGGCTCGATTCCCACTCCACCACCACCACCACCACCTCCTATGCAAGCGCAGGGTGCTCCTTCCTTCTTAGATGAGATCAGGAAAAGGAGGGATGGTAGACAGCGGAGCACTTCTCCGGTATCGATGGGTGACAAATCGCCTTCTCATGGCGATATGGGGCCGCCGCCACCACCACCACCGCCACCACCGCCGCCAGCACCTCCTATGTCTGTGGTATCCGGTATTT
Source organism: Meruliopsis variegata (assembly GCA_037044235.1). NCBI lineage: Eukaryota > Fungi > Basidiomycota > Agaricomycetes > Polyporales > Irpicaceae > Meruliopsis > Meruliopsis variegata. The sequence continues at coordinate 1,611,281 of JAWLTJ010000001.1, forward strand.
CTTCGCGATCAGACTCAATTGCTAGCTCACAGGCAACAGATGCCCCGCCGCCACCGCCGCCACCGCCACCGATGGGAGGATCAGGTCTTCTTGAAACACCTCGGAATCGCGACTCTACTTCACAATTTGCGTCTGTCGAGGGCACGCCGGCGGGTAACAGAGATTCTATGTTGAACGTGCGTGCTAGCTACAATGGAAACATTGGTCCCTCTGGTCCTATCCATGCGCCGCCTGCGCCGCCTTTAAATTTTGCCGCAAATATGATAATGCGAAAGGAAGTACTAGAAACAGCCAAGTCACGCATGAAGCAACTGCAATGGGACAAACTTACCCCACAGCATGCTGCAGAGACGGTTTGGGGTCAGAATCTGTCAGACGAGGAGAAGTTCACAGAAATCCTGCGGCAAGAAGGACTCTTTGATGAAATGGAGGAAGATTTCAAGGCAAAACAGATCAAGCGTCCAGTTCAACATGGTGCTAAGAAAGAGAAAAGCGAGTTTAAAACTCATTTACCGCTGCAAACTCGTCAAGGTATTGAGATGGTACTTCGAAGAATTAAGAGTAGTCTCACAGATGCCAAACACGCTACTCCCGAAGAAGTTGCTCATCACATTGTTAACTGCGATGAAAAAGTTCTTGATCAAAGCTTCCTTACCGAACTACTTAGGCATTATCCTGAAAGTGAGACGAAGGGTCAGCTTGGAGAGTACCGCAATGCATCAGACGAAGAACTGCGCTTACTGCACCCTGCTGATCGGCTTGTTGTTCTCTTGATGACAGTACCACATCTCAAAGAGAAGGTCAAAGGTCTTCTGTACTTAACCAAGTACAAGGAACTATACGACATGATCAAGGATGGAAGTATGAAGATTCGTGAAGGCAGTGAGACGCTGATGCATGCAGAAAAGTTTGCAAAGCTCCTCAGCCTCATTCTAATGATGGGCAACTTCCTAAACTCTAATGGTATGCAAGGCGGTGCTTTTGGCTTCAAAATTACCTCTATCAACAAGCTTGTAGACACAAAGGCAGCCGACGGAACAACTCTCCTCCACTTCGTGGAACGGACCATCAATCGATGCTTTCCCGAGACAGAGCCATTCTTGGAGGAATTGGAAAAACCTAACGAGGCTTGTCGTGTCCAGCTTCTAGATCTCAAGAGAGATCTCGCCGAATTGAAATCAGGCAGTATTCAACATAAGAAGGAATTAGATCGCTTTATCGATGAGTCTGAAGAGCGTTTGGAAGACCCGTACACGAAATTGATGTTACCGTTCCTGAACGAAGTCCAAACAGAACTCTCAAGGCTGTCCGATCAGATGCAACTTACTGAAAGGACTTATCAAGAGGCTCTGCGATACTTCGGTGAAGGACCTGACCCAAAGAGACGAGGCTTCCCAGCTCAGCAGTTGATGAGGACAGAAGACTTTTTCGGCATTTTCCGAGAATTTAGTACCGCTTACAAAAAGGTCAAGACTGACAACGTTCGATTGACCGAGATGCGTGCGGCAGAAGCTAAGCGGCGAGCTGCTGCTGAAGAAAGAGAGAAGGAACGTCAAGAGGCAATCAAGCGCAAGGAAGCAGGTGTTGATGACAGTGCAGTCTTGGAGACGCTCTTGGGTCAGTTACGCACCGGTCCTAACACACCGAAACGAAAGCGCAATGCACGAGACAAAGGCCGAAGGACTATAGGGCGAGAGTCTGGTCCTTCTGAAGGTGTCGAGGACCAAGTGGAAGAGTCACAGCCTCGTGCATCTAGCGTCTTGAACAACAGCAATAGTATCGATGGGAATCCTTCGGACGTCGCACAGGCTATGCTAGCTAAACTGCAAGGTTCAGACACTCAGACTCCAATACGCGAATCAGGTCCCTCTACACCTTATACGACCCGTCGGCGCCGAGAACGAAGAATAACAGCTACAGAAGGATCAGAAGGGCAAGTAGGTCCAGTGCTTCCCCCATCGATCGATACTATCGACTCCCCAAGCGTTGCATCTTCGCAAAGAGAGAGCGAAGTCAATCTAGGACAGTATGACAGCCCCTCTGGCGATGACTTCACGCAAGCACATTACCCATCAAAGATAAGTGAATCTACTGATCTGCAACACAATCGAGGTTCGGACGTAACTACACCCTCTGATCATTCGTATCCATCAGATGCGGACGTGGCCGACTTTCAGATGGACGGAGATCAAAGCCTGAAGGACAGTGGTGACCAACACCTTGTAGATGCAAATATGCAACCAAATAATCCAATTGAAAAATCTTCTGCTCCTAATACGGAAGGCGAAGTGTTTCTGCATCAAGACGATTGGTTCGACCCAGACTCTTCCGGCTTCATGAACACAAGCACTGGAAGCGCTGACCGTACAGCAAGACCATGACATGTACCCTTTCTTTCATCTCCTCACTTTGTGCATTATCATCCATTTGCATTCTGTCCGTCTCAATTGCGTGTCATCAATATAATACAATCGTGGAGGTAGTATAGGTGATTAGTGACCTGCTACAGTCAGCATATCATTGTGTCTGCAAGTTGTGTCAGTGCCAGAATCCTTGCTCAAGGAGACACTTACTCTGTGCGATCCGCAAGTGATTTGTTGAATTTGTCCACTTTGTCTTTGTGAGAAAGAGAGGCTTGGGACTTTATACGCTCCGCCATCTGCCGAAGAAAATATGAGTCTCCACTATCTAAAAGGTACAATACCTACTCTTCTTTTTTGTACTTCGTCGAATTTTCGTTGTGCCTCTGTCAAAGGAGCAGGAGCATCAGATGACTCTTTATTTTTGTGGTTTGTGAGCTTTTGGTGCTTGTTTTCTCCAGACTTCATGACTTGACTGCTAGAAGACTTTGTCTTTGATCGTTTCCTATACAGCTGGTGAGTTATGACATTTGTGCAGGATTGTGCCTTACTTCTTATGTGACTTAGCACCTTCACCTCCTTTGAATTTAAGAGAGCCGCCAGGTTTGAAGTCATATCCCGAGGAAGACGGCATGATGGTGATGATAGGAAGTGGTGGTGGTGTAAGGACAATAATTAATTACGTTCGGAGTACTACAAGCTACGACGAAACGCGGATAGAGACGCGCAATCGCTTTGCCACACACTTTGACGAGAAGTGTGAGAAGAGATGGCATGTAATGACGAGGTAACGGTGCTGGAGCAGCAGGCGCCTGCAGGCATTGATGCCAGCCAGACTGCGGTTAGGGGAGACGAGATGAACCTATATGGACAGATCGATCGAGATAAGATATTTGGTTTGAATCTGGCTGATCCTACTACGGCGTCCGTTTGTATCAAGCCATGGGACCGCAGGAATGATATGACGGATTGGACCGAGAGCGGTGTGGATGATCAAGTAAGTGCAATTATATTCGCTAACACAGTCTTACTTAACTCTCGTCTCGTAGTTGATCATTACCATTCCTTTCATTGCTCCTGTACGCATCAAATCTATCCTTCTCAATATTGGACAAGGAGACTTTGCCCCTCAACGCATTCGAGCATTTGTCAACAGACCAAATGGGGTCAGTTTTGAGGAAGTAGAGCAGAGTTCACAAGGAAATGGCACATCTCAGACAGGTCTTAGAGGTGCTGCTGTAGGCCCTGTCAGTAGCGGAAAACCTCAGGCAGACTTTTCTCTTTTGCAAGGGGTTTCCGGAGTAAGTGACTACCCCGTGAGCATCTCTCGCTTTTCGAATACGAATTCGATCAGTTTGGTATTTGTGAGTTACCCCCAGAAAGCACGTTCCTCTTCTCACCGTCCACTAGTCGGATGCACCTTCTAGAAGCCTGTCCAGACTATACTACCTAGGATTTCGCGGTACTTCTCTCCAGCTCAAAAAAGAGCCTGGTGAGCAGTTTGACGTACCAGCTGCGAATGCGGCTGATAAGCCTATCGAAGGTGTCCGCGAGAAAGCACAGCGAGCACACTATGCATCTTAATTCCGACAACTTGTAGAATACTCGATCTCATCTCTTGTACGGTATGATTTTAAGGACTAGACTATAGTACATGCACAAAGCCACAAACGAAGAAAGCACGAAGACAAGACTAAGCATCGCTCGAGCGCGATTTCTTTTTGTCCTTTTTGTCCTTTTTGTCCTTCTTACTCTTTTTACTGCTCGTGCTCGTTACACTCTCGTCCTTAGCGATGGACTCGTCTCCGGGAACACCACCGTCACTAGAAGCTGCCGCCTTTTTAGCCGCTTTCTTCCGAGCTTTTTCTGCTGCTCGTTCAACCTCATCGAGAGTACTCTTATCTCCGCTCTTAGACTTCTTCTTCTTGTCTCCCTTGTCTTTCTTCTTTTTCTTTTTGTCTTCCTTCTTGCTCGGATCCACAACACCCACAGCAGCTGGCATCGTATCATCATCCGAATCGTCGTCCGAATCTTCATCCTTGGCATCGATATCCATCAAATCACCAGCAGCTTCTTCCATCTCTTTGAGTGCTTTGCTCATCGCATCTGCATTCTTGCCCGGTGGCTTGCCAGTTTCGTAAAATTGTAATCGCTCTTCCACCTGGTGTGCCATGACTTCTCCAAATTTGGTGGAGGGTGCATCAGAGAAACAGTCAATTCGAGAGGCCATGCTGACCTTGTTGGCAAGGAATCGGCTCATACGTCCTTTGTTTTTTGGTGCGGATCGAGCAATGGCCGAGGCGTGGTAAATCAATCCGTACTTTGGTGTGTTGCCTTTTGTCTTCAATGCACGGAACAGGGCTTTTTCAGCACCGAGGATCTGAACGGTAGAAGCTGGATACTTTGCAAGATTGGTTAGAGAGCCAGCGTGTGATATAAGGCGGGCTCCGATAATGTCACCAATCAGTGCAGCCAAATTAGGTGCGACAAGATGCATCTTTTCAACAAGATACTTGTGCATGCTCTTTCGGTAGTCGCCCAGTTGAACAACGCGTTGAGCAAAGTTGTCGATATTCATCATGTCTACATCGCCAATTTCTGTACCCATACTAGCTCGCGAAGCATCCAAGACGTTTTTTGCAGCTACCTCATCACTGTCGAGAATCTCCGTCATTTCTTCAATGTCGTCTTCTGAAAGGCGTTCCTTTGCCTTGATGAATTCTACCAACTTCGCGTATTTCATATTATCTGGTACAATTCGCACCAGCTCTGGAAAGTGCCATCCGTACCATTCACGGACACGCATAGCAAATGTGTTGACGTCCTTGTCGAGTTGATCAAGTAGTGCGATAGCTTGAATGATCATGTTATCACTTCTGTTGACATTAAATTTCACTTTGCTTCGGCTATAACTGTGACCAAGACCAAGTTGTGCCTTGTTCAAGTCACCTTCCGCAAGGCCTTTGAGAAGCTTTTCACCATGTAAACGAATACCACGGACAAGTTCTAGTGAGCGTTCTCCAGTATCACATTGAATGCCAAGCTCTGCAACGATAGCGCTGGCTAGATTTCTCTCCGAAACACCAAGGGTAACACCTTTTTTCTTCTTTCCGCTTGGGTTGAGATTAAGTGAGATGAGAGACTTAAAGTGTTCATTCAAAACACCTACAAAACGTCTGTCAATCAAGTTGAATAAGTCAAGAACGTCAACTTACCTTCCGAAACATCGAGACACGACTGCAAGGCATCCAAAGCATTCTTGAAAGGACTGAAACTGACGAGCTTGACCATCCGTCCGAACGAGTTCAAGTCATTGATAGCTTCTTGAACTTGCTTTGTCTTGTTACCGATTTCCTCGGTCTGAACGCATTCGAAGAGAGCTGCACCAGTTGCACACTCGAACAAGATGTGTGTAGGGGCGTTCGACATGGTTGGCGGTGCTATGGGAAGAACCCTAACAATATCCAACGACAGAAATGATGAGAGGATCCGACTCGTCTCTTCTTGCGTTTTTCCACGCATGAAATTTTCCTTGCGAGGAGGGCTACCACGTGCGTTCAAGGTGAATTCTCGTGCACAGACGTGGGCCGAGAAGCTGACGACGCGCGCTCTGACCATCGAACACGACGCTCCCTCTGGTTTGCTACGTGAACACATCACCAGAATGTCGCGGAGCAGTTATGATCGCTACTTGACAATCTTTTCTCCCGATGGAAGACTCTACCAGGTTGAATATGCTTTCAAAGCCATAAATTCTTCAGGTTTTACTTCCATTTCCATTCGTGGGAAGGACTGTTCAATAGTCTGTACTCAGCGCAAGATTCCCGTACGTTTACCCCTCCGTTCTGTGACAAATCCTGATGATCTTTATTCTGCAGGATAAACTTTTAGACCCATCTTCGGTGACCCACATTTTCAAACTGACTCCAGAAATTGGCTGTATAATGACAGGTCGGATTGGTGTGTACTTCGCAAGACCTTGTAAAGCTAGTGTTGACCTCCTTTGCAGCTGATGCTCGCGCTCAGGTCATGCGGGCTCGTTCCGAAGCGGCAGAATTCCGTTACAAATTCGGGTATAACATCACACCCGATCTTCTTGCCAAACGACTGGCCAACATCAACCAGGTTTATACGCAACGGGCAGCAATGCGTCCACTGGGTATCAGTATGATCATTGTTGGCCTCGACTCTGATTCTGAGCGTGGTCCACAGATCTTTAAAATTGATCCAGCTGGATACTATGTTGGGTTCCGCGCCACAGCTGCAGGAGCAAAACAAACAGAAGCTATCAACTTTCTGGAGAAGCAGTTCAAGAAAACCAGCTCCAGTATTCCCGGTGTGTCAGACTCAGCTGTCGCTGCAGGTGACGAGCCTTCTGCGACATATTCACCCCCTGACGAGGCAACAAGTGAGGCAGAGCTAATCTCAAGAAGCTTGACAGTAGAACAGGTTCAAGAGTTGGCTATCACAACCCTGTCTACTGTTCTCTCGCAAGATCTGAAAAGCTCCGAGATCGAAATGGGCATTATTGGTGGTCCTCTCGCGCTAGATTCTACCAACCAAAGTGAAGAAGCCAAGGCTCAAAGACGATTCCGAGTGCTCTCTGACGACGAAATTAATGTCATCCTCGATCGCTTGGCGGAGCGGGACTAACGTAAATAATGTTGATCAAAGTCATTCTTTTTACACTGTTCTAGCATGAATAATGATGATGTTTGCTAAGCATTCCATAGGATGAATATGTACAGCGACAAAAATAGACGCTTGCGAGAGGGAAAAGGTCTCTGTTTGTAAGGCGACTAATCTTCATCGACAGATCGTAAAGCTATTCTGCTGTTCGTCCGCAGGCGTGGAAGAAAGCTTCTCTTAGGTTTGCTCAGAACAGGCGCACTTTCCTGAACAGGTGAGCTGTATCCGAAGGGAATTTGCCCAGGCCCTCCAATGTCGTCTTCGTTTTCTTCAACTAGTCCTGCTGCATCCAAAGTACCAAGCGCTGATCGACTCCGTGGAGGAAGCCCAGAACCAAGAAGTGAACGGTCATCAATCTGGTTACTGCTCCGCCTTTGACGGAGCCATGGACGTAGTGATGACTGGGACGATGATCCAGACAAATCATAATTTCCGCTCTCTTGTAAAGAGGCTCCAGACAAGTCGGTTTCCATGGTCGGTCTGCTCGTCGACATTGACTTGCGTCCCGATGCAACCGCATGCTGCAGCCCATTAAAGCTGCTACTAGTTGTCATGTTGAAACTGTCATCAAAAGTACCTCGCGAACTGCGGCTGCGGAGACTAGGGGTACCGCGTTCCACTGACCCATTATTGCCACCCAATCTTGTTAGTGACGTGGAAAGAGACTCGCGCTTGCTCCTACCAAAGGGTAGCTTGAGAAGTCTGCTCTTGCGGGAGGAAGTAGGTGTTGTTGGAACATGATCACTGACGATCTGCTGATAATTCGACTGATCTTGTTTCGTATTGCTCGCATTTCGCTGGTGATGAGCTGCTGTACCAGTTGGAAAGACGTGTAAATTACTTGCGCCGTGCTTGTGTTGGAGATCATTTCTTTGCAGGTCTGGTATACGAGGCATTGGCTCGCTTTGGCCAAACTCAGCTGTTTCTGAGGCAGGTTGGCTAGGTGTCCCCCGAAAAGGGCTTCGAGGCGGCCTCTTCGGCGGCGCCGTATTTCCATTCCCAGCATCGTTCTCATCTCCAGTGCCTTGCAGAGCAGCATTGCTCAAAGGACCAGAGCTTTGCTGTGGCCATATATTCTGATTGGACGTGCTTAATTGCATGCTTGGGCGACCAGTGTCAAATCTGTTTGTCGGGCTAGAAGTGGAAATTCTAGGGAGACCGTCGTCTCGACTCAACATGGAAGCGCGTACACCTCCTTTAGCAGAAGGCCGTGGCGCCTCTTGGGAAAGAGGCGAAGAAAGCATTGGACTCACATTCCTGTCGAATGCAGGTGACGAGACACTTCGAACCTCCATTAAGCGTGCAAACTGTCCACTCGGGCGATTCGCAGTGGTAGGCACAATAGAGGGGGAAGACGGTGAGCTTTCTTTGGAGCTCACAGGAAGGTCTGTGAGGTTCGGCATTTTGCGTTTTCCACCAAACAGGGTCCCTGTGGAAATTGTGCGGTGTCTTTTCTCCTCTTGATTCGCATTCGATTCAGAATTCGGGTCGCGAGACTCTCGTCTTGGTGGAGGTTGGGGTCCTGTGCCAAAAGGCCCCATTTCAAGGCTTGTCTGACTGCTCATCCCAGGAGGGTTCATATACAATCCTGATCGATCGCCCGAGAGCATCATTGTGCTGTCCATCGAAGGGCGTCCGCTTACATTGTTGTTGCTGACGTAGAGCAGAGAAGACGTTGAGCGTCGTGCTTTGCTCAAAAAGCCTCCGATTGGTGGTGGCTTTTGCAAATCGGTAGCAACGTCTGCACCAAGAGAGATTCGACGCCGCCGGTCGATCGATAATGACGAGTCCTCAGCATCTGGTCGAGAAGTGCGACTAGTATCCATGGATGTGTCTTTGCCAGATAACTTATTGAAGAAACCACGAAGGCCAGTGCCAGTTTTTTTCGATTTCTTCTCACCCTCAAAGAAAGGTGTATTATACCCTTGGCTATCAAGCTCTTTCGATTGCATTGACGTATCAAAGGCATCTGTGTGTCGGTTCCACTCTTCATTGCGCCCTGCTTCACCATCGCCAGGAAAACCATAATATGCTTTATTAAACGCACTAGGACTGGTGGTGTGCAAAGGAGTCCCGGGAATAAATCCAGCCTGTGATATGCGATGCTCCCGTCGGTCCTCTGTCCCCACATGCATATCGATCATTGAGCCACTATTTGCCAAAGACAATGTCGAAGACCGTGCTCGAATGCCTTTACCAAACGTCTGTGGAGTAGAAGCCCTAAACGGAGCTGATGGTGGTGCCAAAGAGCTTGAAGGTGAGGGTGGTACGTCGGGAGACTTGAGAGCCACTGGAGGATTAGCTCGAAGGTCTTGTGCACTTCCTGCACGAGCGAATTGTGGGGCGCTTTGATTTGTACGCCTCGGAATACTGTGATGACCGGAACTATTCTCATTACCCAGCAAATTCGAAGTGGAAGCCCTCTGACTTTGTAAATCTTCTACTGCATTATCAAGATTGACAGATGGAACCCGCGACCGAGGCGTAGAGGTCACCGGGCTAGGATTGTCGGGCATTGGTGCCGACGCCGCATTCCGTCTACGTACCTCGCGAGCAAGAGCAATATCTTTCTCCTTCTGCAAGCGCTCCGTTGGTGTCAAAGACCGCTCGTCAAGCTTCAGACTAGCATTTTGATTTCGCTTGGAGTCATTGGAGTGTGCACGAACCATTCGATTGTCGTACTCAAGCTTCGACGGAGCTAGAGAAGATTGTGCATTTCGTGCTCTTTGTTCATTAGCAATATACTTGGCCTGAGTGGCTAGGAAAGCCTGTAAGGTACGCCAACGGTGAGAGGAGGCGGGTGGATTCATTTGTGTATGTAACTTCAGCCTTTCTGTCGTGAGGGGGTCACCATTCGCAACGCGCTTCACCCGAATCTTCGTTAGCTTGTGGCTCACGTCGCGTGTATACCCGTCGCTGAGAGTACTATTCTCACCATGTGTGCTATTGGACCCCTCGACGCGAGCTTTACTTGGATCTAGAGGGCTTGATGCTACCCTTTCGGCCTCTATTCTGCATGCGTCTCGGAAGTCGCGGTCACTTTCTCGTTCCCAAAGATCGGGTCCAATAACATGAATGTCAATCATGTCTTCGTCGCGCATCATGCATTCTAGACAGACATCTGGGTCGTTCGGATTCCGTCGCACCCCGTCTGGACCTATGAGTCCAGATGGTAAACCATCAGGACGATTCTGTAACTCAAAAGGCGGCACCAAGCTTCTTTGGGGCATCAAACCAGGATATTGACGATCACCGGTAGTTTTGGTGGCTCCGACAGGGGGCGACGTAAACACAGGATATGCTCCGCCTATTTCAGATACGCCTGCAGCGAGATTAATGGCATTAGCACTTCTCCTTTGGTCACGAGCCGATTGTCGCTGTAACTGCTGTGTGCTAAGCACTCCTATGTGCTTCACCCTTGGTGAACCTCGAAGCGCCTTTTCATCTTCCTGATCCTCAATACCATTTGGCGGTTCACCATCATTCAATGTTTCATGCGTGACCTTCTTTAGATCATCAGTTGAACCAGCCCGCTTACGAATTTTGGCAACTCGCTTTGCTTCTTCTGCAGTGACCAGCTGCAGCGGTTTCAGCTGGCCGCGGAACGTTGTTTTTCGGCTTGCATAAGCTGTTTTACTCTCCTCTGTGATCTGACGCAACTGTGCCTTCTCCCATTCAGCACGGGCTTCCACTTCACCTTCTGGAGGAGGGCTCGGCTCTCTAGGAGGTGTTTCTATACTCGGCGCTTCTTCTTCTGTTTCCAACGGCGTCGAAGGCTCGACATGCGGGATAGCTGTTCGATGAGAAGCAACACCATTTTGCATCAAGGCAGCGAAAGCAGGTGCAGGCTCTGATGTTTTCTCTTTGGCAGCATGCGCTCCAATGCCTGCCTCAATGGGAAAATTCTTTGCTTTGGGGGACTCTAAAGAATTATCGTACGGCTTTTTGATATCTGATGAACTTTCCTGCATTTGTACTAAGGGCTTTACGCGGAAGTCGGAAACAGGTGATTTCGATGCTGGGATCGGGGTACTTACAGCTTCCTTGACGACATCGACAGGTAGTGTTGCCGGTAGAATATCTTCCGACAAAGGTGGGGAGGAGAGTCCCACTTCTTCTTTCGCTGGTAATGGTGGAGACTTCTTGTCTGGAAGTTCCGGCGGTAAATCGAATACATCTTTGTCTTGCTGATCAAATTCCGTACGGTCGGCAACAGGCACAATAGGAGGGATTGTCCTCCTTTGAACATCATCGATACCATTCGCTTTGATATGGTTAGATGGGGCTGCACCTGTTCTGAGCTGTCCTGTCATTGTTTCTGCAGACGTCGAGACAGACATATTGCGCGCGCCAGAAACTTCTAGAGTGGAGACTCCAGATTCTGGGCTCTTAGCTGATACAGGTGCCAACGAACTCGAATGTGGGTCTTTCGGCAACTGCTTCTCTTGTACATCGGAAGGTCGGATGGTGTTCTGGCGATGAGGAGTATGGGTAGGATTTGCAATAGAAGCAGATGCGTGCTGAGGAGGAGGTGATAGAGAGCGTCGAGTAGACAGAAACGAAGTTTCGGGGTCATCCAATGGAGAGAGATGAAGTTTTGGAGACTGTGACGATGATTGGGATTGATGAAGACCAGCAACATGATGACGAGGACTACGCGAAGGATCCTCCCAAGGCTTAGTCTTCCATCCACCTGGCAAATTACGATCATCCGGAGAGGAACTATACGACGATAATGCTGTACGACTGCCATCTTGATGCAGCCAAGGTCGTATAGGAGGAATATCGTCAAGCTTTTCGAGCATTTGATCTTTCTCATCGTTACTAGTGTAACCTGCAGATCGACTCATTGCAGTCTGGAAAGATAGGACGGACGCTCTTTTGTGGCTGTTGTAACTGTCGTTCCGTATATTCAAGTTGTCATCTGCACTACCGCTCATCGTGCTCATAGAAGTTCCTGGTCTGCTCTCTGATAAGTGTGGGCGTAGCGCATAAAGATCTGCCGATGAGTGCGGTTGTGCGATGAGCCTAGGTGAATCAAGCGATCTTCCCGCCTCAGGGGACGCCGAGTTTCCTCGACGGTGGCTACTGGAAACAGAGTTCATAGTTCTCTCGGCTCTTTCCAAGACTCCTGGATGGCTTGATTGCCTTGCATGTAAGCCAGAAGGCTTCTCTGCTACGAAATTAGAACCTTTCAAAAAGAATCATGTTAGCATCATCTTCGAAACCCTGAACAGCCCACTCACCTTTTGGTGTATGATGCTGCTGAAGAGTAGACATGTCAGGACTATACTCATTGCTAGCACCTCCCAAAGCAACTCCCATCATTGCTACCGGTGAGGATGAGGAAGAGGTTTGTGTCGGGGCCTGAGGAATTGTTGGAGAACGTTTGGTCGACTTCAGATCGAAACCATTGTCGAAATTGATATTCCGTGCCCAGGTGGGTGCTCGATAAAGAGAGGATCCTGACTTTGCAGACGGATCATGAACAGGCTCACCCGCCTGTCCCTCATCATGAGCCGAAAGCTTTTGCATAACTTCTTTCGATGGACTGAGGATTATCGAATCTGACCAACAGGAATTTTTTGTGACTGCTTGACTCCTAGAGAGATGAAAGAAGTAGGTGAGATTCCCGATGTATAAAATAGTAAATTATGCAAGATAACGAGCAATCGTCCTCATGGGGGTTATTGAGCCTAATGTTAAGTAGAGTGAGGCATCAACCTTGCTTCAGGAAGGGTGTTACCCGTAGAAGTGGCAGCCCTTGCGATATTATCCGAGCAGAACAACTCTTGCAAGTGTCTAGGTGACTCTTCGTGAGATCAACGCAAAGGAGAAGTATCTCCAGTGATGTGTCTGATACTTGGACGCTACACCAAGGCAGTGGCAGGGGAATAGAGCGGATACAAGTCGAAGCTGGTGACAGCGCGTCAGCTCTAAGGAATTCTCGTGGGTGGCTTAGAAGCAGTAGGTAGTAAGTAGTATTACAATCTTAGGCTCTAAATGCAACAGGAATCGCGCATTGGAACTAGCATTTAATATTTTAGGTGGTGTGTGTAGTCGCGCTGCCGAACGAATTGCGTTACGGGCATATTGTTTCAAAGAACAATTATACGGTGCATCAGGGGAAGTCACTAAATTAAGAAGCATAGGTCATTGACTTCAACCACCTAAATAACATCCTCTCTGCTTTGAAATTACATTGTGAATGCAGATTGTCGTTGCAAACATGCGAATTTGATATAGACTTGCCTTACCCGGCTCTTCAGCTACATTGAAGGGCTGATCAAGTATACGCACGCACTGGCGTGGGAAAAGTTACGAGCTTCGCAGGACGTATGTACACGTGTGGGGTGTTATTTGTTCGCGTTCACTTAGAACCGTAGGACCAAGCTGCTCGGGAGAGCTATTAGTCGCAATAGAGCTCTAGGATCATCAAGTGGCCTGTCATTATGGACATAGATGCCGCAGCATCAACCTCGCAGTATCATGCAGTTGCTGTAACATTCTCGGGCTCCGAGAAACTTTTAGATAGTGATCCATTTGCTCAATTACTAAACACTTTTGCTTCTCAGCTTCCTCTTCGCAATCTTCTCTGGAGACCCAAGACCTTGCATGCAAATGATAATCAATCGACTAGTAGTAGCAATAGTGGCACAGGTGCTAATCTTGACAATAATGGGATTTCTTATCCATCGTCAGGGCCTTCCGGAGGTTCTATTCGAACGATCCAGACGTTAAACGTAAACCTTGAGCCACTATCAGACACCCTATTGCGGACGAAACTCAAGCCTGAAACGAGACACTTATTTCAAAAAAGCCTGTTGGAGCGGCCATTCTGTCACCTGTATTTTGTCATTGGCGACGACAGTGATGCCTATCGCACGCACATTCGAAATGATATTCGAAGCTGGCTCGGAACTATCCAAGGCTCACCAACCTTGAGTGCCGCGACAGTTACAGCTCGGACATGGCAAGGCTTGGACTCATCTACTGGTGCTCGCCAAGGTAGTGAAAGTTCCTCGCGGCCTCAGACGCCCACCAGACAAATGAGCGGCTCACATCGTGAGCCTAGTATTGATGACAACGCATCAGGCGGTACGCCATCAAAAGAAAAACCATTGCCTCCATCGCCGGAGTATCTGATCATTGTCATTACTCCACCTGAAGGTAGTCCTCTCTCTTCTATCTCTACCTCGAGTGGCTCTTCCACCCCAGCAGCGCAGGGTCCTAATGTTTCACTACCGGAATCCTCTGAAAGACCTTCGGCAAAAACTGGGCTCGGTCGATTTTACAGCAGCTCCTCGACTGCTTCAAGCAAGAACAACATCATTGACAAAGTTCGAGCAGATTTCAACACATCCCGGAAGGAAAGGTAATGCCTCGTAATGCTACCAAAACATTTGCTGACCTTTGCTTGCAGAGTCGTCCATCTCACTCGACTTCCTTCATTAGTAGGACAAACACCCGCGTCCAGAAAAAGTAGTATCGATCCAACGATTTTTGCAGACCTTTTGACGAGGCTCAAAGAAAGCATTACTGTCACATTCGACGCAGTTGTAGCACTACAGAACGAAGCGCTCGAGAGAGAGATTGCCAAGCGAGACGTGCCTGGGTGGAACTTCAACAAATGGATGGCGGGTGTGGAGTGTCTAGCGAACACGTTTGAAAGTGTTGGTCTCTATTCAGATTCTCTCGCCCATTATGAAGAGATTGAATCTGTATTTGACCAGTGTTACGAAGAGCATAAGCTGCCATTCTTCACCAGTATTGGTGGCACAACAACCGATGATGATTCCGCGCCTTTGCTCGATATACACAAGAAGCCATACAGAGATCTGATACTTCGGAACGACATCACTCTATTTGACTTCCGATGCTACCTGTTTGCTAAACGTGCTCATCTTCTGGGAAAAATGGGTCGCGTATCGCAAGTCATGACGGATACTCCCAAGTTCCTCGCTAATATCTCTGCAATGCTACAAGGTGAAACCCTTGCGCCTCATTTTGTTGAGAGTTGGACTTTCTCTTCTGCGATTGACGTTGTAGAGCAATGCCAGGCATGGCTTATCGAGAGAGGAGACGTACGTGCTCCTGGAATGGAGGACGAAGATATGAATGAAGGAACCATGCGGCGAGTCACTGAACATATAGCTGATTCTCAGCTTAGTGCTTCGTTTCACGCAGCAAAGGCAGACTTATTGGATTTGGCATTGCGTCAATTAGACAAGATCGGAATGTCAGCGGGCCACTTACCGAAAGTGTTTCCATTCGCTGTATCACTTCCCAATCAAATTCCTGGTGATACCAGGAAAAGTTTCTCTTCGTCCCAATCTGGAGACGATAATAAATCCTCTCCTGATCGAATAACACGCCAGGAACTGATCGAAGCGCTTGAGAACCGCGAAGTATTCGACATCCGTTACATTGCACTGGCAGAGCGCATTTTGGCAGCCTACATCAGTGGTGGGAGAAAACGAAATGTCCTGCGGCTGCGGTGCACTCTAGGCAGCCTTGATTTCTTTCGAGAACGTTATCCACAGGCGTATACAACATTCTCCTCTCTCTCTGAACCATACGCTGAAAATGCTTGGTCGTTCATTGAGGCCACGCACCTTGCAAGGCAACTAGTGTGCCATGAGAAGCTAACAAAACCTTTTGACAAAGCTTGGATCAGCATAGTAGTGGCACTTTTGCGAACTTTAGCTCAAGAGGGAGGGGCCTCTCCACTATCTGATTCTGACGCCTCCACAAAATGGCTGAACCCTACTCTACTATATACCATGTTACAAAAGCATTCAAAAGCTTTACCTCAAGAGGTGCCTATTAGTCGGTTTGAGCCTCTTCAAATTCGAGTGGCATCCCAATCTACTCAACGCTCTCAAATTCAAGGTGATGGTTCACAGATTACCGTCGTGGTTAGAAACGACTCTGCGCCGAGATTGAAAGCGAATGATATTCGTGTTTGTCTTATCAATGCACACGGACGTGAGCTGTGGTTTACAAGCGGGAAGCAAGAGTTACATGCGGGGGATAACACGCTTCATTTAACATGTCTTACCTACGGCGAACCTGGAATATATCAGGTGGACGTTTCACAAATTCGTCTAGGCAAGATCATTTTCCAGTACACACATGGAACAAAATCAGCGGATACGTCAGAATGGAAAACAAGTCGCCCTACATTAGTGAATGTAGCAGAAGATGGAGGTGCTGTGGAAGTAAATCTTTCTTGGTTTCCCCACGTTCACTTAGATCGCAGTCGCACCGCTCTCCTTCGTATATTTACAGGCCGTAACACTCTTGTTGCGAGTAAGGTCCGCATTCTCCACAAAAATAATGGCCGTCCTTTGCGGGGTCTCTCGGAAGCATCCATGCACCCGATGGAAGGGAGAGAGAAGCCAGCCCTTACTGTAGATGGGGACGATGGATGGGTAGGCTTCTCAAAATTAGAATCCGGAGAACAATATACCCTCTTGATCCCATTCCATGAAGTATTTGGCGTTGCTGATGGCATATTGAATGTTTTGATTGAGATGGAATTCGTCAATCGTGATTCGAAATCTGGCTCCTCTAGGAGGTTACGGCGTGAAGTGCGTCTCCCTGTCGGTCTTCCCGTCGGGATCAATGTCCAGGATTATTTCCGCTGCGAAACTCTGTTAAGCAAATTTCTCATCAGTGCTGGGAACAGTGGCCCTTTATGTCTTGGCCACATAGATTTGCAATGCGAAGAACCTAAGCGAGAGGATAGCAACAAGCAAGATAACGAAATAAGGCCGTATTCCATCCAGGCTCCTACTTTGGACCCGAGATGCATCGTTAGTGTTGCAGAGCCTGCTTCGTGCTTGTTTTCCGTACGCAAAAATACTGGCTATACTGGGGCCAGACAGACCTTACGCCTGACAATGGTGTATCGAACAGCCCGTGATGAAGCAGTTTACCTTCTCCTGCGCGCATTCGACAAGGTTGCTTCGGAATCAAATTTCGTGTTGAACATGGACACCTGTCGTTGCCTTGAACGCGCACTAGAGAGAGCGGCATCAACGTGCATTGATTTAGAAAGTTATGCACATTCTCACAGGCTATCTTTCCATTTTCAAGAAAGCAGATGGCAAATAATTTGTCGCCAATGGTCTGGAGTGAGTACCAAGGATATCCCTACACTTGTGCAAACCGTGCACAGAATTTACATGCTGGCTCAAGACCTAGCTGATGATCCTGACGGCTCGTATGACAACATTTCCACAGAGAGTAATGTGGTAGACATCACCGGATCCAAACAACGAAATATTTGGAGTAAGCTTTCTCTGCCAGTCGAAGTTCCGACCATGGATATTGTGAACGCAGTTACGGTTTGCATACAAGAGAAGGTTCTTTACGTAGGCGTTCCGGTCAAAGTTTCTGTCGACATAGACACAATATTCTCTTATGATAACCAAACGAAAAACCAGAGCACACTCACTGATGAAGGACGCAAATTCGAAGAGTCCACAGATAACGCACATTCGAGTCAGTTGGACCTTGAGGATGCCCATTCTCAGACATCGTCGCCTCAATTGTCCATTCGAAAGAGATTTAGTGACCACCTTTTGCGCCTCAGCGTGGACATACAGTGCGATTTCCTACATTGGCTTTTGGTTGGCACCAAGAGAAGCATCGTGTCTGTCCTCATTCCTACCTCGTCCGATGGTAGAAATGAACCAATCGTAAAGACTTCTCTCGAACTTTTTCTCGTTCCCATTCACAGTGGGCAGCTCACCCTGCCTCGTGTGAGCATCTGGCCATTGAACGAACCACTTGTTGATGTGACTCCAGCTTCCCATGCTCATCGGCTCGCAAATACGGCCACGGCGGAGAAAGACTCTGATCCGAGTAGTTCGTCACCTAGCTTCGCCAGCGATTCTTTCCAGACCAACGAGGCGGAAACTGTACTTGTCCTGCCGAGACATGCATTTTCTGAAACTTCTCACCCACTACTTCCTCCTCAAGAGTCTTTCTGGGTCTCCGTCTAATTCGTTACTGTACATTACTATATTTATTAGCACAGACCTACAATCACGAAGAATGTCAATTGGTCTTAGCTTTAATACTTTGCATGTTTATAATGTACCTTTCGTTCTGCTGGACCTGTCTCAGGCTTTCTTTAGAAGAGGCCTTGTGCGACAAGGAGGCTCACAGCATTTTTTTGATCTGGGTTCTACTTTTACTTTGACCCGGTAGAATGTTGGCTGCTCCCTCCCCTAAATTTGTTTTGGACCATATGGAAATCAGCGCAATTGCCGTTGTAGTGTGCTATCGTATGTGGAGCGTAAGCGCGTTAAGCCCCCTGTTATCAATTGACTACCTTCCACTACGACATGAAGGAAAGATCAAAAGAGAACGCCACTTTGCCTTTGCCGTCAGGCTCTAGAGAGTACGTCGGCAAAAGAATTCAGCTGAGAACTATCTTGAAGTTGGCACTACTTGGCATCATCGTGTATACGACTATCTTCAAAAGCGTGTTGCTTCGAATTGATTCCCGTTTGGCAATACATCGCACAGGTCGCACGAATGTTATCTTCATGATCTCTGATGGATATGGCCCTGCAAGTGCTTCTTTGGGAAGATCATTCCTGCAAGTTGTGCAGAATAGCACTGATGCAAATGCCAAGTACATGACTCCCTTGGACCATATCCTTGTCGGCACCCATCGCTCCCGATCTAGCAACTCTCTCGTGACAGACTCAGCTGCTGGAGCCACAGCCTTTGCATGTGGACTCAAGACAAACAACTACGCGATAGGGGTCGATGAGAGGGGTGCAAGCTGTGGTACCGTCTTAGAAGGTGCCAAAAGCAAAGGCTTTCTCACTGGTATAGTGGTAACAACTAGAATTACTGATGCTACGCCTGGATCCTACTTCGCACATGTTCCTTCCAGGGGACTGGAGCCTGAAATCGCTAACGAGGTGTTTGGATATGATGGAAAAGGAAAGAAGTATCGAGAAACGCCTTTGGACCTTGCGTTTGGTGGTGGTGGATGTTTCTTCCTTCCGCAAGCGCACCCACTTTCTTGTCGGCAAGATGATCACGACCTTCTTCAAGTGGCTCGAGAGCAAGGCTGGAACATTGATATTCTCTTTGACACAGAACGGAATCAAAGTACTGAGAACCCCATGGAAAATGCCATTGTCTCATCATCTCATGCTCTACCCTTTTCACCTGCCCATTCCTTTTCGACAACCATTAATCTGACACAAGTGGACTCCTTCTGGAAAAACAAAACGCCCTTGCCTCATTTATCGCTCTTAACCCCTTCGAATACCCCCTTTGTCATTGATCGGCCAGACTCAATACCCGGGCTACCTGATTTGGCCGTCAAAGCTCTTAATGCCTTGGACTCATCTTCCAAAAATAAAAAAGGATTTTTCATTATGATAGAAGGCTCTCAAATTGATTTGTGCAGTCATCTCAACGACCCTGCCTGCCATGCTCGAGAGATTGAGGAGTATCAAAAGACTATTGACCGTGTATTAGATTGGGTAGAAAGTAGCAACAAGCGTGGTGACCGTACATTGTTGGTCAGTACAAGTGATCATGAAACAGGTGGATTAGCACTGGCTCGTCAATTGACTAGTGAACCCTGTGAGTTGGCCTTTTCTTCGCATGTTTATTCTGATGAATTCAGACTATGGATGGCACCCGGAGCACCTTGTATCTGTAAAGCGTTCTGCACTAGCTCTAGGGTCCGATTTGGCCGTACAAAAGCAAATCCTCGACGAGCAACAACTTAAGAGATATGTTCGTAGTGAAACTCTGGGTCCATTGGGCGCAGGATTCGCCAAAAACACTGGTGGTGACCCAACAAATGAAGAGATCGATTCTGTTGTCAAATGCCTGGGCTTCGAGGGCAGTATGCCAAGTATTGCTGATTCATGTCGAATTGCTATCGCGGATGTCATTTCTAAGCGTGCCTTAACTGCTTGGTCTACATCTGGGCACTCCGCTGTAGATGTCAATGTATACGCGGCAGGCATTGATTCACATCTGTTTGCTGGCAATCACGAGAACACCGACGTAAGTGATTTTCAAATTTAAAAAGTGTCATTAAAATCCTTCCTAGCTTGGCCATCTTGTGGCTAGATACCTGAACGTCGACCTCAGCAAGACTACAAAACACCTTCGACAAAGCCGTAACGAATCATTGTAAGGTAGGAAATACCATTCCTATTGCTTTTAGCCTGTAACACAATTGATCTTACAATGCATTACTCAACTTAATCTCTAGAAGCAGACCAAATTTTGCGAACGTTGTCAGTTCAGTACCTGCATATTACCAGCCCAAAGAAATTGCTCTCATCTCATTGCCCACGTTTGCACAATGCATATGAGGCTGTTTCGAACGAATTAGTGGCAATGCCAAGAAAAAAATAACAGGATGCTATCTTATACTTCTTGTGCGCCAAGACCTAAAGATGCGCTAAAGAGCCTGATGAGAGGCACATTATTTTCACTAAGGGATTCTACGCTGTAGCTGCCTTCGGCGTTGAGTGTCGCACGACGGAGTGGTCGCCGTTCAAAGATGAAGCAGTGTGCAAAACGATAAAAGGAGACAACATTCTTTCGTCATGTATACTTCATCTCATTGGTAAGATGGACTACTGGAGCCGACTGTTATTGGCTTTGGCTTGGGCTTACATCCTTTGCGCTCACTGTAAGGTTGTTGAGGCAGCGAGCCTGCATGGTAGGCAAGACAAACGGACGAATGTGATTTTTATGATCTCAGATGGCTATGGACCAGCTAGTGTTACTATGGGAAATTCTTTTCTGGCCTTGCTGAATAATAATCGGACATTTCAGCCTGCTGAGGCTCCCTTTTACCGGACACCTCTCGATAACCTTCTTGTCGGTACGCATCGATCGAAATCTGCTGACTCGTTTGTGACGGACTCGGCTGCAGGCGCTACCGCCTTTGCGTGTGGTATCAAAGCACGGAATGGGGCTATTGGTGTAGATCAAAACAACGCTACTCGAGGAACTGTACTGGAAGGGGCGAAGGAAAATGGCTTGCTTACGGGTGTCGTGGTAACAACCAGGATTACTGATGCTGTAAGTCGAATGTCTTGACTGTCGTACAAAGTAACATTTGAGATGCCAGACGCCCGGATCGTTTTTTGCTCACGTTCCATCTCGCAAGCAAGAGTCAGAGATTGCAAACGAAGTATTTGGTCTCGACACCAAAGGAGACAAATACCGTGATCCCCCCCTTGATCTTGCTATTGGAGGAGGAGGATGTTACTTTTTCCCCAAATCAGACAAGAGGTCATGTCGTGAAGATGAGCTCAATCTGGTGGATATCGCCGAGTCGCAAGGCTGGAACACCAAGGTTTTATTCAATGAAACAGATAAAAGCGTAGAGCGTCGCTCAATGGACAGCTGTAGTGGTCAACATAGTCACGAGATCCGCTCTGTGGCTTCAAAAACACACAGTGCTACGAAACTTATCCGAAGAGCCTCATTGGAGCCTCGACAAGTATCCGATCTTCTCGACGGCGACACCCAACTACCTCTTCTCGGACTAATTACTCCTGCTAACCTTCCCTATGTTATTGACCGACCTGATACTGTTCCAAGTCTTCCAGCCCTAGCAATGAAAGCTATCCGAACGCTTCATGACTCAGACAAAAATGACAAAGGATTCTTTCTCGTCATTGAAGGGTCTCAAATTGATCTTTGTGGGCATGATAATGACCCTTCGTGTCATGCACGCGAGATTCAAGAATATCAAGAGACAGTGGATAAAGTCGTCGAATGGGTGAATGAGCGGAACAATGCGGGAGAAGAAACGCTATTTATAAGCACCAGCGACCATGAGACTGGTGGACTTGATCTTGCTCGCCAAGACGAAGATGAAGATGAAGCATGTGAGCTTGCAAATAGTTGTTTTGTGCTCTTCTCACTCTTCATTGTAGTATATGCATGGTATCCGGAGATATTAGTCAATGTCAAGAAGTCAGCTGATACTCTTGGAGAAGATCTGGTTGAGCATAGTGCTCAAGATCCTCAGCCTGGCGAGGAAGAAAGTCGTACATTTATTCAAGATGCGATCTTGGGTGAACAAGGTGCTGGGTTTACGGAACAAAATGGAGGTAAAGCTTCGGAACAGGAAGTGACTAACGTGTATGAATGTCTACAAGGTGACGGAGACGACGAAGACAAAGCTTCGGCCTGTCGCATTGCCATCGCGAAAGCAATTTCGCGCCGTGCCAAGATTGGCTGGTCAACGGGTGGTCATTCAGCTGTAGATGTCAACGTATATGCTACGGGCCAAGGCTCCCAAGCATTTGTAGGAAATCACGAGAACAGTAAGGTATGCAGCATTTCGTTCTCACGCCATGCTCCCTCTAACCTATTTCTTTTAGCTAGGGCACCTTGTTGCAGAACACCTGAGCATCAATCTCGCTGAGGTCACCAGCCGCTTGCGTGAGCAACGAGGCGAATAGATTCAAATCATGCTGCATTTTGTGTACATCAAATAGTGTCATGCATTTTGCGGTTACTGTACAGCGTAATCATTACTTCTGTGTGAAATGCTAAGGTTTTGAACCAACGCCTCCTCCTCCAGCATTTGGCCGCCAGACAGCTTCATAGCTTGCGCTCATATTAACACCGATGGTAGCATATCCGATTAATCCTTGTTGTAAAACGCCCCCAAGCTTTTGGATCTCAAACATGGGTTGATACCCATTGGCGTGGCTGTGGTCAAAAATCTGAAGAGAGTCTTCCCAGTTTCGAGTGCGCTTACGGCCAGGCATGTGCGCCAGAGGATTCTCAGAGTAAGGCCACAATTTGTCCACCTCTTGATTTAAGTCATCTGGTACAAAGAATTGGCCTGTGTGTATCAGGCGGCCACTAGTGAAGGAGCCGTTGGGAAGCATGTTCCATTCTGGGAAGACCTTAACGTGTACGTGTGTAGCACGACCTTGATAGTATCCAGGGAAAATGGAAGTGTATTCGGCGACACCATTAGAGTCTGTGGGAAGTGCACCGCGAAGCCAAGCCTCTTCATGAAGCGTACGGGGGTAGGCGGACAAAAGACCTCTACGAGGACCGGTACTAGCAGGCTCTTCATTGACAAGGTCAGGTCGAGGATTAGGGTGGCCAGCGTAGTACCCAGTTGCGTTTGCGTGCCAGAGATCCACCAAGATGTTTGGTACTGGTTTGCACGTTTCGACGTCAATCACCCCGATATTCATCATGAAGAGAATTCCCAACTGCCACTCCGCCATGTTGGACCGAATAGGATGCCCCTCAGTGTGGTAGTAGGGTCCTTCAGTCACTTGGGGAGATAACACACATGTTGAATTACGGATTTTTGTCTCCTGGACAGGCTCGCAAGCCATAAGTTTCTTTCCTTGCTCTTCCGCATAATTGGAGACTTCGTTAATGGAAGCTTCTATGCCATGAGGGGAAAAATAACCCGATGCGAACAACTGTTGATGTGCAGTGGGATCGCCACCTAGCACACGTTGAGCAAATGAGCGTTTCCTAGCGGCTTCTAATACTGCGAGTTGGGGAGCACAGTGGTAGGCAGTTGTTTGGCGATCGAGGAACTCGAGGGCTTCTTGCGGAGAGGACGGCCCATGAGCTAAAGCTCCAGCGGACAGCAAAGCAAAGAGTAAGATCTTCGTTTTGGACAATATCTGCATCGTACTCAGTACTCAAAGTATGCAGAAGTCGAGGTAGCTGGAACAGGAAAGGACGAAGTGGTATAAAAGACCAGCCTTCTGCCGTTTTTATAACTGTCGGATTCCGTGCGGGTCGGAGTCCGTTAACCAATAGCGCTTAGATGATTACTTTTTTTCCACGGGGAACTATGGCTGGCCCAATACTTGCTCCGATTCCTGCCCGATACCGGACATGACTGGAACCGCGTTTGCAGTATACAGCAACACTGCACTTTCGTTCTCATCGTCATATCTGGTGAATTATGCCTCGAGTACCTTATGTGTCTACTGATTTGGCAGGACCCATTGCTGACGCCATTCGAGCGAGAAGAGGAGAGCGTGGACTTACAGCCTTAGATCGAAGCTTGCTGAATGCTCCTAATGTAGCAGAGGGCTGGAATAAGCTTCTTGGAGCCATCCGAACGGGGTCTTCTCTGCGTGATGACCTTCGAGAGATCATTGTAAGATTTTATACATTACCTCAATGAAGTTTTTCTCACACTACTTTAGATTCTTCGTGTTGCCGCACGTAATCGTGCAAGCTATGAGTGGATTCATCACGAACATGTTGCACGAAAGCACGGTGTGACACAAGAACAATTAACAACAATCGGCGATGTTTACAATTTGCTAAGTCCCGAGAAGAAAGGGAAGCTCAGCCCCATACAAAAGGCGGCAATGGCTCTAGCAGACGAGATGACGACCCAGATCCAACTTCGAGACGAGGTCTTCGAAACTTTACGTCAAGAACTGGCAAACAACAGTAACGCAGACATTGTCAGCAAAGAGTTGACCGAAGCCGTAGCAACAGCATCAGTGTATAATATGGTGAGCCGTTTTCTTGTGGCTCTGGATGTAGAAGATCATGCCAAGATCCCCTGTCCTGTGCCAGGCCTACCATCTACCAAAAGCGAACCCTCAAATACTTTACCATACCCTTCCGCAAGCTATTCGTATGACCATGGCCTAGTGGAGGTGGCTAAAGATGTACAATTGGCTACTCGAGTGCACTTTCATAGTGTGCAGGCACCATGGATATTATTTGTCAATAGTCTCATGACAAACTTAACCATGTGGGATGCCATCATTCCGGAGTTTAGCGCCCATTTCAATATTGTTACGTACGATCAACGGGGGCACGGGTTCTCCAGCATACCGCCCGAAGAGCCAAAATGTACACTTGAACAGCTAGCAGACGATATAGTGGCAGTGATGGATGCACTTGGCATTACCAAACTGCACAGCGTGATCGGAGTAAGCCAAGGCGGAGCGACAGCTCTGGCATTTGCTTTGCGTCATGGGCGCTCACGTACGGATCATGTGGTAGCATGTGACACACAACCTGTGTCCCCTCAAGCCAACATTGCAGCTTGGGACGACCGAATTGCCTTAGCTAGGTCACAGGGTATGGGGGCTTTAGCTGTTGCCACAGTGCCCAGGTGGTTCGATCCCCAAGGAAGCAAAGCGACTGAGATTGTTCGGGCGCGCGTAAGTCATATGATCGCATCAACAGCTATTGAGGGATTCGCGAGAAGTGCTCGGTCTCTGCAGGGCTATGATTTAGTCTCGCAAGGGCTGAAAGATGCAGTAAAGAGTAATGGCAGTTTTAAAACCCTTTTATTGGCAGGGGGCGCTGATGGAAAGCTTCCTGAAGTACTTCAAGGCTTCTCCAATGAGGTTGGAGTGGAGTTTGCCAAAATTCAAGGTGCCGGCCACCTTCCTATGTGCGATGCGCCAAAAGACTTTGTAAATGCTGTACTCCCTTTCCTGCTTCAAAAGTAATTAGATTTCATGAAGCCCTGGACGCCCATACCTTAACAAGTATTTTTCAATTCTGAGGCGTCTATTTCCCTCCACGATCATGAACGCGCTCCAAAGAGTGGAGTGCTTTAGAACCGATGGCTCTTGCGGCCGAAACCACTAACTAGCTTGTGTGAATAAGTGCGGGGGGAGCAAACGTTACCTTTCGTTATGCTACGAACAGCTCTTTTCCCGCAGCTGCTCAAGTCATTGCCATATTACATTTCTCGTTCGTACAAGACATCCTCTGCCATGAGTGTGCCCAAAACTATGAAAGCTCTACAGATCGCGGAGCAAGGCGGCTTCGACGTTCTCAAGACAAAGCAAATCGACGTACCCTCCCCCGGTCCGAAAGACATCTTGATCAAAGTAGAATACGCCGGTGTGAATTACATTGACACCTATCAGAGATCTGGGCTGTACAAGCTAAAGATGCCTCACGTATTAGGGCAAGAAGGCGCGGGAACAGTTGTAGGCCTTGGATCAGAAGTGGTCTCTGATGACATCAAAATAGGTGATCGCGTCGCAACGTACCAATCTGGCGCATTCGCCGAATACTTGGTAGCACCTCGAAGCAAAGCGGCTAAGCTTCCAGTACATGTGGACTCGAAGCTTGGAGCTGCTGCTATCCTTCAAGGATTGACAGCCTGGACCATGGTCCGGGAAGCGTTTCCGGTCAAAAAGGGCGATTGGATCCTCGTTCATGCTGCAGCCGGTGGAACAGGAACTCTTTTGTGTCAAATGGCATCTTATCTTGGTGCACATGTCATTGGGACTGCTTCCACGCCGGAAAAAATCGACATTGCCAAGAAGAATGGGGCCGAATTCGTCATTAACTACACTCAGGAGAACTTAGTAGACAGAGTCAAGGAGATCACCAAGAATGTTGGAGTCCATGCCATCCTTGATGGCGTGGGAAAAGATACATGGGAAGGTGAGACCCATCGTGTGCAGTACTCGTTGTCTAATGATTACAACAGCTGATTTCGAATGTATCGCTCGCAAAGGGACCATCATCACATTCGGGAATGCGTCAGGAGCGGTGGAGCCATTCTCTCCGCTCAAGCTTTCCGGAAAAAATGTGAAGATTGCCAGGCCAACACTGACCAACTATGTGGCTACACAAGAGGAATTTGAAAATTATTCGCATGAGCTCTTTGATTTGTTGGACAAAGGTATCGTAAAAATTGCTGCCCCTCGTGAATATCCTTTCTCTGAAGAAGGAATCAGGCAGTCGCAAGAAGACATCACCGGACGCAAAACAAGTGGCAAACTTGTTGTGAAAATTGGATAAGAAATATTTATTCTACTTTCTGCTTAGTAGCCAGCTTCAGGATCTACAATGCCTTCAAGTTTGCCGTTTCTTTTCAAATACTTGTTCACGTTTTGTAGCAGTCGATCGTTGTAAAGTGGTACTAGAGTATCAATAGTGTTGGCTACATGGGGCGTCTAAAGGATGCTATATTAGGTTCTCAAAAAGTAGATTGATTCACTCACAATGATAAGATTTGCGCGCTTTCCTCCTTTTTCTGTGGGTGTGTCGAGCGATGGATGCTGCGTGGCGAGATCCCAGAGAGGATGTTTGTCAGGTAGAGGCTCAGGATCTGTCACATCAATACCAGCTCCTCCTATTGTGCCGGACGAAAGAGCTTGTACAAGATCGTCAGTCCGCACAACTTCGCCTCGAGCTACGTTGACGATGACGGCATGTTTCTGCATTTTAGCAAATTGTTCCTTTCCCATACATCCTTCGGTTTCAGGAGTCAGTGCACATGTCAAAACAACCACATCGGCTTGCCCAAGGTGCTCATCGAGGTCTGAAAGAGTGGATACTTGCAAGGAGTCTTTCATTCCAGCAGGAACCACATCTGAATCTAGAGGAACTGCCTGGCGACGAAGTACCGTCACGGCCGGCCGGAATGGCTCAAGTTGCGAGAGAAGAGCAGTCGTAATACCACCAGCCCCTACAATCAGAATGTTTGAACCATAAAGAGATTTCGCAATTCCTTTCCTGATAATATAGGTCAGACACGTATTTCTTACTCCATTTGCTTTACATACTTTGCTCCCCAAGAAGTAGCACGGACACGGGCCGGAATGAAGCGCAAAAGAGCTATTGATAGCATCAGAGCGTGTTCGGCTACTGGCTGAGAATAAGCGCCCTGAAAAGAGGAGTTGGAAGGGCTCTAGTGATCTTTTTATAGACTTACCTTGGCACTTGTCCAGGTTTTGGACGAATGCTTTCTGACGAGATCCGCATAGGCATTGATGCCGGCCATGGGCAATTGAATCCAAGAAATCTTTGGAAATCTATCCAAGATGTCTGACAGCATTTGAAGGTTGTTCGCGCTATTATCGAGCCAAATAATGGCTCTAGTGCTTTCATTGACAGCATCCGGTCCAACTTGAAGGTCAATGCCGGGGATTTTAGATAGCGAGGCTTGGAATACGTTGATCCCTGCGTTAGCTGTAGCACTATCTAAGGGCAGAATAGCGACAGATCCAACGTCAAGTTTCGTTTGTCCTGACATCGTTGTGATGTATATCGAAGGAACCCCGGTGGTTCTGTGGTGCTCCGTTTTAAGTGGTAGGCCCATCACCCCCCACTCTGTGCCTAGTCGTGGGGGACCTGTCCCTTTCATAATTCACGGAGCGGGGGTCACACGTGCCGAGAATTTCTTATACGAACGCGATGGTCCATCACTTTGTTCGGTCCGAAACGACTAGACACGATGGGAAAACAAAAGCAAGTGAAAAAGTTCGCTCAAGTCAAGCGCATGCTGAATCCGCATGACCAGAGATTGTAAGTACTCTCCCCCTATATCGTGGCATGTCTCACGTTTCTTAATTTTCAGGAAAGAGAACCAGGTCAAAGAGGCAGCGAAGAAGAAGGCGGAGGACCAGAAAGTCAAGCATGTCACGCCTGCTGCCTCATCCATGTTTTTTCAACACAACTCAGCCCTTGGCCCTCCTTACCGTGTTCTCGTCGATACTAATTTCATCAACTTTAGCTTACAGAATCGCATCGAGCTTGTTCAAGGGATGATGGATTGCTTGTACGCAAAGAGTGGGTTTGCCTCATATTCCCGTAATTGCTGGCTGACACTCTCAAAGCAATCCCGTGTATAACAGAATGTGTTTTGGCCGAGCTTGAGAAATTAGGGCCCAAGTACCGGATCGCTCTTCGAGTAGCAAGAGACCCTCGTTTTGAGCGGTTGCCATGTACTCACAAAGGCGTGTATGCAGACGACTGCATCATTGACCGTATCAACACGCACAAATGCTACATGGTGGCGACATGCGATCGCGAGCTTCGAAGACGAGTGCGCAAAGTTCCGGTACGTGTGCAGTTTGTCATATATGAAATTTCTAATGTTCAATTGTCAGGGAATCCCTCTTATGTACATCGTCAAGCATCAGTACCGTGTAGAGCGTCTGCCTGACCAAGGTATGCCATCATAGCACCCTTTTCCGCTTTATGCACCTGTATACTATTCACTTGTCATTCAGTCCATTACTTCTATTTTGAGTTATGAGTGTTTTTTTTTTTCATGAAGGTGTCCGATGAACAGTAGATTCTTGGATGGCAGCCTGGACTATGTCCTTGAGAGGTTCAGGCATGTCTAATGATTTTGCAACATCTTTCCCTTCATCGGAAAGCTTCCGCCACGTTCTGTGATTAAAAGACGTAAGCTGTTACTCTCGGCAGCATACCGAACACACTTTTTGATAATTTCGATGAACTTTTCTCTCGGGTACTCAGAGTGTTGCCGAGCAAAACTTGCCATTTGATCCTGCAGAAAGACCAAGATAGCAGCATCCTCCAGCAGCTGCATGATATGTTTCTATCAGTATTGCCCAAACTTACTTGTGATACACACCTGGGTTCCCCAATCACCGCTCTGCTTTCCTGGCTTCAAGTCTGTCTTCGAGACCCACTTGTGAACTAAGGCGCACTCCTGTTGGGGAAAGTCTGCCTCTCGCAACAGATTCACCGCATGATCGGCCTGAATAGTATACAACGATCTACGCCATTGCAGGTATCCAGCCTTTCCTTCTGGATATTTTGATCTCGGGGTAGCAAAACGCTCCAAATGCTGGCACCTCGAAGCGATAATAACCAGCTCTTTCCCTCCAGGTATGCAATGTAATTGTTCTGCTGTCGAGGGATCCGCTTTCAGCATAAGCCTTTTAACCCACGTCTCCATGGCATCAGCGTACTCCAGCTCGTCCTGTCTGCCATCTTCTGTGGCATGTGCACCCTGTTGTTGCTTCTGAACAAATAATGGGTCACGCCTATGTACGTTGTCTATTAGTACTCTCGCTTTTTGATATCTGTCCATCTGAGGTTGTTGCTTGGAAGGCGTCTTCCAATGAGGTGTACGCGTTTCAACTAACTTCACCTGAAACACAGCGCTTGCTTATCTTATCACACAGCAAGCTACACGACCAGCGCCATAGAATTTCAAGACTATGTCCCAGAGCATGATTACACCTGTGAAAAGTTTGAAAACACTACGACAATTCATTCATCCTCAGGACATGAACTGCCACTTCATGTCGGTCCGGCCGACATCAAGACTGGAAAATGTAGAAAAGAGAGCTCTCGACATGTCCAAGTCGTAGTATGCACACCCTGAAGTGAAATCAGCGAAGTACACTGTGGGCATTGTATCCTCACCTGGACAAGCATCGGTCACCCTCGCGATAGCAGTCTTTCCACCTTTTTCGATCTTTATTTTCCGATTGCAAACAGGGCTCTTGTTTGAGTTTTCCGCGCCGAAAGAGTCGAAGAAGCTCTGTGAGATCGCTACAATGAAATCTGGCTCTTTGTCCGTGAAACCGCATGCATTCAACCCGATATCAAAAAATGTCATGTCTCCAGAGAAGAATTTGCCATTCAGTTCATTGGATTCGTTAGCGTCATTTCGTTGATTTTCGTTAAAATGACTCTGATTGTCTTTGTGTTTATTTTCCAGGTTTTGTTTCTTCTCTTCCCAATCGTTCTCTGGTTGCTGTTGTTTCTGTTCTTCCTTGTGTTTCACTTGTTGCTGTTGCTGATTCTTTTTTGGGGGTTGAGTTCGTGCTGTGTCCTCGACTTTGCTTTTCTCTGTCTGCTGTTGCAGGGCAGTCAGCGATGACAAAGAGGTGTTTTTTTCAATAGGTGATTTATTGTTTGTTTTCGAAGTAGTAGACTTATTTTCCATTGACAATTCAGTGGGCTTCTCAAAAAGATTTTTCAAAGGAGACTCTTGGATTGTAGGCACTGTGTAAGAAATCTTAGAAGTGTCAGGAAATTCAGGTGGTTTTTCGCCTTTCTTCAAATCCTGCATGACAGTAGATTGCCACTTTCATTATCACAGAACGTTAACAAACATTTCAACAAGCTTGTGTAAACCTACGTCGGAATTCATCTTTTTTAATGTATCGATGTATACTTCCATGGCCATAAGATTGCCTCCATCGTTTGTGGGATAAGCCCTTCTGTGAGAGCCTCTTCGGACACGAAGGAATTGGCGGGACCTTCCAATTGATCGTACATGCTTCACTGCTGGAAGATTAGAAGCGCTGATCGTAGTATGCAAGACAAGAATTAGGAATGTCAAGATGATAGTCATGTGCTTTTGTAATTTTCTTTGGCAGCTTGATGCCATAGTGGTTGGGGTTGAGTCAAAGGAAATGTAGTTTACTAGAGCTTGATGTATAATGTGACGTATTTATTGCTCTGCACAATGATGAATAGAGTAGTATCTTACTTCAAATGCAGCTACGAAGTACATTCTGTCGGGACACAAATGCTAATATATTATGTCTCAAGCGGAAGTGAATGGAGTAAACCCGCCTTGCAGGAATTAACAGAACAACGAACAAGAATATTGTTTCACAAATCAAAGGGAGAACGCAGCTCTGCAAGAGAATTGCCGGGCAGCCCCACTTAGTGTAAATACTCGCTAGTGAGCATTAGGAAGAGGAAAAGCTCTAGCAAAAAAAACACAGCTAGGAGACAGACCTTTTTGTTTGACAATTCATATAAAGAGAACCGATGTAGAAACTGGTGTAGTGGACTTCTAGTTGAATTTACTTGTTGAATATACACATGAGTATACTATGTATTTGTACATTTGGAGGGAATTGCGCGTGTAAGGGAAACATGCTGCGAAGTCTATGGCAGTACCGACCGCAGAAAGACGGCCAGTACAGGTCTACATAGCTGAAACTTGTGACTGGACACAGATCATTTTATTCGTTTCTTGCTTGTCATTGCAGCTGATTAAGCTTAATTCCAAACCTTCTCTCCGGCGTATATCGAGAAGAAGTTTCTCAAGAGTGAAAAGATGGCTATCTTGCACGTCTAGGGACAGTGTTCGACATGCAACGGCTAGCTTGAGGACATAGTCATCATTGCGTCCGCTGAAGAAAATCATGTGAGCAACCATGTAAAGGCAATGCAACTTCATAAACTAACCTAGGTCCTTCACAGGTAAAGATATACTCTGCCAGGTCCTTGAGGCTTTTCGAAGGCCCAACAAATGCTTCATTGTCGGGCAGGCCAACATATATCAACACGTCTGTCAATGCGACGACCTCTTCGCCATTCTCGTCCTTCCGATAAACGTTGACACTTTGAGCAGTGTAACCATTTTGCTCTCGGTGGTCAAGATATCTCCGCACCTCGTGGCTCTTTTTCGGATCAATATGCCAAGCGACACCCCACACAATATCGCCTTCCGGTGGATCATCATTGGAGATTAGGGAATGCCACTGTGATGCACATACCAGCGTGGCAACACGGCCAGGCTTGGCGAGAGTCCCACGATGATCATTGGATGATTGCGCAAAGCGTCGCGCATACCCTTTGATGTACCCGACTGTCCTTCCTATTGTGTGTGGTGGAGGCTTAAAAATCAAACTGCCATATCCAAAAACTACTGAGACGCCATCTAATGTGTATGGTCGGCATCTGCAAAGAATGTTAGCATCAGCACAAGTACATCCTGTAGCACGTACCTTGAAGATGAGCGATCCATCGCCGCTGCACCAGGTAATGGGCTAATAGAAATTGGGACTGCAAGAGACGTTAATGTTAATATTTATTGCACCTTTGGACTGTACATTTTCTACGTACGAGATGGACGGATTCGATCCTGATAAGCGTCCCAACCTGCTTTGCGATATCGTTCACACTGTTGTCGCACCGTGTCAGCAGCTTGCTTCCGAGCATCTTCATCTCCTTGCACAACTTTTTCATTAAGCATGGAGCTGTAGATACCACGACCTACGATGATCACATCACTACCGTTGGCCTTCACAGCTTGATCTGGTGTCTGATACTGCTGACCCATACTGTCGCCTTTTGCTTCCAAACCAATACCAGGCGTCAAGACCAGAAAGTCTCTACCACTGTTGCTGGCATACTTTTCGTCAACTCGGCTTGTGGCAATGAAACCAATGACATATCCATCGTCATCTTTAATCGATTCTTCGACACAGGCCTTGCTATAGTCTCCTTTGGCCAGTGTGCCCGCGCTGCTCATCTCAGCAAGCAGAAGCAGAGCTCGACCAAGGGGTTGACCGACCTTTTTGAGCCCAGAAATGATTCCTGGGCCAGGTACAAGATGGGCATTTGTGATGTGCGACCACGAGGCAATCTTGTGTACACCGGAAGAGTACTGGAGCGAGACAGTATTTCCGATATCAGCAAACTTGCGATCCTCAAAAATCAAGAAATCGTCTCGCTGACTCAATTGTGTCAACTGATCAACGAGATCTTGGTCAAAGTCTTCTATGATATCTATGTGCGTCTTTTACAATGTGAGAAAGCCATGAATTGTCTCATCAAACCACTTACCTTAATGAGAGCAACATCTTTCCCTACTGCATCTACTATTGCCAGGACATCTCGCTTTCGTGTGACGTCAACGCTTACACAGAGGTTTGTTTGTTTTCGATCCATAATGCGCAGTAACGCTTTCGCTGTTGCATTCTTGAAATTTGCTTCTCTTGCACCGTAAGTTTGTTGAGTAAAGCGGTTCTCAACGTTACTCGAGCTCGCCATGATAGTGTTGCAAGTGAGATAGGATACAGAAGCAAGATTGACCGACTGGTTACGCACACGCTTGAGATTTAAACGACTTACGATTTCGTCGACCTTTCCTAGAATTGCACCACTAGAAATCGCCGAAGGCAGAATTTCAGTGTTTCCGAAGAAAGTTCGTTGATTCACGCGGAGGCGTGCCAATCAATAAACACGAAAGCATTCTCGATTTTCGCCATTGATGCTGTGCATGATGTGCTTTGCGTACTATTTTGCTTGATCTTGCAAGACACCTGCGTGGAGATGATGGCAGGCATGTCATTAAAGAATAAGTCTCACTCAACCGCATGCAGGTAGCATCTTGTCTATGCGGGGTAGGCCATGATTATCCGTCTCAGTTCAGACGAAGGACCACGTAGCACGTGACATCATGAACTGGATAGCATCGCGGATCAGACCAACAGTGTAACACGCGCCAAAATTGTGACCCTAAAACAAGCACACTTAATTGACCCATCTCTTGTTGGGCACCCTCGCGCACCTACAGAGCACTACTACCACCCCAAATCAGTCTTATAGTGATCATAAAGAGGGGCTTTACAGTCACAAAACCAAGATGTCGGGAAACGTCAAAGTAGTATCTCGGTGCGTATCAAATGGACGAAGAGGACGCATCTAACATGAGTTTTCCTGTAGGTTTCGTCCGCCGAACGCATTAGAGCTTCGTGAAGGTGGAGAAATCATTGTGGATTTCACCGGCCCACTAGACTCAGACGTTCAAACAAATGTCAAGGTCAAAGGAGGTCCAGCCGATAATTTCACTTATGACAAAGTATTTCCAATGGACACTCACCAGAAAGACGTTTTCGAATACGGCATTAAAGAGACTGTGGAAGGTATGTAGTATACGAAGACTTGTGGCTCATCTCAATTCACAATGACTCACCTAGATGTTCTCAACGGGTATAATGGAACAATATTTGCGTACGGTCAGACCGGTTCTGGGAAAACGTACACAATGATGGTGAGTGCTTCACTCTCTCTCTTGATCTGACGTTCTCACAATATACGTTCAGGGTTCGGACATTGATGACGATACACAGAAGGGTATTATACCTAGAATCACTGAACAGATATTCGACAGTATCTTATCGTCACCTCCTAACTTGGAGTATCTCGTCAAAGTCTCATACATGGAAATTTACATGGAGAAAATCCGTGACCTTTTAGCTCGTGAGTATCAATCTTACCTTCGTACAATGGACTCAACATTTGATCGTTTACAGCACAAAATGACAATCTGCAAATTCATGAAGAGAAAAGTCGAGGAGTCTATGTCAAAGGGCTCTCTGACTTTTACGTTGGAGACCAGAATGATGTCTACGACATTATGAAGCAGGGTAGTATGGCTAGAGCTGTCTCCTCCACGAATATGAACGCAGAATCGTCTCGGTCACATTCCATCTTTCTCATCTCCATTCAAGTACGAAATACGGAAACAGGAACACAAAAGCTTGGAAACTTATACCTTGTCGATTTGGCAGGATCTGAGAAAGTCGGAAAGACTGGAGCAAGTGGGCAGACGCTTGAAGAAGCAAAGAAAATTAACAAGAGCCTCAGTGCACTTGGCATGGTCATTAATGCCTTGACAGATGGGAAGTCTTCCCACATCCCTTACCGGGACTCCAAGCTTACCAGAATCTTGCAAGAGTCTCTTGGAGGAAATTCTCGCACTACACTGATCATTAATTGTTCCCCTTGTCAATACAATGTAGACGAGACAATTTCGACCCTTCGATTCGGTGTGCGTGCCAAGTCCATCAAGAACAAAGCTCGGATTAATGCTGAATTGAGCCCTGCGGAGTTGAAAGCACTTTTGAAGCGTGCGCAGGCAGATGCGGGCAGGTACCAGAATTACATTGCCAACCTCGAAGCAGAGATCAAGATATGGAGAGCAGGGGGCAAAGTGCCCGAAGGAGAGTGGGCTGACATGAACAAAGTAGCTTCCAGTATAGCTGCTGCTGGAGATGGTGGTGCATCATCTTTGAAAGCACAATTGCAGACACGCCCACAGACACCAGCAGTAGAGGGCCTTCGCGAACTTAATTCCAGGCCAGAAACACCTACAGCAGTTTCCCTGGACAAAGATGAGCGAGAAGAATTCCTACGTCGTGAAAACGAGCTCGCTGATCAAGTGGCCGAGAAGGAAGCCTCTCTGAAAAAGGTGGAAGAAGCTTTACGAACCGCTAGAGATGAGCTTGGATTTTACAGGGAGCAAGAAGCTACTTTAGGGAAAGAAAATAAAACCATATCGAGTGAGCTCAATGAGGTCAAACTGCAGCTTGAGCGCGTAAATTATGAGCACAGAGAGGCCGGTATTACGATGGATATCCTCAAGGAGCAAAATAACGATCTCACACAGGAAATTGAAGAGCTTCGCAAAGGTCTCACGACATCTGCCAAAGAAGCAGGAGCAGGTGAAGATCCTAGTCATGAAGAGAAACAGCGGAAGAAGTCAGAACGGATGGCCAAAATGATGGCAGATTTCAATGCTGGCATAGTCTCCGAGAAAGAAGAGCAAATCCGAGCAAGTCTTGCGAAACTCGACAATGCTTCGGAAGGCGGGTTGAGCCAGGATGACATTAGCACATTACGAGAACAACTTCTGGAAAGTCAAACGCTCGTCCGTGAGCAGACTGACCAAGTCCGACAGGCCATGGAAGAGAATGACCGCCTTGCATCGCGAAAAGATGAGATGGAAGCAAGACTCGCTACGCTTGAAGCAGAATATGAAGAGCTATTAGACAAGCACATTGCTGAAGAGGGAAGTAACGGGCATGAGCTTAATGAAGGTGCCATTGCGGATTTACGGAACAAACTCGAAGCACAATATGGCGTCAAACGGGATGCGCAGCAATCTGAAATTTCTGATCTACGTAAGCAAAT
Source organism: Meruliopsis variegata (assembly GCA_037044235.1). Lineage (NCBI taxonomy): Eukaryota > Fungi > Basidiomycota > Agaricomycetes > Polyporales > Irpicaceae > Meruliopsis > Meruliopsis variegata. Next base: position 1,647,814 of record JAWLTJ010000001.1, read on the forward strand.
TGAACTAAAGACGAAAGAGACCATGAGTCTACAGGCTGCCAATGAGAGCCTCAAGGGTGCCAACGAAGAGCTGAAACGTGCATTTAGCGTGACAACAGCAAGCATCGAGGGAGGTCGAAATCTTGCGGAAAGCGCTCGTGAAATGGAGCGTGTGCGGAAGTCAATGGCTGGCCAATTGTCCGAGTTTGATGCGATGAAGAAGAGTCTCATGAGAGATTTGCAAAATCGCTGCGAAAAGGTTGTGGAGCTTGAAATTTCGCTTGACGAGTCTCGTGAGCAATACAACAATGTAGTCAGGGCAAGCAACTCGAAAGCACAGCAGAAGAAGATGGCTTTCTTAGAACGAAATCTAGAGCAATTGACGGCCGTACAAAAGCAGCTCGTGGAGCAGAATGCTAGTTTGAAAAAGGAAGTCGCGATCGCTGAGCGTAAATTGTTGGCACGCAATGACCGCATCAAAGGATTGGAGCACAGCCTCGTGGAGTCGCAAGCGAAGTTCGATGCCATGAACCGCAAGTATGATGAGCAACTCCGCAGCATCAAGGATCGCTTATCACAAGCAAATGAGCTGAAGAACAATAATGCCGGAATGGGCTTTAGTCTCGCCAGTCGCATTGCAAAACCGTTGCGAGGTGGCGGCGGCCCTGCAAATGCTTCTCCAAGCGCCGCTTTGCCCCTCCGTGGTGGTGGTGCGGCAACAGCCCCCTTAGCTGATTCGCATTCTGCGACAGCCGCACTCGCACCACAAGGAGAGTGAGTACGGCCTCTGTCCATCTTAACTATCACACTGACAACGCCTCTGTAGTGCACGCAGCCGATCCAACTGGTTCTTCTCGTCAGCAAAGTAGTGCTTAGACGATAATCTCGTTTCATTCTTTCATCTTATGCCTTTTTGTGACTGGCACCGATAAACTCCCTGTATACCATAATCAATGTTCGTACTATTCATGGCGTCACTGAAGATTTTCGATTTCATTGACTACAATTCAATGAGAAAGCGGCAGTTTTATGCATAGTACAGCGGTAAAGATCGAATGTGAAAAGTCTACTTGCTGTAAGACCAGACATTCTTCAGAACTATAGAAAAACGGTTAGTTTCACAGAGGTCTGACACTCGAAAGCCCATTGTTGCCTAGCACACGAGTTCTTATTCCGCTGTTCTTATTCTTCGCCCTATATAAATAATGGAATCCTGCCATCGACACAAATGCACCGAAGTGCCGTCAACCGCAGACTGTCTAGAGCGGTGCGTGACGGAAAAGACTCGAGGCTTAGGCAAACAAATCTGATACTCACGGCCTTCATTTTGTGCCAAGCGGTTCAAGCTGTCATCGCTTTCACCCTGTGTACGAACGAAACCACTGAGAGGGAAGTGTGTGTTGCTGCCAATGATGATCTTGCCGTTCTCATCTACGTTTGCAACAGAAATCTGCACAGAGCTGTGGTCTTTTGCCTCAATGAGACGACCAGTGGCAGCGCACTTGCGAGGAACATAGAGGTCTACGAGGTCTCCCTAGCAATCCGAGTAACTCAATCAATATTCTCACGACTGGGAGCCCTATACACTTACGCGATCGTTCTCCATAGTGAATGGTTGTAAGAGATTTGGCGGAAGGTGGACCTCATTCTGGCAAGAACGCGCCTGCGGAAGTTCTAGTGAAATGAACAGACCACGTGGCAAACTTTTCAAGATATAAGCACGTGTCTATTGAATTACGTTTCTGTACGAAAAGATGTATACTATATTACGTCCGCAAAAGGAAAAAGGCACTACTACAAAACTTATATTATATTGTTGTCGCTTTCTGATACGTCCTCCTGGCTGACTGTTTTATGTCTTTCCACAAATTAACTGGAGGACCCTTGGCAGCCCTCCAAGTACCCTTTATGGGTTTCATTGTAGCTTTCCATGTGTGCTGCAATGGTGCCTTAGCAGAATTCATAAATTTACCAATAGGGCTTCTGACGTTCTTCCCTGTGGCACCTACCATTCGTGCCACCAGTGATGCAGACGAAGCGAATGGCCTTTTTATCTGTCGAGACAGTTTTGAAATTGGTCTGCGCACGGCTTTCCAAGCGGCTCGCAGTTTTGTAAAGAGTTTCGCTATCACAATGTTAGATTTACTTATCGCTGCATTGGTGTATTTTCTGCCGATGAAAGCAGCCGTCCGTGTAACCTTCGGCAAGTTTGGAATGTGAGTGGGGACCGTCCCACGGCGCTCCAAGAAGTTTGCAGGAGAGTCTATGATGTCCGGTTCGTTCTGGTCACATGTCATATGCCCCATAGTTGAATCACTAATAGGTAATGAGGACACTACAGCGCAAAGAATCGATATCACAAGTACATAGAAAGGTCTCATTCTGATGGCAAGAGAGGTTAAGAAAAAGAAACTTCATTACAAGCTTCGGCTTCTTAAGAAGTTCAGTTTTCAGTCCTTCCCGTGTGCTTCTGAGACGTCATCTTTTGTAAGCCCCGCGCATGCTGCATTGCATCTATGTGTGTGGCAGTGAAGATATCCGAGGCTGTTCAATTTTTGAAGTAGTGAACGTTCCGAATCTCTGGAGATATCCAGATGATGGAATTACGGTACCCCCATCTGTTTCACTCATCCTCGCTTTCTTCATTACTGGACTGGCTGCTCTCATTGTCATTTTGCAGAGTCTGTAGCTTACTGTGCGGAATTTTGCGAGTAAATCTTGACTTTTCTTTCTGGCTTGCATGGCCTGCTACATGTTTCCAATGACTTTTAGAAGTTTTACTATCTATCTCCTTATTTCGAAATTCTTCCTTCTCTTCCGACTCTCGCCTAAGCCTCTCAAACTCAAAAGCAAGGTGAACTTTTAACTCATTGTCTTTTTCCAGGCCTAAAAAGTTGTTTTCAAATAATCGGCTCCAGAGAGTACGGTCGTGGCGAATGGCATCCCACGCTACCGATTTTTCTGTGAATAATTTCTGGAGATCATTAGCTGCGTCTGATCTGTGCACCTTTCTCACGAACCAGAGAAATTCCACGAATAACATGAAGGAAATGAAGTACCATAAAGGTTGATTGTAGTATTCTTCGATACATGTCATTCGTTTTGTAAAGATCCATTCCGTTCCATTCATATTATACTACGTACTGAGGACAAATATGGTGTGGCTTTCGTGCATCCCCGAACGCGCCAAAAATACGCGGCGCACTGACGCCCGATTGTGTAACATCGTATCGCCAACTTCCACAGACGCATCACTGCCTTGCGATGTCTTCAAGGCGAACAGCAGGAGCCAGCAGCACAGCAAGTTCCCGAAGAGAGAGCTCGGTCCCGAATGTATCACAGCCTTCGTCGACAAGATCTTCTCCATCTCTTGCTAGAGAAGGTAATGCGTCCTCTTTAGATGTTCTGAACAACACTAACCATTCGACTATGCAGACCATGAGCAAGACAGGGATACATCAGTAGATGTTTCTTTCATTGGGAAAAGGCCGTTGTTGGATATCTGTTTTCTACACGCTATATCCACTCATCGACCATTAGGGCCTCACAAGCACTTCAACGTATTACCGGTCCTGCTCGAAATGGATCGAGCAATGCGACAGCTGGAAGCAGGTTATCGAGATGGTGTAGACCAAGGCGACGATGAAGACGTGTCGGGCAACGAAAGCGATCGCTCCGATTCGCCCCGGCATGCCAGAAGGCCTTCCAAGCAAAGAACGATCAAGCGAGAGGACGGAGAGTTTTTGGAGCCAAACGATACTCTTCTAACTATGGATATGATTTGGCAACGGTTCGAAGAACTTTTCGATGTTCGCGGTCTGGAGGAACTGGTAAGTTTTCTTGCTTTCTTGAATGAAACTGTACACTAATACACATGGTGGCTTTCAGGAGGAGCAGGCTATAGATGGAGATGAGCATTCTCCATTTCATAGTACACCTGCAAGAGCAAATCTCTTGAGGGAAGCTCAAAGGATCTTCGCAGAATCTTCGTTGAAAGCATCTAATGTGTTTGGTTTTGGGGAAAGTGTTTGGAAGATCCCTAAATCCAACAAGCCTTCCAAAAATACTGGAAACATACGTGGGAAGCGAAAAGTAGATGGGAAGCCAGTTCATGAGGAGAACGTCGAAGAAGACGAGGTTGAGGAAGATGTAGACTTTGTGGACTTTCAACTAGGTCCCTGGGAAGACTTTGAGTCTCTCATTGCGCCGCGTCGAAGTCACAGTGCAGGCAGTGGCAGTGACAGTGATGAAGAGCTGAGCGATCTGAGTGACGAAAACATAAATTCATCTGGTGATACAGCAAAACACCCCAGTCAACAAATAAGAGGAAAAGCGGAGGATGATGGTGGAGGAAGAGAGCATTCGTCTTCGCTCGAAGAGATTAGCGATGATGACCAACAAGAAAGAAGTTTGAATGGCGATGGTGATGAAGAAGGTCGACCGAATAAGCGTGCCAATGCGTCCAGCTCTTCGAAAAAGGGTACGAAGCGTGCAAATGCTTCTTCGAGCGGACGAAGTGGGTCAAAAGGTTCAAGTTCGGCTGTTCCGCGGCGATCTACGCGGCGATAAGGCTTCTAATGTAGAAGAGCAATTGTACATTGAAATCATTTTCCTATGCTGATACACGGTGCTAGTACAAATCACGACCTTTCCGTGTGTGTAGACTATGAAGGGCCTGATACTTGAAAAACTGAAGAAATACCGCTTAGACTCTTCACCATAGCTACATGCCAGGGAAGATTGGCACATTCGGGTTCCAGTAAAAATGCGCGTTGCCTAGAAATGAGCTCCAAAGAGTGGAAGCTATTCAGGATTCGGCTCATGCGAGCATGGAGAATCCCTGAGATAGAGTCATTCGGCATTTGTGCTGTCTTGTCACTGTTCGGCCGATCGCTTTCTCCTGTCTGACTGGCACATCTGTAGACCTGAAGAATGTGAATCCATAGATGATGGGGGGTTGTAGCAGGGGTGGCGAATACTGGATCATTATGTATTGTCGAAGAGGCCAAGGTTTCCACTCTTGTAGACATACTACCATTCCATCCGAGTGGGACGCTTAGGTACAAAGCGCTGCATAGGGGTGTAAGAATCTCTGAGTCCTCGGAGCTTGAGCACGGTAGCACTGTGCGGTTTGGGGAATAGATTGCATATTGGATTTTGGAGGCATCAAGGCATAGATTTGAATTAGAGCCATGAATTGGATGCGATACGACTGAATCTTCGCCATGACCATCAAGAGGTGAGATAAGCCCCAGAGGGGAATTTTCATCAATGCACGACAACGTGACATCCAATGCATAGATACTATCCAGCACGGTCTTGTCCAACTTCTGAGACCACGCCATGACTTCGTCAAGGTGCATCGGCGACTGTTTGCATATGACAATGTGCCACTTTACTCGCACCTGATGTGCATATTGCACGACTTGACTCCAAATACGTTCAAGCTCTTGAGGAAGCTCAAGATTTTCTCGTGTCCATCCAGTGACATTATGTTCTTGTGCTCTTTCATCGATGATGGCAAGAAAAGACGTCCCTCCAATGTGCTTAGCTGATTTGTATCCAACATGTAGAAGTAGCCCCCTATCAAGCAGATTACTTGATTCCCTTTCCTGATCGAGTGTAAAACAATCGTCCATCGATTCTGCTAAGAAGGCATCACTTTGGGAAACGGTGAAAGAGGGATGATGAACGTCTTTTGCATAGAGTGTGAATCGTGGTAAATGCACCTCAGTGTTATAATATGGGCTCACAGAGACTTGCATTGAGTTGTAGAGTGAGGTCGCAAAATGCATCGCGTCTGTCAGCGCATTGTCAAACGTCAGTCCTGAGTTGTGGACCAAATCCCAGGATATAGGCCTTACAAGGATATGTTTGTCGTGCCCTTCCAGCCGCTCTTTCGCAAGAGAGCGCAAGGAGCTTTCCAACATGGAAAAGGCCCTGTACGGGGTCGGTCGCCTTGGTTCTCCAATGCTATAGAGAACAACGTGCTTCCCAGCAGATAATGCAGCAGAGAAACGAGTGAAGAGCGATTCGAGTGTGTCTACCCATTGATCTGACTTCAGAGATATAGCCTGCAGAAACTGAGCCAGTCCTGCATGTCGAGAACCGCCAATGCTTAGAAAGCTTTCGTCTGCAAGCACGTGTGTTCCTAATCCCTTCGTGGAGAAGGCATCACCGATTGCACCAAACCAAGATCTTACTGCTTTTTCAGTCGTTGCAGAGAGAACACCTCCATGTAACACAAATGCAACAACATGCTTATACCCACTCACAGAATGCAAGTGAAGCTTGTCCCAAAATGCCAGAGCTGTCGGTTTCATTTTTGTAACTTGACCTTGACACCCAACAACAATATTGGGAGGCTCCAAGACCTGAGGTTGCATAGAAGTGTCTGACGATTGACCAAAGATTGTTCCAAGATGGGCCGAATCTAGAAATCCAGCCACAGGTGAGAACAAGTGAGCGCCGCCCTGTTTTGATAATTCCTTGACGTACGCGACAGCGCAATGATGCACGCGAGCATCGCTTCTCAAGAAAGGATACTCGGAGAATTGACAGATCATTGCTTGAAGCTGATTGTCATTTTTTCTTATCGATCCATGCATTACAGAATCTTCGAGTGTATATTCTTTACTTTGCACGATTCCGATGGCCCTTTTGAGGAATTCCGTTCGTTCTATCAGAAGACTCTCATCTTCTTGAGTTATTTCGTCGCTCGATACTGACTCATTGTCATCACTATCATTTTCCATGAGCGAGCTCTGGTCGCTCAGGGTTCCTTCTTCTGTCGCTTCTGATCCTTCTTCATCTTGACCAAAAGCCCGTAACCGAGCTTTTTGTAGCTTTGCCATACTAGGAGCACCACTGGGATGCAATAAGCGACGACCTGATTCTGTCGCCTTTGATGCAAGGCGGCTACGGTGTCTCTGCACACTATGGCTGTTTGCATCCTTTTGGTCATGCCCTTTCTTTCGACCTGAGGGCGGCAAAGGCATGGCAAATTTGCCTTGTTCGTACTTCAAAGGGATTTCACGGCGGTTTCGTTGTATCCAGCCATGCGACTCTCTAGGGCTTAGAATGTTTTGGTCATAATTGCTTGCCAAATGGGAAGATGATTGATCCGAAGTTCCATGAATATGATGAACTGACGGGTCTCCTGTTTGATAAAATCCATGATCGACTTCTCCTTCAATAGCAACTTGTGCGTCAACTAGATCATTGTATGGAGAGAAAGGCGTTCGTGGTGTCTTACCACTCACCCCTCCTACAGTGGGTGAACTAGTGCTGAAAGAGCCTGGAGTGAATCCAGGAAGAGATGGAGGGTCCACTATTGCAGCATAATTTGTTGCGTGGTCTTCTACTGCTGTCGAAACAGTCGTTGAAGGGAGATGAGTTTCCTTCATTTGCATGTCTGGTTCTGGTCCTTGTATGTCTTCGTCAAATGCCGCAAATGAGACACCAGCATCATCAAAAAATGAAAAGTCGTCTTCTGTCACAAGCCCGAAGCCATTATCCTCAAGGCCGTCTCGGCTGCGGGGGGGTGGGTTCATCTGCACATCTTCGCTTTCGTTGAATCCAAGAGAGCCCCAGAGATCTAGATCTTCTTTTTCTTTCATGGAAACAGGATGAACCCCTTTCAGCAAGTCAGGCTCAGCAGAGGACTTGAGTAAATTCTGCGACCCTATATCTACTATCTGTGATGACTTGGACCCATGGCTTTCGCTGTGCACTGTCTTGGAAGGCGAGCTGGCTTCCACAATTCCCTCTGCACTGCTCCCCTCAGCATCGTCTTGTATACCCATTGTCAAAGGCTGCTCGTCGTTCCGGTCTTCCAATTCGGACTTCGGTGTGAGGGTATCATCCCAAAGACCATCACTAACAAGGTGTAATGCTTTTCCTGTCGCATTTTCAAGATTTAGACTTGACTTTTGTTTTGCAACGTCTACACGAGAAGAATGTGAAGATGCTGTGAAACATAACCGCAATGGCCATACAAATATGGTGTTATTAGAGTCTTCACAAATAATCCATTCGTCGCTTAGTCCAGCTGTGCTGGCGCCACGAATCTTGAGAAGATTTAGGAACTTGTCTTGGATGGTGCGAAGATAATTAATGTGCGACGAAGGTCTATCTTCACCATCAACGTGGAGAGACCCAATGTAGGAGAGAAATGATGCCTGCGTACCTATAGGTGCAAGAAAAATCTGGGTACCTTTTTTTTCATCTGGCTGAACCTCCCGGTTGCAGCCAAGGTCTCGGGGATAAGTCGAGATATAAACGTTTCCATTTCCATCCATAAAGCTTCGTAAAGCGAAATGGTGGATGGATTCGCCCGGCGGATTCACAAACTGCCCAGATGACTCCTTCGGAGCCTCTTGCAGTACTACGCCTCGTCCGAATCTTGTCATACACCTGTGTTTCCACGTAAAATCCCAAAACAGATCCTCTGATGGGTGCTCTGGATCGTTTCCTGATGCATTTTCGGAATTATTTCCTATTAGGGCACCTTCTTCGTCATCATCCATTAACGTGTCATTTTGTATTGCCCCTACATTCCTTGCATCTTTACTAGACAGGGTCGAGAGGGTCGAGAAGTTGGGAAGGCAATTGCTAAGAATGTGATTCCATGTCCACCTGTCTAGAAAATGGTTGTCCAAAGATCTAAAAAACATCTTGAGAGGTTCTTGTACTTCTGATCTTGGGGTTAACAGCGTAGGATCATTGAGTTCAAGGCCAATTGGATTTTTATATGCTTCAGATAGGCGGAAACTTCCCTTTGAGTAAACAAATTTGGCTCTTTTCAAATCGGCCTGAACTTTTAAGAGCGTTTTTGGCACATCGTGGTCTTGTATAGTGAAGAACCAGAAGCCTCGTTTGGACTGGGATTTATTGCTGGTAAATGCATCAGTCTGATCGGTGTGTCTGCTTCTTGCGCATCTTTGTAAGACCCAAAGACCAGTCTTTTGACAGGTTTGCAAGACATGTCCTTTCAAACAACTGTCCAGAATTGGCTTCTCGAAACCTTTCTGCCTAGTGCTTTCAAATACATCAAAAGAGCATTGCAATAGTGATTCCTGAGATTGCAAGACAACTTCATCGTGCAAGGAGACGTTTAAGTCTTGTCCAGTTTCTTGAGGCGATCGATATTCCTGCCAATGTATAATAGAGCTTCTGTCAATGGGAAGCTGGGCCCAAGGAATTCTTGTACGGTTGTTGATATGGTCAGGAAGGCCGAAGGGAATTGACGACGGACCAGCGACGGAACCATCGGAGAATCGTGAAGGTCTTTGGGAGGGCTTCGTGATCGACGACATGATGGAAGAAGAGGAGGGCTTAGCAATATGTCTCTACGCAGCCTTTACGTATACTTCATACATCGATGGTCTTTTCTGGTCATGAGTGCAGGACGTTATTGCGTTGTTCTGGCAGTCGTGTGTAGTTAGATTCAGGGCTGATGACTCTTGCTGTGTATTATGATCCATGCACGGTCGGGCAACACGGGTGTGTAAGAATCGGACATTTCGGTTTCCATGTGATACGCTAGTATTACAGCCTTGCGTCTGAAATAAGCTCGTAATACATCCATTGCAATAGTGCAATATGAGAAAAAAAACAAAAGATTCTTCATTCTGGTAATCAAGAGATAATATTTGTCTGCTTGCTTCAGCTGCAAAGCCATGCTCCGGCAATAATGCCTAGTTATCATGAGTGTATTGCCATGTGTGAATCATTGGTACGTGCGCATAATTTTGAAGGTTGGGATCGTGCTCCTACATGTTCGCGCGAACAACTACCAAATACCGGCAACCTCGCCAATGAAGTGACGAGCTACGCTTGCCATGGGAGATGCAAGAAACCTTGTAGAGAGCTACCTCGAGACTCCTTCTGCTAAGAGGCGCCAGGTTAATTCTTCAAACGATGGAGGATCATCATCCATTCAGGCAGATGCGATTTTACGAACTATTGCGCTCGAATCATATGCCCATCTTTCTGCAGAGCAAGGCACCAACTTGGGTTGTGCGATTATTTCAGATCTTGTGAGCACAGATTGTAGCTGGTCTGGTTCTAGTAAGCGTTACCTTGTCGCCGTAACATTGACTGACTTCCTCTTCTCCAGCTCGATTGTGCGCTATCCGTGCTCTCAAGGAGCTGTCCAGGCTCCCTGGACCTAGTAGGTCATTCTCAAAAGCCGAAGTAAGCCATGATATTTTGTCAATAGAAACTTGCTAACAGCTAGTAAGATCGTTCATGCTTTAGTCACCTTGGCTGGGGGCTACGAAAATTACAATAAGAGCTTGCGCGCACCAGACGTTACAGCGGATGAACAACATGACCTTCTTCTAAAGACGCTAAACAATGTCCTCCTCCAACACGAAGAGGCTCGAACACACTTCTGTTCAACTTCCGAAGGAGTTTGTACATCACTCAGAATACTCTCTCACGCTGGCAGCACAAGCGCGATATTTCTGGCAGCACGACTCTTGTTTTTTGCGACGTTAGTGGAGAGTCGCTTGATCAGAGATGCTGTAGAGAAATGGGATGCCGTTAGTATTTTTGTCAAGGTAAGCAGTAGTTGAAAAGAGGTTACTTTTGGAGTTACGAACCTTCCTGCAGACACTGGAAAGCCTATTGAAGACGGAAAAGCAGCTCCCGGAAGTCGAGTCAGCGATCACTGAGTTAGAGAAGGCCTTCTTCAACATAAGTCTGTACTATCCAAGACTAGCACATGGAACTAGCAATGGTCGAGCTATCCTTGGTGAAGAGTTTCACGATGCTTTATTGCCGTATGTATTCTTGGTAATGCCTAAGGGGTCCGAACACTAATCAAGACATAGTTTTCTAGGACCAACTATTAAGATTCTAACACAAAAAGAAAGACAAGCATCTGCAAGACTAATTTCACCGTACAGTAATGCAATATCTGTGCTTCTGAATTTTCCTGTAAAGCCTTACAAAGGTATTTGGTCGGAAGATAATCCTTATGGAGCAGAAGACAGCACCAGCAGCAGCGATTCACAATATTCGTCCACACCAAGCACAAGTACTATATCCACAGACAGAGCCATTCGTGCTGCAACAAAAGTTTTTCGAAGGGTATCCACAAAAGACAAAATGAAGCAAGGAAAAGTATCTGGCCCTCCTGTGCTTGGAGTCTTAATGAAGCTTTTAGATACAACTTGTCGAAAGTATTTCGCTTCTCATGATGTAGATGACGGATCAGCCAGCGCAAAAGCTTTATGTGACGGGTTAGAAGTTGAAGTATCACTGGAGCCAGCTCTTCTTCTTTTGCGAAAGCTAAGCCATGAAGTACCGGCGTACCGTCAGACCATAAAGAGTCAAGTCTTACCGCTAGACATGTGAGTGTCCTCTCATTAGACGAAACGGAGAGACCTGATACATATACAAAGTGACCGATCAGTGGGATTGAATGAACGCAATGATTTTTTGGGCATATTGATACGTTTGATGTCTTCAATTTCTTTCCCCCGATTAGCTCGAGCTAGCGGCGAGCTCTTGATGAGTCTATGTGGTGGAGAAGCCGAGCAGATGGTTGCAGAAATCGGATATGGTCCTTGCGCAGGCTTTCTCGTAAACACTGGCCAGAGTCATGTGCTTCCAAAGCAACACATGCCTGCTGGAGAAGGCAGCACAAGGCCATCACAGAAGATTGTGGATCCGATCACTGGCAAAAGCCTACCATCGTTTGAAGACATGAAGAAACAAGACATGAAAGATGGTGTGGAAGAAATGACGGAAGAAGAAAAAGAAGCAGAAGCAGAGCGGCTCTTTACATTATTCGATCGCATGGAGAAAAATGGGATTGTGAAGTTGGGCCATCATCCCATACAGCAAGCTGTAGAGAGCGGTAAAATACAAGACATCGACGAAGAGTTTGCTTCAATGCAAGCATCGAAAGAGCTTGAAGAGGATAAAGAAGTCGAAACAACGGTGGAAAGAGAGATGAAAGCCTTTCGTGAGAAAAATAAACGGCGCAATTTCTAAAGTAGACATGCATCTCATTACCATACCCTCTATATGTTTTATCGTCACTGGTACATGGTCACGTTGTGGTGTATCATAGGCATTTTATATGAAAACCAGTTGATTCTACTCTTGCTCTGAATGATCCTCGTCCTCGTCCTCTCCCTCTTGCGTCCTTGTTGGTGCACCCCATAGTCGATCCATCACACTACGCACGATGTTCCATCTGCCTGAATTTTGTTCATCTTGTGGCCCTTGTTCATCTGAGGGTAGATCAAGAGCGCCAGGCATTGCATCTGAGATCTGTTGCTGCATTGCCAATAGTTCTTCCATCGCTGCTTGTCTCTCTTCGTCCCCTACGTCGCCCATGCCTTCATCTGTGGCTCGATTGCCTCGAACACCTTGGATGGCATTCATGAGGCGCTCCATGATGCCTGCTGTGGCTGCTTCGTCGTATGCTACCTCTCGGGCTTCCCCATACATTGTAGACCCAAAGTACTCATCATCAAACGTTGTAGCTCCCTCTGGAGGTAGAGGGTCGAAAGTATTTAACGCGGCGCTATCAGAGGTCACGCTTTTTGGGACCAGGCCGATCAGAATCTGACGAAGTGAATCTGGAATATCAGAGACAAGGATATGGCGATAAATCGAATGAACAGCATCGAGGTTTGAGGGTTCAGGACGATTCCACTCCCCGTTCTCCCAGGAAGAAAGTAGAATTGGCCAACAGCGTTGCAGTGTTGTGGCGAGCCATTTAGCTCTTCGAGATTCTCTCCACAAGCTTTCCGACCTTGCCACGTATATTTGAGCTAGAATCTGAGGAATTGAGCCATGTTCACTGCCATCGCCTTCAGAAGAAAATATCGGGTGATTTGCTTGAACTTCACCAGGAATTGCTTGGCCTATCTTCTCGAGTAAAGGGAAAACAACCTGGGGGTGGCGTGCGATGGCTTGACGAAGTGCAGCATCACTATCGCCTTGAGAATTCAATGAATTCTTTCCTTCCTCTTCCAAATGGCGCAATGCCAAGGCTCGGGCGTATGAAAGACCCGGGTACCATGCTAGAGCGCGTATGCCTGTGCCGACACCTTGGCCAGCTGTATTTTCATTTTCATCAAAAGGAGTTGATCCGCTGACAATGGGAACATCATTTTGCACAGCTTCTGCCTGGAGTGCAGATTCAAGTTTATCCAGAAGGTCGATGAACCAACTAAACTGGCGACTTTTGATACCAAGGAAGTCCATCCAAAGAAGCACACCGTGATGATCACTGACTGGATCAAGGCCAAGGATAAGCTTCGTCCATTCTAAAGCGGTCCTCCAAGTACCTCGTCGGCCCAAGAAATTTACATTACGATGGCTTGCTAGCCAAAAGCCCCTGTCCTCGATCCGATTGAAGTGGAGCAAAGGAGGTCCAAGAGGCGAAAGAAGGCTGGAGGTGAATATAGGTGCAGCTGTGCGCTCGAAAGCGAACAGTGCTCGAGCATTGAAATCTGACGCTTGTCCCAGATCACCTTGGTGGCGTGAAAGGTCAGAAAGCTGTAAAAGGGTATCGATATGCCATGGGTACATGCGAAAGAGAGTCATCAAGTGATTTGGTTCATACGTTTGAACAGCTTGCAGAAACTGCATCTGCGCTTTCTTGTATGCGCGACTGTGTACCCATCCTCCCATCTTTCCTTTCCCATCTACGTCTATGACCTCCATTGACATACCCGTAAATGTTCGTGCAATAGGTGGCCAAGTTTCTTTCGGCTGGACAAGAATATTGCGCACCTTGAAATTTGTATTCCATAGTTGAGATCGGGCACGACCGGCTGAAGATGCTGCTGAGCCTCCTGCAGAAGAGGTAGCAGCTGCTTCCGCTTCGTATGCACGAATTGCTGCCGAACCAAATTGTCGCTTCAGCTCCACCGAAGGATCTAACGCTTGTGCGGAGAGAGACAAATGACTTCGAATACTCGACAAAGCCCCTTGAGAGGAAGAAGCTTGTTCACTTGCCTTTGGAGATTCGAGTGCTTCCTCGTTTAGTTTTGCCTCTGACTCTAACAATGACGAAAATTCATCCATAGACATTTCAGCAAGATTGGCAGACTTTTTGTTCGATTTAGACTTTTGGCGGCTGAACTTCTCATTCTGACCTCGAGAACTTTTGTTTGTCTGAGGTGCATCCTCTTGCTTCTCAGTGACGTCTTGCTCCTGTGTTGGAGATATTGTCTTGTTGACCCTCTTGTTCTTTTTGTTTTTCTTTTTCTTTGACTTGGACTTGATAGGATTTGCCGAGTCTTGGTCGTTTAGCGATGGGATACCTATATTTTCGGGATTGTCTTCTGGTTCAGAGTCAGCTAGCTACATTTCGGGTAGTCAGTACACCGTATCAGCTTTCGATAATTAGACATACTTGCGCGAACAATCCTCCACTGCGCGCTGTTGGGATGTTTTCGTACTCTTCCTCTTCGGACGTCTCTTGCTGCTGGATTTCGCTGCTTTCTAGCTCTCCTCCCTTCAGGTTCTCGAGTTGTCTAAGCTCCTGCTCTTGTCTGAGTTGGCGTTTGTTGAACCTTTTACTACTCATACTATGGGAATATCGTAGTCTGAAGCTATACTGACAGTGGAGGCGTCGATGAATTTTTGACTAGTGTGTTTTGGATTATGAAGGAGAGCGCATATGCAAGTGTTTATTGTATGTACACACGCACGCCTTTGAATAGCAAGGAACGCTTGATCCAATGTAAAATTGTCATAAATAGCCAGTGCCGGAGTATGAAAGGAGGGATTTCCTACTTCTTCACTCAGACTTAGAGCATAACAGTGCTGTTTTATGACATTAGGTTTGACGCCAGACACATCATCTTATTTTCGGGCTATGCTGGACAAACTAATGATAGGCACGGTGCTAATTGCGTGGATAAAGGTGTTCCTACTCACGGAACATGTTGGTTTTCAGTATTTCCCAGTATTTAGAGACAGATTTATCCAATTTTCAAACGCCTTTCAACACATTAGGGTCTTTATCTGCCTTTCAACCTTCATCGCTCTCCATTCTAGATAGTCATGCAGAGCATGCCTTCATTTCCTCTTCTTTTTTTTGTGACATTTTTCTTACATCCAATTGTAGCTCAGGAGAAGCCGATTGGCGGTCAATTGTCAGGAAATGCAACATGGTTCTCAGGCCTAGGTTCTCCTTACGGGGGATGCGGTTTACCTCAAGCCAACGTTGATTCTGAAAACTTTGTTGCATTAAATGTATTTAACACACCAGATGACTATGGCTCCTATCCCCGTCCGATCCCACCTGATCTTCTATCAAAAATGGGTGAATACAGCAACGGGCACAATTGTGGCCGCTGGGTACGCATAACAATTGGACATTATTGCACTGGTACGAATGACGGGGCCCCCCATGAGCCATTCTGTAGGGGCGGTAGCTGGCAAGAAGATGAATTTACCGGCGCTTCTTTAGACTTTGTCGTGGCAGACTCATGTGCAGACAGTAACGGCTGGTGCCGTGATGATCCAAATCATTTAGATTTAGCCCAAGGTTCTCTAGAGAAATTCAAGATGAACGATGGGTCCTCAGCAACTGGTTTGTCAAACAAATGGAATAATAGACAAATCCTTTGGAACTATATTCCTGCTCCCAACAATCCCGAGAACATCAAAATAGGCTTCTTGCAGAATTCTAAGCCGGATTGGGCCGCTATTGCTATCACAAGCCTCCCTAATGGTATACATGGAGTGGAGTTTCAGACTTCAAAAGGCAATTGGCAAAATGCAAAAATGAACGGCGATATGGGTCAGTCGTACATCGTAGACCCAACCACGATCGAGGGCAGCAAATTTATCATCAGGATCACAGACGCTTCTGATAAGCTCATAGGAGATGGTAACATTTATCAATTTTCGCTTCCTGAATCATGTGTGGAAAGTGGATGTACAAGCGCTTATGTCGCAGTAGATGTCACGGTTACTCAGCACACGTTGGTACCCAATCAGAGGGACAAGATAGAGCCTCAGCACAATAATACTTCCATGGTGAATTGTAGAAGGAAAGTTGACGGTAAAAAGTAGTTTTGGTGACCAATGACGATGCTGGCATCCCCACTTTTATATCAAAATGATACTGATGCCATGAACTTGAAATTTATGGACTACCTACAATCGGCGCGTGATGTGTCTTGATCGTTTACGCGTGGCATACACGCGTAGGCCGTTTTTGACGAGCTACTCTAATTGTACATGCGCGCATGGCCTGCCATGTTCGCACGGGTAGATGCACAGGCAAGCTTGTTCCCATCACTTCATGTCTCACACCCTCCCACCGAGGTGAGGGATCATATCGTTCTCGTTATACCACAGTCAGGGTCGTGTGACAATCCGCTCTTTTTCTTCAGCTTTCATCCAGACTGGTCGTTACACAGTCTCCTATACGATATAGTGAAACGATTCTTTTGCACTCGGAAACATGGCGACGAATCATCCGAATACGCAATCCGAGAGCGCAAACAACGAAAATGATACCGTTACAACTAGCTTAAGGCTGCAGCCCGCAGAGAGCAAGGTATATATTCCGGATGGAAGCCTTACAGAAACAAACTCTTCTGATGAGGTGAAGACGTTGGCCCACTTTCACCCTAACGTCGAACAAGGTGCAAGTACACCACCTTTGGCCAACGGGCAAAAACCTTTGCATCCATTGCTAGACGAGAAGGAAATTGCCGCAAGTGCGAGTCGAAGTGCAGACGACCGTCCTTCTGCATCATCTTCGAGCAAGCCAACTCAATCTCTCGGAGTCCTTGATTCCATGGCAACAGAACCAGGGTATCCCAGCCCTAGCGGCGGATTTGTCCCTCCCGTCAATGAAGAGAGTTGGGTTCTTAAAGAGGCCCCCGTGGCGAAAAGGGCTTTAAGTAGTGCAAACAATGGAAAAGACAATGTAAGTGTACATGTCGAGCATCTGAAGGTGTGCTCACGCTTCGTCCGTTAGAGCTTTGATCACGACGAACAATCCTCCTCTTGCGCCAATGAGCGGAGGAATTCGTCTCATCAGGAGAATCCCAGCAGAAATAACGATTCTCTTTCGGACCATCGATATGACGATTCTGAGGCTATACACTACGCAGCATCGACCACGATTCAGAATTCCACTGAACAAGCTGCGCGACAGCCATCCTCATCAACATCCGCACTCTCTTTCTTCGAAGGGTCAGCCCATTCACAAGCTATCTCGGCGCGGAGCAGCCCTTCGACGGTTGCTCCGCAACGGCGAAGGTCATCTGCAATGACTTCGAATCCTGATAGAAGTTCAACATTCTCACAAGATGATGCGGTGTTCGATCCGCCTCTCAAGATTCGTGACTTTGCGTATAATGAGCTTGATCCTCGTCACGTAGGCGCACGCGATGTCACTCTCGCTGACCCAGACGATGAGAAGCTGAGCGGAAGCGGGTTCACGTTCTCTGGTGCTAGCCAAGACTGGAAAGTGGTGGATGAGGATGACGAAGAAATTGATGAGTATGATGGTGAAGACGTGAACAGTGACGGAGCTGCTCGAGGTCTCCCTCTTGGGCTCTATCATGCAGCGTATGACTTTGAGGCGGAAAGTGAACATGAATTAGGCGTCAAGGTTGGACAGCGTGTACGCCTTGTAGGCCATGTTGATGGCGGATGGGCCATTGTTGTACGCGTAAAAGAAGGTGAAAAAGATATTCCTCCGGACGAAGAGACGGTGGAGAAAGGACTCGTGCCGGAGGCTTACCTGGAATGGTTGTCATCATAAAGTATCGATCTTAGCACATTTCCCCCGTCACGCTTTCATAATGTACTTTCTATGCCAGTTTCTGCTCACATCCATGTATTGCATTAAGGTAAAAAATGAACAAGTCAGACAATATCATGGGTCAATGAGACCGACAAGCTTGAATCCAAATGGTATGATACATCCAGAGACGAAGCCAATGGCATGGTACACAAAAACCTTCGTTAACACTAGAAAACGCATCAGCTTTACATACAGCGGCAGACGTCAATCTTACCATCTACATCGTAGTGTCGAATTTCGTCAAATGGCTCCTCATCGAAGCTGTTCGCATCATTACCTCCCAAGGTATCTATACCTTTGGATATTTGCGATTCGTAACGCTGTCTTTCGCGCTCTTCTGCACTCAACGCGCCAGCAAGCCGTTCCG
Source organism: Meruliopsis variegata (assembly GCA_037044235.1). NCBI lineage: Eukaryota > Fungi > Basidiomycota > Agaricomycetes > Polyporales > Irpicaceae > Meruliopsis > Meruliopsis variegata. The sequence goes on from JAWLTJ010000001.1 coordinate 1,665,966, forward strand.
AGAAGGCATCACCAGGCAAAGCGGTATTAGGGTGTGTGAAGGGGACGGGTACGTCACTACCATCCCCCATTGTGAACTTCACCTTACTGTTGTCGTTGCGTGCGTCTTCATCTTGCAAGGAGTGACTTCGAGATCGGGGTAGGCGTCTGCGGAACGTTTCGCTATTGGAAGACTCTTGTCTCTTGTGGTAGCCTTTGGTGTTGACATTACTAAGCGACGACAGAGAAGCTCGTCGAGCGTGTGACCCATCTGCATTAGCGGCTTGAATAGCAGCATAATCAGTTGCTGATGTGTAATGCCTCCGAGGGAGGATGAATCCGAAAGTGCCTTGTACAAATCGAAAGATAGGTGGCAATATGATTGTGCACACGGTTTTTACTGCCACGCGAGTCGCCATGACTGTTGCTACTCCCAATACGAGAACGAGCGACTTTCTAATACCTGCTTGAATAAACGACAAAATCGCTGATGAGGATGAGTCACTGGACACAGCATCTAAAAACGGTTTTGTGATTGGAGTTTCACGTAAATTCAAAATGCTTAAAGAATCTTTGTCGAAAATGGCAGAGTTTTTTCCAAGCTGCATGTTCTTTAGAGGGTTCACATTCAAGGGCTCTAAATTGTAGCGTACGCCAAACCAACGCCCTGTCAGGATCCCCATCACGACCGAAAGAAATGCTATGGCGTCTTCGAAGCAAGGGCAGTCGTCTAGTGGCTGTGGATGAACAATGACCATGATCAGTCCGGCACAATTCACTACCACAGGCACTGTTTTAAGACATCACGTCAACAAAGTAGTATAGTACCCCACAACATACGCACCAGCCCATCCTTCTACCAACAGCAATTTTTCTATGGTGTCCGTTAATCTGAATTGAGTGAGAGAGATTGCCGCTCCTAGAAGACATCCCATGAGACAGTCTTACCAAACATGTTCAGTCAGCTGAATTTGGACATACTTTGAACGTACCCATGATACTGTGCATACCACAGTATATCCTGCCATATACCACACTGATTGCATACATCAGCAGACCTGCTTCCCAGAGCTTGCTTTGAAAAGGCGAGGATGCATCTAGCTGTTGTCGCAACGCGCAAAGCCACAAATAGATATACAATACGATACTGGTGCAATTTGTAGAATGCGTGGATAAGAATCCGTATTCTTGCACCGAGAGTCAGATTGATCCAAAAGAATAGGTACATTCCAACACTAACCTAGATGGGTTGTACCTATAACAAGACGTGTGACGGGAGGGGAGTATGGTCTCGGAATGCAAAGTGCATCTTTTATCGCAGATGAAAGATATACGCCGGCAGCCAAAACGATGACCAGACCCCTTGCAAAACACATATCAATAAGCCAATATGTCATGGGAAGGAAGATGAGAAAAAAAGAATGCGATCCCATTAGCGAGGTGTAAACGAAGAAGCGATCCAAACGTGGAGTGCGTACAGCATTCTGCAAAAATGACCGTTGGTTGTCGCAATCCACCACATATACAAGGACGTACCTGATGTTTCGCTAAAATGGGCGACTCCCATTCTAGAGACTTCACTAGCAACTTTCGAAGCTTCCCCATGGTCGAACTTAAGTACTCGTCGTAGACATCATTATGATATATGCCAATGTCTGTTGTCTCGAGATCATCTTCGTACGGATGTTGCTTTTCATCTGTATCAGATGTAGAAGCTTCTTGGCTCTCATGAGGGCTCACTGCTCTTGATGTATCATGGCTTGTATCGTTGGAATGCATACTGTTCCCACGTTTCAATTCCCTTTTCTTTCTTCGTGCCACATCGCCAACATCCCCGCCTCCTACTGCTTGCACGGCAGATGAAACAACATTCTCGATCTGAGATATATGTTTTGGTTGAGGGTTAGATGATCGAATTTTCGTATGGAGAGAGTCTGATGCCTTTGGTCGAAGTCCCAGATGAGTGTGTGAAGCGCTTCTCTTTGTGTGGGAAAGGTGCGAAGGCGTAGGTGGATGAATGTCGGGAACCAATCCTCCGGAAGCATACCCGTTTGGCTGATTTGCTCTTCTCAGCCGCATTGTGTCGGGTATGATATGCCTGATATCTCCATGAAAAGAGTCGAGTAGCACTTGCCAAGTGTGACGCTTCGACTTCGCATGTGTTGATCTTCGCCCTTGTCAGAGGGCAACACGTGTGGGCGTTCTGAATCGCAACGCCGTGCCGTCATACAACCAACCATCGACCCTGTGGACTCTCTTTCACACGTGAGCGCCCTTGCCCGACCAAAGGCAGTTTTCATGCCAGAACTAATTCATGTTTTGCATTGAATTGACAATCTAAAATACGCGTGAACAAGACTTCGGATTCAAAACGTCCGGTAACTCAATTTCCAGCGTTAACCGGAGACCGCGTGGTGTCGTGTCGAAATCCCCGGATTCAAAGGCCTCCAGCTTTTCTCTCTCCACACCATTGCTGCTGAGCATAGACTACCAATAAGTGTATTGTATGCATAGAGCAATTGGACAAAAGGGTGTTCAATCTACCGCATCGTTTCGCAATCACTGGCTGTTACATAAGGGTTCCGATAATAGAGACTCATTTCGTTTCCCTTTAGTTAATAGAACGGCCAATTTTTCTTTGAAATTCAATCGCACAATGCCGAATGATAGCAGAAGAAGCGGCGACCGATCGTCTAGCAGCATTTCTCGTCTTGCTGCCCTGGGAAGGCAGCTGATACCGGTGGCTCCTATCACTACGCAAGCTTCTTCAAATGAGCGCTCAGAGCGCCCTCTACTGGGAACACTAAGGCTTGGTCCAAATGTTGAGCTACCCGTGTATGCTCCAAGAGATCAGACTCGGCTCCCTGATGAACGCCTTCTTTTGAGCCTGGAAGATCCAATCACTTTGGAAAGCTTGGAATGGATGGCCAAGAAGTATGCCCTTAACCAAGACATGTTCCTCCTATCTCAACCTGGACCGTATGCTCGTCGTTTGGCATTAACTTTCGCTGCCCTTCTGCAGATGCCCTTCGAGTACGTCTCCTTGCACAGAGATATTGGCGAGTCAGAGCTTTTGCAGGCCAGGAATTTGGAATCAGGAGGTAATCTTAGCTATACAGATGGCCCTGTAGTACGAGCAATGAAAACTGGGGCTATTCTGATTCTTGAAGGAGTCGAGCGTGCCGAGAGAAATGTGTTACCGCTACTGAACAATATCCTTGAAAACAGAGAACAGGACTTACCGGACGGAACAAGCCTTGTGCCAGCTCACCGTCTGGATGCAGCACGTCGCGAAGATGCACTCCATAATGCTGGAAGAGAGACTAAAAGCCGCTTTCAAGCTGTAGACCCAAATTTTCGAGTCATTGCTCTCGGATTACCAACGCCTCCATACAAAGGAAACCCACTAGACCCTCCCTTCCGAAGTCGCTACCAGGCTCGTTGGGTTGAAGGAGTTGTCCCACCTACTCAGAGCGCTCACGTGGAGCTCGAGAGTCGTGGTGCAGAACTTGCATCTTCACTTAAGACTCGATTCTTTGAATGGGCTGCGCTTCTTCGACTTCATGCTGTGGCAGCACAGGGAGCCGATTTGCTTCCCCCTGCTTCACAGCTACCAAATATACCGGCTACAGCGCTCTCCCTCCTCGACGATCTAGTATCTGTCTTTCCTCCTGTGGATGATTTGCCTGCACCCCCAGAGATCACGCTCACTCCTGAAGAGCAAAATTTGGCGAATGTTCAGAGAGCACCGAGAGATGGCGCACTCTCCACACCTGAGCGGACTAGAGATCAAATACAAGCTCGCGAAGCGGAAACTTTAAAGAAAGTGCAAGCGGAAAGGAAAGGTCCAGAAGAAGGTACACGAATCGCACCATCAACTCTGACAGCACTAGGAGCAGGCTATCCTATGATTCATACCCTCGACGCGGCGAAAAAAAGACTTGCGACGGAACTTATCTGGAGCTTGGGCCTGGAAAAAGGGGTCGGACTTGGTAATGAAGATTCGACCGGAGGGGCTGGTATGATTGGATATCGTGCTGTTGCCATTGAACGACTCTCCAAGAATACTGCTCAACTCACTTTTGAACAAATTCATACCCTTGCGCGTGTGAAAGTTAACGTTCCGTGTGGGCCTCTGGACTTTGCGCCACTTCCCATTGCAAAAATCGGTGAGGAACAAGCTGAATTTGTCGACGATGTGCTCGTAACCCCGCGCATTTCCTCTATTCTGACAAACATGTTGCAGTTACATGCTTTGGGTCGAGATATCTGCTTACTTCCATCAGCAATGGCTTCATCTTCGGATGCGTCTGCCATGCAGGTTATACAGGCTTCTTCGTCGACGTCGACGTCAATCGAGCTATTTGCATCGGTCTTAGGCTACGCTGTAGAAAGCATCTGGCTATATAAGGATATTGGTGGAACTGAGCTGATCATGCGCCGCGGCACAAAACCTGATGGGAGTACTACATGGGAACCTTCGCCTCTTCTAAAGAGCGCAATGAGTGGACGCATTGTCCATTTGGCCGGAGTTGACGTTTTAGGTCCCACTCTTGGTAGCCTTGCTCGCCTTACAATCGATCGCCAAGCTGAACTTTGGCAAGGCGGACGTGCCACGTTGGCTGGAAGTAAAATCCCAGATGCTGAAAGTAAAGAAGTAGGACTTGGACGACTGACCACTATAGACCCATCTTTCCGCATCATAGCGACAACTGCAGCACCAAAGCCTGATTGGCTGAATGAGGAAGCCTCGACGTTATTTGGATATGTCCAGCCCAGTCCGATGTCGGCTCAAGAAGAACGCCATGTGATTCAAGTACGATCGAGTTGCCCAGATAATTTACTGGACCCACTTCTCGCCTTTGCAAGCCATTATCGCTCTTTAAGTCGCGATCCAACCTTAGGTCTATCGAAGTCTCGACGTTTGGGGACACGCGCTTTAATCCGCCTTGCATCTCGTCTTGCCAAGTTTCCTGAGAGCACTGATCTGTATGCCTTGTTGGTTCGCAACTTACTCATCGACTTCTTGCCTAGAACTACGAAAGAACTGGTTTTCCGCGTTCTTGATGATGTCGGGCTGCGACCTCGTGGAGCAGAAGGCGCCTTTGAATTTCGCCCTCAAGAGTGGCTTGCCGATCCAGCTATCGAAGGGAATGAATTACTTTTCAAGGATCTTAATTCTCCCGACCTTCCCATTGTTCGGGTTCCGCGGTATGATGCAGATGTGCAAGATGCTGAAGGAAAACATTTGATCCCAACTCTTGGAGCATCTTTCTACGACAACAACACACAGAGTCTTCTCCTCAGAGATCTAGCAATAGACATACAAGTCATGCATGAGCACTTGTTACTGATGGGCAATCAGGGCACAGGGAAAAACAAAGTGATTGATCGAGTAGTCGAGCTCCTAGGCCGACCTCGTGAGTACATGCAGTTGCATCGTGACTCGACAGTAGCACAGATCCTCCAGCTTGTGGAGCTCAAAGGAGGTCAGTTACGCTTTTTAGACTCGCCACTTGTGCGTGCGATCCGTTTGGGCCGCGTCGCTGTCATTGATGAAGCAGACAAGTGTTCAGCTGCTGTCACGGCTGTCTTTAAATCATTGGCAGAGCGTGGTGAACTCAGTCTTCCGGATGGGCGACGTGTGCGTCCAGCAAAGTCGCAAGGCTCACCTGACGACATTATCGTCCACCCAGACTTCCGGCTTGTCTTGCTCGCCAATAGGCCTGGCTTCCCATTCCTTGGAAATGCGTTCCTGGAGGTTCTTGGTGAAGGTTTTTCTTGCTATGCGGTTGGCAATCCGGACGTCGAATCTGAAGTCCGCCTCCTGATGCAGGCAGCACCTAGTGTAGAGGAGAAATTAATTCGTCGACTGGATTTGGCTTTCCACGATCTTCGACACGCATTTGATGCTGGATTGGTAACTTATCCCTATTCTCTCCGGGAGCTACTTCACATCGTACGCCATCTTCATCACTATCCAGATGAGAGTCTGACTGATGTTCTACTGAACACCTTGACGTTTGATTTGCATCGTCCAGATGCAATAACATTCGTATACCAGACCCTCCGAAAACATGGTTTGGAAATTGAAGGTCTCAGTCTTTCTGCCATTCGTGAACGTGCAGATGACAAGAAGAGGGCCGCCGAAGCTGGACGTATAGAATTTGATCCAAAGAAGGCTGGGCGCGATACTTCACTGAACAATCCGAAAGAAGGAAAAACGGATCCAGAAAATAAGCCTCACACAGGTGGGAACACTTGGAAGGGAGGCACAGGTGGTCGCGACACTGCGGGACTAGGAGGAAGAGGTGGCTATCAGCGTCATTATGCTGGCCACGAAATTAAGCAGATCAGTTCTGAGCTCAAGAAAGACGTTCCTGATCACATCAAAGAGCAAGCCAAAGCTATGGCACAGAAAGCGTTGGCTGAGCGATTGGCTGATCAAGGTATGACAGCGCATGAAGGTGCCACCTATCAGAAATACAAGATGGAACTTGCACCCCAAATACAACATCTCGTAAATGTGTTGAATGACTTGCAAGCCCAAGCGAAAGAGCGTTCATGGCTGACAAGACAGCAAGAAGGCGAATTGGATGAACGACGCCTTACCAATGCCTTGACTGGAGAACGAGCAGTGTTCAAACGCCGTCAGGAAGCGCCGCCCGAGATTGGTGCTCCTCAGACAAAGCCGAAACGAATTCGCTTCTTAGTGGACCTTTCTGCGAGTATGTACAGCATGCAGTATGATGGACGTCTAGAAAGGGAAATCAAGACAATGCTCATGATTATGGAGGCATTTTCCCACGTCAGTCGAGAGAAGTTTGTCTACGACATCGTTGGACACCATGGCGAAAGCGCTCATGTGAACATGACCACCATGGACAAGCCCCCAGAATCGATTGGTCAAAGGTGGAAGGTCCTTCGAGACTCCGATGCTACTATGACATATGTCATGTCTGGTGACTCAACATTGGAAGCCATCGACTGGGCTTGTCGCGATATTACAAAACAAGAGGCAGACGATTATTTTGTAATTGCCTTGTCTGATGCTAATTTGACCAGATATGGTATCACGGTCGATGCACTTGCAAAAGCTATGAGGGCCAATGAAAAGGTCAAGTGCGCTCTGGTATGTCTTGATCGAGGTGATGAAGGAAAAGCACTGGCTAGTAGTCTTCCGGGCAAAGCGTACCAAGTCAAAGAAATGAAAGCACTCCCTCAAGTTCTCAGTAGTATTCTCACCACAATGCTAGACACTTAGACTATTGAATTAGACGCTAACAATACGATGTATATATTTCATTGATGGTACTACTCAACACTGCTTGTTATTTTAGAATTAGCGAACACACATGACACTTTTTGATGTTCATAAGCTCATCTTCAATACACTTCGTACCGCTGCCAATGTATGATATAGTTCCCTCTTGAACTCAGTCAATGTGCAAGCCCCTCTACTGACTGTGTTTGACAAGATACAATGTCACATATGCCCCACCCTTGTTCAAGATATCTCAATATCTACCACTTTCACGGTTTCCCTAGTTTATTGCGTGCGAACGTGACGGGAGAATCAGCACCATTCTTTAGTGCGATTCATGAATCGCACTAAGATGGCATTTCCCCACATTTTCTTGCGTAGATTGCGTGAAACTAAACAATGCATGCCAAATCAGCACAACCTTATTCGCCTGTCCCCGCACAGAGTAAGCGAGCTTTGCGAGGATAAGAGCGAATGAGAATCTTAGCATCCTCTTATTCTCAACATCGTTCAAAATGGCTTGTGGTGAGCGGATCACAATACCCTATGCTCAGTCGCCACATGGAGGCTTTCCGCTACAATTAGATGTGTATGCCAGCGTCCCCAGACCCAATCCTAACGATCCGCGATCGACCTTTTCGCCAAACAATCGGCTACCATTTATACTATTTCTTCACGGTGGTCATTTCCTTACGGGAAGCCGTCGAGATGTACCTCCTTGGATAGCTTCAATGGCAAGAGACCTAGGCATCCCGCTTCTCTGTGCTGATTATCGCCTAGCACCCCATGCCGGTCCAAGTCATGCATGGTCTGACGTAGCTGCTTTGTGGCGTTTCATAGCAGAAGAACTAAACTGGGTGATTGCGTGCAGTGGTAATGGTGCTGACATAGAGACGGGAACCGAGCCATTGGACGAAGGGTTCAACGAACTACAGCGCCGCGGGGGCGTAGATGTATCCAAAGGAATCATCGTCGGTCTAGGTGCCGGAGGATACTTGGCAGCGATGGGGTGAGTTGTTCATCATACTACAAAGTCTCGTTACTCATTCTTCTTTTTTAGTGGAGCTCTTTTGTCACCACCCCCTCTTGCATTGATTTTGGGATATCCTATTCTAGAAATCGACGCAAATGCTCACAGCAGGAGGCTACCACCAAATTTTCCCAACAGACTGACTCGCCTATTGCATCCCGAAAACGTCGGAAATGCATCAATAGCGAAGACAGATGTCCCTGATGTGCCCATGCTTCTTGAAAGATCACCTTATGCGCATGAAGTCCGAGCCAGAGCCGGTATGGATATGCGTGAACCCTGGAAAGGACTCCCAGATAGCATTCATCGGTCAGGACTAGTAGGCATGCTAATCGAAGAGGTGAGTCATTAAAATTAGCATAGAACGGCAAGCTGAAAAGCTCGAAGAAATTGTATGATTCTCTACTTCGAAATGCCTCTCCGGATCTGATAGAGCCTGCTCAGCTTCTACAGTATGATCAGGAGCCGAATGAATCACACAACTTAGTCACACAACCAAATCGGCATAGAAATCGCCCATATCCACCCACATTGATTTATCATGGCATGAATGATAATCGGGTGCTTCCCGGCTCCTCACAACGATTCTTGGAAGCAATAAAACGCGCAGAACCAGTTGCTTCCGCTCTAGATGCAATAAGTGAATGTGAAAACTTCTCAAGGGGACCAGTGTCTGCTTTGGATGAGCACATTTCCTCCCCGAGTGAACCAAAGAAGGGTAGTACCGTGATTCAAGCATCGTCACCATTGCGAAGTATCCCACACTATCCCAACTACACTGCCAGATATCTCTTTATCGGTATTGAAGGTCCAAACGCAGGTCATGGTTTTGACGCATTGCTTCCACGATCATTGAGTACCACTGCCACTTCTATGGGTGCTCCTTCTATCAAAGGATCTAAAGTTATTTCTGATCGTTACAATGCTAGCCTGTCTCATGTTGAAACCTTCATTAAGCATTGGATGCACGAAGGTAGCGCAGCGAAAGCTGCTCAACAGCAACTTCGTTCCCGCACTGATCAAAATGACAGAAAACCACTTCTTACTCACGAAGCTAAAAATGGTATGCGTGATACAGATTACGACTCTGAACCACTTCATAGAGGGGCCCGAGTTAAAGTGCCTCTACGAGGTCCACGCTTGTAAAAATGAAATGAAATCTCATGTAGCATCATCGAACAGGCTTTGCCATTGAAACAATTACAGGTACAAAATCATGTGTAAAGCACTGGACTACAAAGCACTTTCATTGTATTCGCTCAAATATAACGTTGCGCAAGGGTCGTCCATCTTCACATGCTTCGATTACATGGTGAATGATTTTCCAATCTGTTCCTGCTGCTTTCCATACCTCCAGAAACCTTTCGATGTGGTGTGCTTCAAAACGTTTTTCTGGGCTTGGTGACAGATAACTTGACGGTATTTTTTCTTTTGCGTGTGTGGGTAGTTGATCTCTATCCCATACAACGGTGGTGAAATGGCTAATGGCGATAAGGGATTTGACTTGCGTTAGTTGATATAAATTGGGAATCAAAAGAAGAGGAAAGAAGCGAACCAGTAAAATAACATTGTAGGTCTTATGCGGTAGATGTCTCGACGCAAATGATTCTAAAACTGGTTTTTGTTTATCATTGTGTGGTATCGGAATAGGCACACCGCGGCTACGCTGTGCATTGTCCATTGCGAGTGCTTCGAGGGACCCTTCCCTGGTCGATTGTGCCCAAACAATGTTTTCAATTTTCGCATCACCAACATCAAGGTTCATCTCGCTGCGAAGCAAGAGTGCTCTACGTACTACAGAATGAAGATTGTCGAGTCCAGTTGCCAGCCAGGACAGTTTATCGTTGCTATTGCGTACAATCCACGCAAGATCCCGACCAGCGCCACATCCTAGATCAAGAATAGTAGCATGCCGTGTGTTTGAATCCGACCTCTTGCGAACGCTTTGCACTATCACACTAATCAATGGAGACGGATCGAAAAGTATCTTTGGTGTACCAGATTCAGGTGACACGATTCCTGCCGATCGAGCCGAACACCAGAATTGCGTGTTATCATCTGTAACAAGACCAACAACATCCCAGCGGCTCAGAGCCTCGCGAATCAGGTCTTTTTCTTCTTCTTCACACAAGATGATTAGACGGCGTCGGTTTCTTGGTTTTCCGAAAGTCTTTTTGCTCTTGTTCGCGGGAGGCGGTAGCCAGGAGAAGCGATCATCAAGACCGCGGTATCCTCCTGGGACTCGTAATGCTCCCTGTATGTGTTGTGCAGCTGGATGTATCCGTACATCAATGACACCAATCTCTTCAGACCCTTTACACAACAGATCTGGTAGGGCACACTCCTCGTACTGATTGCCTCTGGTCTGCATAAGACTTCACCATATGAAGTAAGTAGGTGGGCAAGAATCAATTTTTTGGATCTAATCGCGCACAGACACTTCGTTTCCACGAAAAAGGGAGATTGATTCAAAGAAATAAAATGAGTACAGCTCGATTGTACAAGGAGCTTGATACGAGTTTCAGTGCGGAACATCTTCCCAATCTTGCCATCCACGACCAACTGTCTTGCTCAAATCTTCTTCTGTCAACTTCTTAGTGTCACTGAAGTAGCCAGATTGAATCTTTGCATCTATTTCGACGCGGCTGTCGGCGGGGATAAGTTCTTCGGGGATCTCGTATCTCTTGTGAATAGGGATGCCAGACCCCACAATTGCGTCATACTTTAGATTAGACACTAGCAAAAGAATGAGATAGACACTGGACCTTCAGTCACCTTTACTTACTGGATATCATATTGTCAATTTTTGTCACACCCAGCCAATGTAGGACGTCGGGTGGTCCAATGACTTGAAATCTCATGTCCTTAAAAACATAAAGAATGAGAATTTGAAACGCAAGTACAATAGTAACGAACCTCTACTCCAGCAATGTTCTGTGTTCGCTTGAAGTACATGGCGGCAGAATCGGTACCGCGCTTGCGAGCATTGTACACTGACATAACTTCGTTAGAAGTATTTGACGAATCATTGACCCTGCTCACCTAGATATTTGGTCACTTCACCTAGGGCTCTACCCTCTCTGCAAAGCGAAATCAGGTATTCTTCTTGCAAATTCAACAATGAGTTTTGCTTACTTAGCAAAATAGATAACGATCCCTACTCCACCCCGTTGGGCGGTTTTGATCGCTTCTTCAATCCCGTATAGGAGGTAAGGTCGACAAGTGCAGATATCGGAGCCAAAGACATCGCTTCCACCGCATTGGTCGTGAACCCGCACAGTGACTTCTTTTTCTGGATCTCTCATATAGCTGGGGGGACCGAAGATGTAAACAGTAGCGCCTGGAATAGGAGGCAGGAATACTTTGAGGTCCGGTCGAGTGAGCAATTCAGGATACATGCCACCTGTATCTTCAAACAAAGCGCGACGCAGGGCTCCCTCCGCAACACCGAGCTTTTCAGCAACTCCAGGGAGATACCAGCTTGGTTCAATGGCAGCTTTTGAGCAGCTCACTTCGATACCAGCATCAGCATCAATCGGCATACCTGGAAGTCTATCGCTTTTCACGACGAGCGTTCCATCTAGAGGAATCCTTCCGAGCCGAAAAGCTTCATCAATTTCCGGCATTTTGATATGCGCCCGTGTCATAGCTACGAGAAAGATGAGAAACCACTATTTGAGCATTAGATTTACTCACCAATGGTTGGACGTATGTCTTTTCCTTCTTCAAATTCCTTTCGAAAAACTTGCGGAGCAAGGTGTCCCCAGGGATCAATCCCCACAACCTTTCCAGGGGCGAACCAAGCAGGGTTCGGCGGTATTTCGAAAGGCGGTTCTGTATTGGTGAAATCTGGACGATGATTAGGGTTTAATTTTCCGATACTGAAAATGTAATTATCAGAAATTGCCGAACAATATTGGTGTCCAAACACATACGCAATGGCTAATGCTCTGTACACAGAATATGTCCCTCCATATGCACCGATCGCATTGCGAATTTTGATGCTGAAAAAATGTCAGACTTTTGCTTTACAAAACCTTCGTGCGTACCTTTTCGGATGACGACTAGCAATCACCGGGCCACGCTCCTTAGGGTCCTGCGCGTACCATTTTAATGGTACAGGCTTGATTCCGGCTTGTCCAGGGTAGGTGGACAGAATCACTTCACAGAATAATATATGAAAAAAAAAAACGCTTGCACATACTCAGTTGCAACATACCATGGCTAGAATAATAGCTTGAGTTCTCTATCGACGCATGCTGGTGTTGGGCAGTAAGGTCGGGTGTCTTGTTTTGGGTAGAGCTGGTCTGTGTTGTAGGCTGAGCGTTTGTTGTTTGTTGCTTGACCACTGTTGCGCTACCATTCAAACTTGCAGACGCTTGGGCTGGTCCAAGTGGCTGAGAGGGAGGGCTTGTGCTCAACAGAGATGGAGTGGCAAAAGTCTCGATGGGGCGATTGATAGGGCTCAGTCCCGACGCGGAATGCTTGCGGCCGTGAAGCATTGGTGTTCCGATGGTCGTAACGCCATGCAGTGAATCGATCTAAGATGTTGAAATTGGTAATGTCAACAAATGGTCATTGTGAAATACCATTTGGAAAAGGGACCTACCTTCTGTTCAAGCTGTGCATTCTTCAACTTCAACTCATTCAATTCGCTGAGGATTCTTGCAAGTGCCTCTGAGACACCGGGGTCTCCGAAAGTCGAAGCCATAGTTCAAACGAAGCAGCTGTGATTGCGAACAAAATGATTGATGATCAGAGAGCAGAGTGATAGAGATAGACAATCAATATGCGCCCTACCAAGTGAGGCCAGACGACACCGGGCGGGGTCAGACGCGCACAAGCCACGAAGTCTAATCTTGGATTCTTCACTGATAGGCGCAGGGTTAAGCATTTCCGCGATAACGATTCGGCCGCATCGCCGAGGATGGAGCACGTATGCAAAATTTCACGGAGAAAGAATGCCTAGCAAATTACTTTACACATGTCACAACCAATATATCACCTACTCATCTTGAAGAGATGATGGTTGTGAATTTACAACATTTCGCAGCTTATACATCGGCCTGTCTGGAGCCAAACCAGCTTCGTGTCTCCAATTTGATGCGTGCTAGCTTATCGCTGAGAGTTTGAATGTCTAGCGCAGGAATAACTCGTGCCCATGTGGAATTTGCCAAGCTCACACTCGAATGTCCGTCATCAGATTCTTGCTCAATGGTATCTTGATTTTGCCCTTCCTCGACATTTTGTAAAGGAGGTTGGAGAGGGTTTGCATTTCTCGTAGACGTCGTGGCTGCATCGGTCTCCGAAAAAGTTCGACGGGCGTGGAACCTGCGTTGAGACAAGCGCTGCACACCCTGAGTCTCCCAGTGCAAATCTGGATCATATTCGAAAGTACTCCCGAGGTGAAAGCCAGGGCTGCTGGGAGAGAAACCTATGCTAAGTCCTCTCTCAAATAATGATCCATATAAACTCTTTTGACGAGATGTTGGGCTCAAATTGGACGTGGGAGAAGTGAGGGGAGATGCTTGCTGTTTTCTTGGGCTGGTGAGTCGGCCTTCCTCCATATCAGAGCACACGCCCACATGAGGGTCTACCGACTCTTGAGTGGGGTCAAAGTCCACAGGATGAGAAGGAAGGCCTGGCATGTGCAAGCCGAGCCCACCAACGTGCGAAGCACTTCCAGACCTAGAGCGTGATTTCCTTCTTCGAGGCGAAAGGGTGCATGCATCAGCTGGTGAGAACGGATCAGATGGCTGGAATACGCCAGACGATGACTGGGGTTGAGGCTGATTGTAATCATTTGAAGGCGTCGGTAATAGTGCATCTAATTCGGTGGGCTCTCTTGAAGGACTGCTAGATTCGACGGAAGCCCTAGGAGAGGCTAATATAGCACCTCCTAAAGTGGCTTGACATTCTTCTGTGTCACTTTCGCTGTCAGCAGTTCCATGCAAGCTCACGATCCAAACGCCAGTGAGTAGAACAACTGTACCGACAATAACAGCAGTAAGGCTCAGGAAAGAGAGTGAATCTAGCTCGTTGAAGTAGACAAGACCGAGAGCAATGGAAGATGTGTTGTAGAAACAGAATGCAAGTGGGCACACAAGTGGTGGTGATGCCAGCTTGAGGCTTTTATTCAGATACCATAATTGTAGAAGAGCAGCAATAAGCATGATAATGACCAAACTGTAGCTTTCCCATCGATCGAATTGATTATGTCCGTTCAAGGTCAAAACCAGTAAATCGACCCCGCTCTTTGCTAGGAGAAGACATGCCCCAGACAGCGTGCCGCTTGCTGAAGAGTACGCCGCAGCGAGCCACAAGCTCATTCTTCGAACGGCAGGGTCTTTCGAATTAGCAAAAGGAGATGAGACTGATGCTTGTTCGGCCACCTCCACTGGGGAAGGAGGCAAAGTAGGAGATAAGGAGAAGGAAACTCGCCTTGTGTTGAGGCTTCCATATCCTTTCCCATTTTGTGTCCCAGGCTTTGGAACCGTAGAAGATGGACCACCTTTCTGTACGAGAACGCGTTCGACAGGGATGCCTCGTCGGGTGGCCTCGTCTGCAATCTCCAGAACAGGAGTGGCGATTCCCGAGCTACTCTCACTTACCTCCGCAACTGGAGCTAGACTGGGAGCTGACCACCTTCTATGGAGCGGCTTCTTGCGTATGGACACTTTTTTCCTAGGATGTTGTGAATCTTTTGGCCTTGAAAGACGCACGTAGAGCTGCCACTCTGCCAAGTGAGACTACACGAATTTCGTATGTGTCAGCAAGGCAAATACTCTGAGACTTACTCACGATCACAAGAACTCCAACAATGCAAAGCATGAGTATAGAGGAAAATGCAACAAAAGCGGGACGAGAAAAAAGTGCCAGTAAGTCATCGAGGGAATGTGGTGCTTCATGAACAACCCCAAAATAGCCAATAAGGATGGCACCCAACCCAATCAGAGTTGTGCCTTACACCCATTGATTAGCCTTTTACATGAGAAGTGCAGAATGGACTTACCTAGTATCATATATTTGGAGAAAAAATCATCCAAAAGAAAGCGGGCCAGAAGCGCATTGTATAAAAGACTTACAGCACCTAGCGGCGCAAGCATCACGATGGGCAGTGCCCCTATCTGGAAGATAGATCCACCAATATTTGCAATGAGGAAGGTAATAAAGCCGAATATCCATGTCTTTCGACGCCATTCTGACCGTTGCTGCGAGAAAGGTAACTGTGAATTCTGGATGTGCGACTTGCGTTGGATGGTCAGACCAAGCGACTGTATAAATGACGAGAAGAGGCCTACAGCAATCGCCACGGGAACAGAGATTGCGATCGAAGCGTCTCCTTCATTCTCGGTTCCTGTCATTATATACCCTTGCTTTCATGGGATCCACGACTGCTCCTCAACAACATGCGTGATTGTTGGAGAAAGCCTCCTATAAGTGTTGTACTTGTGGAGAAATGAATAACCTTGTGTGCACAGACACAACGCGCGCATCTGTTCGTCGAAAACCATTTCTTCCCTTGCCGATTGCTGGCTACCATTATGGCGGTGCCTCTGAGATCAGGGTCTTCGACAGTGGCACTCTACCGAGAGCGCCACTTACCACCACCGCCTTTCCCCAACTATCAGAAAAAGCAAACACAAACATCGACAAAGATATTGCGCAATGGTCATCGCCCACCCCCCACTTCCGTAGGTACTGTTGCAGAACCTTTAGCAACAGCTACTTCAAGTCAGTACGCTGCCCCTCGAGGTAGCCAGTGCTCTATTCGGTCGCTTGGATGGAGCATCGATGGGAAAAGACTAGCAAGCTCGGCATCAGACAGGACCATTCGGATATGGACTCCAGAGAGAAGTGTGGACCCGAGGGCAACGAATGAGTTACTTGGACATACAGATGCTGTGGAACAGATATCATGGAATCCCGTTCACACAGAACAACTTGTTTCTGCTTCTGGGGATCGAACAGTGAAGTTCTGGGACATTCGTACTCCAACAGGCCTCACACAGTCTGTTGCCACACCTGGCGCGAACATCAATGTTGCATATCACCCACAGGCATCTTACGTTGCTGTAGGTGATCGTGAAGACACGGTATCACTGATAGATGCTCGTATGGGGAAGCTTCTGGGATTGATCCGCTCAAAAGGCTCAGTGCCAAACTCTTTGCAGACTACAGAGGCTGAGAAGAAGGCTTCTGGGCAGTATGTCGAGCGAGAGGAGATTAATGAGTTCAGCTGGACTCCAAATGGCAATTTGTTCTGCCTTGGCACAGGTGGCGGAAGCATTCGCCTTCTAGATGCTCGAGATATACAGCCTCAAGAGATAGAAAGCTCCTCACTTACCAATACAGGTGCAGGAGCATTACGTTGGCCACTTGTGCACACGATAGTTGGGCATACAGCATCTGTATTCTGTCTCAAATTCGATCCATTGGGCAGGTACATGGCCACCTCATCAGCTGATAGCACTACTGCGATCTGGTCCATCGATGAGTGGTTCAATGTTTCCATGGCAGGGAATCTATCGCATCCACCTCGTTCCATCTCATTCTCGCACGACGGAGAATTTTTAGCCGCCGGAGGTGAGGATCCATTCATCAATATTACTGCCACTGCCCCGATGAATGCAGGCGACCTCGACAACCCCTTGCATAAAATCCCGGTCTCCACTGCTGTCAATGGGATCGCTTGGCATCCTCTACGCTACTACCTCGCTTATGCCGGCGATGACCGCGACGGAACGATCCGTATATGGGGTATGCCATGAGTGTGTTTGTCGAAATGTACTTTAGCATATTGCAATTGTCAATAATTAACACTACATAGAGTTCTATGGTAATATTCCACCATGAAAGGTTTGTTAAGGATTTTTCTGCTTGTCTTTCTGACCACGCTTCCTTCTCGGTGGGCGCTTTGGTGGTGTGCCAATAGATGGAGCGGGGGAGGCAGAACGGCTGACGGTTGTACTGCCTTCAGATTGAAAGACATCTTGTTCCTCCTGTATTTTCGAAGTTTCCTGCTTCGATGTTACATTTTCATGCATTTGCTCATCGGTTTCCTGTGATTGCTCTTTTGCTTCTGTTTCTGAAGTAAGTTCTTTGGCTTCATTTTCTGCGGAGTTTGCATGATCATCGGTCTGATTTTGCTCTTCGAGGTGCAAGGTGCTTTCATTCCTCTCTGAAGCATCTTCAAGAGCCTCTGTAGCATCGTCATGATCCTGCTTAGCATGTTGCCCAAGTGTTATGTTATTCGACTGTTCAGCGCCCTGATCAGCATCTTGTTCCTCATTTGTTGTGAACATTTCTGCCTTGCTTTTATCTCCGACATCCTCCCCTTTCACAGCTGCTGCCATTACCCTATCAACATCTTCTTCTGTGGCACCTTGAAGCAATACTTCTTCTTCCTCTGTTGAGAAATGTGTATCATTTTTTCCATCCTCTATTGTTTCAGCAGGGGTTTCAGGCACATCCTGAATAGACATATCGTTTTCCAATGAGGGACTAGGAGAAGGCGGCAATTTCACATATTGTGCTTGTCTAACTTCTGGAGAATGAGGTCCATCCATTACTAGTTGCTCCGTAGGTCTCCGAGATCCAAGAGTTGGATGTGTAGACCAGTGATGCTTAACGCGGGTGTGCATCGGAGGAGGCGGAAGCTGGTATATTTTCTCGCGATCTTGAAGTGCAACGCGAAGATCCTCGTCATCCGGAATGCCAGCTGCCTCCATCATTTCCAGCTCAGCAGGTGTGGGCGGAAGACGTAGTCTTTCGCCATCTTGCACGAAATCTTCGTCTTCTGATTCTTCAACATGATCGTCTGCTCTCTTTTCTTTCTCTTCTCCTGGTAGTGGGCTTCCTTCTACATTCAAGCTCTCTAAAGAGGAATGTGATGTAAGTTGAGACGTGTCTGCCTGTGGCGATGATGAAGATGATATGGGCATACCAGCAACAAAGCGCTTTCGACTCCGAGTAGCGTGAGGACCCAATTGTTTTGTCGCTTCACTTTCTGGCATTTTTATAAGGTCGTACTCTGTTCGCTCCAATTTTCCTCCTTGAGCTCGACCTGTTTCGGCATCTCGCAATGCACGATGTATGGGGAAAACTGAGGGAGGGATGCGAACTTTGCCACTCAAAATATCTTTCGCCGTGATGCCTGGCCAATAATAAAATCGTTCGTTTTCATCAAATCGATGAAAGAATATTTGACCCATCAATTCTACGCCAGCATAAGCACCCCGAGTACGCACGTAGGAGTAAATGGGTGCCTTATCTAGACCCGCTTCGGCGCTCAGACCGCTTCCATACGGACCAGCCGTGAGACCCGTTTCTGCCCCGATATCGATTCGATGGGATTTAAAAGACTCCAAAGCTTTCTCTGAATTGATGAGCAAAATACAATCGAGGAAATCTATGCCCAAGAGAAGGCCTGCCGAGGCGTTCTGAGGGGTGACTGCGGATGGAGCGGACCATGAACCATCCGGCAAGCGAGCCATGAATACACCACTGCCTCCCCCTCCACCAAAAGGAGCGAAACCGCTCCTCATCGAGGAAAAGATACAAATCCCTTTTGCATTCCGGATAGCAGCGGGTGGGATTTTCCTCATCACTCGCACCTTCTTTTTCATCCAGTTTCCTTTTCCATCCTGAACTTGCTCCTCTTTGGAATCTTTCTGCACAATTCCTTCTACAGTAAAAGCTCTGAGAATACGTTCACATTTCTCGATTTCGAGGGGCATATCATGTGATTGTGGCCAGAAACGTTCTCCGCCCACTTTGGCAGAGATCGCATTGGCATAAGGTGAGATCCAGTCAGAGACTTTGATGCTTTTGTCATATCCTTGTCTTCCCCATCTCGCCCACCTTCCATCTTTAGATGACGAATCGGCCCCCTGGGTATCTTCTTTCTTCTCTGGCATGGCGTTAATGCTGCGTAGACAGGTGCGGAGATCAGCGGACCTACCTTTCCGACGAGAATCTCTCTTTAGATTTCGGTGTCTGTGCGTAGCTCACAAACCAGCGCGTCTCGATTGTACGAACTGAACTGTCTTCCTTATTCGCATAAATACATGGCAGGCTTTTGGAAGCCGGGCACTGCCAAGCCAGGTCAGTATTTATGTATGTAACCCTCGCAGAGTGGGTCTGATTCTTGTGTTTAGGGTCCTCTTTGGACAGGGCAGGCGAGAATGAGAATGTGATTGCTTCAAAGCCGCAAAGTACTCTAGGGGGAATTCAAGGACAGAGAAGTCGTTTACCCATTTCCAAACAAAAGGACCGCATTCTGTATACTCTAGAGCAGTACCCTGTTGTCGTGGTTATTGGGCATACGGGAAGTGGGAAGACCACACGTAAGTAAAACAGACTTCTTCTTCTTCATCCTAATGCCGAAACAGAAATCCCACAGTATCTTATGGAAGCAGGATGGACTGCAGGTGGTCGTCAAATAGCAGTCACCCAACCTAGACGGATAAGTGCGGTAAGCGTTGCTCAACGTGTTGCACAAGAGGTCGGATGTGTGCTTGGCGACGAAGTGGGATACACTATACGGTTTGAAGATCTTTCTAGTCCAACTAGAACACGCATAAAGTATTGCACTGATGGAATGCTGTTCCGTGAATGCATGCGTGATCCTCTCCTAAGTGCCTACAGCGTCATCATGGTGGATGAAGCTCACGAGCGCAGTGCTTACACGGACATGCTACTGGGGTTGCTAAAGAAGATTCGTAAGAAACGCCCGGAATTACGAATAATCATCTCGTCTGCAACAATAGACGCTCAAATGTTCGCAGATTTCTTTGGGAATGAAAGTGATGAGCAAGGCAGCACTACTATTATGTATTTGGAAGGACAGATGTTCCCCGTCGAAGTCGCATACTTGAAAAACCCCTGTAACGACTATGTACAAGCTTCCGTTGATGCGGTCTGGCATATACATCTTTCACAACGAGCAGGGGACATACTTGTTTTCCTCACTGGACGTGAAGAAATCGATACATGTTTGCAGGCGCTAGCAGATAGGATGATCTCACTGCCTCCGGGATCACTCCGTCTCGACCTCTTACCCTTACATGCAGGTCTTTCTGCTGACGAGCAGAGTCGTATATTCGAACAACCCCTTCCTGACACAAGAAAGTGTATCGTGGCAACAAACATCGCAGAGGCCAGTGTGACCATCGATGGCGTGCGGTATGTAGTGGACTCGGGGTTTGTTAAGCTACGTTTATTCAACCCTTCGACCGGAATGGATGCATTATCTGTCTTACCAATTTCGAAAGCATCGGCAACACAAAGAGCTGGTCGTGCTGGTCGTACGTCTTCCGGAAAATGCCTGCGTCTATATACGGAGGAAGCTTTCTCTACTATGAAGTCTACGACTCCCTCGGAATTGTCAAGGTCGGACATGTCGGTACATGTTCTGCAACTAAAGGCACTCGGAATCGATAACCTGGCAAAATTTGACTACGTCCCGCCTGCACCACCGAGTGCCTTGCTGGCTAGATCATTAGAGTTTCTTGCTAGTCTTGGTGCTTTGGATGAATGGGGGCGCCTGACAAATCCACTAGGTGAACGTATGGCCGAGATACCTCTAGAACCCAAAATGGCGAAGGTGCTTATGGAATCAATTCGCCTCAATTGCACACAAGAAATATTGTCCATCGCAGCTATGACATCAGTGGCAACACCGTTCATCATTCCCGATGAAGGGCGTTCGCAAGCTGGAGCGCTAGGTGAACTGGAGCGGCGCAAGTTCACAGCCGAGGAGGGAGATCATCTCACACTCCTAAATGCTTATAGTTCTTTTGTGCACCCAAATATTGGCAAGCAAAGTGCCAAGTGGTGTCAAAAACATAGGTTGAATTTTCGAGTTCTGAGTCGTGCAGTGAATATTCGAACTCAACTTGTTCGCTACATGGCTCGCTTTGGTATCTTGAAGGGGGGTTCAAGCTGCCAAGGAGACATCGTTTGCTTGCAAAAGTGTCTCGTCAGTGGCTTCTTTGGATATGCAGCACGTATGCTCCCCAATGGAAGCTACAAAAGTGTCCGAGAAGATGCAGTGAGTGTGCAGAAGATTACAGAAGCATGCCTTATTTATCTCCTCTTAGGAACTTTTTGTTCATCCGTCTAGTGTCATGTTCAATCGTTCCCCTTCGACTGGCTGGGTAATCTTCCAAGAGGTTGTAGAGACCCAGAAAAAGTTCATGCGAGACCTTACCGTAATTGATGAAGACTGGCTTCTAGAATCTGCGCCGCATTACTACCAGCGCAAAGGCAAATAATTAGATGCATCTGTACAACTTGTATATTTATGTATATCATTGGTTCAAATACAGTAATGTCTTACTTTCGACGAAAGGCAATCGTCACCGTTGTGGAACCTTTATGTCCGCCCTGAAAAGTTTTAAGCAACGGTGAATGAATCAGGTAATTGACGTACAAATGTGAATGATGGAACCGGTACCACATGATAGACCTCAAAATCTGGGAACGAATGAGCAATGATCTTCCAATCATGCTTTGACGTACGCTGATGAAATATGCCTCTCAGCTCCTCTTGTGTAAAATTACAAGATGTTATGAGGAAAATATTGCCCGGGACCGTGATAGCTACAAGACTATCTGCATACTGGCGTACAGGGTCATCCTCATTCTCCTCCGAATGTGACAGTGCAATCTTCAAAAGAGTTAGACGGTGGACTGAAGACGGAAAGCAACCTACAGCGTCCAACTTGAGAAAACAAAAGGATTGATTTAAGAGAAATCATTCTGACATCAAAGATCACTCACCGTCCCTTTATCGCAGACCAAATCCCACCCTTGACCTTGAAGCTTGGAGAACTCCCGAAGAAAGTCTGTACGTTTGAAAGTCACTTCACAAGCAGAACCACCACGTTTCTCTGCAATTTTTCGGCACAAATCTACAGAAAGCTGCGAATAGTCGATTCCTAGCATGCGCGAACTTTGCGTCAAGGGAGGCTCAAGCTCTAGAAGAGCAAAAAGTATATGGCCATTCCCTGTGCCTGAGCAATCGAGTGTTCATTCGGTATCATTTGGAGTGCTTATATACGTACCGACATCAAGCACGGATGGGTTTTTGGGAAAAATGGACGCACTCTCCAACTCATTCTCTACAAAGTCGACCATACGTTGTACCGTTTCCTCACCAAACCTGGGCACTATCAATCAATTACATGTTTCCCTGTATAATCGCGAACCTACCATACTTCTCCTTCATCGCCCAACTCTTGGAAATTCACGACTTCTCTTTCGTATACATTGTCCCAGTGGCGCAACGTCCCAAGCCTAGAACTTGGAAGGCTTTGCATTGTCAAGAAGAAAGGCCGAAAAGGTGGGTCATAGCTCTATTATCCCAAAAAAGTCTGAGATTGTCCGTGCGTAACCCCGAAATTTTATCGGCGTTGCACCTTACTCACAACTAGATACTTTTCAGTATGGTAGGTGTTGTGTAGATGCCAGATTATATCAAGTGAGTACTGATCGAACTATCATCCAGGTACGGTCGCCTACAATCAGAGGAAGACCGTCTCCACAGCGCAAAACAAGATCTGCATTGGGCAGTAGTGAGACTAGTGCTGGTCTTCCCGTGCGGAACACGATCTCTAAAGCACACAAGAGGGCCCAAAGGAGATCGAGTCTACTTGATAGAGCGAGGAATGGCTTCCGAGAAGACGAACACAAGAGCGCAAGATCTCTTCTAAAAGACGGGGAAGATAGGATTTCCAAGAGTAGCTTGAGAAGGCGGAAGCGAAAAGCGAGAGATCAATTAGCAAAAAATGACGAGGAGGGTAGAGAGGGGGGTGTTGGTGAGCTCAGAGAGGTAGTAGAGGAGCTCGAGAACGACCTATCTTGGGAGCCTCATGCTGATGGCAATGGTTCAGGATCAACAGAGCTGTACAAAGCAGAGAATCACCCTGTGCAGATGACAGCAAATCAACGAAAAAGAGTACTGTACGTCGGAAAACAAAGAGGTTTTCGATCGAATTGACAATTCTGTAGTGTCCAGGAACAGAAAAGACAGCAGGCCATCTTGTCAAACCCTAGCTTTCAGACTTCACCATTCGCAGCGATTCGCGAGCATGCCCGGCTTACCATGCAACACTGAGTTCATTCTTTCAGTCACTTCTTTTTTACCATGATTAGCTTTCCCTAACATTATGAAATGTCTATATGAAGATGCTCGTACTAAATGACGTTAATAATGCAAAGTACTGGAAGAGAAGGGGCACAGATGTGTTGGCGAATATCATGAGAGTGATTGCGACGGGCATTTGCTTACGATGACTTCCGTTCCCGAACAACATTGACCAGAAGGCGCAGTTTCTCCAGGGTCATGAACATGATGATTGTCTAAACAAATCAGTACTATGTCCTGTTGCTGGTCAAACATACTCACATTAGGAGCAAGGCGAATCCAAGCAGGCGTCCAACCTCGAAAGAGAAAGCTTATCCCTTCTTTGTGCACCGCTATCTTCAAACGGCTGATAAGGGACCCTTCCCCTTTAGTACTTGCATTCATTACGCGGGCTTTTACCACACTGCAAAAAAGCTAAGTCAGCAAAGTATCTCAAGCGTTTTGATGACATACTCGGCTGGTGAACAGACCGTAGTGGCTACTGTTCCTGCAACAAAGCTAGCAGAAAAATGGAGAAGAGTGCCCTCTTGGAAAACACCGGTGGCCATAAGCCCTTCTTTGGCTATGTCGTACGTAGCAAGCTGAGAAGCATTCATAAGAGTAGCACGAATTGTATTGGGTACGAGTCCCCGAAATAATGAGCTGAGTCCCTCGCTGGACACCATCCTGTACAGTCCGACCAGGGCATTGGGGTACGCATACCTCTCCGCTGGAGCTTTATTTATGTCAGAGGTCATTCGGACAAGAACAATGTCTTCGAACATGTCAGTCCATGTCATTTACTGCGCCATAAGACATACCTGCCGGATTGCCTGCAAGACCACCAGCTGCACCTGCGAGGCTTGCGGCAGCGGCGATCTTCCATGCAGGTGTCCGATCCTCCCTCTTCTTTGTTATCTCATTGAAGGTTGTACAAGGTTGCATCCTTTGTTTGATAACATCATACACGCCAAAGCGAGTCACGCTGTACGTCATTTGTCTTAACAAGCTGGCACTGAGGCCAGTGTATATACCACGTAGACCGTCCGACTTTGCTGCTCCAACTAAAGTGTACACCATACCCTGACGAGCCTTGGCTGTTTGAAGGCGGGTCTTTGCCACATCGAGAGGATGAGTGAAACAGGCTGCAATACAAGCAGCTGCCCCACCCAGCCAAAAAGGATATGAAACGGGTTGCCGCGTAGTGTCTTTAGACATGGAGGCCTTAGTATAATCGAAGAAAAGGTCTCTGACGCCGCCTGCACCTAATAGCTCTCTTCGAATGCTTTGTGTTATCTTTTGATGATGGACTAAGTTCGATGAAGAAGACGTATTTTTCCGCGTTGTAAGAAAACTGTGTCTGGGTGGAGATAAACTTCCAAATCGGTGCGTCAAGCCAAGCTTGCTAGTGCCATACGTGGTGCATGCAGATTTATCCTCTCGCGACCATACCATGTCTTCTGATCGAACATCCGATCTTTCCAAGCAAACCCATCCTGCATCCAGAACCTCACCCACACATAGTCGTGCGAGCAGCTCGGCGTCTATAGACGCTTTGCCAGCAGCTCTGAATTCTACTGGAGGCTCCAGCACCTCGTCGAGCCTCAATCCGGTGTTAACCTCCAGTGAGAATAATGCGGCAAATTCGCCAATCACTCCTTCTCCCTTGAGAGCGGAGACTACTGAGTCAGAATCAGCAGCTCCAGGATCTTCAGTCACTTTTTCTGTCCCATCGCACTCTGACACATCTTCGATGGATACTCGCACAGCAAGTGGTGAACCATCTTCAATACATTCCAAGAGTTTGACAGGCTCTCAAGTCCCGTCTCAAGATACTCTCAGCGAGCCTCCCCCCTTGCATTCTATCCTTAAGCCATCTCCAATTAGTAGCTCTAGACGTAGTAGCGTATCAGACGATGTAGGCCCCCATTCAGGGAACCTCACCGATAGTCCTCGAGGACGCAATGCTCTTTTGCAACTCCCCGACAGTGGTACACCTTCTAGCATAAGAAGCGCCTCCCCAACTCTCGTATCGGATCGCACTCGAATTGTGGGAAAAGGAGGATACGGCGGTAGACGCGGAGGACCAGCATTGGATCAGAATAGAACCAGCTCGAGTGGTGGATTAAGCGATGTGGACATGAAACCAGGATACGAACGAAAAGTAGGCTTCGACACTATGATTGATGCGGACGATACGCCAAACGGATATTTCACATTCTGCCTTCAGGTCAAGTCTAGAGGATACAAGCGGACCAAGAATACGAGAACATTCATGTGCGCTGTCGATGACAATGGATATAGCGAACGAGCGCTGGAATGGCTCATGGAGAGTCTGGTGAGCGATGGTGATGAGATCGTTGCACTTCGAGTTCTCGAAGGCGATCCAGATGAAATCGATCAAGAAGAAGCTAGAGATGATGCAAGGGAGCTCATGGCAAGCATAGTAGAGCTCAACGATGAGTACGGAGACCGATCCATTTCCATTGTCGTCGAATTCGTCGCTGGTCGTGTGACTAGTACCATATTGGGGCTCATCTACATGTACCGTCCTGATAGTCTCACGGTTGGCACTCGTGGTCGCAGTGTTTCGGCAATTCAAAAGATGTTTGGCAACTCGTTCATGGGAAGCTGTAGTCGGTAAGTACTATGTGAACAGCAGAATTATTGTTCACAACCCTTCTAGTGACATTCTCAACCGTTCACCAGTACCTGTTGTCATTGTCCGTCCTGAAGCAAAGGTGAAAAAACATCTGGCTAAGCGTCAGAACGACCCCAAGCGTCGGAGCTACCATGATTTGGTTGCCCTGTCAAAGAATGACAACCTACCACTTAGCGTTGGCACAACATCCAAACGTCACAGCAGGATCCTGCCCAAATGAGTCAAAACTATGAAAAGATTTGGAGATGCGAACAATCTATATAGACAAGCTAACAGTGATCTTCATGGACATTAGACATATAAACTAGGTGCTTGCGATACTTTGACTAAAAGCTAGGTACATGCAATACTTTGATGAACTCAATTGCCTATCACAGCAATCAAGAAGCGTTTATAGTCTCCGGACGTCTCGCCGTCGACACGCGAACGTAATCCTTTTTTGTTCTGTGTGGCTTGATAAACCCGCTTAATTTCTTCAAATCGCGATCTATCCCAATGTGCACGCATTACACGGTACACCAGCCTCTCGTCCTTGGTTCCCATTCCCGCCATACTATCTTCAATCAACTGAGCGTCGCGTGAAATGCCCGGTGGGCCAGGCAGAGCAGTGTTGGCTATGTAAAGTAATGCATCTTTCATATGGCCACTGAACTCGGAAGAAATCATATCTGCCAATGATTTTCGGTAATGGTGTTGATATGCTTGCGCTATTGCTTGGAGGTGTGTTGTCGATCGCGAAGCAAGAATACCACAAATCTTTGAAAGGTGTCAGTTACAGCGTGTCGCTTCTCCATGTAAGCAACTAACAGTAATTTCGTCTGTACCTGCGCCACGAGCGGCGCCGTGTAGGGCACGCACATCTTGTTGAACAAGATTGTGGTCCACCATAGAACTTTCGTCCATTCTGGACCCCTCCAGAGCCATGATAAAGAGTCGCTTTGTTTTCATGCTGAGATCATCTTGCACAACTTTCACCATGTCTTTCCCGTAAGTAGCTCTATAAGTCTGCTTCAACAAAAATAGCTCGCTAAGATCAAAAATTCAGACGGTGTTCACAAGGGTTCTCCACTAGACTCACGCATTCGTTCTACACAAGAGCACTTCGTTGAGCAAGTCTTCGTGAGTTCCTGCTCCACTACAGGCACGATGAACAAGCCAGACATCATACCCCAGGGGACCGAGAACTTTGGCTCGCAAAGCTCCCTCGAAGTATCCACTCGTTTCCTTTTCTAAGACGTACAAGAGCTCCTTCCCAACAGAAGCTTTGAATTGACGTGAAGTTGCATCAATTTGGAAGGCATCTAGAGGTGCCAGTACAGCAATGAGAGCTTTTTCATCCGTACCAAAGCCTTTTGTGGCCTTACGAATGCGATCAACTGTCCCATGTACATCGAAACCATGTGGAGGTGGGAGTGGTGGCCCATGTGTTGCAGGAGGGGGGATGGGCGTTCCAAGATAAAATGAGGCAGGGCTTGCTGAGTATGGCGCTTGGGCATAGTTGTGGCCGTGAGTTTGATGCCCATAAGAGTGCTGGGGAGGAGCCACACCATAGTGCTGATGAGGTGGGGCGGCTCCATAAGGAGCAGGTGCTCCGTACGAATGGTGTGGAGGTGCTCCGTATTGTTGTGGAGGTGCGGCCGCTCCGTAGGATCCATAAGCGGTTTGTGGTGGCGCACCGTAGTTTGATTGAGGTGGTCCCCCATAACCACCATGATGTTGATTATGATATGGGTAAGCCATGTTCGTAGAAGTTCGACCAAAGAGTAAGATGCCAAGAGTGAGTATTTGTTGTTTCACAGGAATAGCACTGCCCCACAGGATGTGTAGTGCTCCGTGCAGAGATGCGCGTTCACCGTCGTGAAGAAGCTCGTGTAACAATTACGCAGACGAGTCTGGTGGGTATAAATTACTAGTAGCTATAGTATGAGTACAAAACTTGCTTTACCAGCTTTTATTCTTCACTTCTAATTGCAAATGATGGATTAGTTCTTCAACTCCTTGCCTAGAAAGGATGTGAGTGCTGCTCTCCTTTTGGAAACACTAATTTATTCACCCAGATTTAGCACTGCACAAGATTATTTGCGAATCTTTCCAAGTACGGTTAACATGATTCCGTCCATGATCAGAATCATCGATATGCCTCATTTCATCCTCGAGTCCTTTCTCCTCACCAGAAGCGATTTCTGCCAATTTGCGGTTGAGGATCTGGCCAATGATTTCTTTGAAAGCTGTTCTTTGCGGCTCATGAAGATGATCAGAATGTGACAGAAGTATGATAATAGGAACAGATGACAAATGGCGATCAGCACGCATTTTTGCTACGATGGGGGTTAAAAAGAGATTGAGGTGTTGACATTGACTTACCTAGCTCTTCACATGAAGCATTTCTCCGACCTGTTCGATAGCTTTCGTCTTGATCGTCATCAACATTATCTTCATACGTGATGTTGGACACGCCGAACCAGTCGCGAACATCCATCACCCACAATAAGGCATCTGCCTCCGAGTAGTAGCGAGGCCAAAGCCTCCGAAGAGATTTGTCACCACCGAGATCCCAGAAATGAAGAACAGCCGAGGAAAGTTTTAGATCTAGAACTAAGTCGAACTACAGTTGACACCTTCTCACAACTCTCATTCGTATATACATACCGTTCTGTCCGACTGTGGGAGTAAAACGAAGGAGGCTGCGTGTAGACGTTTTTGTCACCGATGCTCGTACTCTATCCAACCACGCAGTCTTCCCACTTCGCTCGATGCCTAAAACCAGAACGTTAAAGCGGGGCTTCTCAGTGAGACGGCCTACGAGGAGATATCAGAAAATATCTTTACGTGTTGAGAGGTCTTACCATAAAGACCACTGATAAGATGATACATGATATTAGGCTCTAAGAAGAAAGGAGGTGTTGTAAACGCCCCGTCCAGGTGGACCGAGCACACAAATCGGTCGCAAGTTTGCAAAACGCGACACGTGCTGAGACATGAAAGTCTCCAAGCGGTGACGGGAAGTGACGAGGTATTACTCAGAGCTCTCCTGGACTACATCTTACCGCTTTATTGTCCCTGACTCCTGAATTACCCATGATTAAGGTTCATTGGAATAGTATGCGTTAGGATATGCGACTTCCACGCACTTATATGCCATCTGTAAATGAAGTCTCTCCATGAAAACATCATAGTGCACCGTGTGCATCGAATGATGTAAACTCAATGTGTTACTGCACCATGTCTCTATTACCAATACTACTTGCTACATCATTCGCATGATATCGAGCATGAACGACAGTGTACTGTGGAAAGCATGCCACTTCTCTTTCTACTTCATGATTGGTTCTACTTTATCAACGGCAAAAGCGATTTTGGTCGTTGGATTTCACTCAAATTTTAGTTTGTAAGTTCCGAACATCAACCAAAGGCCACGCTCACATGCGGGTATGAATCTTATTGCTGGTATGTCACTTGATGCAATACTCTCCTAATTCTAAGGTAATAAATACATTCGCAAGTATACATTAATGTAACAACAAGTTTTATTCCCATGTGTTGTTTGTTGCATCTCTCTTCACAATGCTTCCACTGCTGCATGATATAGGTGAGGCATATGTCGAGAAAGCATTCCCCGTGCATGAATGATCTGACCAAACACTTCAGACCTATCGCCATTCTCTCGCAGACGATAAAGGTTTGCTGTTTGTTCTAAGCTTGCGGACGCATTAGTTGAAGAGCGAGAAGACTCTTGCAGATGTGGCATGAGGTCGTCTTTTGCCAAGCTATACATAATTGTTCCAGGGGGATAGAGCTCCACATGACACATATTGGCCTCTAGAGTCCTCCGGAGTGCGAGAAAGTCTGCTTCCAAGTCTGTTTTCTGTTGCTGATGTGCATTGAGTTGACCAGACTGATGTACAAAAGCACGTTGCATGATATTCGAAAATCTTAAAGGACGAGAAAGGCCATAGTGAGAAGGGCTACCGGCACTACTGGATGGTGTTCCGGGTTGATTGTTTTCATAAGCTAGCCATGCACAAGCATTACGAATATCCAAAATGGCTCCTAGGCTAAGTCGATTGACTAGATCGTAACTGTAGCAATAACTAGTGACAAGGGTTTCAGCTCGCTTCGCCAATTTACTTCCCATAACGCAAGGAACGGCAAAGCAGTAAGCATGTACTCTTCTGTTGGAGGGCAACCCACTTCGTAGAGTGGTGCATCCTGTGTCCGGCGAAGCCCACATCACTGCCAGAAGGGCTGCAACACCGGCACCCAAACTGTGGCCAGTGATATCGAGATCATATCCTGGGTAGGTTTTGAGGGCTTTTTTAACGGCTCTATGAACAGGTCGTCCAACCTCACCAATTTCTTTGGCAGTCTCATACATGCCTTCATGGACAATCTGATCAGTACGTTCATGAGGCTTGGCTTGTGGTGCACTTTGACGCTCCTTGGCAGCTCTTGCTTTTGATTTTTCTCGCATTGCTTCACTCGAAAAGTCTTCAGCCCCTTGTGGGCTTTCGCTATCGGTATCACTTATGGAATCTTCGGGATACAGATTACCATTGGTGGTCTCTGCTTCTTGAAGCTCTTGAAAGTTGGCAGACTCACATGTCAAATCGATTGCTATATCCCCCAACGTCAGGCTTCCCCTAAGAACCAGAACAATTTTGCGTTGCGTATGATCAGTCACTACGTAGTATCGGGGTTTGCTAGGTCTAGCTATTTTGCCACGAAGAGGCCGAGCTCTTTCGCTGAGTTGTGAATCTTCTGGCTCGGCATACGTGCCTTCCAAAGCCGCTCCTTGCTCGAGACCTCCAAGACGATGAAATATTTCAGAGTCAGCTTGTCCCATAAGTACATCGAAACAACTCCAAGCACGAGACGTTGTTGCTGCTGAAGGTGTGCTTCCCTGCCCGCCTGTGGAAGATCCTTGGGTAGGTGTACTTGAGTCGCCGATAGGTTTATCGCCCTCTGCTTGGAAAAGCACTTCACCAGTTGGACCGCTCAAAGAACGATTCATGGTAGCTTTCGGTTCTGGGGCTTTCTCTTTGGCTTCAAGATAAAGACTATCGTCAGTACAAGAAGCTTCATCCTCCATCAATTCTGATTCGTCAAGATCGAGGGATGCAGCCGCACGAAGAAAGTCGGCCTCATCATCTTGAGCAGCGGATCTAGTCCGCGGTCTGCTCCCAAGCAGAGGTTCATCTGTCGGAGTATTTCCAGAAGCTGGTGTGGGTAAAGTTGACTCGGCATTACTCTGCTCTACGGAAGAGCCAGCAGCTTGCATAAGATCAGGAGGGAGACTGCCTAGCCAGGCGAGTGCAGCGCCACCGTAAACGCCCAGAACGAGTCTAGAGTACCGTTTAAGTCCCTGAATTGCTTCAACTGTCGATAATGAGCTCGCTTGGGCTGTTCCGATTTCTGGAATATATGCATCTATTGTAGTTGTCGATTGGGATACCACATCTTCGTTTACTTCAACTGTTTTCGACGCAGAAGGTTCGCCTATTTCGGCTCCTATAACTTCCCCTTCGTCTCCAGGGAGCACCTCTCCCTCAAAAATTCTCACTTTTTTCTTGCGAGGCTTCTCTGAATTCTGTATATCTTCGCTTGGGGCACCCGTAGATAGAGACTTATGATCATCATTCTTATTCTTCTCGTCCTGTTGCTCTTTCTCCTTCGCCTGAATATCGCGGTGAATTTCGTCCAAATTGACAAGATCTAAATTTCGAAGCATTTTGCGCTCGTAGTACTCTCGGCTTACCATCTGAATGCTTACCCATGCGGTCAAAGCTTGTGTAATGCCTATGACTGAATATGCTGGGATCCCACCGGGCGGCATATTACCGACATCAGAGCCCCATTCCCGTTTTACAAGGCGACTGAAGGCGCCTAGACTGCGGAGAACCTCGCTACCCAAAGCCCTCCTCAGTCCTTCCACACCACTTGCTGCTGCACTGAACCCAGCACCAGTAATGTTGCTGCCCATGTCGATTCCTGCTAGAGTAAGATTCGAAACTACATCAAACATGCCTCCCACTGCAGCGTGGGCCACTTCTGCGATGGTCGGTGTGCGACTGTCTGGACCGCCTCTTTCTCCTGTATAATTGCTCATGCTAGGTGTGTTTCCTAACACAGCCCCATCCAATGCTATTGCGGGGATCGCAACGATACCTTGGGTGATTCGCTTTGCCAGATTGAACCCGATTGTGGTAGTATGTTTTGCAGCAGCGAACCCTAATGAACTGGCTGTTGAGGCAGCATTAATACCTTTACCTGAGAGACCCAAAATGTGCTGCCAGTCCAATTCGTGACGAGTATCTCCGCTGGTGTCAAGCTGCCCTGGCTCTAAATCTGCGCGAGCCTCGGCTGCCGTCTCCTCATCAGCATCACGATCCGTAGAAGTGGTGTGGAGACTAGATAAAGATACTGCATCTGCATCAGGTATGGCCATAGCAGCATCTTGCAAAGATTCATTCAGTGGATCACCGGGTGGAGTAGAAAGGTAACTCCCGCAAGGGTTTTCATCTGTCTTGCCTGGTAAATGGAAGGCTCCCGGTACAACATTCCCTCCTTGGTTATAGTTTTTGTCTCGAGACTGAGCTAACTCATCACTTGACAATGTTGGTATCTCAACCATGATGGGATGTGGTGATCAAGAAAACAGAGGACGGCCAATAATTCCAAGGGTTCTCCAGGCTACCTCTCGTGTGAAAGTTTGTAGTACTCTTGTACCCCAACTTTCACGAATCGGGCTCTTTCACGCTATTTCAGTAGAGTGGAGGAGTTAGTGCATTTTCTGGGGACACACCATCAATCACTTGGGGAAACAAGAATGCATTAAAGATGCGCAACTGGATCAGTGCATCGCATTGGGAAGTTGTAGAAACATCATTGCCGCCAGCAGCAAGAATTGTAGATTTGTATCGCAAGCGAAAAGATTCTGCACAGCTGTTTCCAATCTCTGAGAAGGATGAAAATTTAG
This sequence comes from Meruliopsis variegata, assembly GCA_037044235.1. NCBI lineage: Eukaryota > Fungi > Basidiomycota > Agaricomycetes > Polyporales > Irpicaceae > Meruliopsis > Meruliopsis variegata. Next base: position 1,699,006 of record JAWLTJ010000001.1, read on the forward strand.
TAAGAGTGCTTCACATGGTGTCGTCGGACGCGCTTTCCAAGACCGCGTCCTTTTTCGCAATCTTTCTGTGGATCAGAAGAGGACCACCAAGAGGTATGCCATGAGCTTCCTGGGCCTTTAAAACTTTTTTCAAGACTATTCTCAAGCGGACTCATCGTGTTTGTCGCGATTGAAGAAGAAGGGCTATTTGAGTGCTGATTTTCTTTTCGATCTATTCCGCTCTTTTGCTTCCCTTCGCTGTGCTCCCTTTGCGGACCGCTTCCGTCGCTTCCTCTTCCATTTTTCTGCTTTTCGGGTGTTTTGTTCGACTTCGTGCCGTAATGTTTTGGGATTACATCTGTATCTGGGAGCGAAACTTGCCCCTTGAAATCACCTATGACATTTCCAGGAGGGTCATACTCGCAAACAACAAATATGGCGTCCGGGATTGTTCCTCCAAGCCCAAGATCCCCAGAATTACACCGAGATACACCACAACCGAGTTTTGAGGAGTCCTTCCACGCCATCTGGGTAAAGTGGCCAGTAGCCTCAGTATAGTCTGTGTTTGTGCTCCACTGCTTATACTCATTCCACCAATCATTCATGGATGTGACGATTGTGTAGCTGGAACCGCTACCTGCAGCTATATTTTCACCATACTCTTCGTTATGTGAATGCTCAAATTGACATTGATCAGCCCAGCATTGAGCAAAGCTAGCTAAGTTATCATCCCAAGTAAGTTCTGCAGCGCCTGTCGCTGCTCTACGATCATTGTGAATATTGAGAAATTTAGATTTGTCCACTAGTTCAGACAACTTGCACCTATCAGCTAGTGCGGTAGATGAAGAAAAAGTAAGGAATATCGAAGCGAAAAAGATGTTGGAAAAGATTGTAGTGCGCATTGTGCAGAAGAGTGAACGTGAGTTAGACTTATGGATTTATGGATTAAGAGAAGGTTCAAGACCAAATTGTCCGGGCACCAGGCTCGTCAGGATCGAAAGGAAAGGATGGGTAGTAGAGGCTTGAGTGGTGAAAAAGAGCGACTATAAGAAGCTGAGGAATAAGGGTACCACTATAGGCCAAGTCGATTGCGGACTAGATGAAAACAAACAGATCGTTCTAGCGTGTGTCAAATTTCCTCCGATAATCGTTCAAGAAAAAGGGATCTATAATGACGGATTGCATAGGGTGCTCAGAGCATCGCATACGATATAAGCAACGTCACCGCGCGGACAGCGATATAGTCTGTTCTTAAAAATCTGTATGAACCGCGCCCGCGGCGAGTGTAAGGGACACTTCATTACATTCTCACATATGTTAACGCCTATTTTCATCGCAAGAGGCCTCCGCATTACAGGCTCGCTGCCTTACGCTGTCAGACACTGTACGACATTATTCCGGCCCCCGCAGGGGATACGTAAAGGAGGACAGGTGGTCTCCGCTCGCTTAGCGCCAACGCCCGCGTACCTGTCTGCAAGGTCCCTACGCCAACGGGCTTCTTCGCAGCAACAATACTAGAAGCACGTACTTTGTATCTTTCTCGACGCAGACAGAAAAGCGCTTCTCATCAAGCAAACAAGGGGGGACTACAGACGCTGAGCAGGGCACCACCCAGCAGTGGCCGCGGTCTCTTCCCTCAAGATCCCAGTACAACCCATGCCGAGCATAGCAAAGGCACGGGTCTGCCCGATCTGCGACCAGCGCAGTGCGAACCTGAAGCGACACATTCTGGCAGTCCATGTAAAAGAGCACGATTTCCAGGAAAAAGCGAGGGAGTGTGGATGCCCGATGTGTACCAGCTACTTCCTGGAGGAGAAGGCCCTCCAAATGCATCAGGCCCAATCCCATCCTGCCACCAGCCCCCCGCGGTGCGTCTGGACGGGAGCGGGGCGCCAGCAGGACAAGAAGCAGAGTCGCTGTCTGCTGAGGAAGGGACCGCCAGGCTTGATGGGGTGGAGGTCGACCACTCTGCATCGCCTGCTTTCGACTGGGGGTCGATTCATTCCCAGTTTGGGTATCTCACTTGAGCATTTCGTGCAGTTGAGGGTTATTCAATGTGCACATACCATACCCTCTCAGTTCAAAAATGTGATACCTGTACATTCATGGAACAATGTTCTTTCTACATCCAGAAGCATTTTTCTCGAACCGACCTTAGACCAAAGGTCTGCCATTCCGGCCTGAGAACCCAGAGGTCCTGTGCACTGTCTAGTCTAGATAGCACAGCCGTTCCTTTCCAAGATACCACCCGCGGATCCATATCCCTTGGAGGGGGTATAACAACCGCGTTAGGTGCACTGGCGACATCTTTCTGTTGGGACGAGTACCAGAGAGTAATGTAATTATTCAACCTCGCCTCCAAAGCATAACCAAGGCCTGGCAATCGGGCTGCACCTCCGCTGCAGAAAATGTTGGTAACCATTCTTCGCAACCGTTCTTCCGAAGTTGCAGCACTTCCAATACTGGCCACACTTGATACGATACTGTTCCATATTGCGAAGTCTAATGGTGTCTTTCCTGCTTCAACAGGAACATCTATATTTTGAAACGGTCTGTGATTCGTCTCTGCACTGTCCACTGGGTGAGAAATGTTTTTGCTTGAAGTGTCTTTGCTTGCTGCAGGGGATCGCTCGCTATCATCCTCAGCTTGAGCTTGGGAAGGTACGTTTGACGGTGTGACAGAGCGGCTTGTCGAAGACCCTTCCCCTTTCGTGGAGTTGCCGTTGACAGCAGTGGTCGCCGTAGTTGCTTCTTTCGTCGAAGTAGCCGGACCGGAACTGGTTGGAGCAGGAGTTCCTTGCGAAGAGTTGACACCTGATTCCTCACCTGATGGATGCGGATGCCCTGAAAGAGTCGAAGCACTACCCGCTGACGTTTCGGGAGGCAGTAAGTTTCGTACACAGTTCTGCATTGCTAATGTGCCTTGTTTGGATTCCAAGTCTTCTTCCTCGTTTTCATCCTCATTTGACAAGGTAGTACGAAATTTTGACTGAATGCTTCGGATATGGTCTGACTGACCAAATGCACCAGGTGTAAAGAGACTCATTGGGCCGAGAATAATCTCATCGTACGTACGCAAGGAATATTTCAACGTTTGCTTTGAGGGCAAGCGGACGTGAAAGTCTGAAATGATTAGACCCAATTGCATAGGATCCAACGTACAAAGCCTTTCCTTCAATTCGTTTGCAAGCCATCGGTCAGCTAGCTTGCGACTGTAGTCAAAATCTTGATACGGAAAGTTGGACTGACGAAGGAGGTCCATGAAGAATTGGCTTATATCATCACTCCCGTAGCTGAGTGCGATACGGCTTTCGCTGAGAACCAAACCTTCATCAACACATGCAACAGAGATGTGTTGGCTGCCTAGGTGAACGACACAGGAAGAGCTGAGACCAGCACCGAAGGTTGTACAAACACCCTCTTGCTGTAGCATGACAGCAGCAAATCCCATAGTGTCAAGGAGCAACTCCATCAAAGCTTCAATCTCACCTATCGAATAGAGATTTGGGATGATCAAAATCACGTTGTAGTACTTCCAATCTGCAACAGGGATACCCAGTCCAAACTCGTCTAACTGTTGGCTTACGTTCTCTTCTTGATCTGCCTCACGAGGGGAAGTTATTATGTTCGTCCAGATAATCTGCAGATCAGTGAGAATAGCCTCTCTGGCAGCCGATGCACCATAGTGATCCGTGTATTCTTGTAAATTTAAATGGCCAGCCTTGAATGGCTCAAATCGTCTCCAAAAGCTTTTTGAAGTTGATCCAGACGTCTTTCCCGAAAAACTCGCAAGTTTCTCTGCTTTTTTGCATGTCAGAACGTCCCCTTTCACCGCGTCGTCATCGACCCATTCAATTGCGAAGACATCTTGATGCTCTGCTAGCTTTTCCGGTTTCACATTTGCGTTGTAGTTCACTGTTTGTTGTCGCCCGTTTGCCACAGGTCGCAGTTTTAGGCTTCGCATAATTGCCTTTAAATCTGCACGCAAGGATTCTGTTTTCTGCATTGGAAAATCTTCTGCTTTCTGCTCCGCTTCATCGTTCACTGGCGCTGACGCTATAGACTGCTCTTCCTCCTCCTTCCTTCTCGAAGTTATATGATCCCTTCTTGCCAGTAGTTGTGGAGCAGTTAGTGGATAAAGATCGGTGGAAATACCCATGCGCACATGATGGGTTCCCGGATGAATGACGATAGTATTAGAAGAGGAGGGATTCGACTTGGAAGCATCGATGTCTAAATCCTCGTCGCTACCTTCCTCAGTGTGGGGCCGTTCTTTACGTTTGTTGCTCCGTCTTCGTGCAGCTTCAACAGCTGTTTCGGCCAGAATTTGCTGTGATTTGTTCCTACCACTCCATATCTGGGAGTCATTGCGCAGGTACTGAGAGGACGCATCTGTTCAGTACATGGTTAGTTCTCGAGCAAAGAGTGGGCATCCGGACATACTCTTTGCGTTCAATGGAGGTGGTACGGGAAAAGTGGTATAGGAAAAGGGGAGCTCCCTTGTCGAATCAGCTGGCTGATCAATTCCCACAGTAGCTACCTTTGGGGCTTTCGACGGAGGCATTGCGACCCTACTCGTTTACAGCACGCGTGATCGTAAGAACAACAATTAAAGGAGGACGCGCAGGTGCTTCTTGCTTCTCGCCGTTGGCCTGTGCGAATGGGTGGATGGGTCAGAGAATAAATGACCACAGGCACTTCCCCACAATCCACCTTGCATTCTCCCGATGACTCCGCCCACTGTAGATCCGCAACGGGTCTACCGTACACCTGCACATAGATTCAGAAGTATACCGGACTTTGACTATGATGTCAAATACTCTTATTTTGGAAGTCTTCGCTATGCTTTCATCGATGCTCTTGGACCGATTATTGATTTGAAAACTGGCCAAATCGCCGCAAATGTTCCAAGTGGCGACAGTATGTCCACTGAGACTATACTGTGCCTCCATGGAGAGCCAAGTTGGTCGTTTCTTTATCGCAAAATGATCCCTGGGTTTCTCTACTCAGTCGCTCCACGGCCGCACGTAATAGAAGAACGAAGATATATTCAGCGTCGTGTAGTGGCTCCTGATTTCATCGGATTTGGTCGAAGCGATAAACCAATGGATGATGAGTATTATACTTGGGACAGTCATCGAAATTGGCTTTTTTTACTTCGTCCAGCATCACTTAGTGGAAGATTCTCGAACGAGTACACAGGGTCGAGTCACTCTTGTTGTTCAAGGTAAGTCGACGATGCCTAAGGTAGCCAAATGTACTAAGAAAAGCTTGTGTTCATAGACTGGGGCGGTGTAAGTTAAAAGCTGTTATAAGCAATAGCCTTTTGACAAAAAATTTTTCAGCTTCTCGGCTTGCTTCTCCCAAATTCCTTCCCTTCTCTTTTCACACACTTAATAGTCATGAATACGGGCTTGGGAATAGGCAAGCTTCCGTCAAAGGGCTGGGTTGCATTCCGAGACTTTATTCGTAGAAGCCCTGATGTGGATGTGGGCGCACTCCTTCAGAGAGGTACACCGCTCACACAGGACGAGGTTGAGGCGTATCGGGCACCTTTTCAAGGCTCCGAAACCAAAGCTGGCGTTCGAAGATTTCCAGTGGGTCTTTTTGAAGAGATTCTGAGCTTTGCTAACATCACTCAAGCAACTCGTTCCTGTCCATCCAAAGATGCGCGGAGTAGCAGAAAGCATATCAGCTTTGGCATATTACCAAAGTCTACCGAACATCGCATACGAGTCCAATGAATTGCGATCCGCTTCTGTACCTCAATCACAAGGTCTCGATATTGGGGCGGCGGGCACGCCCCTACAGGTTCTCGTCTGTGTCGGTGAATCGGATCCTGTTTTGGGTGCAAAGGTAATGAGCTCTTTAGCACAGAAGGCTTGGGGTGAGAGTCTTGGATACTGGTGGCACACTATCCCAGAAGCCGGGCATTTTGTTCAAGAGGTTAGTATGTGACACACTTATGATCAGAAGCTCATCCCATCATCTCAGTGGGCAGGCCATCTCCCAGGTCTAGCTGATCGCGCGTTCTCAGGCGTCTATAGTAAAGCTGTGCATTATGATGGACAAAAGGCTGAGTGGATCCAGCCAGTGTGTTCCCGACTGTAGAATTGAAAATGCCACGAATCTCGCGTCGCGACTGGTGTTGGACTTGGAAATGTGTGCATGGGCCCCTAAGTAGAGTTCGATTCGTACAAAACATGCGTTCGCTCCCTTCTCCTTATCAGAGCATTGGCGACTGTGAGAAATGGCCGAATAGTTGCCTTATCATCTGTTATCGAGGAGAAGCGTCATAAGCTTTTGGAAGTCATGTTCGCGCATATGTCTTCCGGTCAAGACAAATGGCGGGATGATGACGACGAGGCACGACCTTCTGAGATACAAACACAGCGAACCGTGGAAAGGAAGAAGGCCAAGCATTCAAAGGGAAAAGGAAAAGGCAAGGTCCCTCCCAAGGCTTTCTCAGCAACTACACGAGCTTCACCTTTTCACAGTAGTCCCAGTTCCAGTAGCTTTCTTGTCGGCAATCACGGGAGAATGTTGGATACGTACCGACGCAATTCCAATCAAGAGGCAAACACTAGGCAACCGTCTAGATTTCGAGGATGGTCTTCTTCTCAGAGAGTAAATCATCCTACAACATTCCGTGGCGGTAACGTCTCGGGACGTGGGCATACCAGTGGTGCAATAGGGGAGTCAAGCCAGCTTCTTCGAGCGAATCAGCAAGGGAGGGAACGCCCTCTGTGGAAAGAGATTTTTCGTCCCTCGGGACATAGTGTTAATATCTGGATGCAAAGTTGGACAAAGCGCTGGCTGACATTGGCGGTATTGCCTGTGCTTTTTGTGAGTTAAGGTCTGCGATTGGTGTAATTTGCGTCTAATCTTAATCTAGGTGTGGATATGGTGTGCGATGCCATTCCCAGAACAGAAGGAAAAACACGAGCTCAGTCATAAGAAAGGGGTTGATCTGCAATTTCTGTTTTTTCTTGTGTGGTACTATGGAGGCTACTGCGCCATTGGTAAGAGAAGCAGATCTGACGCAAACACCTGTATTTATTTGTTCCGTTCGTTTGGTAGGCCTTATCTACATTACCCAACTCTTCTCTCTTTACCGCCTAAATTGGTGGCCGGCCGCTCTAGGCGCACGGAAGTCCTATGTGTCTTTCTGGCTCCTCTCAATCGGCACAGGATACGTACTTCACACGCTAAATTTAGATACTTTACCTTCTATGGGACGTTCTTGGTGGTTTCCTGGCGAAGGCGACACCGATGATCCAGATGGACACCGTATTCAATGGCAGCGCAAAACACCATGGATTGCACTTGCTTTTGCAACGATGGCAATGCCGGCACTCGTATGCCTTGCAGGTTTGCGAAGAAGCGGGCGGCAAACGTATCGACATAGTTTGACAGAGGCTCAAAAGAGTGAGTACATCCCAACGTAGAACCCAGTTTATCTGAAACCATGTCGACAGCATTTTTAGAGCACGAACTGCGTCGGCGAATTCCTGCATCGTACATTCGCTTTTTGTGGTTCATGGGAGTTATCGGTGTGGCTCTCGTTGCCCTTTTGGCCGGACAAGGATATGCCAGTGTCTTCCTCTCCACTCTACCTCATACGGGACTTGACGGTACGGCATATGTGTTGTTCTGGACAGTAAATGTGAACATTCTAATGCTAGTAAGCATTTGGATATTGGAGGAGAAAGTGCGCAGCCGAGCTTTAGTATTTGTCATGAAATACTACTACTTTCTGGTAAGTTACCATATTAAGATGTTTTTTTCGATTCATGAACTTATCCATCTCAGGTCTATTTTATGTAAGCCTTTGGTATACAGCACATGCTTTAAGCACTAAACACCTCTCGGCGATTATAGTTTCTACAGGAATCTCTTTGCTCGGTTGAAAAGTTTAGATCAGTTTGCTCTGGTACAGCTACTGAGTTCTTTCTGGGTGTGTATTTGGTACCCATTCAGCATGACTCCGTGGTGCCACAAACTTGTGTCACATTTGACCCCAGAGCCAAAGTCCTGGGAGGAGTATGTGGAAAGTATAGGTCTATGTAAGTGAGCTTCGCCTGTACTTTTGCTTGCTCATGTTTACCTTCAGCTTTCTATCTCCGCAACCTGGCTCAAAACACGACAATGCTCGCCTTTCTAGGGTGGGTGTCTATCCTGCATTTTGGGCCAAATCAGAGTACGGAGATTGCGGCAAGTCCATCGAAGACACTGACATTTCTTTGCAGACATGTACCCTTTCTTTGCTTTTGCAGATAAGAGCGACCCCTACAATTACCAACTGACCATCCTCGGCTCGTTGGCAATCTGGGCAAGTGAGCTCGTTTCTTCTTTTGCCGCTCGACAAATATGTCTTTACGCGATGGATGTCGATGTGACGAACCTAGGTTTAGATGAGATGCGATCATACCCGGAGCTAGTCTCCAGTATAGCTTGGACAAGTGTTCATGTTTTGATGGACATGCTATTGTTTCTCATTGTGAGTCTTCTCAGACATTGTGCTCGAGTGACTTAAGATTTCACATAGAAATTGGACTTTACCTGAAATGACTTATACGTGTTTAGTAGTGATAATCGATCCAATTTACGTTGATCGGAAAGCAGTACATCTTAAAAAACATCGAAAGTTTATGCATCTGTCATAACAGCCAGATGTCCTTCACCTCGTGTTAGACAAATGCCCGTCTCTCCCTTGCTGAGATTGACTTCGCTCCAATCTCCTCTTTTTCCGCCTTAATCGAGCCTCTGTCTCCTCTATACGTTCACGTCTTTCTAAACGCTCTGAGTAATATTGCCCGGCTTGGAGAATCAAAATACCAACAAGTGCTGCTGCTTGAACCGCATTGGAGCTGGCGATATCTCTAAGGGGAAGAAGAAGATTATCCCTCGGATTTGCTGGGTTTGCCGCCGGTGGTGGTTGAACAGCAGGCAACATGCCCAGACCTGGATCAAAGATTAGTTCTGCAAGACTTGGTTGAAGAGAGGGCACATACTTGGCATCACCTTTTGTACATATGCTAGCGCTACAGCACCATATAAAACTAGCGTATCATTGTGAGCTCTACATATCTTACGAAGCAAGGTCAAGTACTTACAAAGGCTTGCTCCATCGAAAAGCCAATTACTTTCTCGTCCCCCTAACACTTTGATGACCAAAAGCGCTGCACCACTCGTGCCAACAGAGTAATGAAGCATTTGAAACAACGACGGCATTTTCACTAGTGTATCGTTGTAGTAGATGTGTGCCAGAATAAGGGATGGGCGAGTTACGGGCGATTGCCAAAGGACTAGGTGGTCTGCATTCCAGTGCATGGCCAGTGTGCCTACGAACGCAAGATCAATCACGAGAAGCGCTGAGATCCATAAGATGCTTACCAAGGAGGAACGACGTCGTCACAATGACGAGCGAGGTGGAGAGGTCGCCCATCGCTATATGGACTGTAAGCCAAGAAGCTAGAAGGAAGCGAGATGAAGAGAAACCCCACTCTCACCACGCGTACGTATTGTTGTATGTATATGCTTATGAGAAGTACTAAAAAAGACTAAATGACAACCGCCGCACTGGCTCCACGCTGCATTCGCCATAGCCTTATCTGGTATAAGGGAAACACTTAGAATGACCTTTTCATCCAGCTTTTGTTATGTTCCCTTCATCTCATGTTCACCTTGCCTTCTACTTTATTTATTCTGATTACAGTGATTGGGCAAAAGCCTTCACCGTGTACATGAAGAATTAAAGACCTAGACTCTCTTTGACCATTAGACTTTTTAAAAAGCTGTAGATGAGTCAACAATGCTATATGTAAGAAACCATGAAAAAATATGGCAGAATTGTCTTCAAACATGTAAAACCTAAGTGCGTGGGGTAATTGTCTAGCGCAACTAGGACAGTGGAGCCCTCGCTGAGGAAAACATGATGTGCCTTGAGTTCGTCTGTGGAGAAAGGAAACGGAGTCTCTTACTTTATGATTTCTATAGGTTGCTCTTCTTTGTTTGAGACAATAGCTTCTTTGCCATCTCACGACCTGTACGGCGGAGAATTTTGCCACTAGCCGTCTAAAAAGAGTTCAGAGTACGTCCCAGGGCACGTCAACTCTAACTTACCTTGGGAATGGAATCAATACTTCAAAAGTTATTACAGAGTTATTACGGAAAACTTCAAAATGTTGGAGTACTCACATTTCGACTCTTTTCAAGTGCTTGTAACGGACCTTGTGGTCACTGACATACTTCATAACATCTTTTTTCAAACGTTGAGAAGCATTGACATCGCCTTTACAACGTTCTAAGGCGTCTAAAGACAGCGTGATGAAAGCCAATGGAACTTCACCAGCCTCTTCATCTGGTATACCGACCACCATGACATCGGAAACTAAACAAGCTTAAGCGGTCTCAAAGCAAATTCACAATGCACCCACCGTCAGTGTGATTTAAAAGCCACCCCTCCAGTTCAGCTGGAGCAACCTGAAACCCCTTTACCTTAATCAGCTCCTATCAAATATTGTTAGTAGTCTCCAGACTTATCCGCCGTGCTTACCTTGAGACGGTCGACGATGAAAAAGTCTCCATCAGCATTCACTTTTGCCTCATCCCCGGTTCGGACCCAGTTTCCAACAAGAAACATCTCGCGAGTAGCTTCCGCATTGTTGCTGTAGCCAAGAGCATTTGACGGCGACCGAACCCACAGCTCTCCTGGCTGCTCCAGACCAAGGGTCTTGCCCTCTGGTGAAACAATCTTTGCATCAACATCAGATACAAGACGTCCTGCTGAACCCAATACACATTTCTGCTCTGTGGGATGCATGAGTGTTAATGTACTTGTTTCAGTCATGCCATAAGCTTGACCCCAATCTAAGTTGGGAAGAGCCTTCTGGAATTGGCTGCTCAAATCGTCTGACAACGGAGCGGCACCGATCATGACGAAGTTCACCAGCTCTCGGCACTTGCTGTGGAAAGATTGAGCTTCTTGTTGCTTGCAAAATAGCACGACCTGAGGAGGAACTAAAAACCATATGGAGATCTTGTATTTCATACAGCTCTCCAGCATGGGCACAATTCCTCGGAAACGTGGCATAATGACATTTCCTATCCCAAAGAAAAACATACCATGTAGGCCCAAGACAAGACCATAGATGTGAAACATGGGCAAAACACCCAATGACACATCTTTTCCGGGCCTGAAACGTCCTCGTGTTTGGTGGAGCTGATTGGTGACTTTGTTGTAAAAGAGAAATTGGAGAATATTAGAGATGGGGGCATAATGTTGAATAGCAACACCTTTTGGCAAGCCTGTTGTACCACTACTGAAGCTAAGAAGAGCTAATTTGGACTTTCCTTGCCCTGCTTCAAGCTTTCGACGACATGATGTAACGATCGCTTCGCCCTCATTTCTAATAATATCTTTTGCCTCTTCAATCAGACCAGCTACGGTCCAACAACCTTCAAGTTGTCGAATTGGCTTTTCGCTACATTTTTTTTGTCCTGCTTCAATCTGAGAAGGGTCTTGAACAATTATGACATGATCTCGAGGCATTCCAGCTTTCTCTGCAGCTTCTATTCCAGCTTTGAGAAAAGTTTGATGTACAAAGAGCACCGTCGCTTTGCTTGCTTCTAGCTGATAAGACAGCTCAGATGGCTGAAATGCAGGATTAGCTGCAGATACAACACCTCCTAGGCGGTGAGTGGCCCAAATAATCACGGGGTAGTCAAGAGCGTTGGATGAGAAGATGCCCACGCGAGTATCCCAGGCTGAAGAGATTACTTTTCTTTCAGCATTGCAAGCGAAGTAAATAGTCTACTCACAAACATTTGTCTTACGGTGTAGACCTACGGACAGCAAATCTGTTCTCTCACGAACTTGTTCGAACGTATAAGAATGGCCGGTTTCTTCATCGATCAGAAGGGGGATCCCGGTGCCCCGAACATCAGGTCTGGTTACCGGGAAGTAGTCAAATATGAAAGAATAAAGGTCAAGATCATCTGGAAAGTGATCAACTTTGGGGGCAAGAGAGCGAAAAATCCCCTCTTTGTCTGGTCCATACGTCATAATTTTGTTTGAGAGCAGAAAGAGTTGACGGCGTTTGTAAACGTTGCCGGTATCGCTCTTTCTTCTGTCTGTCCTTATGACCAATGTAGGAATGTGGGGGAAGGGACGTGCGAAATGTCAAAAAGGCAGGGTTCGAAAGTGTAAGGGTACATTCTATTTCGGAGTATTATTACATGGCGCGTCTCGATAGGATGCCGTTGAAGTCCAGGCGAAGTAAAAGCTGCTCATGGTGACGAGCAGCGGCGCTCTCCGCTTCATATCTGGCAGCTTTAACGCTGCTATCCGTATTTTGGGTATCAGTCGCAGTAATACGATTGATTGGTGCTGTAGAAGATGAAGATGATGCATTCGATATTAGTGAAAAAAATGTGTTCAGATGTCGCACCAACGCATCGCTGATTTGATGCACGGTCTGCGCTCGAACTTGTAGTGTTTGAAAAGCATCGCTTGTGTGCTCAGATACGCTACCCTCTGTCAGCAGTTCCGGTAGTACGTCTCCTCCCCACTGCTCGATGATGTGAACGAAATGCATGCAAGTATGAAGAACTTGCCAGATACAACTGGACGCCGCACCATCCGTCAGAAGTAGTCCTTCAGCTACGTATGACAAGAAAGCCTGATGTATTGCTCTAGAAGTTGCAAAATCGAGGTTGGTATAGTTTTCTTGCGTTGATGTACTGCTCATGGGGGTTGTGTTCGTTCGTAGTGATCCAAGGAGATGCTGGCCTCCATAGTTGCTTTGAGAAGCTCGTCCTCCGCGTGCCCCCATTGCACGTCGAAGCATTGAGTCTCCCATAGAAGGGGTTCGGTATACATGGTCATCTAACTCGAGCATCTCACTTTGCTCAGAAAGTTGTCGTATGGAGGAAACTCGTCGAACATTTGAATTTGCTCCGCTCATTCTGTTGCGAAGTTGCGAAGCGTCCTCGGTACGGAGAGAGGTGTTACTGCTCACCATCTCGACATCGGGGACAGTTTCAGGATCCACACGGAGCCTATGCAATTGGTGTATGAGTTTGGTATATTGCACATCGATAACATCTGTTTGAAAATGTCCACTAAGAACCTCCAAGAACCATAGACCTTCCCTTGCTATCCCATATGCCATTCTTAACAAATTGCGACGAGCAACCTCCTCCGCTGTGTCTGTTCCTCCTTCGTTGACCCCAGTAAAGCGACGGCGAGCCCTTTGTGCCTTGCTAAGACTCATCCAGCTTTCACATAGTTGCGATCGCACGGAATGAATAGCCAAGAGATACGAGAATAATTCAGAATAGACCCGAATCTCAGAGGGCATAAGGATCAAATCCACAGGAAAAGGAGTCTGATATTTTAAGGAGAACGGAACGCCAGTCAAAGCAATGTCATCAAAACGAACTGGTAGAGACATAGACGTATCCTCCTTGGGTTTCCAGTCTCCTTCAGTCCACCTTGCGTGGTAGTTTTGTGGCATCACGATCGAGCAGTTATCTAATTGCGAAGTATTCTCTGCTTCTGATCCTACGGTCGCTCGTTGCAGAGCAAGTTCAAGGTCAGTATGGCTTATCGTTCCTGTAGCGGCACTACGGGATGCAAGACGCTTAGACCTTCGTAGTGCAAATAATTGGTCAAGAAACGAAGAAACGAAGAGGCCTTTGCGGTGCAAAAAGAATCCAGATCTTGTCCTGTATTCAGTAACATATAAAGAAACGCACAAATCAAACTCACAATGTGTCAAAGGCATCAAAAACAACGTCTGGTGTGAGCACATTTCGCCACATCCATTCTGCCACATCGTTGCGAATGTGCTGAACAGCACGCTTGAATTCCAAGGGCATGCTGTTCGGCCAAACGGTTTCCAGAAGATTGCGATTTCCCGTAACCAAAGATTGCGGGATACCAGAAGAGCTGTTCTGATGTAAAGGTGCTACTCCTGCTTTTCGTGAGATGTTGCTGGAGCGAACTTTGCACAAAGCTCGTCCGACGTACAAAATAGCACTCGATACTTCTTGGTCTGCAATCATCCAGGCGGGCAAAGCAGAACGTTTTATAGACCAGTCAGCTAGCCCATGATCATCGCTTTCATATTTCCAGTGCTCTGAAGACCGTTGGTTGTTCAATGCTGGCGCTTCTGGATCTAAGAACGATTCAATATCATGATCAGTGCGTGCATCACTTTGCCATTCTACGATGGAGCCAATATTCAGCGTTGCACTGCTAGAATCTGCACTAGATTCGCCTTCACACATCCATGAAATCAGACTTTGTCTCCAAGCAGCTTCTACTTTGTGAAGAAGAGACGACATGCATTTGTGTACCGGACCCACACCAGTATCGCTCAGCTTAGCCAGCAAATCCATCATTTGGCCCGAAGACCAACGAGGGCACTCTGGAGGCTGTTGACCATAGTTCGAGGCTAGTTCTGACGGACTCTCCTTGGAAGGTCCTTCTAAAAGTGTGGTCACTAGTTCATTTAGGGCTGTGAGCGGAATTTCCCAGTCCGAGAAGCGAGATCGAATATTTGTAAGGCTAACGAAGGGAGGAATGCAGGGGTTTTGTGAGGCCAGATTGTCTTTAATCGATACAATATCCCAATTGCGTCGAAGAATATCAGTTTCCACACCAATGACGGACTGTTGATACGATTCCAAATACTGTAGTATACTGGAGGTTACTAGAGCGATGAGAACGTAATCTTCAGAAGAGGCTGAGGCAAAGCTTTGAGAATTATTCAAATGTGTCGAATCCAAAAGGAATTGCTTGCGTGCTCTTTCGTTCGCTGCGTTACAGAAGCGGGTCACTCTCCGATATTTTGCAGCAATACTTGCTAAGTAATCCAGCGTTGCTCTTTCTCCTGGATGGACACCTTGCACAGCGGGTGACAGTCGCAGTGTCCAAGACCATGGCCTCTTCATTGATCCCGTGGATTCATCTGGGGTTACATGGTCTACAACAGTGAAAAGCGATGAATCATGTCCTGCCAACGTCAACAACACGTCAGATAGCATGTTGAGCCACGACAGGTGTCCTCGAGAGTGACTGGTGTTGGATTCTCAAACGCGTTGACGTATGACTGCGTATGAAAAACGCGTCCATAGAGAAAGAAGGATGCATTACCCTCCACATTGCTGTTCTGTTACACACCAAAATGTGGTACGCAGCAACCGCCAAAAGCAATGAGCAGGTCAAAGACATTACTGAAGCTAATCGTGCCTTGATTGCGGGAGGAACTCAGGGAATCGGGGCAGGAATAGCTCTCCGGTTTGCTCTAGCAGGTGCATCCGTGTGGATCATCGGTCGCTCCGCACAACGCGGAGGCGAAGTGGTACAGAAACTCCATCTAGCATCGGAAGAATCCCAGAGACGGAGGAAGAAAGTCACAGACAAACCGGACCATCATTTCTTTCAAGCCGATTTGAGCGACGTCCATCAGGTGCAGCAAGTAGCAAAGCATATCCAAGAGCGATCCAAACGAGGTGGTATCGATTGGTTGTTTGAATGTCAAGGTGAGTCAATCAAGTAAACACATGTCAGTGGCTAAGGTGGGTCCGAAGGTGGCCCACCAACGGGAAACTCCTCTGATACAGGGGCAGGTATCGACAAACATTTTGCAGTTCAATGCCTTTCGAGGTATCATCTTACCAAGCTTCTTCTCTCGGAAAATTCCATCAACAAAGGGGTTTGCTTCATAGGCGCACCTGGAAAAGGAAGTGCAAAAGAGTTGGACCTCAACGACATTGAGTGTCGTATAAAGCGCAGTCGCTGGGGATTTAATATTTTGGCGAGTGGACAGAGAGACTCGACCGTTTTAGATACAGTCGCACAAGTGAGTTGAGTTATCTGTAGCCCGTCCCGCTTAGATTATCACAGGCATTTTCAGAAAAACATCCCAACATCATGTTTGCACACCTCTTCCCAGGAATCGTGGGTACTGATGCAGCAGGAAACCAAGGGTTTCCTTTTCCTTTGCCACAAGCCTCCAAGCTTGTGTCTGTCGTAGCCCCCTCAGCCTCGCAGTATGCGGAGATTCCATTTTACATGATGGCTAACCCTGACGGTCTGCGGTATCTGCGGAGCGGAGAGGGGAACTTCTTTGGACCTATGTTTCGACGCATGCCTATATCAAAAAATGCAGACGACAGAGAGACAAGGGCCAAAATCCTTTCGAAACTGGATTCATACATTATGTAGTTCGTGCGAAAACGATCAGATTAATTCAGTCAAGTAGTAGCTATCTATCTTTCTGTCACCGCGAAGGTCTCTCGCGTTAGCAAAATAACGCGTGAGGCAGCCATTGGCCAAAGAGAAGCCCAACGCACTAAAGGCATCCTGACGTCCCTCACCAGCTCAAATTCAACAGCGCTTATAAGAGACAGAACTGTCTCAATTAGCATCAGCAGAATGCCGAATCTTGCGATGGATTCTGTCCATCCGTTTGTCGTCTTGCTTCTGCAGACTACCGGCATGCTTGTTGGAACATTCTTATGTGGTATTGTTCCCATTCATCTGTCTTTATCTAAGGCAAACCTCCGGATTGTAGAGGTCTTAGGTGCCGGACTCTTAATAGGTGCAAGCCTCACTGTAGTGCTTCCAGAGGGAGCGTCTGCAATCTTTTCTGCAGCCTTTGATAGACACAATGAGACTCAGCCTCCGGAAAGCTGGGCTTGGAGCGCTATCCAGGCACGCTCGCAAAGAAGGCATTATGATCCACCAGTTGGTGAGAGTAATCCCGCCACATCGACAGGTGTGGCGCTCTTAAGTGGATTTCTTCTAATGTTTCTGTATGTGAGATAGCTCTAGGTACCCTTCTTCCTCTCACATTTCCTTTCATCACAGAATTGATCAAGTATCTGCGCCAGGAGCACACATACATACCTCACACAACGATCATGACCAGCACGACGACATTATTGCGCCTCGCCGGGCCTCCTACATGGGGTCTCAGAGACTCGAGGCGATGAGGCTCATCAGAGCCTCTTCCATCCATCTACACAGCTCCAGTGGCGATGATGATGAATCGCACAGCCATAGTAGCCCACGACACAATTATGAATCACAAGAGCAACAGGGCAGCAGTTCAGAGCGATTTCCAATCGAACACGATTCTACCCAGCATCCAAATGCACCCCTTTTAGAGTCGTCATCCCAACACACCCACAGGCGGAAGTCATTTAGTTCTCACGCAAGGGACGCAAAAGTAGACCAAAGAAGAGGCACTAGAGGAGCCTTTTCAGCGATCACAGGCTTGGTCATTCATGCAGCAGCAGACGGAATCGCCATGGGGGCAAGCGCCGGAAGTGGCGACGAAGGCCTCAAGTTGATTGTCCTTTTTGCTATCATGATCCACAAAGCAGTATGTCCATCCCGACGAGACTTCCATACTACTGACACACCTTAGCCTGCATCTTTCGGCCTATGTACTCTTCTTCTAGGACAGCGACTAAACAAGAGTGACATTCGGAAAGCCATTGCCATTTTCAGTATGGCTACCCCACTTGGAGCTCTGAGCAGTGAGTAGAATACCGCAAGTAATCAAATGATGTCTCATATACTTGCAGCGTATCTAATTCTCTCTCTTGTCCTCTCACCTGGATCGTCTGTGGGAAATATCTCACCGCATCACATCGGTGCCGCACTGACTTTCAGTGCCGGGACCTTTATTTTTGTAGCGATGCATGCCGTCAATGAACTTACTTCTGCAAGTGCTGACGAAGACACCGAGGGCGGAAACGCGCCCTCTTCGAAACCCATTTTAGGACGCATCGGACGAACATCCACGTTTATCATTGGATCCATACTACCCAAAGGCTTACAAATGGTGGTAGGTCATTGACAAGACTCTTCCAATTCTATAGCTTCTTCTGCGCAGCACTGTATAGATTTCCAGATTGATCATGATTCCATCCAATGCACTATTTCAAATGTCAAAGAATTTGAGCGAAAAGAAAAGGGTATTACGACATCCAGGACACGCGGAATCCAGGCGGGTGACAAACCGTGAGAACATTTTTCGTGAGACTGAAACCCATCGTGTGATATTGATCTATGAGCCTTCCTCTGTGCTGTTTCCTGAAGATGCTTTGCCTCGTATCTTTTTCCATAAGCTACGTCTACGAACTTTACCATTCTCTCGAGCGCGCTGTAACCGATCTTTCGCTGCTTGTTTGCCTTGGCTCCGATCGGAAGGAATGTCCACAATGTCACTCGCATTTGCATCTCCTTGAACGGTATCTGTGACTGTGCTTTCCTCGGACGGCATATGTACTCCATTATGATCCTTATTCCCCTCCACGCCATCATCAACACCAATGCCTTGCGTGGAAGATGCCTCCATTTCTTGACTCTCAGTCACGTTTGTATCAGATACATGACGAGGTTCTGATAAAGCACCATAACTCTTACTTGGTGGGATGCTGGATGGCCCACTGGGAGCTTGACTTGGGGCTGACGTACCTTGACTTGCTGGTAGGGCGCTCCGAATCGCACGCTCATTACGTTCCTCTGAGGTCGCTGGTCTGGCAAGTTCTTTGTTGGTACCAATACATATCACGAAAAGTATCCACTCCAGGCCGCTGAGTAGTAGTTGCTCGGCTGCAAGGGAGCTCGCATTCAACTGCTTCAAGATACCCACCACACTGGTGTCTATATTTGCGATGTTGTCTCGACTCAAGTCGTAATGAGATTGGAACAATGTGTTCAAGGCGGACAAATTCAATAGCATGGAAATCTGTCGAACAATTGTAAGTCAGATTGTAGCATGATGAGCCGTTCCACTCACAACACAGACAATCGAGAAAGCCATTGCAGTTCCAGACCAATCTTGTGCCGCTGCACCTGCCCTTCTCTGTACAATGGCTTTCGAGAGATTAAAATACGTCATAAGAATGAACCCGCATCGTGCAAAGCAAGTCACCAAGAGTACAAAAAGCAGTTTTCGAGGAGCGTTTTGCTTGTCAACTTTCACCGTAATAGCCTGTGAAGATGATGCAAAAGCCGTGTTACCAGAAAGCCTGTGAAAAAATGAAGATACTTTGGAGCCAACGGTAGTTGATTGTAGGATCGAGCTGTTAGTCACCGCTTGAGGAATGTAGAAGACTCCGAGATGTAGAACAGATGCAACAGTAGCTACTCCATCCAGTGTGGCGACTCCAGCGAGCACTTCGAGAGGTAACCCCATACCAAGCTAGCTATCGGGTTTGTAAAGGTTCCGTTCGTTAGAAAGAAATGATAGACGGCGTTGGTCTTGATGGCGCGTGAACGTGGACGCGACACGAGAATTTATAACGTTCCAGCCTTCCACTTGTCCTCCCTCCCCTTGCGTATCAGCAAGGCATCGATTGCCAGTCAGGTAGTTGCTGACAAATGGCACCGCTGCACTCAGGCTTCCTTTTGGAATACCCACTGGTGAGGGTGGACAATTTTACGTCTGTCCTGCCTGAACTGCCCCGGACGATATCAGATACGGCAAGGAAAGATCTTCCGGAAGGGGCGACGCATTTCAGTTCTCCTCATATAGCCTTGCTGTCACACTGTCATACAGATCATCTAAACGGACTCGCCTCAATTTCAAAGCCTGGAACGCTCATTTTTTGTTCTCGTGTCACGAAAGAACTAATCTTATCACTAGAGCGAAAACAGGACAGAGAGAGATATGACAATGGACAGGCCATTCGGATACGCCCGTACAGCCACCTAAGACGATCATGGCGAAAAAAGCGTTTGAATCATCCTGCAGTGCAGCAACAATCTTCTCAGTGGGATTTTCTCGTAAGCAATTTGATTGAAATCCCATACAAACCTAATGAATGATATCTTAGGTTCCTCTTCCCTTTAACTCTCCAACAAAAATACATTATACGGCGAATGCGAGCATTATAGTCACATTGCTACCAGCAAACCACATGCCTGGAAGTGCAATGTTTCTCATTCAAGGCTCACGGGGCACTGTCTTACATACGGGAGATATGCGTGCAGAGTCCAGCTTTCTTGAAGAACTCATAACGAACAGTCACTTGTGTACTATTCCTCTGCAAGCCAGTCCAGTCACCAGCGACGAATCAGGTTTGGACATGCGCAATTCTTTACATTTCTCTGTGAATAGTCAAGATCAACATTCTCCTAGAGAAAATTGCTTGCAGAACATTTATCTTGACACAGAAAGACTTCTTGATGGGGAGGAACCTTGCTCCAAGCTGTCCGTCATTGCCGATATACTTCAATTGATACGAATGTTTCCTGATGATCAGCACATCTATATCGACACTTGGACTTTCGGATACGAAGCTCTCCTCCTCGCCCTGCATAACGCATTTGATTGCTCACAACGAAAAATTCACGTCGATCGTTACAAAGCAGATCTCTACCGTATCATGACCAACGAGAGCTCGTGGAAAGTATTGGAAGGGATCGTCAGTACTGATAAAAGCAGATGCGGGCGTTTCTGTGCCTGCAGTCAAGAAGAATGTAGGCGGCACGCAATTGTCCTTCAACCGGAGGAGTCCATGGGTCAGAGAACTTGGAAACAAACAAAAGCATCAATTAAGAGGATGATAAAATCTTCAGCTGCAGGCCGCTCACACTTCGCTACAAGTATCCCTTTTCCCCTTCAAAGACACTCCCCGCTGCCAGAACTCTATAGGATGATCGCTATGCTACGCCCATTGCGCGTCACAGCGAACTCGGCTGTAGCACCAGCTTGCTTTGTCCTCGCCCGTATCAGTGAACGACTTAGATTGGGGTACTCTGATGATTCTGATGCTTGGCAACGGGCACAGCTCTGTAATCAAGGCGGAGATCAGTTGACAGTCTGGTCAGCAATGCAAGAAGCATGGTGCCAAGCTCGCGCAGATGGTGTGGAATGCTCTAGTGATGACGTATTCTACGAAGTTGTCAATCGTTTCCGCCAACTTGGACTCAAGCAGATACAGCCGGATTCAAGAAAAATGCAAGTTGAGAAAAAGGATTGTACATATAATATCGTTGATTTATCGCATTCCTCGACATCTTCGATACAGCCTTGGGTGGTGGATGGCAAGTATGCTTCAGCGCATGCATCACCTTTTAGGACTGCATCCATGCGTACCCAACGCTTTCAAAACCATCTCCCTGTGGACACCAACAACACTAATCTAACAGCAAATAATCTATCGATCGAGCTTGCATCCCGCTACCTAGCCTACGCAGCAATGTTTCTTGGATGGAAGATTCGCAATCCATCGAGGTACCCACAAGATATTGCATGGAGAGCCTTGCGAAAGTTGCGACCCGATCTTGCGCGTCGAACCGAAGAAGATCTTCATAAAGAGCTCGGCTGGCCGATTCCTGTATGGACAGACGAGCAGAAGACCAAAGGTGCTGTGGAGGCAGCACTTACCCGGTCTGTAGAATCTCAACAAAGACTCCAGGAGCAGTCAAGAGCGCCTTCCCCTCCACTTGGAGACATATGTGCTAGTCATCACTCGTCTGTATGCGCTAGCGCTCCGCTATCGCACTTGCTTGGGTATATTGATATGGAAAGACGAGATCAAGACGATACACGCAATCGGGACCAGGCTTTACTATCATGTAATCGTATTAGCAAAGCAGAATGCAAAAGCAAAAGCGAATGGCGTTCTCTTGGACATCAGCGTAGCAATGGGGTAGATGACAAGCAATATGCTATTTGGTCCCATTGCCTGAGATACGGAAGACATTCTCGGAGATTGAGGATCCGCGGATCGAAAATATACGATAGCATTTTGTCGGAATGGGCACGAATACTTTGGAATGCACGCCACTCCGAGCAATTGCCTGTTGTCAATCGCACTAAGCTAGTCCATCAACTTACCATTGTAGGCTCGGCTGCACGCAGTGGACAAGCGCGAAGTTTCTTGGAGTGGGAGGGTGTTGACTTTCGCAAAGCTTATCGCATACTAGTGCAATTGTCAAACACCCTTTCCAAGCCACGCCAACTCTATTCGAATAGAAATGCTGACACAGATAGCACGCTGATGCCCAGACGAACACAGGTCGTTCTGCGCTATTTATCGGACAGTGTGTCTTGATAAATGATACGATCAAGTTCGAAAGACCGTGAAACACATCACCCTTCTGGAAAAATATCACAGATTGTATTAATAGTTACTGTATAATAATAGCAATAGATGCAATGCAAACTCTTCATCCTTTCTTATGCTTGTCCATCATTGTGCCAATCTGCGACGACAGCTTTGTACATTTTCGTACCATGGCGACGTGTTCGCTCGCCACGACGGATTCTGCGTACAAATCTCTGCAGCGCCTTGATGAAGATGGTAACCCATCTAGTTGCATACGCTTCAAATAGGAAGCATGCGGCAGCATTACTAATCACGATAGCCAACAAAGCGAAATGGAAGGAGCGTGGAAGTTCCACAAGCTCAAGAAGGTCGAATAGCACCCCACCAGGGACGAAAAGGAAATATGTCGACAATAAAGTCAACGACGTTAAGGAGGCCATCAGCATTGCTGTCAGATGAATGTCAGTACTTGGCATCCAATTGATGAGCGTACACTCACGATTCTTGTACATTGGAAGTCGATAGGGTGGCCCAACACTGAAAGCAGCTGCTACGATGAGGTACTGGAACGCGGAGACCAAGAATAGCGCTGAATTCTCCGTATTGGACACATTCAACTCGTCCGGATTCACTACGGGAGGCTCGTACCAAGGTTGGGCACGAACATAGAAAAAGACAAAAGTTTGCACAATTGCGCAAATGACAACCTGTCCTAGCATTGACGTCAAAACCTTCTTGCTCACCAGATTGGCCGTCGGGCGCTTCGGATGGATGTCGGGGTATGGCAGTGTACGAGCCATAGCCACGGCAACAGGGAGGACACAGAATAGATCAACATACAAAAATTGCCCGTCCGAAAGAGAGCTTGCGAAGCTGTACAGGAGCGAGATGCTGACGAATTGAATGAGACTGTACAGAGCCATGTACTTGAAGCAAGAGAAGGAGGTAACCAATGCTGCACGACCCTCTTTGATCACTTCGATAACACAGGATATGTCCGGAGACCGTGAAGTGAATGGTGCCGCTACCGATGCTTCGGCTTCTGAGAGTGATATGCCAACGTCCGCAGCCTTCAGAGCGCCACAATCGTTGGCTCCGTCTCCGCACATACCAACGGTGTATCCTAATGCTTGCAGACGCTCCACTAGTTCGTGTTTCTCGTCGGGTGACATACGCGCAAACACAGTACCCTTGATGAGCATACGGCGAAGAGTCTCGACGGGGGCGAAGTCAATCATCCATCGAAACACATCACCTGTCAAAGCCAATTGATAATCTTGAAAGTCTAACTCCTCAATGTCAAAGACATGAGGGTCGATATTGAGCGGGCGTAACTTTGCAGGATCGAGCTTGATCCGCTCATCGTCCACACTAGACCAGTCTAAAACTGCGTTTGGTGTCTTTTGACCTCCTTGTACGAATGTTGGAACAAACACGTGGGCAGAAGGTTCCACCATTCCACATTCCCGAGCAACACTAATTGCCGTTCGCGGATTATCTCCAGTAGCCATCTTCGTAATGATTCCAGCACTCATGAGTTGTGACATAGCAGGGCACGTTCCTTCTTTGATCTTGTTTTCGAATATCATCAGACCAAGAAAGCGAAGCCCACTTTCTGCCTGTTCGCGACGCATCCTCTGTGCTTTGATCCAGCTCATCCCATGCATACTCTTGCCGGCACATGCAATGACTCGATAGCCATGTTTTGTGTAGTAACTAAGCAAGTCATCGTAGTCACTAGGGAATGATTCAGGTTCACAAATGTCTGCCATAACTTCTGGAGCTCCTTTGACAAACACCTCCATAGAACTTGACTTTAGCTGCTTGGTAATGACACTCATCCTTCGAAGCTGAGACACAAACTCAAATGTCCGTAAGACTCCAAGCTCCAAGAAATGGGCATGTTTACCCGAACGCATGGCATCTTCTACCTCGAATGTCTGACCGCCCGGAGGGCGTACAACTGTTTGGACTAGTGCAGGCGTGCGATCAGTCAAACGACTCTTGCCGTCCTTCGCCGTTCCGCTTTTTGTTGTGGCTTTAGCGCTTGCGTTCCTGCCTTCATCCAGAGTCCACCCCGTATACTCAAACATTTTGACATCCAAAGGGTCACCAATGACTTCGCCATCGACGACTTTGAGACTGTGACATGTAGTCAAGGCATGCAAGAGGGGAAGCTTCTTTCCATCAGCGTCTTGAGAACCCTTCGAGGAAGGTATGTCATCTACACTCTCATGTAATTCGCTGAAACGATGTGCTTTCGGATCGATTGTACGGCTCCCGAGGACATCCAATCCGTCGGCTGTGAGAGTACCAGTTTTATCAAAGCAGAATACATTCACCTTTCCACCAATATTCACTCGGTTAGGTGAGATGCAGAAAACCCCTACGGCCCGTAATCTTGAAATGGCAAATGATGTTCCGATGCTCATTGTAGCAGGTAGTGCGGGTGGAACTACCACAGTAATTAAATCCAAAGCCCGCACAAGAATGGTGTGCCACGCTATACCAAGTTTGACGAAATTTACACTACTAGCCAAGAAGCCAACACCTGCAATTGACGCTAAGAAACCGATAAAGCGGAATGAATCGCGGTAGAATTTGAATCCCATTGGCTTAGGGAACAACATACTCCTGACCAAGGCACCTTTGGTAGTGTCGAAGCCTGTACGTACGACCATTGCTTTGGCTTCTGCCTGATATCCATTCTCTTCGTTCGAATTCAGCGTAGGTCGAATTCGAATAATGCGGGTACCCGCAAAAAGGAAGTGATGGGCCAGTTCAGGTGTGATTTGCGAAGATGTAGAATGAAGGAGGTGCATTTGCGGGTCTGTAATAGGAACCTTGGAGACAGGAACAGATTCGCCAGTTAGCATGCTTTCATTCACAATTGCATCACCGCTTAGCAGAACACTATCTGCCGGAAATAGTAGCAGACCGCCCTCTGCTACATCGTAGATATCACCAGGAACGAGCTCTGTGCTATCTTTGACAGACCATTTGCCTTCTCGGAGTACTTTTACTTCACAACTGAAGCGACTCATCTCTTGCATCCTTCGTACGGTGCTACGGGTTTCTAATAGTGTGGTAATGATGCTTGCGCATGAAATGATAACTATGCAAATTGCATAATAGTAATAATTGTCCAAACTCCAAAGAATCACACTTGCGACTTGAAAAATGTAGAAAGGATGCAGAACTTCGTCTACTAATAAGGTAAAAGTAGACTTGCTCTCAATTTCAATAACATTCTTTCCGAAGAGAGCGGTGCGGTCCTTTTCAGAATCCCACGAAATGCCCTTTGCAATCTCTTCTGAGGATGTCCATCCTGGATCGCGCCAGTCTTTGACCATTCGCCATCGGCCCGAAGGTGGATGAAGGGCAAAACGCATATATCGGTAGTCGACATATGTGAGATCCATTAGTTGCTCCGTTTCAACACTAGAAAAATCAGGAAGCATGCTTGAAGGATGAATGCCATTACTCTTTCTGCCTTTGATCTTCTGCTTGTCTAATGATGGAGGGAGTCGAGGAGGCTTTGATGACATCGATTGATACTCTAGCAATGTACTGGCAGGATCGCTGGAAGACAAAGGGAAAACGGTGGCAAGAGGGCGAGCATATGGAACAGTCGCTGGCTTTACTTGTAATAAGTCCCCCCACTGATTTTGCACCACGATGAATTCTGCTTTGTCAAAACTAGTCTCCTGGCAGACCCATCGAAGGCGATAGCGCGGGATCCATCGAAGAAGAAGATAGACAACTCCCAAAGTCAAAAATGAGATAATCCAGAAAAGAAGTTGACGAAATGCAATCGTGCGATAACCAGTAAGACGAATAAGGCAATCATCCTCAGCCAAATAAATCTGTTGGCGAGATAATGAGTCTTTGTCTGTGTATGTGGCTTCCTCTCGTGCTGCATTGATGACATCTGCAGTCGTTTCCAGGCGTGAATTGGTCGGATCGCTGTCTGGAAAGGGTACCGTTGTATCATGCGCATCATAGCCTCCTAGCTCTACATCGAGATCATCAGCAGGAGCATTGCCGATGCGTGCGTCGCCAAAGACAGGATCCACAGCTCCAGAAATAGGTCCGAACGCTGATGGCATGAATTCGTTCCGATTCTGAGAGTCCTCATCACTGCTCGAAATTGACAAGGCGCCAGAGTCATCGTCGTTCTCAAAATCACTAGACCTGTCACCATCATCATCATCATCGTCGTCGTCTTCTAAAACTTCACTTTCTCCTTCACTACGGTGTGATATTGACGCTATTGAATCTGATGACCCTGATTTTCTCCTGTTGAGAAAGGGTTTAGATGCCGATGGATCTCCATCGTTGCCTCGTAAGCTAGCCATGATGGAGCCGAGCATCCCTCGATTTTCGTTATCACCACGTTGAGGAATTTTGCGTCTGCTTCCAATGCGCCTTGAGCTTTGAGCAGCGCTTTTCGCACTACGTGTATCGGTCGCATCACTTCTTGTATCATCTTCCATGCTTTGACGAGAGTGATCTGTCACATTGCTGGACTTTCTAGTGCGTCCAATCACTGAAGAGTCCATTGATATACGCCTTCGAGTGCGAGTAGAAGAACGAAGTGGCAAGTCCCGATGATTATGGTGCATGCTACGTGTAAGCCTTCATTAGTCTTTCGTCCTAAGGTGTGGCATCCGCAAACGGACTTACCTGCTAACGGAAGACGGTACGGCACCAGCACTGGGTCCATCAAAAATACTTCCGAAGTCGTCGTAGCTGCCCACTTGACTATCACGTCTTCGTCGCGGAGCGACAGGAGATGAGGGCTGGCCATCGTCAAGCTCATGATCTTCATGGAGGCGTCCATTGCTTTCTTCAGGAAGATTGTCTTGTTGTCGTGACCATTCAAGAGCCTCGATGTTCTCTTTATCAGTGAAGAAGGGAGAGTGTGAAAGAGGTGAAGAAGGGTCCTCTTGTGTAAGATCTACATCCTGCTGAATTGAAACAGATCGACCAAATGAGGGTGCTTGGTACTCTTCTGCCGCAGGTACATCTTTACGATGAGGCGACATTATCTGTTTCCAGAGAGGATGAGATCTAGACTCAGCTGCAGGCAAGGATTTCTTTCTTGCCCACTCCCACGAACTAGACCCCTCGCGCTTCCAATCGATGCAAGTCACGTGAGATACGGCTCTGCCCTAACGACTGGAAATATCCACAAGCTCTCTGTCCAAGCTGCCCAGTATGAGATGCTTCACAACTTACATAGAACTAATCATGAACCTCTAGGTTTCATTTGGACGAACATCAGTACCTTCAGCGGACACACATCTCTGCACTATGTTGCTCCAATTTTGGTCAGAGAGGCAGAGAGCGCTCTTTTCGACTCATTGTTCAACATGCGTGATGCAGCTTCGACGCGCTAATTTTGATCCTGTGGGGAACCGCGTAAGAGTC
This sequence comes from Meruliopsis variegata, assembly GCA_037044235.1. Classification (NCBI taxonomy): domain Eukaryota; kingdom Fungi; phylum Basidiomycota; class Agaricomycetes; order Polyporales; family Irpicaceae; genus Meruliopsis; species Meruliopsis variegata. The sequence continues at coordinate 1,726,501 of JAWLTJ010000001.1, forward strand.
GACGCGACAACGTAAATAAGCATCGGTGCCAGAACGTCAAATGCTCATCACAAACCTTAAGAGCCAAACCTGGGCACTAGAAGATGGATCCGATAATATCAGCAGAAAAGCAATCTCACTTGCAGAGTAGCGCGAATGAGGAAAAGGGGAACGAGGTTTCCAGGACTGTTGCTATTCTGACCAGGTCAGCTTGCAAAACACACCGTTTAACGATTCAGTCCCGTATCGCCTCGAGTGGATTCTCCATTCTGGAAGAAAGACTGGAACAGTGGTCCATAGAAGAAGACATTGACTTTCTCAGAGCATTCTTGCAGCCTGCTGGCGAGGTCGATGAAGATGGATTTGAAAATTGGATTGCAAAATTAACCGGTGAACCGATCTTTGTAATGCTCTTGCAAAGACACAGAGCAGTGGAATTGTGGCAGGAGTTCTGTAGATTGGGCCTAGACACTGCAGAACAAAGTATTGATGGAAATGGATCGTCTCTTTCTACGAGCGGCTTACGAGCTGAATACGGGAGTGACACGCTTTTTGGTTCTACACCCGAATCGGTACAGCGACAGATAGCTCTTTGCTTTCCAGAGCACAGTTCCGCAGAAGCATTACAAGAAGTGCGTGGAGATCATGCTGCTGAAACTGTCACGGCTATAAGCAGCCATGGAGCCTTTGTGGTACGGGAAAATGACGATATTGCATATGATAAGCATGGGAAAGCTTTCGATAAACATAGCGGTGAACCACTAGAAGTGCAGCACGAATTAATGGAAGGAAAAAAATCTTTTCAGGCCACACCTTCCATGCATGATACCAGCCCTTTCAAGGCTCGGCCACTTCCACCATCTACAAAGGTACCAGCCACGCAGCCGAGGCTTTCGAAGGCAGCAGCATTGCGAATGGGTATTAAGCTTCCCGATCCTCCTAAACGAAGTGCAACTAGCGTATCTTCCAACGATGAAAATGTGGGAATCTCAGGTATTTCGAAAGCACCTGTTGCGACTCCAAAGGTAAGATTTTTGTTTTCCACCCCACTTGCCTTGACAAAGCATCTAGTCGTTAGCAGCACCTCAGGTCATGCCGAGAATGAACAAAAGTACAGCTACTCGAACCAAACTGGATATTGATGAGCCGTCTCAAGCGCCTAGACCAAAAAAACCGGTCGATTTTAGCAATACACCGGGCCATAAGCGCATATCTACAGGAAACAAGCCAGCTAGTTTGGCTGCACCTATGGTGATGCCTCGCCTAAATAAAGCAACGGCTGCTAGAGCGTCGAGTGGATTGAACGTGAATACCTTTGCTGATCAGCGTTCCCGCGCATCTAGTGTAAGCTCCACTTCTTCACCAAGCAGAGAGAGAAAGCCCGTAGATTATAGCAACACTCCTGGACACAAACGAGCAAGTCTCTCTACGAGCTGCGTAAAAAGCTTACAGGCCCCTACAATTGCACCCCGCAGTAATCGAGCTTCGTTGGCTCGAGGTGGAGACGGGAATCAAGTATCTCCTCATGCTCAGAGAGGTTCTTCTGAAAGTACTGGTAAAATTTGTAATGCGAACAAGGGAAATGGTGCCAGTCCATCTACAGAACGCCACCTAGTGGACTTCAGTAACACACCTGGTCATAAACGTAGTAGTCAATCTGTCTCGATCCCTTCACTGGGTAAGCCTTCCATCGCGCCGCGTACCAACACTGCCACCCAAAAGAGACTAAGCATGGGTTTCACAGATGGTGCTTCTTCGCAGTATAGATCAGCAAGCTCGATGGATCAACGCCCTGTAAGTCGTACAAGCATTCTAAATGGAGATCATTCGCGTATTCGTGGTGCTTCAAGCAAGTCAGGAAAGGGTACTGTCCCTCCATCTTCTTTCCGGATGTAAGGATGCTGTCCAGCAGCAACAATGTTACCTTTGAAATGGCGCTGGCGTCTTTCCATCTTGCATTTACAATCTTACTGTATAATACTTTTTCAAGCGTGAATTGAAATCTTTTCTGACCTCCGAAGCCAAGGAGCGCTCACTTTTAGTTTCTGCGGAACACGCATGACTGTGATGAAACTGATAGGAAGTTCAATTTAGCAGTCGAGCAGCAAAGAAAAAAGAATGCAAACATCATCGATGTTTCAATGGCAAATGGAAGAAATAGTACAGAGCAAGGGGACACAGCAATACAAATCATTCGACACAAAATATGCCTCGAAGGCGATGCTCGGGATTGAACTGGAGCAGTTTGATGAGGGAGTCATGTAGCTTTGTAGCCATGTACCATTTTCTACCAAATCTGCAAGCGATAAGTCAGCCATCATCCGGGATGTAAACATATTCGACTGACCTTTTCAACGTTAAGCTAAAGAAAAAGAACAAAAGTCAGTCTCACTTTAAATGCCTGTCTATAAACAACACCCACAGAACAACTTCCAGATCTGCTTGCAGTAGCGAAACGGCCTCGGTGAATTCATCAGACTTCCAGATATTGCTGTCTGCCAGGTCATCTCGATTCTCAGCTTTATGACGCTGTGCTGGATCATTGGAATTCGTTGGCGAGCTGTTGTTCGCCATCACGTCCGATGTCGAAGCAAACTCCATGGCAATATATTTAGCGTAGAGACTCTCTAATTGTCGAATGAGGCTCCGGCCCACCAGCATAACTATCAGCATGAGCCCACTATCTAGTCGCTGCATTTCCGACTCCGCATGAACCGCACAAAGCTTGAAGGTCAATGTGTTAGAAATAGGCAAAGGCTTGTATGTATGTACTTACACGAAGAACATTCACTACCCCCCGTGTTGCCGCTGCACAAATGGCCTCACTTTCCGTGTCAAGATTTGCAATTGGTTCATGTAATGTCAGCGTACATGCGTACGGCATGAGCGAACTTGCGATGACGACTTCTTTGTACAAATGTGACTCGCCCGATGTGACGAGAAGAAAGGACGACAACGCACTGTCAGCTTTTTGACCCATGTTCTGGTGCATGGTGGAGTGTTTAGGGCCAATATCAGCTAACGCTTTCTTGCAAACTTCGTAAGATTCTAAATGAAGGGCAGCAATCCAACTCTCCAGCTGCTGGAATCGCGAAGATGACGTGATGAAATTTGGTGTTGCGAATCTAGGAAGGCGGAAGATGAATTGGGCGCTTCTCCCCATCAACACACATCCCTTGAAGTAGAACTGCTCTGTGTCAGCAGCAGGTCTGGAGAAAAAATCCGGACTCTGAAGGGAAAGAGAATTGTGTCTATGCACCCATGCTTGATCTTTCACGTTCTCTGTCGAGGTCTGCACAAATTCTTGTAGTGTTGCTCGAGGAAGCTCTGCTGTGTAGTCTTCCTCCGACAGAGAACCAGGCCAAAGTGTCGCTGAGATAGATACACGATCTACTGCGAAGGTCAAAAGCATTGTGCGCCTCACCTCCTCAGCCTCAATTTCATCACGCGGGTTGACTTGCATGATGGACCCGTCTGTAATGCGAGGTTGCAAAAGCATCAATTGCAACTGCTGTCTTTGTAGCTCCTCTTTAGAGGGGACATCGCGGTTGGCATTGATCGTAATGGCAAAACGGACTGCTTGGGTACTGGCAAGATACGATTCCATCTGATCGCCCATTCCGTAGAGCTTGAAAACAAGCATAAGAGATGCGCGTACAACGTCCAGTGAGTGGTTCTTTGTGCCATTATGTACAGCAGCCGCTATGTAATGTCTTGCGGCAGCTGTATGACGATAGTGTGCCCCAGAGCGACAGGTAGGAGGAGAAGTTTCCAGCTCAGGACGCGCAGAATAAGCAAGTGCGACCATTATATGCAAGGCTATCTTCAATGAGAAAAGTCATGGAAATACCTTTAGTACATACCTGCCTTATGTGGGTAGTCCAAATGACTCGGACCTAGAGCTAATCGTTGACGAAGGCGTCCAGGGTGGAAGAGAAAAGTGGAAGGATGTTCCTCATAGCAAATATCGATCAGGTTCTGAAGAGCATCTCTAGGGGGTAGGGGTATATCAGGCTGACTTATCAGATACGTCACAGTCAGGCTGTCGGAGGCTTCCATCTGTTCTTTTTGGTTTAGTACTTTGAGGCATGAACCTACGTTGCCTGATTGATAAGTTGCATAAGGAAGGCCTGGAGGTGGTGCGTTCGAATACATCTCTTCAGGAGCACTAGATCTGGACGATGGTTCCATAGGTAACTGAGAAGAAAGGATCTCAGCGAAGAAAAGATCGCTGTTCGTCGATGCCACATCGTATTTCGAGCTTCCTCTTTCACTTTCTTCACGATGCAAGTGTCTTTTCTTGTTGCTACCGGCGTCCGGAGTTTCAGGTCCACTGGAAGACCGTTTCGTTTGCGAAGTACTCGGAGATAAGTCAGTATAAGTATCTGCGGAGGAGCTATGCGAGGCATCGGTGGAAGTGATATCCCCATCTGCATCTGTGTAACATGGAGGGAATGTAAGCGATCGAAGCTCCTCTTCGGGAACGTGCTTCCTACGAAGGGCATCAAGTCTTCGTTGCCGAGCTTCTAGGCAGCGCGAGCATGTTGGTTTTGCTCCATCACAGCGAAGCTTACGCCTGCGACAAGCGTCACATGCCTTTCCTCTGCCCAAATTCCGTGAGTATGGATCAATGGTCGTCACAGGCACAGTGGATGTCATGTTGGATTCTTGCTGTTTTAGGGTTCAGATCTCGAAGTTAAATTCGCCGTGGAGAAAACAAATCTTGTACACTCAAATGACGCCGGATTCCGGTGAGGCGGCCTGCTGGAAAACTCTTGCAAGGCGCATAAGAGTGGGATGATGGTGAAGAGGCAACTAACGCGCGGCTTTCGGTAGTCGGATGTACCAAGAGACTGGTATTTTGCCGAACACAACACGTCCTAAGCAGTCACCGTCCATAATTACATATTTCTTGTCAGGACAATTCTATGAGCGTCATTGACATTTATAAATCCCTCTGTATTGGCGAGAAGCGGTAGCGATCTCAGTATAATTGTATTTTCTATGCCTTCGGGCGCATGGACGAACAAATACAGTTTGTCAACCAGCAAGCGTTCCATAACGAACGAGATTGTCGCACACGGTGTATCAATCATTCTATTTGGACATGACTAATTACATGCTCGACCAGTTTGCGAACATCTTCCGCCCGCATCGCTCCCACTTGAAGTACCTCTTCATGATTAGCCGCCTCCTTAGCGTCGGCATCAAGCTCCGCCTTCACTTGCGCCTGTGTCATGCCTTTTGCAACCGCATCTTTGGCATCGAAATAGTCCTTGACAATCACTTTGTTAGTCACAAGGCTGATCGCCAAAACTCGTAGGCCTGCCTGCCTTGCAGCAATGACTTCGGGAACTGTTGACATGCCCACGCAGTCTCCTCCTGCCTGTCGAAGAAAGCGACACTCTGCCCTGGATTCGTATGATGGACCAGACACAAATGCATAAGTGCCAGACTGTGTGAGACGAGTGAGTTTCAGATCTTGAGCTGCTTGGAAGAATGCCACGCGCAGCAGTGGATCATATGCATCCGATGTGGGGGGGAATCGGGGTCCCAGAGGAAAAGAAGGACCAATCAAGGGGTTCAAGCTCTGGCGTGGAAAGACATCTCAGTGTCAAGGGACAGGTCCGGTTTTGACACTTACAGTCAAAGTAGGGATGCTTAAATGGTCATGCATAGCAACGATGGTTCCAACATCCCAATCGGGGTGTAGTCCGCCGGAGGCGTTTGTTACCACCACCGCATGTGCACCAAGACAACGCATGATCCGAACAATATACACTGCAGCCTCTGGAGTGTGACCTTCGTAGAGGTGGAAACGGCCCAAGGCAGCCACAATCGGTTTTCGGGAAGCGTTGCTGCCAATGTATCCGAACGCCAAAGACGATTTATGTCCTTCGACTGTAGAAGTAGAAAATCCCTAACTCAGGATTAGTTTTCATCCGCTCGAGTACACACCCTGCTTACCGGTATACTGTTGTACTCCAATATCACCTTATCCTGGATATGGTCCACTAATCCTGACAGGCCACTGCCGCAAATAATTCCCCATGAAGGTGCCCTGAGGCCGTCTGGGAGCCGATTACGTATCGAATCGAGGGCTTCCTCAAACGGAGGAGGTAATGGCTTCTCTGTCATTCTGACGAACGAGAATGGTAATATCAGGAGAACATCGCTACGCGTATCGAAAAAAGTCTAAGCGCAGATCGACATCTCTTCCTGACCAACCAGAACATATTTGGCAGCATGGAACATGGCTCGCCAATCCTCACTCTTTTACAGGACCCTCGGGCATCAAGACTTATCAAGCAAGGCGCAGAAGCCAGAGTCTATATCTCTCAGCTATTTCCTCCGCCGACCCTGCTAAATGAATCCGAACAACTCCCCGGAGACATTTCCACCTCCCGCAATGCCCTCATCAAATATCGCTTCCCCAAGACATATAGACACCCATCTCTGTCTGAGCACCTCACAATAACCAGGACAGTTGCAGAAGCGCGAGCTCTTGTCCGCTGTATGCGTGCAGGCGTTCATACCCCTCGTGTCTTGTGCGTAGATGAGACAGCGGGGATCTTGGCGCTCGAATTGCTTGACGGATACAGCGTTCGAGAGCTTCTTGGAGCAGAGGACGAGGACTACGAAGATTCCCCATCAGATTCACAAAAAAAAGAGGTACTACGTTTGACAGACGAAGAAGCAATAACAACCATGCAACTTGTTGGCACGCAACTCGCCAAAATGCATCTGGCTCATGTAATTCATGGAGATTTGACCACGAGCAACATGATGCTTTGCCGAAGTTCTCAACAAAATGTAAAGAAAATTGTAAGTTCTGACTAATAGGATGGAACACTCGTTGACGGGGAAGTCTTAGGTCTTGATAGATTTTGGACTCTCCTCCATGTCCACCTGGGCAGAAGATAAAGCAGTGGATCTATATGTGCTTGAAAGGGCATTCAGCTCCACTCATCCGCACAGTGAGCGCTTATTCGAAGAGATTCTACATACATATCAGACTGTTCTGGAGGAAAATAGCCTCACTACGGGCAAAAAGAAAACAAAAAGCAAACAAGAAAAAGGCAACGTTAGTGGATCTACTTCCTGGCAGGAAATCAGACGCAAGTTGGAAGATGGTGAGTGTTGGCAGCAGATTGTAAGCCACTTGTATTGACGTGGACACGATCTGCTCAGTGCGTCTTCGTGGGCGAAAACGATCCATGGTTGGATAAGAACGTCTGCGTCCGTTCCTGAAGCTCACCCGATATCGCGAGATAGAGATAACCCCACATCATAGGGACTCCATGCGAGTGACTTTGACCTTTCGAAATAAATGTTCGGATGAGTTCCCGACTCCATGAAGAAGTAGTGAGCATCACCATGCTCTTATCTCTCGCCACACCCACGATAACCGATTTCTCCTTGGGAGGCGCGAGGGCATAGATAACGCTAGGTGCACTGGCGCAGTTGACTTGTCAGTCTAAAAAAAAGTGTGCCTGGAACCATAGACAAAAGTCGTGGCGGAAAACCTGTAGAAAGGTTCCACTAAATGTAATTTTTGCCGTTGCAGAATTATTTGTCTGCAGGCTAATCTTCATGGCTGAGTAGCAGAGAAGAATGCATAGAATTTTTTATTGGCTTTCCACATAAAGAGAGCCGACTATTCTATTGGAGTACCATACATCTCTCCCTTCATTTCACGATGTCAGGCGTTGCCTATCGATGGCAGAAGACTCGTGCAGCGATTAATGACAACATAGCCTCTTCTCCCGTCGGGAGATACTTTCGTTTGGAAGGCTGTGGCCATCCTCTGGAGCGCAAAGGCGCTGTCTTCACTCGTGAGCTCCGTGCTGGTCTCGTAACATTTGCCGCCATGGCGTATAGTACGTATAAATATGCGATGATCGAACAAATCGGATTGACACATTCCAGTCATTTCTGTCAATGCGTCCATACTCAGCGAGACAGGAGGCCCTTGCGTAGAATCGCCTGGTGTGGCTGATGAAGCAGCATACGCACTATGCAAAGAGCAAGTACGTCAAGATTATGTCACAGCCACAAGTGCGATCAGCTTCATTTCTACGTTTCTTATGGGACTCTTCGCAAATCTTCCCTTGGGTCTCGCGCCTGGACTTGGTGTTAATGCCTACTTTGCTTTTACTGTGGTCGGATCTGATGGCCAAGGCTTGATTCCTTACGGGCAGGCCCTTGCTGCTGTCTTCCTCGAGGGGTGGCTCTTCTTCGCTCTCTCTATCTTTGGCCTGCGTCAATGGCTTGGTCGTCTCATGCCTCGGTCTTTGACTCTGGCGACTGGCGCAGGAATTGGGATGTACTTAGCCTTCATTGGTCTTGGGCCCAACGGCCTTTCTGTCATTGGCCCAAATGCTTCGGACATTGTTGGCTTGGGGGGCTGCCCTGCACAATTCCAAGATCCAGATAGCGGAATTTGTGCCTCACATGTTCTGCAAAACCCCACCGTGTGGCTGGGGATTTTCTTGGGTGGAGTTTTGACGGGCCTACTTCTCATTTACAAAGTTCGAGGTGCTTTCTTTTGGCCTATTCTACTCGTTGCTATCGCTAGTTGGCCACGTTCTGGGTCTGTAACGGAATTTCCCCACGACAATGGTGGCACAGGTGATCAAGGCTGGCAATTCTTCAAGCAAGTTGCTACCTGGCATAGTTTCACTCATCTGGGCCCCGAAAACATAGAGTGGAACTACGCAAGAGGTCATGTTTGGTTGGCGCTCATCTCCTTCTTGTATGTCGATGTTTTGGACACCACAGGTACTTTGTACTCTATGAGTCGTGCTGCTGGCCTCTTGGATGAAGTCATCACACAAGATTTCGAAGGCTCAAGCGTTGCCTATCTTGTGGATGCATTCTGCATTGCCATCGGCTCGCTGATGGGCCTTTCCCCGTGCACTGCCTTCATCGAAAGTGCTTCTGGTATCGCAGAAGGAGGACGTACGGGTCTCACAGGGATCATGATCTCGCTTTTCTTCTTCCTTAGTCTCTTCTTTGCTCCCATATTTGCAAGTATACCCTCTTGGGCGACAGGCTCGACACTTGTTATTGTCGGGTCCATGATGATGAAGTCGGCTGCAGCAATCAACTGGGACTTTGCAGGAGATGCCATACCTGCCTTTCTGGTCATTGCGGGTATCCCTTTCATGTTCAACATCGCTTACGGACTCATTGCCGGCATTGTTTCTTGGATCCTTTTACACAATATTCCCCTTCTGCTAGGAAAGATCCACCCTTCCCTTGTTCCACCTGGATGGCATTCAACAAAAGAACCTTACAATATCATGGGAACGATGAGGCGTGGGAGCCGATCCGCGTCTATCAAGACGATGCTGCCTCCTTGGGTTGGCAAGCTCTTGTCGGGGAACATGACCTTCTGGCGCGCTACAGATGAAGAAATCGAAACAGTACTCAAAGGTCGGAAGCTGACGCAAGAGCGAAATCGTATTCGACAAGAGCAGATGGAGCGAGAGCGCCAAGAAATGAGGCAACAGCAGGCAAATGACGACAACGTCAACACTGGCTTCAAACAAAGTATGCATGTCGCTGATCGTCATGCTGACGAAAAGGACAGCACTTCCCACGCTGATGATGAGATCATCAGCACAACTCACCTTCCAAAGGGAGATGAGCAAGCTTAAAGCTTTGAGGCTGAGACTCCTGTATTATTGCTTCGAGAGCGTGTATTGTGTGCAATGTTTATTTTCTTTAGTCCAAGCTGACGAGGGCATGACGCCAAGAATGCTGGCCCTGGCTTGTGCGTTCGTGTCACACTTCTGTCAGTGAGAAGCTCATGTACTCCTCTTCCCACTCTTAATCACCTCGTCTCACCCCATGTTAACGTCGTGACGTCTGCTCTCTCGTCTTGTTGAGTATCCTAAGATGTCAATGTTATCTGAAAGTGATCCTTCTCGTCATCTCAAGAGCGCGGATCAGGATGAGGAGTGCGATCACAGTGATACCATCAGCACCGCTTCCTCTTCATCCTTCCAGGCGCAGAATGATCCACATTCAAATCGCAAATACTTCGATGACCATGAAGAAAGTGGACAAGGCCAAAGTCCCCACTCTTACCCTCCACTTCGGCCATCAAAGGCCAGTAATCGATCTAAAGCATATGAGCATTCCCGTTCATCATACTATTTTGACCTAGATTTCGATGAATCAAATGACTACGGTAGGGATGAAGAAGAGAGTGCCGGCCTCATCGAGCCAAGTCGCACGCAACCAGCAAAGTGGCACACACCGCAAAAGAAGTGTTCATTCCTTTCACATCTCCTGCCATGGTTCATCATCCTGTTTATTGTGACCCTCCTCTTACTCATAGTACCATTTCTCGGTTGGCTTGCGACTGTGACAAAGTCTACAGAAGATGCTCCCGTTTCTCCTGTATCGGATCCGCACCTTACCGAAGTTATCATTCCAGATTATTGGCATATGCCTGAGGCGCCAAAATCACCGTCGCATTTCCGCAAACACAAGCGACCATTACCTCCTGGAATCGGAAAGCTAGCAAGCTTCGCAGGTCCATTCGCATCCAATTTTGTTGATCTTCAGAACTCATCGCTACAATCAAAAAATAAGGAGCCCATTACAATGGACGAAGTGATGGAATCATATTTTCGTGCTGATCACAATAGATTAGACTGGAGTGCCGATGATCCTGATGAGGGCGTATTTCAAGGGCAGGATTCCTCTCTAAACATCGTGTTGGAAGATGTGACGTATCTTCGCAAAGAATCTACTGGAGAAGGGACAGTTGCAAAGGGGGGAGGGAAGGTAATGCTAGTGAGGGCCACGGATGTTATCGATGTAAGTATGCCGCAAGAATCCTGCGAACACAAGGCTAACGAACGCTGAATAGGAATCCGGCTTGCCTATCGCATTTGTTGACTTTAAAATAAGCCCAGACATGCGTTACGTGCTTCTGTTTTCCGACAAGAGATCTCAATGGCGCTACTCCTCACACTCCAAAGTATGGCTTCATGACATTTCATCCAAGCGGACAACTCGCCTCGGATCGGGACGCGACTCGAAAGGGATTGCAGTAGCTTCATGGTCTCGGAAAAATCACATTTCTTTTGTTGAGCACAACAATCTCTATATCATTCGGGATCCAACAAAACCGGCTGAGTTCATCTCTGTCACAAATGATGGTAGCCAAGACGTATTCAACGCAATACCTGACTGGGTGTACGAAGAAGAAGTCTTTAATACAGATTCAACTTATTGGTGGAATCCGAAAGGTGACAAGGTCGCCTTTCTAACTTTCAATGAGACGAAGGTTCTCGTCGATCGATTTCCCATCTATAACCCCACGAACTATGCTAACAAGCCGCTGGTTTATCCCAATGAAACGTTCATGAAATACCCAAAGCCAGGAACACCAAACCCAATAGTACACGCATACATATATGATGTACAGAGAGACATTAAGGTTGAATTGACAGCAAGTATTCTCCAACAACAGAATGCACAATCGACTTTTGTTCAAGTACATGAAGCTGATCAGGCGTTGCAACATGCTGGTCAGGAGAGGTTAATTACATTTGTCGGTTGGGTGGACAACGAAATACTCGTATTGCGAGAAACAAATCGCTGGAGTGATGCTGCGCGACTGGTTGTCTTTGACACATCAAAGATCAATCCTACCAGTCCATTGAATGGTCAAGTATCCCGGCGCGATTCTATCGGCAAAACAGGTGGCTGGATACCCACACAGCAAGACATTATTCCATGCGTTTCTTCTACCTCTTCCTCCGCTTATGTTGACGTTGTATCCACTCCAAAAGGGTACAGGCACATTTCTTATTTTGAGAATGCAACGCAATCCGACCCGATCTTTCTGACAGCAGGAGAATGGGAAGTAGACAAGATTGTGCATGTAGGAAATGGTCGTGTTTATTTCACTGCAGGATACCCCCTACCGTCAGTGAGGCATCTATTTTACGTCAGTATTCCTCGATTTGCCTCTGCAGTTAGGCCACAAACAAATCCTGAAGCACTGACAAACATAAGAGACCCAGCATGGTATGAAGTTAACTTTGATCCCAAAGGCAATTATTATCAGCTATTGTACCAAGGACCACGTATTCCTTGGAGCAGAGTCAAGTCACTGCGCGACCCTTCATTCGATCTGCTGCTTGAAGACAACAAATTGCTTCAAGATCGTGTCAACAAGCATGTTAGGCCGAAACGAGAGTTTTATAATATTACCACACCACATGGCATCGTAGTGTCTGCGGAGGAAATCAGACCTCATGATTTCGATGGAAGTGGCATTACAAGATACCCGGTGCTCATAAATGTGTATGGTGGACCTAATTCCCAAATCGTTCAAGCAAAATGGGGTATGAACGATTGGAGTTCGTACCTGGCGTGTACTCTTGGTTACATTGTGATTAGGATTGATGGTCGAGGAACCGGCTTCCGCGGTCGCAAATACCGGGACGTCGTTGCTTGGAACCTCGGTGAGGCAGAGTCGGAAGATGTCATCGGTGCTGCAGAGCAAGTAAGACGACTTCCATATGTTGCACAGAGCAAAGTGGGCCTGTGGGGATGGAGCTACGGGGGATATCTCACAGCCAAAACGATTGAAAGAGATTCAGGCACATTTGATCTAGGAATGTCCGTCGCTCCCGTTACCAAGTGGGAATTCTACGACTCCATCTACACTGAACGCTATATGAAAAGCCCTCAGGCAAACAAGAAGGGATATGAAAATGCAGCAGTACATGTCACGCATGGCTTTCAGAATAGCAGCTTCCTGTTGGCGCAAGGCTCTGGGGATGACAACGTGCACTTTCAGAATAGCGCACACCTATTAGACATGCTGACTGCTCAGCACATTCGAGGCTTTTGGTTTCGTATGTTTACGGATAGTTCTCACAGCATATCTACACGAGGTGCTTACAGAGAGCTTCATGAGTTTATGACAAGGTTTCTAGTGTACAATTGGGGCTCGGGGGGAAAGCGTAGATTCCGCCACCAAGGTGAGAAAGACAATGTTGAATCATAAGACATTTGTATGATATAATTCAAGAGTAATATATATTATCTCGTATCCAATCGAATTTGGTCGACGATTGAATGTTTGATATCAATACTAATTGTGGGAGTAGATCGATCAGAATCGCTGTGGTTAGTCTCGTCAAGAGGAGCCAAAGCGATCGATATTTCATAGCCACGCATCAAACTTGAATCGGAAATAGGCAGGTACGATGTCGTGTGAAGATCAATTATCTCAAGCATGCGGCTGATTTTGTCCCGAATATCTGATGGTATGGTATCATTCACGTCGCTGTAGATCGCCTCGACATCACGTCCTGTTCCCGTGGAGACATTGATCTTCCCAGTGTTCAACATGGACACCCACAAAAGACCGTTAAGTCCGATAATTATTTCCAGTCCTAGATGATCAAGTCGGAGAAAATGGCTCTTCAGCCTCTGCATGAGAGAAGGATTTGAAAGCGTCAACTGGCCGTTTCGTAATTTTCCATAGTTGAGGCTCCGCGTGTGCAAGCTTGTGGATCCATCATGGAATATACTCTGTACCTCGCAAACCAGAAGATCGCCCTCTTTGAAATAGTTGCGCATTTCTAACTCATCTGCATCAAGCTTTCGTCTTTGAATCCCTCCTGGGAGATTGATACTGCTAAGCAGAAGATTAGCGTCCTGACGGGAATTTATATCCACTTTCCACCTCCTATTGCCAGGCTGAAGATCGGTAATGCGCCCAATGACTAGGTCTCCTACTTCCGGAGCATATCTTGTTTTCAGGGCAGACACACTGATGAGCTTATTGGTTTTGCGTACCAATCCACACAAAGAAGAGCGAATGAGTGGAGCAGTAGAACTGGCTGTGTCCAGACGAGCTTGGGCTGAAGATATGTAGGCTCCATGTCCTCTCATAAACATAGATGAGGAAGCGATTGCCTGCCCTGTGGTTGCCACTAGGTTAGTATCTTGAATAATCCCTGCTTCACCTTGCAATGTGTCTCCCGCATCATCGTCCATTGCGTCCTCGTCAAAAAGGTACTCGTTGTCACCTCGATCTGCATGAAACTTGTTGTGGCCCGAAAGGTGTAGATATGATGTTGAAGCAGCTTGGTCCCATGATCGCGGCTGCGAATGCACAACATGAAAGGTAGCCATCGTAACTTCAGCAAGAAGAAAGGAGGCGAAAGGCGCGAAGAAATGTCTAAATCGCGTAACCTTTCGGCCGATGTTTACATGGAGTACGCAGTCCTAAAGATATTCAGATCTTCCCTTTCGATCATTGCACCAAGAATGTCCTCTCCAATCAACGTAGCAATTATCGGTTAGTGCAGATTTTTCTTCATAACGAGTTCTAATGATCATTCAGGCGTCGGACTTGTCGGGACGGAGGTCATTGCACAATTGACGAGTGCTCGCTTGTCCAAAATTTTCCGAATCGTTGCTCTTCAGAACAGTAAAAAGACCCTTTTTGTCGATTCAAAGGACCAATCCCGCCTAGCAGAGAATTGGAAAGATGCACTGAGCAGCAGCACGCAATCATCACTCTCTCTTACTGACTTAACGGCCCACCTCGCTAAGCTAGAAGCACACACCGTGGTTGTGGACAATACTTCGAATGATCAAGTTGCCTCATTTTATCCGTCCTTCCTCCAAGCAGGCTTGAGTGTAGTGACGCCAAACAAAAAGGCTTTTTCAAGCTCCTTGGATCTCTATAAGCAAATTATTGCTGCAAGCACCTCTTCTCCCAGTGAACCTAGTGGAAAAGGACCCCTTGTGTATGGAGAGAGCACGGTCGGTGCCGGACTTCCTATTCTATCAACTTTGAAGGATCTCATTGAAACCGGAGATGAAGTTCATAAGATCGAAGGTGTCTTCAGTGGTACGCTGAGCTATATTTTTAATGAGTGGTCTGCCGTACAAGGAGAAGACAAGAAATTTTCTGATATTGTCAAGATAGCCAAAGCAAATGGATATACAGTATGTATAAATCGAGATGGTCGATGTGTTTTTTACAACTCAATTTAGGAGCCGCATCCGGGCGATGACTTATCTGGAAGCGATGTCTCACGCAAACTTGCTATTCTCTCCCGCATTGTCCCCTCTCTTTCAGAAAGCCTTCCAAATGGGTATGAATCCGTATCGACGCACAGTTTAACCCCGGCTCCCATAGCCGATGTTAAAGATGGCGAGGAGTATGTGCGTCGTCTTCCCGAATTCGATGGTGACTACGACAAATTAAATAAGGAAGCAAGAGCTGAAGGAAGTGTCCTCCGCTACGTTGGTGTCATTGATGTGAAGAATAAAGAAATCAAAGCTAGCTTAGAGAAGTGAGTGGGTGATGTGGTCTTCTCATAATCTTATCGTTTTTATTCTCAGGTATCCTATCGATCATCCTTTCGCAACTGCTTTGGGAGGTTCGGACAACATCATTGCATTCACAACACAACGTTACCCTAATCGTCCTCTTCTCATTCAAGGCTCTGGTGCTGGAGCCGCTGTCACAGCCATGGGTGTTGTTTCCGACTTGATCAAAGTTGCTGAACGACGTGGCTAAGGTGTGGAAAGGTCGGGAAACACATAGATATTCATCACTCTCTATATCTCGTGAAAACGGCATGTTCAAGGATATTATATTTTTGTCACGTAGTATCTCTTCGACACAAAATTGAGCCCACGTCAATACAATGTAGTGACTACCTTTGATTTCCTGTGATGACAGGCGTGGACCGAGCTTGTCTAGTTGAAGAAGTACGTCAATGTACACGGGATAATCATCTTGCTCCCATAGTATTCAAATTACAAAAAGCCAAGGGGAGAAGTTTTCAAAATACATTAACAACCGTACTTTTAGAACTTTAAAAAGAAAACGATCTTCGGAAGAAACTAAGTAAGCCTGAGATTAGAGCGCTCTCCATACTGCAAGTATCTTAAGTTCTATCCTTCATCTTACCGGATAGAATGTACATTGCTGCCTGATATTATCGAGAATTTATATTGTGAGAAAGGTTATGTTTCTTCTTCGTGAATCTCAAGGCCACAAAGGTGAAATCGCCGACACAAATTGCCACCGATTATAGGTTTCCGCGTGCAAAGTCAAATCGTAGTCGTTTGGAGCAAATGTTGAGGTGACAGAATTCTCGCTTATTCCTGGATTTTCAAAGGTGTTCTCAACATTTTGACGTAGACCTGGAATCGGGTTCATAGAATACATTAATGAGGACGCTGAAACGTGTTGGACTGCATCGTTGCCATTCATGTTTTCCTGTACGGGCCCGACAAGTAGAGTGTTGTTGAGGCAATGCACATTTAAAAGCGGAAATGATACCAATCCATGTACGTTTTCATCGTTCATAAATGATGTGGATGTACTATGTACTCCATATGGTCGGGTGGATAGATGTAAGTGGCCTGCATCAGGCATATTTGAATGGTTCAAACTTTCAGGGAGAGCAGTTGTTTTCTGTCGATCTTCTGCTGTCGTGACAGGTATTTTCACACTCTTGAGCGAAGCATTCTTGTTGTTACAGTCGATCATATCGCTTTGGAGGGAACATCCGTCTCTTTTACATTCTTCACCGTGTTCGATCGGAGAGACCCCTCTCTTCAAATTGTTTACCTTTCTCGAAGAGTAAATGTGGGCTGGTGGGTCTTGTATCATACGGCTGGTGGAAGCTGCATGAGCATCAATCTGCTTCACTTTCTTGTTTCGTCGACGGGGCTTGAATTTGTAGCCAGGATAGAGGAGTGAGTGGCACCACTTCTGTTTCTCAGCTTGGCTTCTATAAATCGAGCGAAGCTCACTGTCGTGTTTCCATATTGCAGCCGCGATTCGAGAAATTTGACCTAGTTGAAGGCGGTCACTGAAGTTTTTCCTCTCTTGATTTGATCGTTTCTTTTCAGCTTTCATCTCAGCTATGACACTTCTGCAAATTTTTGCATGTGCATCAGTGAGTTGGTTGTTTTTGATTGCTCTCATTGCGTCTGAACGAAAAAGGATCCAAGCATTCGATGGACGAGGTGGATCAGGTTTGTTAGATTTGTTAGATTTTATTTCTTTGTCATGGACTAGAGCCTCCTTTGATGCAAGCAAACTGGGAGGCAACACTGAATGCTTCATGATCTTGGAAAATGTTAGAATTCAGTAGATACGTTGTGGGAGTAAAACTTGTTCTAATAGCAAGTGGTCTCAACCCAATTTCTGATTACCATAACCCAATTGGGAAAAGAATGAAGATGACCGCTATATGAATGTTTTTCTTTGACTTGACCAGACAATCACTTGAACGTCGCGATATGTATTTTGGCGGGTCAACTGAGAAGATTTGCATATAATTGACCCTTCCTTCCTAAACGATTTTCTCAAAAGGAGTTAATGAATGAGTCAAATCAGAACTCCTTCTTTGCCCATTCAGACATAGATCAGACGAAAACACAAAAGAAAAAAAGAGAGAGTAAAATGTGCATATTACTATTTCTTTATAAGTATGATTGATCCCTTCCCAGCAGCAGACAGTATCATCCTTCATCGTCAACGACAGCATACGGCAAAGCTGTTTGCTTCATCGCCACACAGATGCAAGATGAAATCTACACAGTACCACATCATTCATGCATGTATCAAGTGAGGCTCTACTGTTGATGCAGTACAATTTCTCCCCAGAATTACATTCTAAACCCTCGCTAGACATGATCACTAAAAATACAGACAATGACTACAGATTCACAAGAAGTAGTGAATGCATTAGTTCATTTCTGGATCACTTTCTCAATGCATTTGTCCCCTCACTTTGTCTTAAATAAGCCGAACAGAAGTTCTGCCGTATGAGCAGAGCAGACATTTGCCAAGATGCAGCTAGTACTAGATCAAAGAACTTGGGTGATCGTTCCCAAGCTTCCTGCAATAGCCGGTTAGCCAGTGGGAAATAAGCTCTAGTAGCACTCCGAGTGTTGTTTGAGATTTTCCCATGTTCTCATCGCGTCGGAAAAAAAACCCGCTAGATGCGATGCGGGCTTGCTTGTACAACCTACTGCCGCATCTACGCTGAAAGTATCATTAGATGTAAACGGCAAACTAAGCACTGTCTAAAACATGGAGACAGGGATGACGACTGCCCGTGCCGATGCGGAATCGTCCAAACATCTCCTCAGAAACATAAGGTTGCAATGCAAGGACGTAAGGGTTACAAGTGGTATCGAGGTAGATCATGACGCAATGGACCATTTTTTGTTGAAGGTGCTTCCGGAAAATGCTTCGAGATCGGATTGGACATCTTGGCTCGCCTCTGGCTATAAGCTCCCCCTCTCATACCCTTCTCTGCATGCTGAGATCAATGTTCTGGCAAACTTGTGCTTGCTCAATTCATTAAGTGGATATCGCCTTGCATTTCATAATGCTCTGGGGCAAGGTGCACACAAAACGATAGTTCAAATTGTCATGAGTCTTTACATCTCTGACCCCTGCGGCCACAATGAAATGCCATTGAGTGCTGAGACTTTGACCCACTTGAACCCAATGCTACTGCTGGAGCGTTTAGGTCTGCCAACTCATGTGGAAGAACAACATGAGGAATTGCCCGGTATGACGATCGGAAAAAGACGGCGCGACGATATCTTTGAAGCGTTGGACACACTTTGTCGAGCAGCTAACGAAACTGGAAGACGGTTGGAGGAAATGAATTGTCCAGATCTTGGTACTTTTATTGAGCAATTGCTACAACAATCTTTGGGGAAAGGTAATGACGACGAACGTGCGTCTCTCTTTGTTTCCAAGGTCAGTGTTACATTGTGCGATCTATTAGTCTGACGTATAATATGATCACAGCTCATTGTCGCTTTACCTGCATTTGACGATGCGCATCAACTACCTAGTGGGCTTCAAGTACCAATTTACAAACGAGCATTGTTACTTCTTTCGTGGTTACATTCTTCTTTTTCACAACGCTCACAGCTTCCCTTACCTGACCCTTCCGTCCTTCCTGCTTTTATTGACAATGTCATTCCCTCCCTCTTGGTTCACTTCAGTATTCTGGATCTTTCACAGGCGAAAGATAGGTCACTACAAAATTGGGCGCTCCAGAGGCACCAGATATTGGGTACAAAACTGCAAGATGGCCCTACTTTGTCCCGCGAAGAGGCATATATTATACGTGCCGCTGCGCTAGATGCTTGTCATGAACTGTCATTACGAGCTCACGAGCTGGGCTCATCAAGCAGGCCTTGGCTGGCAAATTTGAATGAGGCGCTCATTGACGGTTTCCTTTGGACCCAAGCGAAAAGAGAGGATCTCAAAGTTGTTCCTCGGATGGTAGAAACCAAGACGTACATGTACTGAAATGTATACTTTGAAAAGACGAGAATAAGATTTTCAAGGGACACAATGTGACGAATACTTGCATATATAATTACAATGAAAATAGCAAGAGAGTATAATACGTTGTTCACCCCTCCACCCGAGAGCCGCTCCAATCTACCTGCGGAAAGAGTGGAGAGGATCGCTCTTCTTATTGGTCCCATTACGGTTTTGTCCTTTTGGATAGGGCCGCTTCGTCGTGTGGACGCCCCTCCGTGGTCGCTTTGTATCATGAAAATCATTTGACGCTTCGTCATGTGATGACCGCTTTTGCTGCACACCACGTATCCTGGGCATCAAATAAGCTGGGATGTGCTTGAGATGAGGCTGCTGTCGCGAGGAGTGTAACACTTTGTCGTGACGTAGGTAATCTAAATCTGTTGGATTATCCTCAAAGTGAGCCTTGAGGCGATCGGAGGTGAGCAATTCATGTTTCAATTCGCGAACTCGCGCTTCTCGGATTGCATGTTTCGTCACACTACGTAATGCATCCTCCATTCGATAGCGGAAGGCTTCTATTTGTTTGTTGTCGAACTTCCACTCGGAGATATGTTGGCCTCTAGATCCTTCTTGGGACACTATGTCTTGCCAGACTTTTGAATCATTTTCGGAAGTCTTGCAAACCAAGTGACGCGTATGCGAACCAATCTGGGTGTCTTTCTCAAACACCTCTTCTGGAACGACAAACGAAAGGGACGTTCCTGTTTTGCCCGCTCGTGCTGTTCGTCCAACACGATGCGTATAGCCTCGCGATGAAACAGGTAAGTCAAAATTGACCACACAGGAAACTGACACGAAATCGACTCCTCGCGAAACACCATATTCGGTGTCTTTCTTCTGCTCTTTCTGCTTCTTTTCTTTATCTTTTGTAGAAGGATGCTCTGCAGCGTCAGCCCCGAATCGGCTTTCATCGGTGGCTATGATGTAATCATACAATCCTTTGTTGAACTCTTGCACAATGTGATAACGGCTATTGACCGGAAGTTCTTCATTGAGGACCGTACTTTTCACGCCAAATTGCTCCAAAAAAAGTTTTAAGCGATAACCTCTGTCTATGTCGTTCAAGAAAATGATAGACTTGCCTCGAATGAGGCGCAGACGTAGCAACACATATATGAGAAGGAACTTGTCTGCTGCTGATGAGACATGGACACTGTATTGCGTCAGAGTTGATAGCTCGGGGTCCGGAATGTCGAGTACTGCGGGCTTTTTTAAGACTAATCCGCGCAAAGCTTTAACATCTTGCGTCATTGTGGCACTCATGCACAAGCATTGGATCGACTTAGGAATAACACCACTCGTCAGAAGAGAGCGTACTACTTCATCGTGGCCATATGATAGGATTAAGTCAGCCTCATCAAAGGCCATAGTCTCCAAATGTTGAAGGGATAATGATTCATTCTTCACTATGTGATCGTAGGCTCGAGAAGGTGTGGACACTACGATATCTGGTCGTTCTGCCAGTAAGACCTTGTGCACACTTTTCGATGCATCTCTCGCAACGTTGACAATTTTGATATCTTTTTGAAGGTGCGGCAATAGAGCACTAAGCTGTCCTGTTACTTGCTCGCTAAGCTCTCGCGTTGGAACCAGGACTAGAGCTCTTGTCACTTGATAACTTAAATTGCTATTCGCTATCGCTTTTTTGGCTAGAAGAACTTTCTGCAATATAGGAAGCCCATATGCTAAAGTCTTACCACTGCCTGTTTGGGCACGGGCGAGGATGTCTGATCCCGAAAGAGCAAGAGGAAGAACAGCAGACTGGACTGGAGTGGGGTGGGAGAATCCAAGATGAGCAAGTGCTCGAAGTAGTCGGACATCGAGGAGATGTGATAATTCTTGAAACCCAGTACTTGCTGATTTACCAATACTCTCACCCGAAGAAGAAGGTTCCGGTGCCAGCATTGACCCTTCCTTAGGAATCATGGTGGCCGACAAAAAGGTTCCGTACTTAGTCCAGTATGATGACCAAAAGAGTAAAAGTTGACCAAAAATTTAAATATACACGTGACAAAAATACGCGCACAGGCATTGCTTAAGTGGGACCTCATGATCTTCTTGACAACATCGAGACCATGGATGTCGGTATATCCAGTGTGACGGCCCTCGAAAAAGTCCGAAGACTTGTTCAAGAAAGTTTTGTGTCACAATTAGCTTCACTTGAGAAACTTCGACACAATCACTCACACTCCGACATTCTTCTTCCTCCAGACCTGACTGACCAAACCCTGTCATTCGGTACTGTAGCACTAAAAGAAGCAATTCATCTTCAGATCGAGGCACTGCAAGACGACAGACAGAAAGATTCTGTTAAAGATACGGTATATAGAGATCTTCTGGGACTAGAATCTCGGCGATTCGTCTTTGATGCTCTAGAAAATGCTGTCGATATCGATCACATTGATGCAAACGATAGGCGAAGGATTACCGACCGCCTAGACGTGATTTTGAGCTTAGAATCCAACGGAATGATGGATCAAAATATTCCCTTACAAATTCACGAAGATATTCTGGAGCGTCTTTCTGTTGCAGCGTGCTCACAGCACTTTGATTATATCGAATCGCGCGTCCAGTCTTTAACTAAGGGGCTTGTACCTTCAAAGGGAAAAGGATTGACGCTTTTACGATTGTGCAATGAACTCGTCAGACGTCTTTCCAAACCTAATCGAGTGCACGCGATATTTGCTGGAAGAGTATTGACATTTCTAGGGAGTGTGTTACCTCTTGGGGAAAGAAGTGGAGTCAACTTTCGAGGTGATTTCAATACGGAAAACAAAACAAAGTTAGATGAAATCTTCGACTCAAATGTAGTTTCTCCCCATAGAGAAGATGTTGAGGAAGCGGATAGAATGGGTGACCTTGCCGGAGACAGTTTTCTCTCTGTTACTGACGAGCGAACAGAAGGTTCAAAAAGTGCTGATAAGAAAACAAAGGCACAGCGGACGAAAGAAGCAGACGATAAATTTTTGGTTATTTCACAGGAAAAGAGGTTCTATCGATCTTTCTGGACGGCTCAGCAATGGTTTTCCAATCCTTCTATCCTCTTTCATACCCATGCAGAGGATCTTTTAGGCATCGACACAAGTACCGATCTCAACGACCCTGCACCTGAAGGAGCGAAGGGTGGTATGCAGATTCTTCGCAAAGTCACTCGAATTATTTTGGACGTTTTCGGGGCAGTGGAAAGGCGCGAACAAGAGCTTACTGGAAAAGCGAGTAACGATCTCAGAGAGCAAGAACAGAGTAGTTTGCAGCAGAGTGTCTCACTGCCTGATGCAGGAAGCGACATTACTAGTAAGCCTTCCAAACGACAAAAATTAGATATCGCCATGGAAAATGGAGCTCATGACATACCACAAGATGGGGACGACTCATTCTATCCGAAGTACTTGACGGGTCTCAATCTGTTCGAATATGAGATTAGGGATGTCAGCTTTCGGCGACATATCCTTTTGCAGCATCTTATCTTATTCCAGTTCCTTCTTTCTTTTTCGCCTTCGGCTCGTGAAAAGTCCAAGAAGTGGAAAAATATTGCCCTCGCCAACACAACTTCATTTGTTCTGGACGAAATTGATGATCGATGGCTTCGGGATACTTGGCGGGAGATTCTTAGTCTCATTCGCGAGACGCAAAGAGATCGCCGCAACTACTCTGAATCTATTCTGCAAGCTTTGAAACGCGAACTTCGCTGGATTCTCTGGAAAGCAGATAACTGTCCACCTATTGACCGACCTACATTAACAGATGATCAGGTACAGACATTTGTGAATGCAAGAAAGGCAACCCTACGACCGCTCCAACCATATCCGCATCGACTTGGTACCGCTGCTCTATCGCGGCTATGGGAAGATGGTGTTGGAAAGCCAGAGCCAAGTGTTCGGAGAGTTGAGGACTCTGAAGGGATGGAAATCGAGATACAAACGGATGGGTTAGATGAATTGGAGATGGGTCCCATGATTCCCTCATTCGAATCCTATGCCGCTCAAGTAAAATCTTTGGAAGACCGACAAAGCAGACGTCGACAAGAATTGGGATGGGAGGCACCTCGGGAATACGTCATTTCGGCAAGTATTCCGGCCAATCTACGATTGCGCGAGCGCGAAAGACTCATTCAGGAGCAAAACGATCCCACCATGGTAGATTTGGAACAGCGACGTGCTGTTCAATCATGGCGCGCTATGCGAATGGCACGTTTGGCACATTCTGATCTTTTCGGCAAGATCCAGTGCGAAAGTCTCTCTCCAGATGGGGGCACAGCAGTTGGGATGCGGATTGATGACGTTACGAGATTAGTGAAATCAGTAGAGAAGAAAGAGAAAGGCATACCGATTGTTCCTATTGCATCATCAAGGCCTCCTGAGAAGCAAGACGCCACAAAAGAAAACCTTTCGACTCACGTGGAAGAAAGAGGCAGTGAAGAGAAGGATGCGCAAATAAAAAATGGAGAAGATTCAGATCTCATCCGTGAGGAACAGGAGGAATCTTCCACGAAAGCATCGCTATCAAGGGTCGAAGAGACAGAAACAGGAGCTGCCGATCTTTCCACTGAGCCTGTCTCTCATGAAGCGCAAGAAAAGCAGGAGCATGAAGCAAAGAAAGGTATAGCGTCGGAATGCGACCCCAAATATGAGGAGAGCAAAGAGAACATCAAGGGCATGAAGGCAGACCAACCAGACGAAGACACGCACATGCAGGAGGCGTGACATTTGAGTCGAAGTGCGATGTATTATAGTAATATTTACAATCAATTCGTTGCATACCACCATGGATTAGAGAAAATACAGACGTGGGATCAAAACTCAACGCGATCAAATGACTCTTTGATTTGTTTGCCAAATGAAGGTTGTCTTTGGGTCGGATCCACTTTCTCCAGGACTTTTCGAAGAAACTAAGGAAGAAATGAGAAGATATTCGCAGCACACCACGGATACAAACGTTATAATCCTGCCCACCGATGAGGATGAATGACCAGTACACAACAGCGAAGACCAATAGAATGACGACAATTGGTGATTCATGCAGAGCATCAGAGATTCCTAAAGATTTGGCTGTTTCTCCTCGCTTCCAACGACCCCAAGTTTCATCTCGGCGATGACTATGTAATCTTGCCATGCGGACATTTCGATCTAGCATCTTTTGCTTATCTAAATGGTAAATGCAGACGGTTGGTGCGGCAAGAATGTTGAGCTTGCTTGCCAGATGTACTCTCGAGAATGGCCGTAGATATGCTTCGCCGGAAGTATCTGTTTTTGCAAGCGATTCATCAATGTCCACTTCTTGTGCGAGCAGGAAATCCTCATGATTGTACAGAGGAGGAGCATCATCATGGCTGCCGTTGTTGTTCAGAGGTGCCGATGGCGAAGTAGCATTTGTTACATTTGGAGAAGGCAGAGAAGACCCGTCGTTCCAAACCATGGAAACCCAAGGCTACAAATGGTCAGCTACAAAGGGAAGTCATTTGCAAGACGTACCTGCCCTTTGACACCTGCTTTGTACCATTGCTCATCAACATCCACACTAACATAGATGACTCGGAGTTCATTAGGATGTTCGAGAGCCATTTCGTTGATCGTCTAGGGGGGGTTGTAAGCAGACAGGCTAGATATGAACTATGTACAAACTTTATGGTATTCCTTCAAAGGTTGACCAGCCCATTGACTACCGAAGTAGAATGCAACGACACGTACGCCACGAAAAAAGGACTTTAAGTCAATAGGGCTGCCACGATCATCAACTAGACGAAGCCTCCTCAACAAAGGGTCCGGATGTTGGTATTGATTGGGAGGCGGGAGGCGTTTGCTTTGGGAGCCGGCTTTGAGCGCAGGCTTGAGAGCCGAGCCATTTGGAAGGGTACCTGTGGAGGAGGAGGAGGGTGTCATAGGTGAAGAACTGGGCACTACTTGCGCCATAGAATCGCTGATTCGAGCTTTCTTAGGAAGAGAATCGGAGGCAGATACAGGTGAAAGTGTTTCTGGCTGGGAGGAGCGGGTGCTTGGGTTATCTACTGATGCTGGCCCAAATGAAACACTGCGTCTTGCCTGCGGTGCACTCAGCGAGGCCTCGCTGGTCTGAGCATGCTCACTCATCCTGACGTTGAAGATAATCTTACGGCGTATGCGTATCAGCCAATGCCAACAGTAGGTAGAGGTGTACACGTACAGAAACGCGCGCGTTTCTCTCCGCGGAAGACGTAAGGAAAGTAACAGGAAGCAATTTGTATAATCTTCAGACAGACTTTCGAAATGAAAGCGTACAAAATAATTGAACATGAAATGAACGACAATTACGGCTTCGGCACACGGACAGTCTTACTGACCATCAGCATTGCCCAGGCAGCAAAAAGTAGAGTAAGCTTGTGTATTTGAAGATTGAAGAGCGAGGAAATGGTCTCAACAATGTCCTTGTGTTGCTTGAAAAAGACTGACTGCTGAAGAAGGGAAGTTACATGGTGCGAAGCATCATAGCCAAACGTCCCAAATGGAACCCCTCGACCGAGATTGGCCCCTGGGATTACATCCCGAAGACTAGCGGTGAAGGTTAGGCCTTGGTTGGCAAGTGCCCCGCGTTCCTTGGCAAGATGAATCGGAAGACCACCTGGATCGACACGTCCGGCTAGCAGACAAATAGCCATTCCGCCTACCAGAACAAGGGATGACGGAATGGGAAGCCCTTCGAAGTAGCGAGCTTTGCCCTTTGCGTCGTGAGGGACTGTTGCTGTTGTGACGTTGAATCGAGCCAGGCGCGCTATTCCCGCGCAGACAAAGAGCGTCAACAACAATGTGTCATATGGCAACCTAAGCCCCAAGCTATACGCTGCAAATGCGGGGGCTGCACCGAATGAAAGCTAAACCAAATCAGTCAGATGAGATAATACCGGTGTCATACCAACGTACAGAGTCTGCCAAGCTATCGAGCTCTTGACCCAACATTGAGCTACTGTTTCTCCACCTTGCTACCTTGCCATCCAATAAGTCAAAGATTGCACCAAAAAGTGGAAACCACAGAGCGGTCCAAGCATGGCGAGGATCGGAGGTGATCAAGTAACGTGCTGAGGCGAACAAGGACTGTGCACCGCAAAAGCCATTCATCAATGTAAAAGCATCAGCCAGATGAAAATTGCGAACCAGACTAAAGTGTCCATTTGTTTCCACAAATTTCAAAAGCTCTGCATTTTCTCCTCCCACGGCTGTCTTGGAAGCCTTCTTCTTCCCTTGACCTGACTTTTTGCTTGTTGGCGTCGATTGAGATTTAGACATGATGATCGCTGGGCTATTTGTAGGTGCTATCTGTGAAGTGGCAGAGCTCGCAGCAACTAGTTGGGCAGCTCCTGTGGATGCAACGCCAGCAGTGGGATGTCCTGCAGGTAAGGAAGTGGTGAGAAGATTGGCCTTGTCAGGATCGGAATCTAGAGTTGCCTTAACAAGAGCGGGGGTAGAAGTGTTGGTAGATGGAGAGGTCGTGACAAGAATAGGATCAGTTGCTTTGGGGACAGTTCCTGGCATGCTATGGTGCCAACGATCGACAAACTACCTGTACTTGCAGCGAAAACCGTTTCCTTGCGCTGTCGCCGCGTCGTCACACATGGCAGTGCCAAGTGGAGGTGACAGAGAACACGTGGTCATCACACTTGGGGAGGACGAGCAATAAAGGACACTATGTATTTGTGGGCGGCTACTGATGCTCTGAAGACATGTGAGGGGAAAGAAAGTGCACGAAAAGAAAAGAAAGAGGATAGAGAGCGGTATCATATACAAGCAGATACTTCTATACATACCAGTTACGAAAGATGGAAACTGGCTTGCCCTTCCTGCATGGCCAACAGCAAACGCTTCTTCATCGTCTCACGAGAGCTGAATGGCGGCATCTTGCAGAAGTTGACACACGTCATGACGCTGGGAAGTGTTTGATCAGCAGTCAAGTTGGCATCTGGTGTGCGCTTGACTATGGTCAATTGGGGATGTAGCCCGATGAATCCTCCAATGGGAAGCTTTGGTGATCCCGTTAGCCATTGTAGGAAATCACGGCGTTCTGACAATGTGAATTGAGACATGATGGCGATCACGTCCCGGAAAGTGATACTGTCGCTATTGTATCCATGATCAGGCTTCACACTTTGAAGAAGTGTCGCTTCGCTCCAATCTTCCTCTTGATTTCCGAAAAGCAATGTCATCTCCTCCGGCGTGAAAGTCGACATGGAGGACAATGGTAAAATGAGATTGAAACCCTGGCGGAATGCGTCTACGCATGGTCGAATACCAGCAACGAGACTGTGCTTCAAAATCAAACCAATGTACTCTTCAAGATTACTTGCTGTGACAGATTGGTGTGCGCCGCCAGCAATGAGTTCGTACGATTCTTGTCCAGGAAGCGTAAAGTCCAAAGACAGGCTTTCAATTTCTTCCTTCGACAGAGACCTGAGCTTTTCAAGCGACTGAGCTAGACTGCTGTCCACCTTGTACAACGTAGGAAGGCTTTCCGGGAGATCTCCTTCAAACACTGCACGCATAAAAGTAGAAGAGAAATTCAGATCCACGATCCGCGAATCATAAAGGGCTTTGGCAACGAACTGCCCCAAGACTCTAAATGTTCGAACCCGGCTGACCACATCGCAGGAATCCTTCTCACTCTCGTGTATCGGTTTTGGGAAAAGACCATTGGGCGCATACACGTAAGTACCATCATCTTTAGCTTCATCGGATCGCCACAAAGCCAAACACTTCTTTTGGAATTCCTTGCTGCACATGGCGTAAAATTCGAGCGTAGGACCCAGACCTGTCCCAACTTCGTCGAAGTATTCCACTTCTAGAAGGGCAGATGTGGTTCCATAGAGATCAAACACCTTGACTGCAGATGCTAATACATTGTTTCTGGAAATCCGGACCTTCTGCCTCGTCAATCGGCCAAGAGAGGCTAAAGAAGCATCTGTGCGAGAGGACAGATTATCTTGACTTCGTGAATGTTGCGTTTGCCACCGGTTTATGAGACGCTGGTTTCCAAATGAGGTGCTCTGCAAGAAAGCATACCTGCTTTCGAATGGAAATAGGAATGGGAACAGACGAGGGAATTCCACAGCCCATGACGGAAGACAATCGCTTGCTACGATCAAAGGCTCTTCCAACTGACGACTAAGCTTGGCGGTCAACTTGTTGTTCACGAAGGCAGCTTCTGACACAGTATGGGAAGACAAAGGCGTAACTTGTGCGTTCTCCAAGTGCTCGCGATTGAGATCGTATACAACTCGAAGCAGCTGTAAGATCTGTATCCATGACTTGTGCTGTTCAAATGACTTGTGAGGGCCCTGCGATTCAGTAGATGATGAAGGCATTTGATCTTCCTGCGGGGATGGACCAGCAATCTTCCGATACTTCACCGTGTAAGTATTTGTCCAAATGTATCGAGAATTGCTGTGATTACCTCCTTCAGCTTCATGCAGGTGGACAGCACGATAAATTGTAGACTTGAGTGAGATCGGTTTCCCATCCATCTCAAATTCAAGATGCCAATCAGCCGGCTTCTTTTGCAAAGCAGAGGCATAAGAGCTACTTCCTGTAGGTGTGCTAGCAGGTTTAGGTGTACTCGATCCTGTGTTTGCAACATCAGACAGCATGGCGTCCTTGGAGGAAGATTCGGGTGTTAATTTGGGTGCTTCATCATTCCCAAGATTAACTTGAAAAGTTTGATTACCCATTCCTTGTCTTCCCGACAGAGAATCTTCATCAACAAGTTCTTCATCATACTCGTCTGTAAAAGCCTCATCATCGTCTAAAGAACCCATTTCACCTTGTAGCAAACCTTCGACAAGACGGCGAGCCAAAAGCTCATCATTGTCATCTGACTCTTCATCAGCGGGAGCAGATTGCTTTTCGTGAGATTGCTCCTCATCTGAGCTAAGTTCGTTGCGACGCTTTGATGTATCAGTGTCCCCCTCGTCATCCTGTGAAGGCGCTTTGGAGTTTGCAAGATTGTTCTTCTCAAGATGGGATGTTGCTTGTGCCTCTCTCGTCGTGTCCTTGTCATGTTGAGCTGAGTCGGAATTATGACGCAATCCAGGTGGCATCTCAATTCCTGCACTAGAAGCAAAAGCTGCCAACATAGTTGAGAGACTGGATGATTCAGGGGCCGACGCACCGAAGGAATTTGTCAGTGATTGAGCATTGGCAATCTTGGGGCGAAGATAATCATGAAGAGATTGAAAAGAGGTGATGGCATGAATGGAGACGACAATATTCGTGCAGCTGCGCGGAATCTCGTCGTCTTCACTAATAAGCTTCAAACGAACTTGTCGTCCAATATTCGTCATAGGGTTTCTCAAAGAACTCTCCTCGCCAGTGGACAATGTAGTAGCTATCTCGACATTTTCCAACCTACTAAGAGTCTCCTGTAGACGACGAACAAGCATAGCAGCAGCATTTGTGTTGCTCTGGTCGCGCTGCGTCATGAAAGCGTCCATAAAGAGCTGATGTCGTACTTTGGAGCTGAGTGCTGATGACTCTCGCCCAGCAAACTTGTAGAGCGTACCCACAAGACCAGAGCGCAGAAGTTCGAAACTGGATATAGAATGCTCGGGCTGAGAGAAAAGGTTTGCAATCGACATTAGTGTGGAGCGTGCGATGTCGATGCTTTTCTCTGCATCTTCTTCTAAAGTAGAGACGAGATTCTTGATTTGTTTCAAAGCATCATGTGCCTCAGTCGCTCCTTCAGCACCAGCAATCGACGCTTCTGGAGAAAGATCGTCGAAAAGAGCGCGCGCTCGCCATACATTGCAGTCTTGTGCCTCGGCTTGTGTCATAGAATGGCCATTGAATCCCAACATGGTGCCTACCTTGTACGAATCGCCTGATACACCAGACATACTCGATGTAGAAAGTAGGCGAGACGCATGGGACTTTGGTAATGCTTCTTTGAGAATATTGACCTCCATGTTGGAGTCTTTGGAATCTTCATTTGGCTCTTTATCCTTCTCCTTTGTGTTGTCCTTCGAATGTGAACTGACTTGCTGTGAAGCGATATCCTCGATTTCCCACAAAACTCCTTCACGACGTAATAAGGTATTATAGACGTTAGGCAACCTGTTGGTCAACAGTTCTACAAGTTGTAGTGCCCCTCCGACAAGAATAGGGTGGTCGCGGCTGGAAAGGATGGCCGCTACAAAACTAGCTAAAGGAACATTATCAAGCACTTCATTAAGAGGTTTCGGTTCAACGAAATTGACGATCTTAAGAATGGCGTACAATGCAACAGTGCGCACATGCAAAGCAACACTGGCAGAGTATACTTCTACTAGTGTGGGTAAAACTAGCTGTGTAAATCGCTTGACCAATCCTTGCTTGTGTCGCAAAGTATTGATGCGACGTGCTTGTGCATCTGCGCGAGTGTTTTCACGCTCAGTTCTGGAGGACACCTTAGTAGGCGAGCCAGAGGCCATACGTGAGTCATCCTGCTGCATTGCTTCGACATCTGATCCGATCCCTTTGTTTGTTTGAGGAACGTTGAGTGGGCGAGATGCATCGGTTTTCTGGCTTTTTCGTCTATTGTAAGCACGCTCAGTATATTGTTTCGGATCGAAGATTCCGCTCTTGGAAAGCGGTGGGAGCAGTTCAGCTACCAAGGAAAGAGCCTCTTGTACTTGCTCCTTAGGCCTCTGGGCGAGATTCTGTAGTACGGCAACGTCAGCCATTGCAACGTTTTCTGAACCGTCTTGTCCAAGTACTGCTACAGCTGCGCCAGTGTTGTGGAGGTCTTGCTGAGGTCCTTCCGCCTTGCCTCCTGCAGAACCGCTTCCATTTGCTGCTCCTGCGCATGGTGCGGGAGACCCTGTGAGAAGATGATATAGGGTCTCAACGATATTGTTTTCCAAAAGAGTGACGGCGACGAGTGGACTGACCCGAGCTGCTAAACCTAGCGATTGAAGTAGATCCGTGTACACACTCGAACTGATGGATGCTTTACTGACCAACTCCACACTCTGTGAGGATGGTAATAGAATTGCGTTGACTGCTGCGATCATGTCGTTCGAAAGGAGCTGCTCGAGAATTCCTGGGGATTGACGGTAGCTGTCGACTATGCGGACGATACAGCGGCATGCAGATTCCACAAGGCGGTGGTCACTATACGACAAGACGTTTTGAATGATGGGCATCACATCCTTGACCTTATCTAGCACACCACTGTTGAGTTTCTTACAGCAGTTGGCTGCAGCAGTCATGGCAGTCCGTTGAACGTGGATATTGAAGAAATCGAGGTATTGCAACATGGCGGACAACCCGCCTTCATTGACAATGGCCGACGGATATTCGCGCGAAATCTTCTCTAATGTTTGCAACACCTGCTCAGCTAGATCGATAAAGTGAATTTCCACAAGCTTCGAGTTCAATACGCAAACTCCATCATGCGAGACAACACTTCGAGCGGCATAAGGCATGACTTCCATTAGGTTAGCCAGACAGCGGCAAGCTAGAAGCATTGTCTCGCTATTCTCTTCGAAGCCAGATGCAAAAGCAAAATCGTCCTCATACTGAAGCTTTGCTAGACTTGTATCTTTTGATTTGCTGTTTGACCCGTTCGATGATGAAGGCTTGGGGCCTCCGAGAATGTAGACCAATTCGGCAACAAACGTGTCTGTCGGGAATGAGCCAACAAGAGTGTCTTCGCTACTTATACTGAGAATCTCAGATAGTTCTTGAAGAGCAATAAGCTGTGAAGTAGGGTCTTTCTTGTTCCGAATAGATGTCAGCAACGATCGAAATCGGCCACTCAAGCCGGACATATAGCCAGCCATAGCGCGAATGTGACCGCCGAATCCACTGAAAGTACTGCCATAGTGATCGTTTAGTTCACTATCCAAATTGTCATCCTCATCCTCATCAATCATCTCATCCTCGTCAATGTCGTCTTCTTCGTTCCCTTCTTCAAGTAGCTCGTTCTCTTCCTCAGTGCCTGCTTCGCCCTCGAAATTCGCATTTGACTCTTGATTGGAATGTTCTTCACCTAATTGGTGACCACCATCCACATCTTCTTCTTCACTGGATTCATCCATACGCTCATCCGAACAGTCTTGGGAGTTTATGGAAGTAGGGACGCACGATGACGATGCACCATGCGCTTGTGATGAGGATGACAACTCCGTCCTGTTTGATCTTTTGCGACCCTTGGATCGAGCTGTAGAGTTACTGCTAATAGAACCATCTCTGGACTTTTTAGGTGTCATGGTCTGTAATGAACGCAAGAAGTATCTAGGTGAGTCTAAGTTTGAAGTGCCCGAACGAAGACGCTTCGATGTTGACTGGTTGGCCGAAGCACTTCGAGACCTCTTTATTCCCTTTTTCCCTATTGTCTCTACGTCCCTTCTTCTGCATAAATAAGTTAATATAACGAGAACAAGCTCAAATAGTGACCCACCCTTGGTAAACCGCTTTGCTCTTTCCCTTCCGCGAGGGAGATGACGTCCAATCTCGTTGAATAACTGGTGTAGAATCAAGTGTTGCGCGCTCCACAGGCCCGTCTTGCTTTCTAGCACTTGTCGATCGTGTCGATCGTGAGACAGAGGACACGTTTGTGACCGTAGAATAAGAAGTGGCGGGCGTAGCTGGGGCTGAAAATGGAGAATGCTCGCGTTGGCTGACCGAGGGACTGTATTCGCTTGCCGTTGCGGAGCACTGCTGATATTGCTTGGGTGTTTCAGCACTTTCTGTCTGACCACCACTAGCTTTTTTCCCGGAAGATCTTGTGCTTCGCGGCTGAGAACTTATTGGGACAGTTTGAGAGGAACCGTCAAAATGATTCGAATTTGAATGTTTCTTCAATGCTCGTGCTCTCTGCACCTGTTTCTGATTCTCCATGGACCTCAGGCTCAAGGACAAACAAAGTTTAGAAGGCGTTGCAGCATGAATATCTCGTCAAGTCTGTCGCGCTATTTGATCAAATCGCAACTATGCAGTCCGCACCAACAGGTGAGCAAGGCTGGTGACGAGAGCACTCGCTGCAAATGGAAGTTATCGTGGTAGAAACCTAGACTTGTACCCTATCAGAATGAATGGATTCTGTGAGGCTGCCTTTCCAAAGCGGACCACTCGCAAAGAATTGCTTGCAAACTTTACTCTGTGCCGTGATGTCACAGTAGCCGACAAAAGAACAAAACGCCTTTTGAGCTGGAATATATAAAGAAAAAGATTTGTCAAGCCAAGTTGAACTGTGAAGAAACGTGGTGAAAGGCCGACCTTGGACAGACCGTGCCAAACTTGGTTGTGGTGATAGTATGATGACAGCGCTTTATAGCCGCCCGTCCCTTTACATCGAGGCGCGTTAAATGATGTAGCAGTGCGGCACATGATCGCGGGCGACCGGAATTATTTTGACTAAGCACGAAATGTGCTTCGATGCCAGAGCAAACAAAATATGTCGTCACGCTCGGGGCACTCGAACATAAAAGAGAAAATGAATTTAGACGTAGAGTACAGAAATATTAGAAGCCTAATGCTCTTCCTCCGATGTTTCCAAGATCGACTCTCCAGGCTCAGGTTGCAATTCGATAAGAATCTCATTGAGAACCGGACAGAGGATGTCATTCTCACTGGCAATTTTCATCACTTGCGATTCGATGTCCACCAGGCTGTCCATCGTATTAGCAGCCGCATCAATGGCCCAATCTCCAAGGGGCACAATGCCTGTTCCACTGGATCCCTCGGCTTCTGCTTGCGCTGCTGCACCCTCTCCCTCTTTGGCGGTGGGGGGAAGGGGAAGACCAAAACGCTCATTCGTCCCGCTTTCGTCATTCAATGTCCCATTTTTTGTGTTTTGACGCGTGCCACGACGACGAACGCCTGCTTTTGTCAAGATCGCAGCAGATGTTCTAGCTAGACTACGTAAGATAAACGCACTCGTTGAGGCAATGCCAACAGGGCGGCTAGTCTGAGGGTCCATGGGCGTCCGGGTGACAGAAAAGGTCACAAGATCGGGCCAATCGACAGTACCACGCGCAGGAACATTGTGTACCTTGCGTCGCTTGGCTTCTTGTCTCTCTGCTTCTATGCGGCGCCATTCTGACAGAATTTGATTATCAGGATCCAAGGCAGTGGGTCCTTTGATAAAGCGTGCTCCGTTGGGCATTTCGGCGACATTCAATGGCTTGCTTTTGAGTGACCGTTTCCAGAGATAATCAGACAGCACTTGATCTTTGATATCGTCGAGCTCTCGTTGGTTGATTTGTTCGTCTGTCTCTGGAAGATGCGTACGAACATGACTCAATAGGTACTCCTTATGATTTGACGTCGTCTCCGGCACCTCAAAAGTACACTGACCCCATTGACATACTGCATTCTCGCTTTCATCAACATGTAAGTGGACATGTCCCTCCACTGCAGAAAATGTGTCTGTTTCTGGATTGCCGCATCCACGCCATCGACACTCAAAACGGCGCAAGTCTACGTACGAGGTACGAGAATATTGTCAGAATCATGCTGCTTCGCTGTATCATACCACTCACAACTTCTGTCTCGCGCCTCGACACCCCGAACGACGAACTTCTGGTTGGGAAGCACCATAGCTAAAGCTCCAGGAAAAACGGACGACACAGTACGGATAACCTCGGCTGCTGGTTGGAGAGGCGGTCCCCCTAATTGGGAATATGGCCCAAATTGCGTGCTATACGTAGTCCAGAACTCCATTTGAGATACTTCTCCATCTTCCTTCGGCTCATAGATAGCTCGCATCCATGCTTTGAGGCGTTCGGGTTCCTTCATATCTTTGATCTGTACCCACTCTTTCTTATGTAGCTTTCGAACCTTGGCTCGTTCGCGTTCATCAATCTCTGCACCCTTTCGTTTTCGTAGAGCCACATCTTTCTCTCGTCGACGTACAGCAACAGCACTAGGAACACCAATGTGCAGCGCAGGATGTAGAGTGAGTTGATGGGCACGGTCCCATACAACGCGGCCGTATATCAGATTTCGGGTGAGGTAGCGAATATTGGATCGAATGTCGTTTGTATTTTGGTTTGCTGGTTTGTCTCGAATGGTCAACGACGTTTCACCACTGATTCCAACGCGTAGAGGCAGAGGAGCGCCAATGTTATTTGAGTTGGTGAGCCCGAGACGTAACGCATTATCACCGATGTTGATGACCTGGTAGAGACAATCCAGCGAGGCTTCCAGAAGGGCCGCATCCTGTGTAAGGGGCAGGAATGTCAAGCATTTGGTGAGGATCCCTGGGCTAGTGACCAAGGTACCTCCCTCTTGGAGATCATCTTCCGCCGGACTGTCCATTTCTACAAAGGCGGCTTCATTTTTCTCCTCCCCTGCCAATGCACCTAGACACCGTAAACATCCCATCACAATAGAGCGGTCATTGGATGTATGAAGAAGCCAGACAAGAAGTGCAAATAATTTTTCTGCCACTCCGCTTAGCATTGGCTTCGACACAGTCTGCTCATTCGGCTTTTGCTCTGCTGGTATCGTTTCCGCGGGTTCAAAATACGTCCATGGAAAGATCGGCGTTCCATTCGAAAGCAGACGTAGTAGTGGCCGACTGGACATCTGCAAACGAACTCTGGTAACTTCTAAGAGATCCAAAGCATATACTTTAAGTTCTTCGATACCCTCCAAGATCTGCCATTCTTCTGGAGCTTGGAATTGTGTCGAACGATGCGGTAAAGCAAGTAAGTCGCAAATAAGTGAATTGATCGCTTTCGAATAATTGAGAAAGATTCGCTCATTCTTTTCGTGTGTCGATGCGTTACGCAGAATAAGAGTTGCTGTAAGTGTATCATCGAAGAGTTTTCGATGCGAACGAATCGAAAATGGAGAGAACTTGGAGGGGCATTTCGTTGGAACATCGTCTTCTGCACCAGAGTCTTCATCACTATGATCCGGAGCATCTCGAGACATTGAAAGCCCAAATCCATCGAACTCCCTCTCCTCTTGCTCCCAAAAGCTGGGCTCCCAATCCTCGACCTTATCGCTCTTGAATGCTGCGACGAGGCGCTTTGGAAATCTTAACAGTGTTTCGATGAGACCAGGAAAGCTCTCCAGAAGGAGCGAATCGGGCTGATGCTGCGATGCAACGAGTAACCTAGAAAGGGCCCAGGTGATGTGGGATGGCAGTCCACTTCGCAAGGATAGGAGAAGACGATTTGTGGGGCCCGAATTCAGATACGAAGGCTCTTTCCCATCAATCATTTTTCGAATGCGGTGTTGAGCAGGAAGGTGTGCCGTACCGGGTTGTTGCTGCATAGTGTTTGGTATAGGTCCACTTACGTAGCCCATTCTTGCTTGCCCCGGTTGTAATTGATTGGATCTTGCGTGTGGATGATTTACAGGCGCCTTCTTGACAGGGGGAGTTGCACTAGGACCGGGACTCGATCCTGGTGCCTGTCTTCTACCTAAGGAAAGAGGGGGTCGCCCTCTCCCACGATAGCCTGGATGTAGGTGTGGTGGTACGTATGGCTGAACATTTTGGTCCTGTTGCGACATCTTTGCCTTAATTACGTTGGGAAAAGGAGATAATGTCGTACTGAAACAGGACGGATGCAATGTTCGAAGCCTTTAAAGTAGATGAACTTCGGTTCGGGATCAGCACGAATAATCCCGCAGGTTCTCTGTCGAGGAGTTGACCTTGCTCGACCTGGTAAATGACGATAAAGCGCTGTGCTGAGTGAGGGCCAATACAGTGGACTTGGTTTGTTTTCTCGTTAAGAAGATGACGCGCCACGTTTTGACAAGAATACGCGTAAGATCTCAGGGCATTTGACCCGGACCGTCTAAATGAGGGTTCTGCCTGCCAAGAAATTAGGACTGGACTTCTCACCATGAACAAAGACGGACATTTCGAGCACAACACTGGTCATGTCATCAATCTGTAGTCTAGCAGTACAAGGATGTGAATAGACATTCAATTCTTTTCTCGATCAACTTCTGCTTCCATAGCAAGCCCACTAGCGGGGCCCTCTCTGTGAATCCCTTCACAGTACCGACGCTCGCTTAGAGTAACGCTTTGAAGACCCATCTTATCTTGGGGGATCCTAACGACGAAGCACGATCTTTGACATGTATCGCTACTAATCTTTTATCTGAATTGAATCTGCCCAGAGCAGTATGGCCATCGCAACAGCTCAGCTTGCTGAAATGACAACAGTCTGTCTACTTCGTCCTTCCCATCCCTTGTCTGGTGACAAAAAAAGGACGCGCGAATGCAATACTCGGCATGTTGACTGTCTCGGCAGTCATGCAGACGCAAGCCACAAAATAGACCCGCACTTTCATTAGGCGCCACATCTCGGCGAGAGCTGGTTTGAAGCTGTAATTCTCATGAATAGTAAGTAAAACAGTGTGATTCCCTTAGCAATGTTCTTGCAGAATATACCGGCATTTGTTTCTTTGTCGCACTTCGCTCCAACACTTTTTTAACGAAATCATCCCTTTGTTCCCTTCTCCGTACCGGTGTTATTCAAAGCAGAGATTGCAGAGGTAAGGGCTTTGGATTTACATTCGCCTTCGCCCTCCTCAAAGAGCCACGTACTTTCTAAATTGATTTTGTCAAGTGGCAAAAGAAGGGCAAGCGCTCCGCTTTGTTATTTTGCCAGGCGTCTAACATACACCGTGTCAAGATCTTGTGCTGTGGCCAGCATCAGTTTCATGACACTTCGCCTGAGAAGCTCACATCAGTGGAGGAAACATTCCGCTTTGCAGGCATCCTCGCACCCTCTGTCGCAAAGGTGAGTGTCAACTGCCATCCGCGCCATAGTCTTTCCTCCACGCAGGGAACTTGGTGACGATGTCAGATGCCACATCATTGTTTTTGTTTATCGTCCACTCATCCGCTATTTGCTTTCCTTTCTGTGTCTTTTAACTTTCTCCATCACAATTCTTTACTACCTTTACCCCCAATGGTCTTCGTCGTTTCAGCCCTTCTGAATCGTCTTACGGCCAGTGACCCGACCCTCAAGCCCAACAAGCTCCTTCCAAAGCACGATTCCAGTGGTCTGTCTGCAAAATTGACGATTAGGTACCCTGGCTGTGGCCGTCCATTATACTTTTCGGATAGCTTTGCTTGGGGGCCACCAATTTGAAGCTGTGTTTCCATCTTGATTGGATAATGGTATATGAGTGCAACAAAGTAATGCCTGAATCTTGTCGTAAATCAACGTCGCCTACACCTTTCGCTGAACCTATCGAGCACCAAGCTGGTGCAAAAGACAATGTCAAATCTATATTATTGAGTGAACAAACCACTCATACGCACGCTTCCCCCAAGTCGAGTTCATTGCAACCCTTATCACAGAAAGCGTTCAGAATATATTCTGACTCACGCGGTAGTGTAACAAGAGAAGATACCAACGAAAGAAGGAAAGGAAGGTCCAGCAGTGGAGAGACTATTCACGCCGATTCAACCATACCGAAATCTTCTGTTCGTAAGATACCCATCGAAATGTCTTATATCAGGGCCGGTCCCTCCGAAGACACTTTTGCTCTCCACCTTCGAGACTGCCAGGGGGCTCGTGAAATACTTACGTTGGATTCCGTATTACGAGATGAAGCCTGCGATGCTCAAAACAATGCCAATGTTGCCAGCGATGTCGAAAAGATCACATCCACTGATATGCTAACCTCAGGACAGATTCTTGGAGGATTTGCTAGCCTTGGACAAGTCGCTCACAAGCCTAAAAATTCTTTTGGTACCAGCAGTTCAAGAGACGATGCTTCACTGACTCCTCCATCTACAAGCCTTGCGACTTCTCCAATTTCATTATCCGATGATGGCTCGCCATGGACCATTCTCACATCGTCTCAGGGAAACCCCGGCCCAGTACTCGATGTGCTCTCCATAGATGAAATGGGTCTACACAGCATTGACGTCGGAAGTCCGCTGGATTGGAAGGGCACATTGCTTTCATGTCCTTTTCACCATCACCCTACGGTGGTGGGATGGCAAATTGCACGCAGCCAAAAGCGACACAACAAATGGATCGTTACGCCTGCCATACCCTGCTCTGAGCGGACGATTATTGTTTCAAAATGTGCATCAAGTCATAGAGACTTCTTTTCCTCCCCTTCCCACACTACTGATGACGACGCTATCTTCAACTTACGTTTTCTTCAAGCAGGATCATCGGCACCCAGTCTCACCGTGCAGCTAGCTCACCCCTCTGCTCACAATGAATTCGCCATTGCTAAAGTGGCATCGGAAAATCTGAGGATGACGGCAAGTTGCAGCTCCCTTGGACTACATGAGGAATACTTACAAAACAGCACACTGGCTCGAATACGGCCAAACGATGATCCTTGGCCTTCACTCCGCCTACAAGCTGCCGTAGCAGCAACGCAGATGTCTACGCTGATTGAGAAACAGAAAGAGCCCACTTTGACCCATTCTAGGTCCGCTTCGACAATCGTGGCTCGTAGCTCCGTCCACCTAGAGAGTCGGCGGCCATCCCTTGGCAAAAGTATGAGCCACGAAGGACTAGAGGCAGCTGGATCTGTGGAGCTCATGCCGACAGGAAAACAGGTGTCAAAAACATGGACGGAAACAAGAACTCCTTTGACAGATAACCTTGCCAAGCAGTCATTCTTCAGTCGGTCTCAGGCTCCGTTTGGAGACTACCACTTCGGATCGCAACCGAAAAGAATGGCATCGTTATCTTGTAATGATTGTAGTCTTTCCCCTCATTCTTCCACTTACGATTTTTCGTGCAATACAGGAATGGAAAGTGAACAAAATAGAACTGTCACATCTAAAACAAGTGACCCCGCACCTATATCACCAACAGAACGATCAGCGCCTGTCACAGCAAAATTGTCCATCGGCGGATCTCAAACAGGAAGTAACGGACGAAGAGATAAGCGCATAGGCGAATGGTTCCGCAGAAAAGTTCTTCCTCAAAATCATGGTGCACAGCCTCATTTCTCCAAACAAGCTCCTTTGCCACCCGCTTGGGAGCCCACAGGGGACTCAAGTTTTACACGTCAAAGCTCAAATTGTGATTCGGGTCAAACAAAGATCACCAGCGGTGTCCCTGCGAAATTTGACAATGACAGAGGAGAGAACGGTCAAGCGGATGGAATAGCAGGAAATAGTGTTGAAAGTGCTCCGAATGAATTGCCTTCCGATCGGGACCTCCGAACGTTAAGACGTACGAGAACTTCTAACGAGTATGACTTGATGTTTCCACATCATGATTGGAGAAGGCGCAGTAGCTCAGCTGATGCACTTATGCTGGAATCCAAGGGCATACAGAAAGCAAATTCTGCCACCTATACCGACACAATCATTCCTATGGACTCTGCGCA
Organism: Meruliopsis variegata; assembly: GCA_037044235.1. Lineage (NCBI taxonomy): Eukaryota > Fungi > Basidiomycota > Agaricomycetes > Polyporales > Irpicaceae > Meruliopsis > Meruliopsis variegata. The sequence goes on from JAWLTJ010000001.1 coordinate 1,767,127, forward strand.
TGATTCAAAGGTATTTTCACCTGGAGTTTTGGGACTTGAGGGCGTTCCGGAATCTGCAATGACATTTATTGTCCCATTGCCATTAGCGAGCGAAGAATCAGATATTGCTCGAGACCTGTATGTACGGATTTCATTTGTTCCCTTCCATGTAGAGAGTCACTCTTCTACATCACCACAAGAATATCCGTTATCGTTCGACGACGTAGAAATTTGTCAAACACCAGGTCCTTCCACCCATACCAACCAAAGTACTTGGTATCAACGTCTTGCAAACGCATGGGCTCACACTTCTTCGAACCACATCACCGACGAAGAGAGCCGAAGCTATCATACACCGCAAGGGTCGCAGAACACAATGGACCAAATCAAGGTCACTTCCAAAGGCAGCTATGTGGGCTCACCCTTCCGTGTCACAGCTAGAGTGTTCCGCGCAAGGCAGCACGGACGTTTTGCGCGCCATGACTCCAGGCTCCCCCAACCATTTAGCTTTCCTGTCATTCTTGGTATTTGTGATGGAAAAGACAAACTAGAATTCTTACCGGAGGGTTGGCAGGCAATCGGTCTGTCCGATGGTCCTGTATCTGCCTCTATAGGATTCGAACACCCTCTCTTCGGGTTGGCGGATCTGATCGTCTCAGGATGCGTGGTATGTATGAACCTCTAAAATGGCGACTTCCTTATCTCTCCAACTCTTGTACTCACACCAACTTTGGGCTTACTACCGGTTAATACTGTTGATCATCTCTATTTGGGTATGTAGAATTACACAATGATATCCACTCTGTCCTTTCACAAGTTATTCACTCCCGTCATGTCTTGCTCTGCTCTATGCAGAGCATTCTGTGCACGCTGCATAGACAACCCATATTTGCCTGAGTCCTTTTCGAGAAGACCAAGAGCCTTCTCGTTGTGAGAAAGCCATTCAAGCACCATTTTTGCTTCGTGTACTAAGGGACCGCCACGGGTGGGAGGTACTCGGAGAAAAGCTACGATCAGAGCGGAATAGGTAAGAGGCGTAGCTTGTGGAAAGTTGCCCTTCGGCAAAGACTCGACAATCTTTTTTGTCCTCTTTCCAACGAGCGTCGTGACTGATTCACCGAGATCATTGCCAAATTTTGGTTTTGTTCGCATCCCCAGAGCAATGAGCAGTGGCGACATGTTTTGAATTGCGTCCGACTCATCTACTGCCCCTGCAGAAGAAGATAGAGCGATGGTTTCGAGAAGGAGAGTCCATGTGGAGATTGAAGGTTGAACTCCGTAGAGCTTCATGTCGTTGAGAATAGTAAATGCCACATCCAATGAAACAGAACTTTCTTCATTTACATGGATAGGAGATTTCGATGGTGCAGTCCGAAGCGCGGCTCTGGGAAGTGCAGTCATAAAAACATTGAAATGGTGCACATTGGGCTTGAGCAGTGGTGGAAGCTGGTAGACCAGCCCACCTCGAACGGAGAAGTGGGATTGATCGTCAGCTTTAACCCCAGCAACAGTGTACTCTTGGTCTTCAGCTTCAAACACAGAATTGGACGACATGTCCCCTTGCTCGAGCACCGTCTCGTTATTTCGCAGCTTGGGCAAGCTGTGCACATCAACATGTGCAGCCGATTTGATTAATTCTAGCCAGAGGTGGTAGACTTTGAGCAACTTGTCCACATCGCCCTTGCACAACAGAACAAGGCATCGAAGCGCTGTAACATTTGCGTGCGAATGTGTCCATAGCTTTTTTCCCTCCTGCTCAGATATTTCGAGTAATGTCTTCATATCATTCTCGGAAAGGACGATTCGTGACAGCCTGAGCACGTTGCGATCCTCAAAATGCAGACAATACTCCTCTAGGGCACGAAAAGGGCCGTGTACATGGAATTTATGCAGGACAAATCCAAGCTCAGAAAGCCCTTGAGCCCCTGGACAAGACTTCAATGCGTCCAGGTAGTTGGCAAACTCGCTCGGATCGATGTTCGGTCTGTCAAGCATTAAAGCCACTGTCGACGCTTTAGGAAGTTGAAACTTTCCAAGTTCGTCTAAAGAACTGGTAGGCATGCTGTTGCGCATATTGGAATGTTTGGGCTCTTTGGCTATCGTTGAAGAAGATTCAGGGGAAGGAGTCGTGCGCTCCTTATGGATCTTATCGGAGCTCACCGGCACCATTGGTCTAGACAAACATTCGTTAGCACATGTGATCATCTTCTCGGTTAGCTTGGCGTTCCAGCGTGCATCTGCACGACTATGCAAGCGTTTTTTCAGGACATCGACTAATTTTTTTGTATCACTGATGACTTGCGGTGGAGCCGCGGATTGTGGTACCAATACGGTCTCGACAAACATCTTCCAAGTGAAGAACTTTAGTTTCCGAGTCCTACGCTCATGCGATCCTTTCTCTGTTTCTTGGAATTGGAACCAGTGGCACCTTTCTAGCCAGTAAAGGGCAGCCTCGTATTTTCTAGAAAGCAACAACGTCCGAATAGACTGATTGTACACTCTTTCCAAGCGCCTCGCTAAAAACTTTCCGTCAGGCGACGAAGGTAGAGAAGAAGGTGGGTGTACTCCCTTCTCCACTGGTTTCCGTTGAGCTTGGAAGGCATGGTTGACAATATTTTGCCACAGCGCCCAAGTCCAGTGACCTGTACTTTGCATTGTAGATGAATGAGCATGCCTTAAAACCCAGCTCAAAGTTCGAGAAAAAGCCTTGCACAGTGTATCATCAGCTTCGAGACCTCGCAATCGAGCTGTGTGAATTAGCCCAATACAGACAATGTCCGGCTGAGGATGACGAGCGATCAAACTTTGCAAGAAATGTGTCAATGCAAGGGAAAGATTGTGATCTAGTTGACTGGGAGCATCGTGGATGGATATACGTGTGTCCATGCGATCAATGTTGAAAACAGGAAGATAGTTCAGCCACATAAAAGAGCCACGTAGATCATCTGCTCGCACGCATTCTAGTACAGCTTGTGCGAAATGAGTATGCGGCTCAATAGGCGTCTCCAGCACGACGAGATCGGTCAGAGTCTTTGTTGCATCGGCCACGCTGTGTTGGAGGGTTTCTAACAGTAACTGTGTCGGTCCTTGTGGCTCGTTGGCCTCTACATGGTCCTCGTACTCGATGCTGGGTGCCTCAAAAAGCGAGACATCAAGAGGAATTTGTGACTTTAGTTGTGCATATGAGTAGTGTTGCCGGCTTGTGGACCTGTTTGTGAAACACTTAACATGGATGGGAACGCATCGCTTAGATACGAGACATCCAGTCCAAGTCGAACGGGCATGCCTGTGCAGTAGGTTCGCCAACGACGCTTGACCTCGAGAGGGAGACATGGGCGGTCCTTCCTGGAATTCCACAAGTGTGGATGAGAAGTGTGGAAAAAACCGCGTACCAGAGATGCATAAGCTCGGCGCTTCTGTAGTGCTCTAACACTGACCCACAGGAGGCTGTGAGGCACTAAAAGCAGATAAAAGCCCACGGCCTCTTCCGCAAGATAGACTAGTGCGTTAGTCTCATCTAGAATGGATTCAACAGAGATCCAAAACAAGGGCTCAAGTGAGCTTTCTCTCTGTAACATCATATCATCTGGGAACACATTTTAATTATCATCAAGTGGAATCCTGCTATGGCTGACACAGGTGATGCCATCGGTGTAAGTTGCTGTTCTGTGTGTTATGGAGCTCTCTGGCAGTACTTTGGAACCCGTAAGTGACATGCCACCAGGACTTCGTATGTTAACATAAGCTGTTCAGAGAGATGGGGAGCTGGCTGGACATGTTGGGACAAGTGCTGTCGATGCGAATGCTGCTGGGATGAGGGTGAATACGATCCTAACAACATGCCGGGGCAGCCTGAGCAGGGAACTCGCACAGACGCATCCAAACATAATGAAGGTGATGACGAAGAGCAGCTTCCAGCATACAAAACTACAGATCCGATGACAGTATCTCCACCTTCGCAAACTACGGAGACAAATGTAACGGCAAATGTACAGCAACCTTCATAGTCCCTCTAATATTGATTGTTGCATTACGATTTCATCGCTCTAGAAAGAACATGCAGATTTTGTTTTTGCTATTAATTTAACCTGTGAAAGCAGTAAATTCTTCCCCAAAAATTAGCACGTATTTAACCTTAGTGCTTGAGCCTCTCAACACCTTTAAAGGAGGATAAACAAGGACCCTCTGATGGCACGTTCTGCTTGGTCGATGGACGCTGGTAGAACCTTGCGTTGTTCGACAGAAGCAGTTTACGCTACAGGAAATGCTCTGCTCTACACAAAACCCTCTTCTCTGCACAAAAACACTCTGCTCTACAAGACATACGGTTTGTATGGTCGTTGCTCGTCTCGAAACAAGCGGGATCAGCATTTACCACAGGACGCCCGGACTAACACGTGGAGGTCCCAACAAAATTAAGTAGGCACTATGGTTATGCAACAGCATCTTTTAGATCACCACTGGAGTGTCAAGATGCTCTCATCGCCAATGAGAGCTACCTTTTGGTCTGCTAGCAGACGACAACTACACTCCACCAGTACAGCACGAAAAGGAATCTCTGTGGGTGGATCAAGTAAATTGTCTGCATCCAATGACTCAGAAGCTCGAGTTCCTTTTCAAGCCTTGCGTAGACAATTGCGAGACAAGCCCAGCAATGGTATCGCAGGGAGAGAGAAGATATCTGACTCGAGGGACCTTGCAAATGATTCTGGAAGTAGCGCAAAGCCCCTTGATAGTTCGCTCTCATCTGCTGTTCAACAAATCTTAAACAGGCCCAAAGCGAATCCAGGTGTGGGCGGTGTGGCTAGCTCTGGGCAGCATCGCACGAACCAATCTGCGCAAGGAAACTCTGACCCCCAGTGGAATGCACTGAAGACACGGATCTCTGAAGGGCAGAAAGTGGAAGAAGCTCAGCGACGAGCTCAGAAGCAGGCCTTGTCTTCTTTTCAGGAGCCAATTCGGTGGAAGTGGGTGACTTCAATCTTTACGGACGGAGAATTCCTGGCGCAGAGATTCCCATTCGATTCTTCAGCTGGTGCGCGGAACTTTCTCGACCGTGTCATAGCTCTTTTGTCTCCTACCGAGGAATGGAGTGGCAGTGTGACTTTGCAGAAAGCAAAACAGCGAGTGCAGTTTGTACACGTCCATTTGAGTGATGTGCACGGCACAAAGAACCAGGACGTCCACTCACTTGCTTCCAAAGTCAATCAAATATACAAAGAATGTTCTTCCACGGCACCCATAGAGAGCTTTATGCAGATGCCTACCCGATCCCATGCATTTACCAGGGCGCAGCAAGATTCCGCATCAATTACCGCCGATGTTCTGGGCGCACAGACTTCAGGTACAAACGAAAGCCAAGTGGAAGAGCATGTTCCGGTTACAATCCACAAACGTCCCGGCCAGAAGGCTTCAGAAGTCTTTGTAGCAGACGGGCCAAGCCCAACAGGCGAAGCGCTGGGTGTGGACCACTTGCCCACACCCTCGCCTATAGAAGAATCTGTTCCTGTACCGAGCCTAAAAAATGAGTAGACGATGTAGAGCATGAGGACGCTTTTCACTGTATAATTACAAAATTGATGTGAATTCGGGTGCAACTCTATTTTTGCCCACTGATCCATTCGTCAATAGTCGCCTGTGCTTCCTTCCAATCCAGGGACCATCTCGAATGAGCGAGAATGATATTGCACGTGATACGCTAAAGCACGTGTAGCACGACAGATTTAAAAAAGAATCACGTGAAACATGTGCGGCTCTGCGGCCACGCGAAGTACCACTTGGCCGCAGAGATGCAAAGGCACGAAACCAGTGCTGGTTCTCTGCGCGTGATGAATTTGGAATCAAGCAAGTGTCTGGTTTGCGTAGACTTCTTTCTGATCACGTCCACCGAAGACCTCAAGTCTATTCAGTACAGTGTGAGTATTCTTCCCTCCTTCTTATCGTTCCGTCAAACTAATCAGTCTCTTCAAACAGCATGGTGAGTTTCACTACAAAAAGTGGGGGGCGCAGCAGTGGTGTGCAACAGTACGCAAGGTGTGAAAAGTGGGACAAAGCTTTCAAATGAAGACTGTCGTTATCGTCACAGTACTGATGAGTTTCATAACGTACATGCATGGCTTGCTAAGGTGCGACGTAACCTCTCTCGTTGCTCGTTATCAATGCAGAAAATGCCGCTGGCATACGGTCTGAAGTCACTCAACAGATTGTAGAATCAAAGAGCCTTTTACTGACAATATTTTCTTTCCCTTCTTTCCTTCTCTTCTTGTACTAATAGGGTAAGTTTTTCTTCATTAACCGTTTCTAATCTCACTCGTATTGTCGTAGTTCGCGGACCTCGGAAACATCTTAAGCGTCTAGCAGCTCCATCATCATGGATGCTTGACAAGCTCTCCGGCACATACGCTCCCCGTCCATCTGCTGGTCCGCACAAGCTCCGCGAGTCCTTGCCTCTCGTCATTTTGTTGCGCAACCGACTCAAGTATGCCTTGACTGGACGTGAAGTTACAGCAATCGTCATGCAACGCCTCATCAAGGTCGACGGCAAGGTTCGCACAGACAACTGCTTCCCCACTGGTTTCATGGATGTTGTTTCTATCGAAAAGAGTGGTGAACACTTCCGCATCCTCTATGACGTGAAAGGTAGGTGGCCACGAGTTGAATTAGACCTCTCCTAACAATATATACCAGGTCGTTTCATCGTTCACCGCATCACTGCTGAGGAAGCATCATACAAGCTTCTCAAGGTCAAGAAGGTTCAACTCGGCGCTAAGGGTGTGCCCCACATCGTCACGCATGATGGTCGCACTCTCCGTTACCCTGACCCATTGATCCGTGTCAACGACACCGTTCGCTTTGATGTTGAGAACAACAAGATGCTCGACTTCATCCACATGGACACTGGCGCAAACGTCATGGTCACTGGTGGTCGTAACCAAGGTCGCTCCGGTGTAATCCTGGGCCGTGAACGCCACCCTGGTGGTTTCGACATTTGCCACGTTCAGGACACTCTTGGTCGTCAATTCTCCACCCGTCTCAGCAACATCTTCGTCATTGGTGATGGCGGTAAGCCTTGGGTCTCCATGCCCAAGGGCGGTGGTATCAAACTTACCATTGCTGAGGAGCGTGACCAACGTCGTCGTCAACGTGAGGCGCAAGGTGCATAAGATTCAGACGAATTATGATTTTGGAGCGAAGAATTGCTCTTACGTCTGTGTCATTCCTTGAACATGCATCACTTGCCTGTCACTATCATCATGTATGAAAATTATATCTCTAGGCTCTTTCAGCCATGAGAATGTGCATCTCGATTCAAATTTTTTGAGTTATTCTCGTGAGTTTCGCGATTCCCTGTGCTTTGGCCATCGCGTCAAGTTGTCATACAACTTTTCCTCCGAACGGCAAATGTGACCATGAGGCCAACACTGCACTTGGGGCTTTTCTCCGGCACCCCTGACTTACAGTGGGTGACATCAGGCCCCATTCAAGGCTTTGATGCACTCAGGATTATCTGCCAGGTAAGCATTTTCGTCATAGCCCGAAAGCAAAGGTAACCATTATACGACACAAAGATTGTCTCTCTACAGTGTTTGCACTACCTTGCCTTGGCATTGGTATTGCCTCCGATATTGAGCCTTCTGGCACTCAACAAACCAGCTCTGCATTTTCAAGGTGGGGCAGCATCTCTGTCGTTGTTACTAGATTGGCGCGAAATCGCTGGCCAGCCCATCATTGATGGAGGCAGGCCTTGGCCTTGGGGACAGATCCATTATGATCGTATTAGCATCCGTGAGAAGGATGTGCTTGAGCATGGACTCGCCACCAGTGCCATGGACCAAGGTTATGGAATCCGCTACTGGTGGGAATGGGAAGCCTTCCTGGAAGCCGAAACGGAAAATTTCATCAAGATCAAGAGTGGGAATAATATCGCATGGGATGGGCGACAGCTTGGCCTTGGCAGTCTGCAAGAGAGTGCAGTCCAGTCTGTGCTGCAAGATTATCCAAAAGATGGTGCGTACGATGAATTAGGATGGTGGTTTGCCTTTGCCAGAGATCCGTCTCGTGGCTGGGCCATCGTCTTTGCCTGGGCGGTGGCTGGAATCGCAGAGTATGTATCTCTATTGTACCTTGGTGTCTGCTGAATGCCGCAGTGTTTTTTTGCTGTCGATGCTTGTCCGACGGCCAACTCATATTCTCGACCATACATTAACTTTGCAAGCCATTCATTTGGGCCTGACGTGGTTCTACACAAGGAACTTCCCTTCTAGCCTCTTCTACTGGCTCGTGATGGCTGCTCATACAGGAGCTTCGGTCGTATGGGCCGAAGCTCTTTCTATACGCCGGGAGCTACGATTAGGTTTCCGCTCGGGCCTTGAAGGGAACACGTCTACAGAGGCTCGAAGAAGCGTGGAAGAGGAGCGCTCTGGATTGCTAGAAGAGAGTCGCACGACGCACAATGCCAACCCACATGTTCTCTTCGACGAAAGTGATGTAGACGACCATAATGACTTGCAGAAGCGCCAGCAAGCACACGGTAATGTCGAGAAAATCGAAATGAAACGACTCGATTGATCTTTGTTGGCTCTATCTACTCTGTACATTAAATACAATTCTGTTTCACAAGTCTTGCAGCTACATTGCTCGCAGAATATCAGCATCCGCGACCACAATAAAGCTAAGTGTACTATTCCCATTGCTGCAGCCAGCGCCTTCGCTCTTCCTCACCTCCTCGGAAAGCCCAGCGAACGACAACGATATCCGAATCAAATCCTTCAGCTTGTGTGGGCACCTCCAAATTCTGGAAATAGGTGCTAAAAGCCACTTGAGGCAGCAGAGACCGTGGCTCATCAGGAAATTGCTGCAGCTTATTAGATGGATCCCCCTGACGCTACTCTGACTCACTAGACCTGCACGAACCCGGTAAAGATTGTTATGCCAGCACACCTCTTTATTCACATCAAAGAAAATACATCGTACTCGCACGTTGTCAAACTCTCGAGCGAGGTGGATGTATTGTGCCCTAGTAGACACATTTCTGTTTGTGTTGTCTACCACAACACTGCGACCTTGCCCTAGAAGAGAACGTGCTTCTGTCAAACAACGAGCAGCAGTCTTAAGCGTGTCCTGATTGACTCGTTCATAAGCACGGTCGGCAAAGAAATGCCGGAAAAGGCTGCTTTTTCCAGATGCGGGAGGCCCTACGAATAGCACAAGGTCGAGCTTGTCGGTCGTAGATGAGAAGAGCTTCGCAGATACTAAAGGATCATGAGCGAAAAAGTAGACTGGCAAGCGGTTGCATACGTACACTCATCGTCTTGACCATCATTCTCCAATTTCGGCTTCCATCCAGATAGAGTGTAATCACGAGGCTATGGACGAGGAAAAACATTTAGTCACTTTGCGAATCGTTTGATGCACTGTACGGTACCTCATGTCCTAGAAAAAACTCTTCTGGGGTATAAAAACGTAGATTTACATTATTTGCCCACTTCCGATCCGTATCCGAATGATCACCGGTTCTTCCAGCAGCATCACCAACGAAATAAGAAGTCTTCTTCCATGCTTGGATATCTTCATCGTTCCCCCCTGATTCCATTATACGCGGGACAATAGCATGATCCCACATGAGACGTCCTGGTTTTCGAAAGCCATCTTTGGCGATTGCTGCCAAGACAATCATGGGACAATCGATTGCTTGTGCAATGTTCGCCATCTTTAGCTTCCATGTCGCTAATCTCCTTGAATTAGGATCCTTTTGATCTTGATTGGTAATAATGCAAATACACGCTCCGCTCTCATATTCTTGCCTCACTCTCGCAAATGCGCCTCTGAATACTTCCTCATAATCGAAAACGTCTGTTGCTGAAGGCCACGTCTAGGTATGAAGAATCAGAGTCCTGCCTTTTCACAAGAGAAAACATACTTTTCCATGCTTTGGGCGGACCAAACATCCATCCAGATCAAAGCAAGCAAACTTGACTTGATTCCTTCCAGACCCACTTTTTGTGGCATTGGTGACAACATCAAAGGGCTTCCCAAGCTCGCCAATGAGACAACTTTTGTTTGGCCCAACAGGGCTCTTCCACAAGAAAGCTGTGGGCGAAGACCTTTGAGAAGTTTGCAAATTGCGCCGGAACAATGGAGCGAGAGTATTTCCAGTAGACATTGAATCTGCTATTAGTCGCTTCAGATATGGCCATTCCATATGGTGATGGAAGCTCACCTTTCTGTCTTTTCTCTGGCCTCGAAAGGGATTCCAAGCGATCACCCTTCTCCCTTTCAGCTTTATTATCTTCTTTGCTATCTTTCTGTAGGTTTGCCGAGGCAATCACACTGTACGATTCTTCCTCACAGTGATTGGTAGCAGCCATATGCGATGTATTACAATGTACTACAATGCAGGCTGCCTTCGAAATAGGAGGATTCGTAGAAAGCTACCTCTTCGCAATCTTCAAGATCATCTATCTACTCACTCACCGTTCCTTTCTGAACCGTGCACTTCTACTTCCATATCACGCGGCGGTACGCGAAGACGCGTACTATTAAAGAAGCATTCAAGTAGCGCGTCTACGCGAAAGTCCACGCACGCGTAGGGACGGACGCTCTCACCTAGAACTCCCAACCATTAATTGGTTTTCACCAGCTGCCCATTATGAGCAGCATCAAGTTGAAACGTCAGTCGGCACTGGCCGCACTTAAAGCAAAGAGAGAAGGCGGTACAGGTGCTGGAGTATCAGCCTACAATGTATGTGTAAGAAACTTTATTCTCGATAGACTAACACTTCTCTCAGCGACACGAAGCCTCTGACTCTGATCACGATTTATATGACGAGGTTTCAGAAGACGAATACAAGTCTATCGTACGCGGAAGGCTGATGGCTGATGACTTCATCGATGACGACGATGGCTCCGGCTATGTGGATGATGGACGCGATGATTGGGATCAGCATCATGACCATAGTGACATGGACAACGAAAGTGAGGACGAAGAGGAATACTACAACCGTACTGGTCAGAAGAAGAAGAAATCGAAGGCCAAGAAGTCATCTAACAAAGGTCAGGCAGATGCGAAAGGATCCTTGTCATCTGCCTTCGCCAGGCGCGCCGGGCGTCCGCCAGCCAATCATTCGTCTGCCCATCCTCGACCCGCCAATCGCAATATGATGGAGGCTTATAGACCTTCTGTCGCGATGGAGAAGGAGGATGATTTCATGAATCGTCTAATGTCTGGGCTTGGAAGCACTGTCGAGCCTGCGGGCTCAAGAACATCAGAGACTCTGCACAGTCGAAAGCGAAAACAGAACCTGTACCAAAACGACGTTTTCACGTCTTTACAAAGGAGCCCAGATAGCCCACCAAGCAGCGATCCCCTTGACCCTCCTTCCGATGGTATTCATCCCAATGTACATATTGCAGGAAGTGATTCTCCCGATTGGTCGCCTAATCATGTCACGGAAGAAGACGAGCATACTAAGAAACGGCTTCGATCCACCTCGAAACATATTGGAAACTTAGGCCTCAATGACGAAAGAGATGACATCGAGGAAGCTGCACTTCACAGACGCATCCGCTCACAGTCTCGAATTGATTCCGCCTTGTTGGAAGACCTGGCCTCTCATAGCTTTTCAGATGATGAAGATGAGCTCGACTTCTCCATCCAGGCATCTAAGCCTAGCACTATGCACACCAGTCGTAACCCTCCAGTAAATGTGACCAGCGTACGCACGAAACAAGATCCTCTCCAGTCCACACACGAAGTGCGCGTCAAAGAAGAGGTAGACACAACATTGTCGCCCTCCAAAGACAACTTGTCAACGTCAAATAAACATTGGAGCAGTATTGGAGCAAAATTAGCGAACGTAACAGAAGCTGTTTCCGCAGAAGCAAGATCCTCCAGCGACAATTCCACGAGATCCAAAGTAAAACCTTTTGAAGCCGATGGGCGGCATGTCCGTTTCTTCTGGACGGATTACACAGAACAGCAAGGCATCATTTACCTCATTGGAAAGGTGAAAGACCAGAGTTCAAACCGCTTCGTTAGTGCATGCCTACAGGTAGAGGGGGTAGAGCGCTGTGTCTACTTACAGCCTCGGGAGGATATGACTGAGGATGATGTCTACGAAGAATTCGATTCAATGCGAGAGAAATTCGGTATTAAGTCGTTCTTGGCCAAATACGTGACACGCAAATACGCATTCGAACTTCCAAGTGTTCCTGCGGAATCTCAATACCTCAAAGTAAAGTATGGCTTCGATGAACCGCAATTGCCCCTTGATTTGTCCGGCAAAACGTTTTCTAGAGCTTTTGGTATTAATACCAGTGCATTTGAACTCTTCGTTGTGAAACGAGGGATTATGGGACCGTGTTGGCTGAATGTCGAAAATGCAGATCTGCGGGAAACAGGCACTCCTCTTAGTTGGTGCAAAGTAGAACTCAGCGTAGACGACGCTAAGTTTGTCAAGCCTTTTGCTGATACCGATCAGAACGCTCCTCGAGATACACCTCCTCTAACGATAATGAGCATCTCTGTCCGCACTATTGTGAACCATCAGGAGAACAAGAAAGAAATTGTTGCTGTCGCAACACGAACATGGAAAGACATTTCTCTAGAAGACCCAACACCACCAGAAGAGCTTCAGAGCAGCTTATTCTCCGTCGTTCGCCCACTTGTTGACATGTTCCCTCCCCGATTCGAACAGGAAGCTAAATCGAGCGGCACAAAAGTGATGACCGTCAAATACGAACGCATGCTCCTCAACACACTTCTTGCCCAGATTCAGCAGCAAGACCCCGACGTCATTGTGGGGTACGAATTTAGCGGTGTGAGTCTCGATGTACTTCTGCACCGGATGCGGGACCTCAAAGCCGATCACTGGAGCCGAATTGGACGCTTGAGGAGACCGAAGTGGCCTTCTCTCCGACAAGGATTCAACGTACGACTTACTGCGGGGAGATTGATATGCGACCTCGCCAGTGATATGGCAAAGGGCATGATCACTTCCACTACGTGGTCCCTCACCGAAATGTGTGCCAGTCATCTCAAAGTTCATCGCGAAGATATCGATCCAGACGACACTGCCTCATTCTTTGACCCCCTTGCACCAACCCCTGAACGGTTGCTTAAATTTGTTCGTCAAAACGAGGTCGATGCATACTTCCAAATGGCATTGGCATCCAAAGTTCAACTACTGGCACTAACAAAACAATTGACAAATCTTGCAGGGAATTCATGGTCCCGTACTCTGAATGGAGGTAGAGCGGAGAGGAACGAGTATATTCTGTTACATGAGTTCCATAGACAGAAGTACATCTGTCCAGATAAGCTCAGTAAAAGCGAACGGGAGCACTTGGCCAAGCAACAACAGATACATGAGGAAGAGCATGATGGGGAAGGTGACAAAACCTCCGGTAATAAAAAAGACAAGTACAAGGGCGGCTTGGTGTTTGACCCCAAGAGAGGTTTATGGGACAAATACATCCTTGTCATGGATTTCAATTCGTTGTATCCATCCCTTATTCAGGAGTTCAACATCGATTTTACCACGGTCGATCGCAAGGAGTGTAATGAGCATCCAGAGGATGTAGAAAGGATGCCTGATGTACCCTCGAGCGACATCGGCCAAGGTGTGCTCCCTCGTCTCATTTCTACTCTGGTCGCAAGACGACGACAAGTTAAGAGCCTCATGAAAGACCGAAATGCTGGCACAGCTAAACAATTACAGTGGAATATCAAGCAGCAGGCACTCAAATTGACCGCCAATAGTATGTACGGTTGCCTAGGCTTCGAAGGCAGTAGATTCTATGCCCGTCCCTTGGCTGCTCTGACAACGTTCAAAGGACGTGAGACCTTGACCGCCACCAAAGAGCTCGCTGAGAGTTTGGGACTGGATGTCATCTACGGAGATACGGACAGTGTCATGATTAACACAAATGTGCTTGACCTTGATGAGGCAAGACGGATCGGTAATGAGTTCAAGAAAGCTGTGAATGAACGTTACCGTCTGCTGGAGATAGATATCGACGGGATTTTCGAACGTATGCTTCTGTTGCAAAAGAAGAAATACGCTGCTATCAAGATCGATGATGATAGTAGCCGAACGACGGAAATCAAAGGCCTTGATATGAAACGAAGAGAGTATTGTGCTCTATCTAAGAACGTTTCAGAGTACGTCTTGGGCCAGATTCTTTCAGGCGAACCAACCGATACGGTGGTCGAGAAGATTCACGAGTATTTGGAAAATATTTCTCAACGCTTGGATGACTTGCCCTTGGATGATTTCATCATATACAAGGCTTTGTCCAAAAAGTTAAATGAGTACAATGAGCAATCGGCTAAATCACTTCCTCATGTCCAAGTTGCAAAAAGAATGCAAGCAAAAGGGCTCACAGTTCGCACAGGAGAAGTGATTCCGTATGTGTTCTGCCTTGGCGATGATGAGTGGACTTCTACAAAGACCGCACAGGCGGAGCGTGCCTTCCACCCAGACGATTTACGGCGCAAAGACACCTCTCTTCGCATCGACAAGCAGTACTACTTATCACTACAGCTCTTACCTCCAATTGAGCGCCTTTGTGACTCGATTGTCGGTACAGACAGAAGTCGTCTTGCAGAGCACCTGGGTCTTGACCCTTCCAAGTACCAATCAATCAGCCTGTCTTCGTCATCCGATGACCGCAACTTCACCACACTTGACAGCCAAACACCTGATGCTGTCCGCTTCGCAGAGTGCGAAAAATTGCAGATCAAGTGTCCAGCATGCCAATCCTTGGTACCCTTCCAAGGACTGTCGGCTCTTACCAATTCCAACGGAAACAATGATGAGTCAAAGGAGCTTCTGGCAGTCTCGCGTGCCATCACATCGAATGGCCTGGCATGCTCCAATTGTGATACTAGTTGGGGTATCCCTTTTGTAGCTATGCAGCTCGAAGCAATGATCCGAAAACATATTGACAGGTACTATCAGGCCTGGGTAACATGTACGGATGTAAGTTGCGGTACAAGAACTCGACTACAGGCTATCAATGCTCGGCGGTGTCTTGTGCCGGGATGCAAAGGCAAAGTTGTGGTGCAGTACGGAGACAAGGCTCTGTATGATCAGCTTTGCTATTTGGAGTCTCTTTTCGACGGCGATAGATGCCTCGATCGCTTACAGACAGCACTTGCAGCATCTGCCGATGTGCCTTCTGCCGCATCAAGGCAGATAGAGTTGCTCCAAAGTCGCTGGTTTGTTGGGAGCCGTTCTCGTCTAGCGCTGGAAACGCTTCGAGGTATCGTCGGAAAGTACACAGCACGGTCGGGAAGGCGATATGTTGGGCTGGATAAATTGTTTGGATGGATGCGTGTAGACAATTAGCTTCCTTGTACTCTTTACATCAATTTCTTTTGAAAAAATATATCAAGTTTTTCAGGCTGCGAGAGCAAGAATGTGCAAAGGAGCATCCAATGGTGAAAGACGAACAGTGCTATTATACATTATTATTGTGGAGGAAAGGTGAGGGAAATGCTTCGCCGAACTGCGGCGTGATGTCTTGTGGCGAGTCTTTCAAAAAGCTGTGATGAAAATTGTTGGAATCTAAGAATCCATAGGAAAAATTATGCTGCTGCGAAGGAAAGGGCGCGATAGGATGCTCCTCGCTCTGTGGAGTTTGCGTTGAAGCCCCGGACAAAGCATTGGAAGGTGATACTTGCATTGGTTGTGGATCCAATTGCCACTGTCTAGCTGCCTGTGATGACGAGCGAAACATTCCTCGAGGGGAACTGTTAAGCGCCGTTGCAGATACTGTGGTTGGCCGAGGAAGATTTCCTATGTCCGTGACGGATCTAGCCATGGAAGTAGACAACTTTCGCTTTCCTTGGCTAGCTGGGCGTATGTGACAAGAGTTGCGCTTCACGGTAGTTGGGGATCCTGAAGGTGCGACGGATGGTAACAAGTTTTGTGGCTGCAACACATGCTGTAGTGCTTCTTGATTCTTTATACTAAAATAAAAAGTCAACAACATTCATACTCGTGTCCCATGCGACGTACCTTGTGCGATCGTCAAATGGAGAATAGATTCCATTAAGTCCTTCGAGATATGCGTGTTTTTCACCAGCTGGGTCTTGTTGTAATGGAGAAGAAAAGCCAGTATAACGCAGATCTTGACGGTGTGTGTCGGACGTAAGGGGCGGAGTGAACAGTCTAGCTTCGCTACTTGGCGATGCAAAGACCTGTTCGGAAGATGCTATATGCTGAAGGGGCTTGAAGTTTGCTACGTCTCCACGAAGACTGTTAACTGATGTGCCATGTTTGTTGGTAGAGGAAGACCGCACTTTTCGGTGATTACACCCATTGTTGATGGAACTGCGGGATTTTTTTGGAGTACTAGTCGCTACCAATGGCTGCTGATGCTGCTGCTGAACTGCTTTCCACCATGCACAAAAGAGTTCAAATAATACATCACCAGACGCATCTACATTGGTATCCAAAGGAATTTGCTCGTCCATGTTGATAAAAATTTCTTGTGAAAGTGCTTTGGCCGATTGAGACAAGTCGTTTTCATCCAAGTACGAAAGCATGTATCGATGGAAGCTAAGATGCGGGAATAAGCGTAAATGTGATCGCCAGACATCGACTTACATGTTCTTCAGATGTCCTTTGTTTGCATCGCTCTTTTTCCTTTCCGATGTTTCGGATTCGATATGGGCAATCCTAGCGGAAGCCTCCGCAGGAATGTTGCGAAGTGTGTCGTCAGTATCGATAGACCCTCTTGATTCTTGTTGAGATTGATGATTTTCCTGAAAAGATTGTGTGTGACGGTAGTTGTAATTATAAGGAGGAGTCATAGAGACAGGTTGTCTTTGTATCATTTTGTCTTGTATACCGCTCGTAGAGGCGCTGTATTTCCATTCACCAACTTCCTGAGGAATACTTTTCATTTGTAGAAAGCCAGTATCGTGATTGCTCGCTTGCAGAGCATTAAACCGAATTTGTTGGTCAACATTGTTTTGCGTAAAGTTTGGCATCTTTTCTTCTTGATGTGCGGACAATACTGTTGCAGAATTTTGGCCCTGCGAGTGAAGGGACGTTAGTTGCACAGGTTGAAGACGCCACTGGTATCCAGGGATAGATTCAT
This sequence comes from Meruliopsis variegata, assembly GCA_037044235.1. Classification (NCBI taxonomy): domain Eukaryota; kingdom Fungi; phylum Basidiomycota; class Agaricomycetes; order Polyporales; family Irpicaceae; genus Meruliopsis; species Meruliopsis variegata. The sequence goes on from JAWLTJ010000001.1 coordinate 1,784,215, forward strand.
CTCCATAGGTGGGCTTACTCGGTAACATGACAGAAGTTAGCGAAACACCATTGAAGATACTACTAGTTTCTATCAGAGAAAATTCTGGTTATCAGTACCTCAGCCCCCGCAATTTGTAAAAGTGTTCCAGACCTGGTCGCTGTCTCAGAAGGGAGATCATCCCCATTCACATCTCACTAAGGCCAAAGGGCCTCGTAGAGTTGCCGAACAGATGACGCAGGGTCCATTTGTCGAACAAACAAGGCTAGCTCAAAATGCAAATGCCGTTCCGTCTCCCTCAAAACTTCTGAAGCGCGCTGCCGATGGAACAAAGAAATTGCGATTACATGTTGAGCAAAAATTGCTATGAACGACAGAAATCTTCGAATGGGACTCATTGTTAGCACTACAATACGAAGAAGAATTCGATATGACTAGACCGTTGTTGAGGGGATGGGGATGGCAAAATACAATTAAGACCGAACACACAGGCTAGTGAGCTGCTACGGCACTTTCAAAGTATGGATGAGGAAGGCTGCTCTTTGCTATAGGAGAAGGAATTGAGTCTGGCGAAATGTATAGGCATGATCTTGTACGTACCACTGATTCGACCCGCTGGATCATAGATCAGCATGCGCTTGAGCAGGTCGAGCCCACTGTTGTCGAGGGTAGGAACTGCTTTGCTCAAAGGTACACCATTCCAACGAGGGAAGCTGGATTTGTAATCTGGCAAGCTCATAACACCCGGCCAGACTTCATCAGTCGGAGTCCCAAGTACCCTACTCTGCGTGAGTAACCATGCCTCCACCCAGTCTCGATTGGCTCACCGGAAAATGCGGAAGATCTCGTCGATCTCAGAATCACCGGGGAATAGAGGGCTCCGCATGGCCATCTCGGCGAAGATGCATCCTACGCTCCACATGTCTATGGCTGTGCTATAATGTCGTGATCCGAGCAACACCTCTGGGGCTCGGTACCAGAGGGTAACAACCTTGAAGATGCTGTCAAGAATGCTCTTCTACGAAGCATCTCACTCACCTCATGGGTATATGTTCGAAGAGGAATTCCGAAAGCCCTTGCTAAACCGAAATCTGCAAGTTTGAGGTTGCCTTCCTTGTCAATCAACAAATTTTGTGGTTTCAGATCTCGGTGAAGAATCCGATGGGCATGGCAAAAGTAGATCCCCCGAACGAGCTGATATGTGAATTTCTACCAAAAGAAATTTGAATCCATTGTTGACTTTGACGAAGCCTAACATACCTTGACAATCTCAGGTCCAAGTCCATCAGGGGAGCTTGAGACATTGTCCATGTATTTCTTTAAATCCAGATCGAGAAACTCAAAAACTAGATATAGCTTCGATTCCTGATGTATGATATCAAACAGTCTGTTGAGATTGCTGTCAGTAGGTCAAGTATCGCCCATTTCTTACGCACCGAACAATATAGTCGTCACGAAGCTCCTTCAACAGGCTGATTTCACGAATTGCCGTACTAGGCACACCCTCATCTTCTGCCTCCAGACGAATCTTTTTCAGAGCCACAATTCGGCCATTAGCACCGGGAGAAAGGTCTTTGGCCTTGTACACCACCCCGTACGTTCCTAGACGGGACGATATGAGCAAATCGGTAACCAAAACCGACGTGTACATACCTTCACCAATTTTCTCGATCTTCTGATAATTGTCCATCCTACAAGCTTTTCAAATTTTGCCAACAGTCCCTAAGATGTCCACAATGGTGTTCGTTTTGCGCTGAACTTCTTTATTTTGCGTGCACTTGTTGCTTGGTGGTGTTGATGAATTACACTGGTGGCGTCCAAGTTGCTCAGCTTATTCTGCCTACGTTCCAATCGATGCAACGCGAAACCAACACTCGCCATGTTGTGTTAAGCCTACGCGCCGCGTTCAAGCGATTTTGTTCGACACGTGGAGCTCGAGTAAGAATGAATGCAGCTTGCATGCGGGAACCCCACAGGCAAAGATAAGATTTGTGTATCAAGGTGGATAAGCAAAAGGGGGACAAATGGCGACCCGCTCAGCAGCAACAGTGAACCCTAACAGGCAAGAACTTCCTGCGATAATCAGAAACTCCCCACTGGGATTGCTATTATCTGATATCCGACTATTTACTGCCAAAGTAATTGGGCACCCATTCCTCATTTTGCTTCCATTGCGGCCACCACGAAGTATATTTGCCGACATCACTCCTGCAGGGCTTATTTTTCAGACCTTCCTTCTTATCATTTCGATTGTTCTTCTAATACCGTTAGGTGCTCTCGGGGTTCTTATAGGGGGGTTTGTTCCGGTTCTGGTAGCAACAGCTGTGGCATATCCTATTGTCCAGCTCCAGGGTGACTCCATCGTCTCCTTACCTAAAAATGCGAATCCTCACGGGAGAAGCCGCTCGAGAACGCTACGCAAGTCAAGCTCACCTCCTAAGCCACGTGAAGAAGCGTGGTACTTCATAAATGGGATCGCTACCTCGAGGTCCGGAATGCTTCTAGACCTCCAGCAGCTAGAGAAACTCTTTCAGCGCCCTATAATGGGAATTCTAAATCGATCCCTTGGTCCGTTGATCGATCTGCTTGAATGCATTGCCCAGCGCGACTTTGGCTTGCACACAGAGGATGTTCGAAGAGGCTACGTAGAGATTCGCGAAGCCTTACGGACTCCTAATATAAAACGTGTAGTACTCCTATCTCATTCGCAGGGGGGGATTATTGCAAGTCTGATCGTTGATGAGCTACTGGCGACCGAATCCCGAAGTGACCTCGCCAAACTTGAGGTTTACTCCTTCGCAAACGCTGCAAATCACTTCAATAATCCAAAAAATGCTCTACGTCAAGACACTTTACGTTTTGTGGAACATTATGCGAATGGACTTGATCCCATCAGTCAGATTGGGGTTCTTACTTTTTCTCCGTCTGCCCAGACCCAAACGTCAGATAAGGATGGTGTTCCACCTAATCCTCCAAAACGACGAAAAAGCAGCAGTGCTTCATCTTCGCAAAAAGATTACTTCGAAGGATGGCAAGACCCCGCCCCTGTGGGGAAAGAAGATACAAAAATTGTGGCAACCAATGCCTCTGTTTCGAATCACCCCTTCCACGGCCACTTATTTGTTCGTTGGCGTGCAAGCGGACATTTGCTTATCAATCACTAGTGAGTGTAATTTACGTTCCCTCTAGAGAAAGTCGAACAATCTCCATTAGCTTAGGACCCCATAATAACATACTCGATACTCCGGAAGCTAGACGGCACTCACGACTCCGCATGTATCTCGGAGGTAACACACCTGATGACTGATTAAGATTTTGCCATTTGCAACGTAGTATACAATGAATAGAAATGCATCAGGTAAATGTGTATATACCCTACATTATCCAAATAGACGCAAACCTCCCATGTCAACGTCTGTGGCTGTCCTACTTACAGTGGTGGCATCTTCATTAGCTTTGCCCTTATGCCATTGACTCTGTAATTGTCTGAACAAGCGGTCGATTTGTTCCGTGCTCCAGGTTTCTTGTGGAATCAGAGGCATAAAGCTCTCTATCTTTTCATGTACATCATATCTCAAGCGACGCCCTTTGGATCCCCTCCTGTCGACATTAGCACGATTTTTCTTAGCAGCTCTCTTAGATGCTTGAGTCCATGCTGCCGATATGTTCGAGGGATCGGACTGCCCGCCGAGCCTGCTATCTTGGTTGTCAATTAAGTCACGAAGGAGAGAGGAATAAAAGTCAGAATCATCAAAGACGTCGACGTCCTCATGCTCGGATCGATTTTCAGCATGAATTTTTGCTTCGTTGTCGGCTCCACGCCAGACCTTCGTCCGCTTGCAAAGCCTTTCATAACCTTCACCCGACAGTCCTCGTGCAATCTGGTCCTCCACACTTTGATTCATTGCCTTCAAACCTCCCGTGCCATCGAATCGATTTTTATCCTTTCGGGGTTCAATGTTCGAGGAAGATGTGCGCCAGGCCCATTGAGGGATGATGTTTCTCCACAGGGGTGTGAAAACACTGGAATGAAGTTGAAGAGCGGTATGCAAATGCGTATCGTACTCAATATCGTCCAACTTGCGCTTAGGTTTCGTTAGTGCTTTCTCTAAAAACTCCAAGCTGGAAATTCCTGCTTCGCGATCCGCGGAAACGTTGTACGATTGATAAAGCTTGTGTTGAAGAGAGAAAAGGTGCGAAGATATTTGGTCCAGTGCGCCAAGAGTCGAATCGAGATCTTTCTTGCTTTCCTCTCCAAGTTTCCGCTGTGATCCGCCAAAAAGCTCAACTGGAATGCGCCCAGAGCCCCTAAGGACTTTTTGCTCCCTAATTCGTATACCGAGAAGCTTTTTCCAGCCTTCTATTTGTACTTGAATATCACGGCCTCGAGCTGCATCTTCTTTTGTCCTATTTCGCAGCCCCTGTAGTAATGCCAGATCTTGTTGTGCAGCGGTTTTCTGAATGATCATATCTTGGTATGCATTATTCTTCACTTTTTTTGGATCAGCGTCGGACCTTCCGTCTCTTGAAGCGTTGCTTTCCGCATCTGAACCTTTGCGAGAGCTCGAACTGTATTCGGCTAGATCCTCATCGTCTTCTGAAAGGTAGGATCTTTCTTCCTCTTGAGAGCCATACTCCCCATCACCTTCTTCTTCTTCTTCTTCTTCTTCTTCTTCTTCTTCTTCTTCTTCCTCTTCATCTACATCTTCTTCTTCTTCCTGCTCATTATCACTCATCATCTCCCTTCGGGTCGTCGCTGTCCCGTGTCGGTATTTTGAAAGAAGATCAGAACCATTTTCGATACCATCCATCCAATTCGCCGCCTTTCTCATCCGCGATGGCTCATTGCGCGCAACGTTACGTTTTGCGTGGCTCCTCGCTTCCTCATCTGCCTCATTTTCAAAATCCTGGTGTTGTAAAGCGTCAAAGGCATCTGAATCATCCGTTTCTCCAAAGTCTAAAAATTATTGAGATTGCAGTTCGCCCGACTATCATCGTTGTACTTACCAGCAGGCGCTGTACTGCCAAGCTCTGCAATCTGGTCGGAGAGCGACTGTTTTCCTCCTGGCATCGTGCGTTGCCAGACTCGTCTTGGCCAAGAAAATCTCGAAGTGAGAGACGTCGGAAATTCAAAAAAATTTTCACGTGCTTGCGACGTTTAGTGTTGGTCTTGTATAGAGGCGCTAGGCTTATTTGATGTTGCCATGCATCTTTTGCAGCTGACCCCCTTGAAGCACATAATCCCTCGCAGTTCATTCATCACTGCACGCTTTTAGATACGTGGTGACAATGACAAGCCTCGCTGATGAGCTGGACCTAGATCCAGCTTTTGATGACGTGGAATTCTCAAATGGTGTTCCTATGTCATTAGAAGAGGAAAGACCAGAGTCCCCGATAAGGGAAAGTATGTCATCGTCGAGCACAAAGGAATACAGACATAGAAGGCAGCAAAGCATAGACGGCAATGATGGTTTCAGCCTCGCAGATGAACTCAGCAAAGGTCCATCGAATGTGGTCCATCAAAAGACACCTCCGCAAATGCGGAAAGACGAAACATTAGGAGGCCTAGACTCTGCCCATTACGAAGGTTTTTCAGATAGTCAAAGAACAAGAGATAATCGGGAGTACTTCCTCTACGCTTCTGAGACAGTTGCAGAATCTACACGTCATACAAATGCATTTTTAGACAAGCTACGAAAGGTTGCCGACGTGCGGACTGGGTCCATGTCCACAAGACCATCTGCATCGCAAAACTGGACGTCTCCGGACGACGATGATACGTCCAATATCGAAAGTACAGCAGCAGCTATGGTGAAGCAGATCCACGAACAGGTCATGACGCGTGAAGCTCAGGTGCGGGAGCTTCAAGAGTACGATCGCATTTTGCGAAGAGCGTTCGAAGAAGGTGGAGAATATCTTGCGGCTCTTGCGGGAGTAGACAGTATCAGCGATAAAGATTCTGTGGAATTCTCGGCAGATGACAAGGATCCGCTCGGCATCACTTCCACACTTTTGGCATCGCATCACGATCACAATGCAACACTAAGCCCCTCTGTTGATCGTTTGGAGAGACGGAGCACCTTCGAACCAAACGAGGATGACTCCCTGTTGTCCCTTGCAGCCGATCAATCGAGCTACATAGATACAAGGTCTTCTTTCGCAGAAGAAAAACACACGGTCTTCGCTGATCTCATCCACCTTCAGACAAGTACAAGTGAATTGGTAGCATCGTTGGGCATCATTCATGAGCACAGCCAGATTGCCCAAGCATCCATGGGAGATGCTACACGACTCATTCGCAATATTCGAACAGTACTGAGCAATTGGCAGAGTGAAATTCTTCTCTTAGAGCAAAGTCAACACAAGATCATAGCATTCGAAGCTGGAAATGCGGAATCCGATGACAATGCGCTTCACCCACGGCCTACAGACGTCAAAGCTTGGACTCAAAGCCAGCTTAAGAAATTCGAACATATTCTCGATGATGCTCATGCAAAAGCCCAAGAACTTTTGAAGCCAGTACATGACCCAGCACTAGATCGATTGGCTCAGAAGAGCTAATCTCTAGTACTAATTTACACACTATTCAAGGAATATACCCTGTAAGCCTCTAGGCGAGCCATGATGACGAGGTTATGACATGATGATTGTGGTGATAGATAAATTTTATGTGCTGCGACGAACAAATGTGAGTTACACGCGACATGCATTGCGATCATCAGCGTTTGTCAAACACAGTGATTTGCCCATGATGATCTTCACGTGTGCGCCAACCTTCCTTGGCAAGCATTGCTAATATAGCCGGACGTATGAGGGCAACTTGACCTCGACTGTGACGACCAACTCCAGTAACAATTCGCAAAGGACGTGAGGTCGAAGTTCTTGTGTTTTGCCGATCCATTAGAGCCTGTCGCGTAATTGTCAATGCTTGATGTACACTGACGCCATGCAAGTCGACAACGTCACCGTTGACGTTGGAATCAAGATGATTAGAGCCATATCCTACTGAATCGTATCCAGTTCCTGCCCTTGCCATAAGCATTCGGTATCTTACCATGGCTTGTGCTGCTTGCATGCTAAAAGCTCGAGCTTTAGTATCTAGACGGCGAGCTTCATCCGCATGCACCCAGGCTGCAGCGCCCCGAATTGGACCCTTTCCACCTTTGCCGGGATATGTAGTACGATAGGAACGCGCGGCATTCGCCAGCTTCTCCTGTCTGCGTATCCGATAGTCATTTGCAATAGCAGCATACTCCTGTGCTAAACGAGCGCTTTGCATGAGATCCGCACGCTCTAAAAGGTTGCCGGATGCCTGTTCCAAGGAAGAGTGTTGCAATTGAGCAGAGTTCTGCGGAAAAGTAACAGAGGCGGCCCCGTCTTGCAGCTTCCGCATAGCAGGATTTTCAGGCCTTGGATTGACAGATTTTTGGCTCCTGGCTGCTGCAGCATACGGAGTATTCGTTGTTTGAGATGCAAGCCCTTGCCTCATCGATGGATGGGAAGAATCTCGTCCAGCCACAGAGGTAGTGGGAACTCGAACATCGGCACTTGGACCACGATTTACTTTCATAGGGTCGAGTATTTCAGTCTTTTCCCCTACTGATGCGCTCTCGATACGTTCTGATAACTGTAAAAGATCTAAGGTAGCATCTTGCTGGCCCCCTGTAGCCAAAAAAGCCCTCTGAATTTCTGCTCGTGCCCTGAATGGTAGCAGTGTACTAATTTCCTCTACTATCGCCTCAGATGCGCCTACCGACTGTCCTGACGCCTCGTCAAGAGCTTGCAGCGAAGAGTGAGTTTGAGATTGCTGATAGAGAAGCCGATTGAGGGTTGCACGAAGATTCATCTGAGTAGAGGCATGGGTTGCGCGTACTCTGTCGGAGGGTATGTCAAGAAGGGTGGCTAGCTGTTCAAGCACGGAAGAGGCAAAAAGCCAAACATTCTCGCTGAACATTTCCTCTTGTTGGTCATCTGAATCCAATGGGATACCATTTGCTGAACGCTCTTGACGGTCGATGCTTGCCGCAATTGCAGCATCATCTACTTTCTCTGTTCCTTTCCAGTACTGATGAGCGCCAGTCTTTGTGGGGATCTTGACTTTAGCTGGTGCTCCATGGCGGATGTCTGTGAGACTAATCTTTTGCTGATGGAGATGAGAATTTCGACCGAACCCTTTCAGAGCCATCGTAAGATCCGCTTGTTCTTTCCTTTTCTGTCTATCTCTCTTCGTCACTCTTTTTCTCCCTAGACCTTCTGCAAGACGTTCATCATCATGTAACATACCTTTAGTGGGTTCTTCTACTTTTTCTGACCGGTCTCCATCTAACGCATCGTTCTCATCAAGTTCCAATGCCATCAGTGCATCGATTGCTTGCGATACATCTCCCTTCTCCTCTTTGAGTGTATGATTCAGAAAGGAGGCAGTCCGCGCTGGAAACATATGCGTGAGGAACTCAAGTTCAACGCTCTCATCATGAACCTTGCTTGGTTTCGCTATTCCTTCAGAGGCAGATTGTTTTGTAGAAGAGTCGATTGTAGCCACTAATTCTGCTGCTGAGCCGCAGCCTAATTTCTCATTTTCGAAGTTCTCTACCTCCTTGTCTTCTTCTTCTTCTTCTTCTTCTTCTTCTTCTTCTTCTTCTTCTTCTTCTTCTTCTTCTTCTTCTTCTTCTTCTTCGTCCGTCAAGCGTAAGTCATTAGGATCATGCTCTTCAGAATCTATAAGCTTCCACTCAGCGAGTGCTCTTCCCACGTCCTTCTCATAAAAACTGCGGCCAGAAAACTTGGCATCATCCCTATCGGAAGTATCATTGGCTTCGGTTCGGGTATCGACTACTGTATCTTGATCAGAAAGCTGTTGCAAAATTCGTTTGGCACCATCATACGTTTGGCCAGGCTCTTGAACTATGGCCGCGATTAAAGATGGGTCGATAGCAGGGTAGAAGATTTCTTCTAGTAATGCTTGCCATTCATCGGGGTGTTTTTCGAAGACAGCTTCGTCGATGTTATTCGCCGTCATTTAGGGTGTCCTACACGTTTCTCATCTTCGTTGGAAAGTGACAGTTCGGCGTCCGCTCCACATTAGCAACATTGATGCAACGATCGCGCGTCGATTTGTTAGACTCTCTGCAAGATTGTGCGAGCACGATCTTGAGGATTATTGCACAAAGTTACAAAGATGACTGATAGAATAGATTAGGAGATTCAAGAGCATCTGGTAAAGATGTACCAGTAATGTGAACATTGAACATACTTCGGAAAAACCGAACACTGTCTTTCGGCTTTTCCGATGCCATCCGGGATACTTACAGATCTCCTATCATTATCCTTCAACAAGACAGTAAATAAGACGAGGCCGTGATGAAGAAACGAATCCTGATCGGTGTCATCACCGATCATCTCCGTTGCTCTAATGGCTTGTAAGTTTACATTGCTTGTCTATATAAGCGCAGATAAATTCGAACAAGTGGTGCTACCCTCCATCAGTATGACTACTTCTGAGAAAAATTCCGATAGACGCCTTGGGGATCTGGAATCGCTCGCTTTTCCGTATTTGACAACCCGAGGTGACGATGTACTTACTCGGGAATATGTCGAAGAGACAATAGAAGGTCGAAGACCGCCATCAGATCCTAAAGAATATTCGATTGCGTCAGGTTTACAAACAAAACGATCGGAACATTCGTTGAAAGACAAATCCAAAGAACTAGAGATTATCACCTGGAAAATAGAGGACCCCGAAAATCCGCATAATTGGAACCGTGTACTAAAATGGTACATTACGATCGCCGCAGCCTTTTCAGTGGTCTCAGCAGCATTTGGCTCTGCTGTTGCCACTGGAGACTTCGAAGGGGTAATGGATGAGTTTGGTGTGTCTTTAGAAGTAGCCTCACTCACGGTGACTTTAATGGTATGTGGGTTCGGCATCGGGCCGTTGCTTTGGTCTCCGTTAAGCGAATTAGTGGGAAGACGGCCGATTTGGATTTTTGCATATGGTCTCTATATTATTTTTAACATTCCTTGCGCTTTAACACCAAATATCGGTGGTCTACTCATAGGAAGATTTCTTTCCGGGTTTTTTGGTGCTGTCCCCTTGACACTAGCAGGCGGAGCGATCGCTGACGTATGGGATCAAAGTGAAAGGGGGTTCGCTGTTGCGCTTTTTGCAGCAGCACCTGTAAGTATTGCAATAACTTGCCATTATACACTATTAACATTTACAATCAAGTACGGAGGCCCAGTTCTTGGTCCGCTGATCGGGGGATTTGTCGGGGAAGCACTCGGATGGCGATGGCTCTACTGGATCAATATGATCTTCGCAGCTCTGAGTTGGGTGATGATAACAATCGTCCCTGAGACGTATGGACCGGCAATTCTCAAGCAGAGAGCACAAAAACTCCGTCATGAAAATATTGAACAAATTTATACCGAACAAGAACTCAACAAAGCTTCCATAAGGGAGATTGCGTACTCCACCTTGATGAAGCCGTTCTTGATGTTGGCATCAGAACCCATTCTTCTTCTCATGTCCATGTATATTGCGTGGATCTATGGATGCCTCTATGCATTCTTCTTTTCCTTTCCGGTCGTATATCACGACCCACTTCCGAAGGGGTACGGATATTCAAATTCAAAGACTGGATTGACCTTTATACCCGTCTTAATTGGTGTTGCGCTCGCAATCGTAGTGACCCCAATTCTAGAGCGACAATACTCTAGAACAGTTATGAAAAGAAGCGGTTGTGCGACTCCCGAGGACCGCCTTCCCGGAATGATGATAGGTGTTCTGTTTGTTCCTGTTGCCCTCTTTATTTTTGGGTGGACTGCACCTCCTTCAGTCGAACCTACAACTCGTGCAGCTTGGGTTGGTCCGTGTTCAGCCGGCATCCCATTTGGGCTTGGAATGGTTATTGTTTATTTTGCCGCCAATGCCTATCTTATAGATGCCTTCCCCAAGGCTGTAGCATCTGCTCTAGCAGCTAAAACGGTTGTTAGGAGTGGAGCAGGTGCCGCCATGCCTTTGTTCATCACCCCTATGTTCCATCGCTTAGGAAATGGCTGGGCTTCTAGCCTTTTCGGTTTCATAAGTATAGTTATGGCCCCCATTCCATTTGTATTTTACAGATGGGGTCCTATGTTACGGGCCAAGTCAAAGAACTCGTAGATTTGAAGTAGCAAATATCAATCAGTATAATAAACAATTTTTTCAGGGAAGTATTTTGTGAGAATTAAATACCCATATGTTGCCACAATATCAGGGATTTGCACAAAAAATCCCATTGCGATTGTAAAAACAGAGTTTTCATCTAATATTACAGAGCAAGATGTAGTTGAAAGGATCCTTATTGTTGCATATCGAGAATGCCATTTCCAGAACTGATGATGCTGCTTTGCTCGATGTGGAGCTGCACATTGATTTAAGTGGCTTACTTACAATTAACCCTCCACATTGATTCTGTCATCCTACTCGTATAGTATTCCCTAGATACCATTTTGTTGTTCTGAGCTATCTTCACCGCTTTCATAAACTTAACAGTCGTAATACTACTCTAGTTTAAGTCCACATTTCGAATCTCGACAATGTCATATGATCAACAACAACAACAAGGAGGAGGTTTTCTAGACTCCGCACAAAAAGCCGCCGGGGTTATTGGAGGTCACGCTCAATTTGCACATGGGGCAGCTCAAGAGCAGATCGGTGGAGTACTCAATTCAGACGAATGGAAGAAGAGCGGAACAGACACCAAAGATGAAGCTGGCAAAAACATCAAAGAGGCATTCAATGATTTCAAGCGACAGAACGATGAAAGCAGCAACTTAGCAGGTAAAGCAAGCGAAATTGGTGAGCAAGGTGAGTCCACGATCATAGACAAATAGTTTACATATGGTCTTGAGGACTACTTATTGATCATTGTTTATGTCTCTTTACAGTTTGCCCTCAAGTTGGTGACGGTGTCGGCTCCAAACCGCAGTAATATTCAAGGGGAAGCTTGCATTGCGCCTTCCACATACTTTTCCGCTCTATATTCTGCATTGAAATTCATCTTCGAAATACAAGACGAGGTTGTTTGCTCTCTTTAATGTAAAAAGGATGTATCAATGTCTCTGCCATTCATAGTTCTGCTTTCTATTTTCGGCCGAATTTGTGTACAATGCGCGTTGGAACTCTTCGCGTTCTCTAGACAACTTCGTCACCAACTACAGTAATCACGTCGTGACGCTACAATGGTGAGCATGTCTTATATTCGTTGAACATCGATTATGGCTGATCAAGTACCGATGTTAGGCTAACATAACAGCGACTGCCAAAGAGGCAACAACCACTACGCTCCAAATGTTGGAGCGTATCGGTTCGCATTCACACGTCAAGGGGTGAGTTCGTACTCAGACCTATTTGTCGAAATTCTTATATTTCTTTAGCCTTGGTTTGGATGAGACTCTGAATGCTAGGCCATCTTCACAAGGTATGGTGGGCCAGCAGTCTGCTAGAAAAGCGGCAGGTGTGATTGTGAAGATGGTACAGGACGGGAAGATTGCTGGCCGTGCGATCCTGATCGCAGGGCCTCCTAGTACGGGTAAAACAGCAATCGCCATGGGAATGTCGCAAAGCCTTGGCCCAGATGTTCCTTTCACAATGTTATCATCATCTGAAGTTTTCAGCTTGGAAATGTCCAAAACAGAAGCTCTTACCCAAGCTTTTCGGAAAAGCATAGGAGTTCGGATCAAAGAGGAGAAAGAAGTCGTTGAAGGCGAAGTCGTAGAGGTGCAAATTGACCGGAGTCTCACCGGAGCAACCAAGACAGGAAAGTTGACAGTGAAAACGACAGATATGGAGACCATCTATGATCTTGGGACAAAAATGATTGATTCACTGTCGAAAGAAAAAATCACGGCGGGTGATGTGATTAGCATCGACAAAGCATCCGGGCGCATAACAAAACTGGGAAGAAGCTTTACGCGAGCTCGAGACTACGATGCGATGGGCAGCGATACTAGATTTGTCGCCTGCCCTGAAGGGGAGTTACAGACACGGAAACAAGTCACACACACAGTTAGCTTGCATGAGATTGATGTGATCAATAGCCGCACCCAAGGCTTTCTTGCACTCTTTGCCGGAGATACAGGGGAGATCAAGCCAGAATTGCGAGACCAGATCAATAACAAAGTCGGTGAATGGCAAGAAGAGGGTAAAGCAGAAATTGTACCTGGAGTCTTATTCATCGATGAGATCCACATGTTGGACATCGAGTGTTTTAGCTTCATTAATCGAGCATTGGAAAGCGAGTTGTCACCCCTCGTCATCATGGCCAGTAATCGTGGAATCACACGCATTCGAGGAACTCGTTATCGCAGCCCTCACGGTCTTCCAGTTGACCTACTTGATCGCCTCTTAATCGTACGCACCCAACCTTATGAAACTTCTGACATCAAAGCCATCTTGGATCTTCGGGCTCAAGAGGAGGAAGTATCCATCGATGCTGAAGCATTAGACGTGCTCACTCGTATCGGTTCCGAGACTTCTTTGAGATACTCACTACAACTAATAACAACATCGAACTTGGCAGCCAAGCGACGACGTAGTGACACAGTACAAGTCCAAGACATTCGTAGATGTTATGGGCTTTTTGTCGACGAGAAACGAAGCACCCAATATCTCGCCGAACATGGAGCAGAATACCTCGCAGAGGAAGATTATAGCATCCCCGCCGCTTCTGTGGCGGCTGATGCAAACGGTCGCAGTGCGGCACCAGCGATGGAAGGTGTCACAATGGGATAATACATTGTATCTGTACTGTAGAGAAATATTCACGGGATAGGACTATATCTGATGTGAATAATGCATTGATATGAAGTGAAAGGCATTGAGCCTGAGTGACGCATCGAACGTCATCATTGTTTATACATAAATGGTATCTTCTCGAGAAAATGAAGAACACAACTTCGGGATTTGGTATGCAAAAAGCTGACATCAAGTACCTTCATTGCACTGGTTGCTGACTCCTGGTACTCGTTCTTAAAGTATGTACACCAACTGCATCATTTGTTGCAGCTTGGTTAGGATTAGTGGATGATCGAAGGCTGATACGACGCTCAACGCGAGCAGGCGTACTAGCAAGACTAGTCTTGGCAGATGGAGTCCCCGAGCTCTTGGATGTACCGCCATAAGCCACAGCAGTACTTGGTGTCCCACCAGATCCTGCTCCTGTGGTGACAGCAATAGAGCGCCGCGCAAGGTTAGAACTTGAATTTCCATTCGTCGGCGCGCTTCCACTGGAACCCAAGATAGAGGTTCTGCGAGTGAATCCGGTCAAGGCTGCTTCCGGTCGCGAAACGCTGCGCTTAATCCAAGGATGACGCAAAGCCGTATCAGGTTTGATTCTGCGTTCTGGATCCCAATGTAGGCATTTGGCCAAGAAATCCACAAAAAGATCGTCATCGCAGTTCAACGCTGTGCTCAATGATTTGGTATTTGGGCGCCGACGCTTTCCCTTACTGTTGACAACGGGCCTAGGAGCACCCGTGGAATCAAAGAACAACTTCTTCCGTGAGCTTCTCTCGATCAAATACCGGTCTGGTACGCCAAGAATTTCCATGATACAGGCTAGTTGCTCTTGTTCATTCTCGCCTGGAAAGAGTGGGTATCCAGAGAAGAGCTCGGCAAGGATGCAGCCCAAGCTCCAAATGTCGATGGCTGTGTGATAATTCATGCCAAGAATTACCTCGGGAGAGCGATAAAAGCGTGATTGAATGTACGTGTAGACCTTTTCGTGCTCGAAGCAACTGCTGCCAAAGTCGATGACTTTAATAGCACTCTTTCGTGGGTGACGCAGAAGGATGTTTTCTGGCTTGAGATCGCAGTGCACGACGCGGTTGCGACGCAAAAGGCTAAGGCTCAGCAATACTTGACTTGTAATACGACGGATGAGCTTGGTGCTGAAGCCAGCAAAGCTGTTTGCCTTAATCAGCTCATATAGGTTGATGGAGAGGAGCTCCATTGAAATACATAAGTGATTGCGGAAATAGAAGCTGTCTCGAATATGGATGACGTTAGATTCCTCATTTGGATCCCATTTGACAAGATTTTCGAGGATTTTCACTTCCACCAGAGCTTGATGATGGAACCGTCGCTTATTACGAATCAATTTAATTGCCACTGATTTCCCCGTTTTGTGATCCTTGCACCGCAGGACTTGTCCAAAGCTTCCTCGGCCCAAAAGGCCTACAACTTCGTATCGATACGCAAGGTGATCATGGTTCAGTACCACATAATCTCCACGTTCGTCATCATAACCGCTGTTGTGCATTGGACTGCCATCAGTAGGCAAGCGTGCAGATTTGTTTGCGGTTTGACCGACAAAGTAAATCTCCTTGTAACTTCGGATTTCGTCCAATTCAATGTCTGTCAGCTTGTCGCCCCACAATGCCTCAGCCTGCCGGTACGAGTAACATTTAGCAGGGGCCTCGTCTTCGGGGAATTCGAGCATTTTCTCAAGGTCCGCTAAACTGGCGCCTTGTGCCAGCTTACGTGCATGCCGACGTTGGATGTAGGCATCAATTTCTTCATCACCTTCACGTTGTTCGGTATTCACGAGTGTCGTGGGACTGGGACTGAAGCTGTCTGTAGAATGACGACCTACAGTAATCTCGGAAGAAACGGACGGACTTTGTCGAGAGGATGGTGACGATGAAGATATATGAGATGCACTCTTGATAAGGTCACGAGATGTAGCTTTGTTGCTCGTAGGCGGTCCAGTGATGGATGCTCTGATCTTACGCTGAGGTTGGGTGGAAGAGGGGGTCGTAATGTTCTGTATATTTGACAAAGTGGTTGCACTTGGTGTCACAGAAGTTGAACTCTTTTCATCTTTGCTCCTCTTTGTACTTGGTGTAGACTGCGGGCTGTCAACAGATGTACCTACACTCGGTTCGTCCATAAATGCCGGTTTTTTCTTTTCTTGTCGAGAAATTAGACTGACCAACACTTCTTTGTCGCGAGGGGAGAAATTCGCCGATTGAACCGCCCAACGCGCATGATTTATCACTGAGTCAACGTCAGCGGGAGTTTTAGCATTCGTGTATGCGCTGAGAATCGACGTCAAAGACATAGCCCCACCCACGTCTTGAGACATATCATGCGGCAATCTACCAGGCTGTGATGATTGCTCCGCATTGTTGGAAATCCCCAAATATGAAGCCAACGATGATGAAGTCTTGCTAAATGGGATGGAAGAGTCGCCCATTCCACTCAAACGTCTTACCTGCATTGACGAATGACTAGATGTCAGTGATGTTTGGCGCTTTTGCGTCAGTGTTGTAGCCCGCGGAATTCGACTTGCAGGGACATTGTCTGCTATCGAACGCTTCGTGGGCGACGAATCATCGGCAGTACCGCGCTGAGCAGCTGCTGAGGAAGGAGATGCAGCAATCGTTGGTAGACTGGGTGCGTTATGTTTATCACGAGCAGCCTGCAAATCCCCTACCGAACTAGAATTGGTCAAGCGACGTTTGCCGACGGTAGATTCGTTGGCAGATGCTAGTGGAACAGACCTGCGGGGGGAGGTTGGTGCCTCTTTGAGCGGTGCAACCTGAATGGGCGGAAGTTGTACGGCCTCAGCAGCCTCTTGAGGGAAATCAACAGATGAGGGAAGTGTTCTTCCCCTTTTACGCCCAATGAGACTTGTACGACGGACATTTGAAAGAGCACTTGCTTTCGGGGTCGACTTTGTATCTTTCGCGTCGTGAGGATCTACAGCGGTACCTGGATGGCGCGGAGTAGGCAATGGTATAGCAGTCGAAGGCATGGAGTCAATGTTTTTCTTCGATGTACTCCGAAGTAGACTGCCTAGCCCAAGAATAGATTTGCGTGAAGAACGTCCCGAGGGCGTATTGGTGTCTTGCCGAGGACTGTCTATCACTGAACTGCCAGTCAAGGGCGAATCATTTACCTGTGCTTGACCCTCTTGGCTCCGAATGGAAGGACTTTTCTTTCCTCTTCTAGGTTTAGGCACATCAGTTGCAGATAGTTCACTAGATCTTTTGCGGAAGAATGAAGGAGTTCGACGTGACTTCGGGCTTGCTGTAGGCAACGAAGACTGACTGAGTGAGTTTTCCGGGCTCGACAGTGTTACGTCATTCACGGTTAAGTCCTTGGAAGAATCGTCTAATGTTTTTGGTATGCCACTTTCAGCCGAGGGGCTTATTAGCGTGCTTTGATTGGCAGATGACAAGGCATTGTCTACCGCAGAAAAGTCTGAAAGATGCGGGGTACCAGTTGTGTCAGGAGCATTGGATCCTCGTGGTGAATCTGTAGTGTTCAAACTCTTACGTGCTGCTAGCCTCTCATCACTTCTCTTGGAAGACATTGCGGTGCTCAAATTGGAGAAACTCCACTTCGCCGAGGGGCTCTTGGGTATTTGAGGGGACGATGCCGAACTGTTTTTTAGTGATGTACCACTTGGTTGTCGGAAGCGTGCACCGAAGGCTGACTGACTGACATTTGGTGAGGCGGAAGAATCTGCAACAAGATTTGTAGACGAGCGAGAGGATTCCCAAGCTTTTGGCAAAGGGGGAACTGGGGGCACTTCTAGATTTCCGATGTGATTATCCCGTTGAGCGGCAGGATCATCTTGATGTGCAAATCCTAAGCTAGTTTGGTTGGGGGGGTTTTGGGCATCATTCAAAGAAATGTCGCTTGTACGTTTGCTTCTAGATGCTCCTGCAACGCGATTTGCAGAACCGGTGGAAGCCAAAGACGCAACAGATGCACGCTTACTTGTTGACGTTGACGGTGTATTACTCAACGGAATCGACGAAATGGGCGGTGAAGCAATACCAGCTTGAGGCATCGAGCCTGATGGCAAAGGCGGAAGCGGTGCACGTTTGGCGCGTGGGCTAGAGAAAGACGTTCGACGAGGACTTTCCACGGCACTATTCGATGGAGACGTCCCTTCTTCGCTGACCTTGCCCTTGGGCAGTGAGCGACTTGTACTTCCGCGGCGAGATCCTGCTTGACGAACCGTTGGTTCATCGCGTTGCTTCGACAACGATGTTCTGGTTGATGGCGATGATGCACGGCTAGTATTGCCAGGTGTACGTCTTCCCGCACTGCTCGGTCTCGATAATTGGCGGCTGGATCGTGGGCTTCTAGAAGGATCACGTTCCTTGCTCGTTCTTGGTGCGCTGATGCCATCTAACTTTCTAAGAGCTTCTGCTGCGTCATCGCCGCCCGATACACGTCCTTCATAGTCATCTGCAACTCCGAGAGGGAGTGAGCCACGCAAGAGCGATTGTGCTATGCTGGTTGATGAAGTGTGTCTACTGCGAATGCTCTGGGCAGAAGATGAGGAAGGAAGCTTTGCCATTCCTGCGCCATTCAATTTGGACGCAGCCGGGGAACTTAATTGCCTCGAACGACGCGGAAGAGTTGTACTGGCATCTTGCTTGACTGTTATGTCGTCGGCTACATGTCTACGGCGAGGCAAGCTCGAAGCCACATGTGGCTGCATCCTGGGTGACTGTCCACGCCGTGCTGTCACTGCATTTGCGTCACCGAATGTGCTACTCTTGAGTAATAATGCGTCGGGACTCGATGACGATGGTGTCAAGTTGTGTTTTGTCTTGGAGCGTTCTTCCTCCTGGTGCAAGAGGTCTGAAATGGCCACATTAATATCAAAGCTATTCTTTGACTTCTTTTGCGTCTTTCCACTCGCCGCTTCGCCGCTTGCCTCGTTCTGCTGAGAATCGACACCAAAAGGTCCTGTCTCTTCGTTGGACCATGCTAGATCCCCGATTCGTGGTGACTTTGGTAAAGTGTTTCTCGATGCTCGGATAAGAGAAGACATAATATCATCTTCTGATTCGCTGACGGCGTCAATAGAATAACTTGGGCTTTCATTCTCACGTAAGCGTAGATCTTTACCATATCGAACTGCTTCCTCTTTCTCGTCGTTAGATGTGAAGTTATGAGAAAGAGCAGCCAGTGAGGAAGACCCACCCAAAGACGGACCGAAAGAAGGGACAGAAGGTGAAGAAACGAAGTTTGCATTTCGGGATGGAGATAAGACGGCCTGCGATTGACCTGTACCTTGATCAGGGGCCGTAGCTGAATAGGAAATAGCACGAGCGTGTCGGGCTTCCAAATTCGGTGGGAGGCGCTGTCTTGACCGGATCACTGGTGATGCTTGATCGGATTGAGGATTGTTTTTCTGGACAGAGGAAGATTTATCCCAATTCTGTGCTCCCGTGGTCCATCGAGGAGTGGAAAGTTCCCCAATGCCTACTTGTCCGGCGCGGTCATAGCCCGCTGGCGATTTCCCGGGGGTCTGTGTAGCATCTGAAAGCTGTCTGCGTCGTGTGGGAGTCATGCTAGGGGTGTGAGGCTGATGGGAAGCTGTGTTAGAATTGTACTGGGAGGTGCTTTTTGATGTAACAATAGGACTATCGTCATAAGCAGAGGCGAATGGAGAAAGATCACTTAAGGCTCTTTGTGAAGGAGCAGAACCTAAAGAAGATGATGGTAATCCAATGCCAAGACCTCGTGTAGGTCCATAGTCCAGAGCTGGTGAGTCGTTTGTGGAATTGGGCGCTATCGATAGGGATGGACTGGACTCTGCCTGACTTCCCGATGTAGGTGAGGAGGACTTGTATGATGGACGGGCTAAAAGGCTACCGCGCCGACTGTAGTCTGTGGTAGGTGTTCCATCCACTGAACTGAATGCTGAAAAGCGCGAGCCTGGCTCTTGAGATGGATCAGCAAGGCTTAGATGCAGGTTAGGCTTGCGCGAGGTGAGTTTCCCACCGCTCGGGCCTCTTTGCTGAGAGGCTGCTAACTTAGGTGGACCCATGACATTGTCTTCTATCGGTACTTCGCCTTTCTTTGTCTCTCTGGCGACAATGGAAGTGTTCCCGCGAAACACTTGGGACATGGAAGATGAATGAGGTACAAGTTGATCAACCCTTTGCGTTGGATTGTGATCATTGAGACTGGTTGACAAAACTATAAAAAAGATTAGAGACATGCGAAGTTGAATACGTCCACACTCACATCGTCTCGTATCGACCGAGGGCCCGGAAGGCGAAGGCGCCATGCTGGTGGGCGGCCGAGCCGCACTTATTCTCTATGTCGAGAAATCACTATGATCTTTGCCAGACAAAAGCACCTTCTCGATGCTTCAGCGAAAGGCGACGCTGTCAGCTTCCCCTTCTTCTAGGGATGACAAGCTTCTTTTCGTCTTGGGCGTCCGCCGTAGACTGTTGACCAGGAGAAAGATTTGTTACTGGCCAGATTGGACACGTGCCGATGCTCTTCTTCTGTGTCTCGGGGACAGATATGCTTGGCCGGACACTTTACGCAAGATTGGCCATGCAACAAGAATCGTCGGACGCTTGCGTCTTATGTATCAGTGTTGTATAGAGTAGGCTGTCAGCCGAGGTTTGGGAGGCGCTTCGCGTTCGCGTAGCACGTTGCGTTCACTTCCTCCAACAACGTCAGGATGTCCCCGATGGGTGCAAAGCGAAAGGTCGACGAAAGCACGGGATTCACTTCTTGCCTACGTGATTGTTAGAAGAACACGCGCGCAATTGTTCTGAAATTGGCTCCGTCAAGATGGCGTTGGGAGTGCTCTGATCGCCCTGGGTGTTGATCATTCGCTATGGTATAATCACACTACAGATTTTACATCGTGCAGCTCCATTAGAGTGTTGTATTACCCGCTAAGTCTGATACACAAAGAAGCGAGCGAGGGGCAAGCGCGCCAGTGAATGTAGAACACGCGTATGTGCTAGAGGTGTTGTTAGTTTGCAGCGAACACGGCAGGATACAGTGCTGGTATGCTGGCAGGCATGCATCTTCCATTGAAAGCACAGAAGACACTACATCCGAAGATCTCAGGTGCAGTGAAAAAGGTCATTAAAATTCCTCTACAGAAAGTGCCATGGAGAGATGCTCTGGCAAAAGCAGCCCAAAATCTTGCCACTCTTTGTCTAGTAAGCCACCTATAACAAAAATGTGGGAGAGATATGTATAGTAAACAATCAATAATATTTGGTGAGCGTATGAAATACGCTCGACATTAACACACGTAGCAAACAATTTAGGAAGCGGCCCGAGCGAGTTCACAGCGCAGGCAAACTGAAGTGCTAATAAAACCCATCGAACAATTTCCAACACATCCTTCTCTTCCTTTGTGTAAAAAAGATCTAGAAATGCAGTCTCGGGCTATTTACAGTGTATAGATTGTATATGGAGGTCGAGATACAGCTATGAGTAGACGAATGTCAGACCGCCAAGATGCACAGTCGATCCGGCCAAACGAATCTACGGCTGAGCAAGTAGATGCACCAAAACCTGACATTGAGGAGCAGACACTTCAACGAAGGACAGCCGTGATTGAATCTGATGAAATCTCTCAAACAGACCAGGCTACCTCAGCGCCTGACAAAATCGCTGAAGCTTCCGAGTCAACTCCATCAGAACTGCATCTAACTGCTCGTCAGCTGGATGCAGAGTCAAGACTTGAAGCGCACTCTTCACATGACGCTGAAATCGCTTCTCGTATCATACCAGAAGAAGATCAAAAGGATGGAGATACAACTGGGTCATCACTGAATATGACAAAGCCTACACAGCAAAATGAAGGAAAAGAGCAAAAGCCTTCCCCTGACGTTTCGAAGAAAGTAGAACCCACGAGTCTTCCAGAAAACGAAAAAGCCTCGAATGAAGAAGCGAGCACAGCGGCTTCCGTAGCGCAAGATAGTAAAACATCGGAAGAGGTTTCTGATGCTCAGATAAACTTATCGCAAAGCAAGAATGAAAGCCTTGGAGACATGACGCCATCCGAGTCTGAGTTGTACAACCCTCCTAAAGCATCCAGTAAAGCCCATGGCGATGAGGTGGCAGAGGTTGCTCGAGCTTTTGGCGTTCATAGCATTTCAGATACAAGCGTGAAGTCGTCGTACTCACAACCGAATGTTTCTCCTCCCCAAACCAAGGCAGCCTCAGAGAGTCAGACCAGCACACCAGTAAAATCGGGCATTCGGATTGGAAAAGGTCCGCCTCCAACGACAATTGCTAGCGAGGAGAAACCATTTGACTTCAATCGGTTCTTAGAACAAATGCGGCATCGTAGTGCGGGGCCGGTAGGAGAGTACGTTCGAAGCTTTATTAAGGGGTTCACAATGAAACCATACAGAGCTGCAGATCAAACCAAGCTGATCTTCGACTTTCTCGACTTCATCGCCCTGCGCATGCGGGAATGTGATGTATGGGCACACCTCTCTGCGCTGGAGTTTGAAAATGCTACTGAGGCCATGGAAAAGCTGATTATGAACCGATTGTACAATTTCACATTTAGCCCAGCCATCAAACGAGAGGGAAAATGGAGTGTGCAGACGGATGATTTGGAACGTGACCGGGTGCTCAAGCAACGTATTCGCCTGTTCGGATGGATTTCCGAAAAGCATCTCGACATTCCCACAGGAGATCACTCTCGAGGTTTTCTCGATTTTGCTATCCAAGAACTCCTTAAGATCAATCACTACAAAGCTCCACGAGATAAGGTTATTTGCATTCTGAATTGCTGCAAGGTGATTTTTGGTTTGATCAGGCATTTGTCGACAGAGGAAAACGCAGACACGTTTGTGCCTATCTTGATTTTCGTCGTTCTCCGGGCAAATCCTGATCACCTCATCTCCAACGTGGAGTATATTAGTCGCTTCCGTAATCCTGAGAAGCTTTCTAGCGAGTCTGGATACTATCTGTCAAGTCTGATGGGCGCGATTGCATTCATCGAAACGATGGATTACACTTCACTTAGCAATATTTCGCAGCACGATTTTGAAACAAATGTAGAAGCAGAAGTGCAAAAGCTCAGCGTGCAGGCCGAATCTGTCGAGACCAGTCCTGATGCACATCAGAGCAATCACGTCCTTGAACAATCTAGTCAAGCCATGCATAAAGGCTCAGGTACGGCTACGCCATTGGGCACAGACGAAAGCGCGAGAGTGCTTCCCATTTCGTCTGGTGCCGTTGCACTCGCTGAAGATACGAGAGCATTCTTTCAGCGCACCGGTAAAGCTGCTAGAGCAGGGATCGAAGCTGGATTTGGAGGATCTATGAGTGCTTTGGGTCGTCTCTTCCAAGAAAATCTTGATGGGCAGCGCACTCCATCCAGTTCTACACCACCAACAGTGCTCAGTGGGACAGATACGCCAGATAGCACATCCTCCGTTGGTGCATCGACTGGCTTGCCATCAAGTCGATCACGGATGTGGGGACTCTTCGGAGTCGATGAAGACAAGAGTCACTCGCAAACGGGACGACCCTCAGGTGCGGCTAGACCTAGGATCTCTTCTGGCTCTTCTCTCAACTTTGGTTCTTGGGGTCGTTCTCTGCAGACCGATATGGATTCGGAGCCGCCAACGCCTCAATCGGAAGAGCTTAAGCAAGGCCGCTTTGCTACATTGGAGGGAATACATGGGAAGTCCCTACCGCCTCGTGAAAGCCCCTCGGTGGTGCCGCAACGTCCGCCACCGCCAATCAGGCAGGGGAGTGTGGATCCGTATAGTATGCAAGATGAGGAGATGGAATCGGGTGTCCGCACTCCTTCGGATGACGGAAGCCTAATCGATGAAACGTCCCCGAGAAGATATGCAACCAAGTCTCGATTCCCAGACGTGGGCAGTTATGTGCCGGATTTTCTTAGCGATTCACAAGCGGCACAACGTGCGGAACTGCAAGCGCCCCGCCCGGATCAACTTAACGACGAAGAGGCACGTCGAGCAGCCGCTCAAATTGATCGTGCACACCTTGATGCGGGTGTGGAGACGCTACGGAGCATATTCCCTGGAGTGGACACGAACGTTTGTCTTCTTGTCCTAGAAGGCTGTCAGGGTAACGTACAAGCTGCAATCGATAAATTACTCGAAATGTCATAGTAGTACTTTTCCCATGCAATATATATATTCTCAGCACTCCATGCGCTAAGTCTCCTCTCCACAACCCCTGGTTCGTGCGCGTCGCTCCTCTCTTCTCTCCAGAAACCAGAGTGTTTCACTCTTGTAGCACGAGGAAAGCAGGGCAATGGGCATCGCCCTGAACAGGTGGGCACATGCCCACAGCTCATTGAATCCCACGCAGTACACATCGCTTGCAGTAACACATGTACAATGTAAGAGCTCTTTGTATGTTCGGAATTCACTCAATTCTCCTCCCTTCAGATCACCCTGATGATCCTTTAGCCATGCCGCTTGCTCTCGTGACGTTAGCGCCGCCCTTTCTTATTGTCGCCTATGTTTCGATCCTGCTCGTACGCAGAGAGCTGACCATTCTGCTCGGCTTTGTTGGTCAATTGGGGTGCGAGATAGTCAACTTAGTCCTGAAGAGGACTCTGCGACAGGGCCGTCCAACGGACTTCTTAGGTACAGGTTACGGTATGCCAAGCAGCCATAGCCAGTTTGCAGGGTATTTTATTGCTTTCTGGACTTGGCACTTTCTACGATTCCGCCCGGGCATGATGCGCCGTAGCAAGCAAGGTACATCTACAAGCCGTTCTTTGGTGGATATTCTGCGCACCTTAGAGCATTTTTCCCTCTTGCTATTGATCGTATTGGGCTGTGTTGTTGTTCCTTACTCTAGGTATGCCTCAGCCACTTCGTTTGCACAGGGCGGCTTTACTAATTTTCTGCTTATAGGTACCACCTCTCGTATCACACTCCCGAGCAGATTCTCGTCGGATTTAGTACGGGTATTTTCTGTGGTGCTGCTTGGTACTATGTAGTAGAAGTAATGGGACGGAGAACATGGCCAAATTCGTCTCGGTCTGCACGTCAATTTGTGCTGGATAATCCCCTTTTTATAGCGTTCCGCATTCGTGACAGTTGGGCTATCTGGGATGACTCCGGAATCGAGGCGGAATATAAACTCTGGCGATCATTTTGGACCAAGCAAGAGCATAAATCTTTGCCAGTACATGTAGCGAACATGTTACTGGCACTCCGTCTAGCCAGTCAATGTGAACCTACGGAAACGGCCTTCTGTGTCGGTTGTGTTATCACGGAGAGCGAAAACAATGTCATTCTTGCCACAGGATATTCACGCGAAACGCCAGGGAACACACATGCAGAGGAAGTGGCGCTGAATAGATTGATCGCTCAGTCTTCAGATGCACAAAATTTCTCGGGCACCCTATCGCTCAATCTGTACACCACCATGGAGCCATGTAGTGAAAGGCTGAGCAAAAAAGCTGCTTGCGTAGAGCGAATTGTGAATTTTAATCAAGCAAAGCACGTCTTGGCACTCGATGCAGGTCCACCCAAGAGACTCCAGATTGTCTCAGTGTATCAAGGCGTCAGAGAGCCCAACGACTTTGTTCTATGTAAAGGCACGCAAGAGCTTCGCAACAAAGGCTTACGAGTCGAAACTGTGGATCCGGGTGTAGATCTTATCAAAATAGACAAGGACAAGCGCCAGACTTTGCAACTCTCGCCCGGATGGCTCGAGCGGGAAGCTACCCGAATAGCCAAGAACGGACATCTCGATCAACCTACGGCTCACGGTAGTGAGCCGCGTGTATGGCAGGAGTCGGGATGGTCAGCATCAGTGCCTGAATCTGCTCGAGCCAGTGCCCTGACTGTGCGTGGCTCCGATGGTCTGCGCCATAGATCACGGTGAAGCTCATCTGTATAATCCAGGTGATCTCTATAAATAATATATTTGTCGTCGTAGCTCGTTTCATTGTTGAGGCTGTGCTTGAAAGGCGAGTGCCCGCTTAGCGTGACACCGAAAGGGTGCGTCATAATGCGCGTGAAGCGCGATTGATTATTCAGGGCGGATCTTGGCAGCGGAAAATCCATGTACCAGTCAGTTTCACTAGTAGAAGATGAATTGCTCACTCAGCTAAGAAAAAGTCCCGCATTTGTGCACAGACGTGATCATGACCTTTGCTCTCTAGACATCACCTCCTTCTAGCATGGCACCGTCGGAATCAGCCCCGCTGCTTGGCGATGGGAATGGAGACAACTCCCTACCTATGCACCGACCAACGTCCTTCCCTTCTCAATTCAACCCACATCCTCCACTTGGCCATCCGAATTTGGTCTCTTCCCTGTACTGGCTGCTGACAAGTAGCTGGCTCAATACGCTTCTGATTTTTGTTCCTCTGGGCTTTCTCTCTGAGTTTCTTCAGTGGCCTGCTGTGTGGCGCTTCTCTCTCAATTTCTTGGCCATCATCCCTTTGGCGAAGCTCCTCGGCGATAGCACTGAGCAAGCATCCCTCAAGCTCGGGCAGACTCTAGGTGGTCTGCTCAACGCAACGTTTGGCAATGCTGTAGAATTGATCGTCGGAATTGTTGCATTGATTCAGGGGCAATTACGTATCGTTCAGACGTCACTCATTGGATCTATCCTGTCCAACATCCTACTGGTATTGGGCATGTCCTTCGTAGCGGGAGGACTTTTCAAAGCAGAAAACACCTTTCAGCAAACCGCAGCACAAGCGTCGGGTAGCATCATGACGCTCGGGTGTATTACAGTCGCCATACCTGCTGCCTACCAGAGTAGCATCCGAATGTCTACCTACTTTAGCGAGGGACTGGAAGGATTGCAGCTCTTCGACAAGCGCGACGAGACATTAGATGGGCTTTTGATCATTTCTCGAGGTGCTTCGTTGATTTTACTTTTCATCTATTTCCTCTATCTCATCTTTCAACTGAAAACCCATGCCTTCCTTTATGAGGCAGACGAAAACGAAGAGGATGAGGAGGAAGAAATCCCGATGATGACGCCAGTTGCCTCCATCGTCGGCTTAATGGCCGTGACAGTTGTCACAAGTTTCAATGCCGACTATCTCGTGAGCGCTATCGATGAGACCGCGAAGGAGTATGGTATCCCAAAGGCGTTTATCGGCACAATTCTTTTGCCAATTGTCGGGAATGCGGCAGAGCATGTCACAAGCGTTTGGATGGCAGCCAAGAATAAGATGGAAATCGCGATTGGCGTTGCCGTCGGTTCTTCTATCCAAATTGCCGTGGGTGTGATTCCCGCATTAGTGTTGGTTGGTTGGGCTATCGGCCAGCCTCTTACACTCTACTTTCAATCATTTGAAACAGTGGTTCTAGTTGCTAGTGTCATCCTTGTCAACACATTGATCATGGATGGACGAAGTAATTACATCGAAGGAGCTATGTTATGTTCATTGTACCTAGTCGCAGCTCTTTCCTTCTGGGTTTCTCCTGAGCAATTTTGAGCATTTTAATGCAATATTCGCCGGCCAAACGACGGCCAAGTGCTCAAGGTATACAATGCATGTCAAAAAAAAACTCGAAACATGTATCTCAATCTCTTTACGCTCTTGCGACTGTGATGCCTGTAGTAGCTATTATTGTTTCAGTTCATCTTCATTTTATGTCACGCGTTCTCTCGTCTGTCGTCGTTAGTCCACACTAGGGATTTTGTTGAGAAGGTGCGTAGATCCATCTCCATCATTCACACAACGACATAATGGCAGACAACGAGATCGAAATGGAGAATGATATGGGCGGCGACATAAACATGGAAGACGGTAGGTATCCACGAGAGTGCATGGGTTGTATTTAAAGTTGACTTTGATGCAAAAGACCCTTCAATCAAACGGAAAGGGCGAGGATTCGACCCTAGAGGTTCTGGCCCTGCAGCCGATGGAGTGAAGCATTCGGGCAGGTTTGATCTATTGGATGGCAAGAGCAATAGTACGGATGCTGTTACGGATGAGCGTGTGGCGCGGTGTAAGTGCTATATGTCCGACTCGTATCTCATCTAACGACGTCTGTCTTTCCCAAGCCGTGGAAGGATATATTATTATCGTTACTGGCGTCCACGAGGAGGCCACCGAGGAAGAAGTCACTGACAAGTTTGCGGATTTCGGAGAAGTGAAGAACTGCCATCTAAATTTAGACAGACGTACAGGTTATGTAAAGGTGTGTGGTTCTCACTATACGACGCAAACGCATTAACTCGACTTTGCAGGGCTATGCTCTTCTGGAATACGAAACAATCGATGAGGCGAAAGCGGCCATTGAGGCATGTAAGGATGGTTTGACTCTCATGGACAGCGATCTTCGAGCCGATTTTGCCTTTATGCAACCACCAGCTCATGCAGGCCGTGGCTCTCGTGCAAACAGACAGCGCCATCGAAGTCGGAGTCCAGGAAGCTGAGGACTTTGTTTATACACTCGCCTTTCCTTTGTACAATGCACTGAATATATTCTTCAAAAGTACAGTGGTGCTGTATTTCAAAAGCCTTGGCAGCAGATAATATACGTGATTTGGACGGATGTGTAATACAGGTGATCGATAGGAAAATGGCTTCATAAGGGATCCGCAATCTTCGGCTCCATTACATTGGTATCAGAAAGCTGAGAGGCAAGCGCCTCCATACTGGATGCAGGCGTATGCTGCGATGCATGGGCGGACAGGGATCCATTCGGCATTTTGTGGTCGTCCAGGCTTCCCGACAGGAGAGAGTGGGGCAATTGTCCGCCTTCTGAGGGCTCGGCTACTTGTGCGGCCATGCCAGGGATGGTACTGACATTTCCAGGTGCGGGGGGAATGAACTCACCCTGTGGAACAGCGAGCGGGGCTGCTCCAAGTGGAAGAGCAGAAGCGGCACCTGATGCTCCTGCGGTACTGCAGCAGGGGAAGTTACCTGCCGGATCCTTTACTCCCGCCTCTGTGGCCTGGGTGACCGGTGTGACATCCATTGGCAAAGGAGGTGTGGCAGCCACCCGAGTCGAAGCGCTCTCGAACAGATTCTCTTGTACCTGCTCTGCTGCTGGGGAGGCAGGGAACGAATTGTCTGCTGCACCAGGACTTGATTGTGCAGGTACGCTGTCGTATGCTGACTCCTCAGCGCTGGAATCACTAATCGATGAGACCCCCTCAACGTCATCATCACCCTCGTCCTCGTCCTCATCATCGTCATCTCGGTTGAGCATCTCATTGATTGTTTGCTCCACCTCTTCATACTGTGCTCGAAGAATCGCTTGGCCTTCTGGAACGCTACCATCCCGGCCCAGCCATTTCTTTGCACCCGTGTCGACTCCATCCTTGTCGAAAACTGAGCTGCGGAGCGAGTCGATTTGATGCAATGCCAGCCGGTAAGGATACAGGTCACGCATGGTAAATGGCCCGCCATATTTAGAAACTTCCTTGAGACATTTTGATACAGTCGATAACTTGTTGCTTATGGGCATGAGCTCCTCCGAGATGGGTTCGGAAGAGGCAATCAGCCTGTAAATCAGACCATAACACCGCCTCAACAAATACAACACCACTAATTGACCTTCCGGTTGCTTGCCCTCGCTGTCTACGAAGCGTCCATCCACACGTAGCCGATCGATTTCTTTCAAACTGACTTGATAATTCCACAGATCGGTTTCTCGCAGCGTCCACCTGTGTGTCAAGACAAGATGTTCCAACTGCGAGCGGATCTCTGACAATCGGTCGTAGATAGGCTGGAGTGTCATGGGCACTTGATCATTACGTACGTTGATGTCTTGCACGATTTCGAAGCAGTCTTCAAGGATGCCAACCAGAATAGCCTGTCCTGCAGGCACAGAGGATCCACCAGGTCCCAGGAACTTGCCGTCCACTCGCTTTCCATCGATCTTCCGAAGCTCTTCCTGTAATGCCTTAATCTCATGTTTGATTTCATGGCGAGTGAGCTTAGGTTTTGCGGCAGCAGCAATGAGCTGCCTACGGATTTGGACGAGACGCTGATGAATGGGGACTAGTTCCACACTCAACACAGAGAGTGTCCCTTCCAATGTTCGTAATACTTTTTCTGTCAAGGACATAATTAACAAACATCCCATACTTTGCTTCACATGGCTCACCACACATCTCAATTTTCTTCATCATAAGCTTGGTCAATTGATGGGGATGCTTTCCTTGCTCTGCATCTCTCTTGATTATGGCACGAAGCTCGCTGAGCCGCTTCGAGAAGGGCTGCAGATCTGCCTCTGTATAAATACCGCTTTCCGCCAAATGTCCCAGCAGTTGCTAAAATAGAAAAGTTGAACACACAACAATCAGCCAGACACTCTCATTTTCCCGGCGAACAACCTACCTTCATGCTTCCAAGCTGGCAGAATGTCGCAGGCGTCTCGCGGCTCTTTCCAATCGTTAGGAAGAAGAGACTCAGAAGGCTGAAGACGTCGTTCAGAGTTGTGTCGACTCGATTGACCTCAGTCAAAACAGTTGTGTCAGGTTCTCCCTCGTTCCCTGGCCGGGCGGGACGATTATTGTTCTCACTGGACGAGTCGTTAGCAGCCATCTCATCACGCACGGCATTGAGTCTTGTGACTTGCTTGATGACTGCTTGGTAAATTTGCTGGACATCATGAGGTTTCACGTAAGTGCTGCTGTCCTTTTTGAGGGCCGTCAGACGATTTCGGATACTGCAGGAGGAGAGTGAGATAGGCACGTATTGGTGGGATGATCACATACTTAATTAATGCCTCTAAGATAGGTTGTTCTTCATTTGGAATGGCACTCATGGCGCGTGAGGATGACGTCATGAGCTCAACCTACCCTACAGGATGATGGCTTGCTCGCGGGCGTTGTCAACGTTGTCGCAAACCAACGATGACAATGTTTTACGATCTATGCGCGTTCTTCACGATAATTCTCTAGACGTCCCTGTAGTGGAGATTACGAGCGCACGTGCTCGCAATCGGTCAGTGACTCACCATGAAACGGTCTTATCCGGGCAGGATTCTACCATGCAAATTTGAAATACTTTCTAGTAAATTATCGCGGCACATCTTTCCTTCTGTCACTCGTGCATGTCTCGACAAGACTTGTCCAACCATACTTCTCGCCCACGGATATTTTTGTTCCGAAATGCGAGCATACCGCGTTTTTGACGATGGTTTCTATCACATGGAAAGATTTGGGCATGGATACAGTGCGCTGGTGCTTATGCACTGAGGACAGCAAAGAGAGCGAGCGCGCCTTAGCGGGCGGCGCGCCAGGAGCAGTTTCCTTAGGACACGCTTTGACAGGAGAGAACTGCTCTTCTCAAACTACCACCAAGACATAAGATTCATCCATCCCATTAACATTAGCCCATAAACGACTCAATACCTAGTGCATAATATAGATTGACTATGGCGCGTGATCGTCTGGCAGCCATGAGGGTGAGTTTTACATGATTAAACCACGCTTCGACTAATCTGGGCTTTCTCTAGGCACAGCAAGCTGGTGGTGGGGGTGCAGGAGGATACGGAGGATACGGCGGTAACCAAGGGTACGGGTATGTATCGCAACCATATAACCTTCTCGGCATACTTACCAGTCTCTGGCCTTGTCAGTGATCATTCGTACCCCTCGCAACAATCAGGTGGATATGGTGCCGGTAAGTTTAGCTCTGATGGGCACACCAAACAATTGAACAATTGAACTTATATCCCTTCAGGATACGGCCAACAACCGCAGGCATATGGGCAGCCTCAAGGATACGGTCAACCTCAAGGATACAGTCAACCTCAAGGATACGGTCAACCTCAAACCTATGGCCAGCCTCAAGGATATGAAGCTCCTCAGGCAGCTTACGCCCAAGATCCATACTCCAATGGGGCACCAGGTTCCTACGAGATGCAAGGCATGGGCGGAGAAAAGGGGGGCGCAGCAACCATGGATTCATTTTTCTCTGACATCTCTGACATTCAAGAGTGAGCCGTAGTTGCTAATTGTTTGACTTGGAACTCACATACCTTGTAGCACCATTCGACAAATCGATGACAATGTGAATCGCATATCAGACTTGCACTCCCGGAGTTTGAACAACATGGATGAAGCTTCGCAGCAGCAAGCTCATCAACAGCTTGCCAGTCTGTCTTCCGAGACGAGCCGATTGACCAATGCAGTAAAGAACAAGATTCGTACTCTCGATACACAAACAGCACGTCTGCCGGATAGTGGCGATAAGAATGTCCGCAAAACACAAATTGGTGCGCAAAAAAATCGGTTCAAAGAAACGATTCAGCGGTATCAACAAGTCGAACAAACTTATCGAAAAAAGTATCGGGAACGAGCGGAGCGCCAATTCAAGATTGTCAAGCCAGAGGCTAGCCCGGAAGAAGTTCGAGCTGCCATTGACGACGACCAGGGTCAGCAAATCTTCTCGCAAGCCTTATTGAATTCGAATCGCTATGGTGAAGCTCGTGGCGCGTTACGCGAAGTGCAAACAAGACATGAGGATATCAAAAAGATCGAAAAGACGCTCGTCGAACTAGCACAGCTCTTCCAAGAGATTGATATTCTCATCACTGAACAAGGTGAACAGATCGATGTAATTGATCAGCACGGTGCTGCCGTAGAGCAAGACATGAATCAAGGCCTGCAAGCAACAAACAAGGCAGTCGACTCTGCTCGACGTGCACGTAAGAAGCGCATCATTTGTTTTGTTATAATCGTTGTGATCATCATCGTCATCGCGGTCATCATTGTTGCTGTCATCTGCACACAAAATGGGTGTGGTAGCAAGAAAAATAATAACCAGAGAAGGTCTCTCCTCTATGACCTTGGCGAGTACGCCGACTCGCATGGTCGATACCTTATTGCCCGAGACTTCGGAGCTTGGGATTAAAATTTGCTCTATGACACCCTCCTCTATTTCGCACTACGTGAAGCAAAATACTCCAGCTACGCTTGGCAGCGAGATTCTTAATCACTCTCATTCTTTTATCCCTTTTTGGGCCCCGTTCTTGGGACCTGCTCGTTGAGGAATCTGTCTTGGCTATTTCACATTCATTCCGCACATGTATAACCCGTTAAAAGGGTACGCTGCCTACAATAAGTACATGTTCTTCATAGAATAACAAGTCTCGTGTCCCTCGTTTTACAAATCAAAAATCGCTCCTTCCCATGAGGATAAACTATCCCAACCAGCACCATCGTTCAACATCTGAATAAGTTGAGTAGCGTTGGGCGTGTGTGAACCACCAGGAGTGCTAGTGTCAGTAATAACATCTGTGCGATACGGAGTGGGGGGAAATACATTGGAATTGGAAGGATCGGCGGAAAGTAGTGTCATGTCTGCTTGGCTTAATGTATCAGAACCCAGGGCAAAGGCT
The DNA here is from genome assembly GCA_037044235.1 of Meruliopsis variegata. Classification (NCBI taxonomy): domain Eukaryota; kingdom Fungi; phylum Basidiomycota; class Agaricomycetes; order Polyporales; family Irpicaceae; genus Meruliopsis; species Meruliopsis variegata. The sequence continues at coordinate 1,817,305 of JAWLTJ010000001.1, forward strand.
GGGAGAGACGCGGGCTTGGTCATCGAAGATGACGAAAAGAGTGAGGCACTCAAGCCCAAGCTGCCATTTGTGTCCTCTATACCAAGCGGTGCGCTACTCGGTGCAGTGAAATTTGGTAGATTCGGTGTTGTGGTAAAGCCCATGATATCCGTCGAGAATGTCACAGGGGTATTACTCGCATCATTTGTGCTGACGGACGCTGAAGGACTTTGGACACGGACTTTCTTGGATGTCCCTGATTCTCTGAGTATACTGTCGTCCGGGGACGCCCCGAAGCCACTCGATGTTGTACTAGCTTTCCTGCCTTTTTTTCTCTTACTTCCTCGTGCCCTATTTGCCCCTTCCCCGATCAATTCTAAATCTTCACTTATTTCCAAACTTTGGTCGTCCAATGTGTCTTTGGAATCAGACCTGCTGTTCTTGGTGGTGGGGTTGCCTGCCCCACCGAGAACTAGCTCCGCCCGGTTATGTAAACGCAATAGGATACCCAGTGGTTGCTCTAGAGGTTTCCACCCATCCACAGCATGACGAAGCAAAGCAATCGCGGTACGCAAATCCCTCCATGCAGCTATTGCTCCTGCGCCGCTCCGCTGCTTGATGGCAAACAATCCTCGACATACTGCAGCTGAAAACAGGCCATTCCAGAAGAGCATCCATCGCACAACTAGTGCCGGATAATGAGCCCATGCGGAAGTAATCAGCTGAATGATGGTGCATGCACTTTCATTCACCGCCGTTACGCTTCTCTGAAAGCGCAGGTCCGGCTTATTCTCATCACTTGGCACTTGCTCTTCTTGATCGAGATCTTGTAGAGCAACACTGAACCATCCACGGTGAAGGAGAAGAAGTAGTTGGTGACAATTTATGTTGATCAAGTGACAACGCATTTCCTCCACCATCTCTTCTCGTGTTTTTTCATCTGTGTATGTAGCTTCCATGTCCGCAACACCATCGGGTGACCTTTTTGAGAGAGGAATGATGGTGGGCAAGAGCCATGACGGGATTGACTGTATCAAACGCCTGACCCTTTTATCGAATTCCAGAGTAAGAGGATATGTCGATGACGAGCAAAAACACTCGTCCAGAACTCGATTGGTAAGCTGTGCGTGATGACTTTTCAATGCGTAGAAAGCACCGGCTCGTTCTTCCGCCGAACTCGGTCTTTTCTGATTGGTCACCAATCGCCACGACTTGGGGAGCTGGGTATCGATGTGTCGATCTAGTATTGAAGGAGGACGTCCTAGTCCAAAAGCTCTCAGAACCTCCACTCCTTGAAGGTCCCAAAATACGCTCCGCCTCCTTTCCCTTTCGGCTTCGGTGAGGTCGAAATGTGCTGGATCTCTATGTAGCCCAGACCGGACAACCATGCTCATCATCGTACCCAGAAGAGGCCAGGCACTCTCAGAGTAGCGACCCATTCGGCGCCAAGCTAGATAAAGTGTGACGTGCAGCAAAGCCAACAAAGCATCGTTGCTTGTAGCCTCAGTGAAGTTGGACATGGTCAAGGCGCACCAGGCGTACGAATACAGCGCTCGCCCGACTGGGTCCCGTTGCGGTCTCTTCACATCAAAAAGAACACCGAGCGCAAGGATGGCAAGAAGCAGTGATAGTTTGTGCGGGTGGAAGCCCGGAGGGGGCGTGGAAGACCTCTGATCTGGATCACCGTAAAAGATGGGCCATATCCTATTGTCCATCTCTTCTCTAGGAACCAGGTCATGCATGAATGACACAGAGGCATAGTATACATTGACTAGACGCTGTGCAGTATCGATATCTGGCAGAGCAGACTTGATCATATTCCAAATGGCCGCAGAGGAATGAGGAGAGCGAAAGCCAGGCGTAGTCCAGATGGTCATGCCTTGGATATCTGAGCTCAGAGGTGTCAAGTGCTCCTGAGGCGACAAATTGACAGCATTCGCCTGTACTGGTGCAGGAGCATCCAAGTCCACTGGAGTGGGCGATCCTGGACGTGACATACAAAATTTTGAAGGTGTTTGCAAGCCATTCATGGTCGAGTCTAATGCCTCTTCTGTCAGGTAGACAGAGTGAGCATTAGGGCCCACATAGGACGATCGGCCATCTGCATGCATCGAGAGCGTTCCCTTCGGGCGCCTGAAATCTTCTTTATCTCGCGATAGGTTGAGGTGATCGGTGGCAACACTTGCAAGATCATGCAGCGTACCGCTTTCCAGTGGTACAGGGCTATGCGATGAGTAATTTCGGTTCGACAAGAGTAGATCTAGCTTCCTTTCTAGAGAGTCAAGCCGGCTTGTGATGGTACTGCTGTTGGTGGCTTGTATGGATGGTAGATCGCCGTTCGTAGCGGAAGGCGAAGTCGGATACAAGCTGGTGGAGGAAGAATTCTTGCGCTTTTCACGCTGGACAATCCCATCCGGACAAAGGTGGGCAAGCCTGCGCTTCACGCACATATCACATGGCCAGACTTTACTGCAACGCAGCTTCAGTCTGCGACACTCTCGGCATGATCTACATGGCAAGAGAATGTGAGTCTGGATCGAGTATGGAAGCTTTCTGACACTTACACTGCCTTGGATGTCTTCTTCGGCGAAGATAGATCAGGTTTGATGTCATCATCCATCAGTTTGATCACAAAGCTGAACGGCTCAGCTGGAATGTTTGTCGAATGACTTATTGCTGAAGTCTGCCTCGTATCGAATCAAAAAAGAGTGTGGGGAAACACCGCAGCCGGATCTAACTGGCCGTTTCAGTGATGTCTTCCACCGGGTATTCACACATTCACCATGTGCACGGGCCACACATTTTCAGGCACAGCCACGAGAGTGTGACCTGGCTGTCGTACTGGACCTCGCCGTCACACTCCAAGACTCTCGCAGCTGATTGACAGAGCGATGGCATTGGATGCCAACCTCTTCACGCTGACTTTTCGTAGGCAGCCTGAAGACTTGACTACTCTGCACCTTTATCCCTTCACCGCTTCCGACACGTTCGATGGGTCCTCTCTATACACATATTCTCGCGCCCGAGCCGCTCATTATGACGTGCAGTTGACAGACTCCTTGACGTTGATCCCCCTGTCAACTATCAGCTGTCCAACATCATTGGATAAGACCAAAACTATTCATCTCCACAATCCCAACGACTCTATTGTCCTAGAGAAGAAGGGGATGACTTTCAGGCAAGAATGGAGGTTCCGTTTCCAGGAGGACGACTTTCTCATTCGTCGAGATGGGAAATCCTATGAGGTGGAAGCGGTCCGCAAGCCCGATCCAGAAATTATTGTGGCCAGGTATACACCAAATGCAAAGGCTCGCCCAGGGTTTCTGCAAGTGCTGGATTACAATATACAAAGACTCGAAATCCACGACAAACGGGGCCTAGAAATCCTGATCATTACCTTGATATGCCATTGTCTTGACCAAGATTACGACGAGAAGCACAAAGATGGGGGAAACATGTACTTTGAAGGAACTCTAACTGATCTGTATAAGAAAAGCACCTCCAACCCTGATAATGTAGCTTCTGGCAGCGCCCCCCAAAGCGCGTCGGAAAGGAATGAAGTGATCATTGATATGCATACCCCAACAGACATCCTCGTCTCGCACGCTGTGGAACTATTGCGGCAAGACACAGGGCAAGGCCTAAGTGTCATCATCATTCGCTCCCTTGTTTCCGATACAGCCCCCAAGGCGGTCAGGATTGCAGCCGACATCAAAGCTCGATGGTATAAACTTCCGGCAGTAGCCAAAGGGAGAACACTAGATCCTTTACCAGGATCATCCAGCGAAGTAGCTGAGGAGCTGTATCAGTACGTCCGCGATCCATCGATTATCTCTGGCCAGTCCGATCCTCAGCCCAGTCCAAAAGACCCTCTGGCTGGTCCTCGCGGAAGAATAAAACTGGATGCACCTCAGACACCCTCGTCTAAACCTTCCGGCTCACCCAAATCGGCGTCTTCTTCCACAAGCAGACTGCAGGCGCTGTTACACAATAGTAATGGTGCGACGCCCTCATTTGCTTCTCCACCGCAGCAGTTGGCTATCTATCTGTCCAAAGATCGCATCGATGAGTTCGAGCGCATGGCACCTTCCCGACCATCAAGTAGCCAAGGAGCACAGGCAGCTCCTCTTCACATTTCATCCACTCCACCCAGTATCCCACCGAAAAAGCCGTTGGGTACTGCCTCCTCCACGTCACAATCCAAGAAGATCTTTAGCAAATTCGGGCTGCGTAAATCATAGAAATAACTTATATCTCTAATACCCTACCAATGTCATGTGTATTTAACAGCAATTCTCTCAATCAAATAGTAGCTAATAACAATGGTTACATTCAGACAATGGATGTACAATAAGATGGGGAACAATACTGCTTAACGCGGATACATGTGCTCTGCTTGACGCATATGAGGCCCATAAAGACCCGTCATGTTCTCGTTGATGTGTGTGGGGGGCTCTGGTCGATTATGGGGGCGAGGCGGGCCAGAATTGTTCTGTGGCGGATGTTCAAAATTAGCTCTGTTGCCAGGAAGAGAAGGAACTGGGCGCCTCTGTGTATGGCTTGAACTCGGTGGACCGAATGCTCGGGGCATGGGCGGACCCGATTGGGGTGGAGGAGCATTGGTACCATAGTAGCCGTCTTCTGGAGGTAGTATACCTCCGCGTGGATCATACGGGGACATATAGGGGGCGCCGCCCATGGGTGGTCCTGGCATAACTGCCTCGTGTGGCAGTGCTTGTGGCACTTGTCGCAAAATGTCCGCGGGCGGGGTTGGATGGTGATTTTTAGTGATGTTCGACCCACCTTCCGACTTTGGCATCGGAATATGATCACGCTCATCAGTGAGCAGCCCTGGTCTCGCTAAAGTCGGCGATTTGTGTGGCCCTTTACGAGAAGGTAGGGGGAAAGATCGATCGTCCATGTATGGATCTGCATGGAAACGAGCCCGATGTGGTGGTGCAGCATAGGCTTCGACAGGTGCTGGGTGTCCGTATTCATCTACTAAGTAGCCATGTGGAGGTTGGCCATCAAGACTGCGATCCATCATGGCTCCTTCGCGAGATCCATGAGATCGTCCGCCGTACGAGACAACGTCGGGCGGAGGCTGTCCTTCCATCATATATACACCATACGGATCAACGCCCATCTCCTCGACGCGGTACATGGGAACATTTTGCATGAGTCGAGGATCTGGCTGAATGCCCATCCTCTCCATATCCATCCATGCGTCACCATCCTCCGCGCCTCGTAGATCAGGGTATGCCACATACGCACCCATCTCATCCAGGTCTTCAATTTCTTGAGCGACTTTCCTCTTCTTCTTCCCGTGGGGATAAGCGCGAGCCTGTGCCTCGTCATACTCTGGGTTACGGATCAATTCTGTTTCAAAGACCTGATGACGACGCGCTGGTCGCGGTCCATCCAGGGTACGCTTCTCTCGATCCAATCTCCGCCGTTTACGTGCAACATCTTCCATCTGCTCATGACGTAATTGAACAACTTGGTTCTACGCCGCATCTACATCAGCCAAGGTATCCATCAATCCTCTCATGCCACTCACCCTCCAGTTGCTCCAAGCTGCAGACTCATTTACTCTAGCTACACGGTCATACTGCTGTTGGGACTGTTCAAAATATCGCTCCACAAGTTGTAGCCGTCGCTCCCTTCGTGCTTCGATAACATTGGTGAGATAGATGAGATCGGGATGTGTCCCTATCAAAGCATGAGAAACATGAAATAGAACTATCTTTTTCTTACCATCTAAAATCATCTCGCTCTCCTTGTTCACCTCGCCCATCCTCTCCACGTAGAGTTTGTCACGCAAAACAGCAAACCCAATTTCGATCTTAGTAAGCATTTCCATGGCCTCTTGTCTTTTCGTAGCAGCTTCGTCAGTCGACGGGTCTTCTTCTAGAACGGTTTCCTCTGCTTCTTGGATAGGCGTGTCCGCATCTACCTCTTCATCCTTAGCCTTGTCATCATCTTTGTCATCGTCTCTACTCCGAAGAGCCTGATCTTCCTCCTCCTCTTCCTCTTCTTCCTTAGGACTGGCCTCTCTGGACGTGGATGCACTTGCTGCTCCGCTACCCGCTTCATCCACTGTAATCGAAGGCGCACCAGCTAATAGTCCCGTAGCAGCAGAGCGAGGCCCGCCCCGCTTCGCAGCTTTCGCTAGATGACCGAGAGAGGACATTTCTCGACTATGGCTTTTTGGTCTATTCTCCGTCTCATCTTTTTGCTCGTCATCATCTTGCTCGTCATCACTCCCATCTGCGTTCTCTGTATCCTCATCCAGATCAGAAGCCACTGTGACTTCATTGAGCCTCGAAGTAGATTTTGCTTTTTTAATTTTAGCACTTCGCCTCGATGATGAGAGACTATCGGAGTCGGAATTTTCATCTGCTTCTGCTACTGAAGATAGTGTGTTGAGGCCTGCACTGTCGCCATTGGCGACATCGTCGGATCCATCTACGGAGACAACAGAACCTTTTCCTGTGGTCAGAGATGCAAGACCTTCTGCAGCTTCCTCTTCGTCCTCTTCCGAGTCAGCGTTGTCCCCTTCGACTTCCTCTTCAGCGCCCTCTTCCTCCTCCGAGACTGCATCAGAATGTTGTCCGGGATGATTACCACCTCGTCTTTGTCTTGACTGGTAAGGCTCTTCTTGATCATCATCCGCATCGTCACTGTCTCCGCCCCCCATTTCGTCGTCATCCTCTTCTGATTCTGTGTCACCGGTGCCGCCTTCTACGCCTTCCGATTCATCGGTCAATTCGCTCTCATCGCTAAAGGCATCGCCTCCCACCGTAGGCGCTGATGAATGGTTGGCGATGGTGGGATCTAAAATGATGTGAGATGACAATCGTCATTCTACAGTGCACTTACCCTCCGCACTCAAGGCTGCTAAGAGAGCCACGCCCTCATCATTTGAATTGGATCCGTCTGCCATTGCTTGGGATGAGTCTTGCAGCTGGTCTTTGTTGTCTTCGTCTTCGTCTTCGTCTTCGAAGGATAGCGGCTCTGTGCTTGCTTGGGACGTGCTTGCTTCTTGTTCCAGATCTTGTTGCTTTTCTTGCTTGTGGAAAGCACGGTCTGCCGATGGCATGACGAAGCAAAATGTCTCTTATACACCAACGATCGATCGATTGATGTGTTATAAGAAAGGCAACCCCCAGCGCAATGGTTTGGTAGAACAATATACGCTACAGGTCGCCAATGCACGGCTTCATCTACCCACTGATGTAGATTCAATGATCTCAAGGCGAGGAAGAGGGTGCCTGTCCAGTTTCTGGATGCACAACTCACATTTCCTCGTCGGTCTGCGCGCGACATATGCACACCGAGATGTCCGTGCACATTGTACACGTGCACAGAACCCGCCCGACGATCTTCGCATGGCAATAAGATAGCATGAGATATATACTGGTACAAATGTAACTGTTTCCTGATTCATAGTACACCGTCCTTTCATTGCCCGGTAACGCATTCCTGTACAACATCCTGAGATAGCTGCAGAAAAATGTGCGCTGTATTGTCGCTTCCCTCGAGGCCACTCTCTTGATGTCCTCTTAAGAGATGAAAGGCACCCTTCAGGATCATCTTGACTGATTCCTGCTTTGATAGCTCCATTCCACTTGATCTTTCTTGTCTAGATACGTCGTATCCTGACTTTCTCCCATGTTGAGACACATCTTGTACTGGTCTGTCGTCGTCGTACAGAGCCCAGTATCGCTCCTCTTCCTTTTCTTCTTCAGCTCGTTGCGCGCCTGCTTTTCTGCCCTCCCTTTCCTCTCCTTCCAGTGCTACACCATCCGTTTCATCCTGAACGCCTTCCCAAAAGTCTTTTGGGTCTGTGTAGTAGTCACCTTGAAGCAGACTGGTGTCAGTCGTCGATGGATCTCGGTTGTCGCCGACAGAACTCATCCTCACATCGACTCCTGAGCGACGTTGAACGAGACTTGCCTCTGTCCATTCTCTTCTCCACTTCCCTGGAAGTACATCAGATGGAAGAAGATTGTCGAACTTATAGCTGTCAGTGTCCATCTCACTGCCTTCTATTCTCATTAGCATGCTGAGGCCCTTTTTTCCCAAGTTTACTGCCACCAAAAGACTATCATTATCGCAGCATTGATACCGGTAATCTGTGACAAGATCTTCAAGATGTAGAGTACTATCAATAAGCTGACTCTGTTCAACCTGGCTAGCGAAATCTCGTAAGAGCTCAATACTTTTCGAAGCTGTATGTTGATGAGCAGATGGGTAGCAGTCCGTCACAAGGTATTCTCCTGGATCTTCGGGAGAACTCTCCAAGAAAGAATGACGCTGAATGACTTGCTTTGATTTCACGCTGCTTGGTAAGTATGGAGGTGTAACGAGTAACAGAGCGACAAGTCTGTGAGTCGCCCGTCGAATTGCATCTTCCTGTGCTCGCTTGAGGTCTTGAGGACTATTCATTCTTACAAGGTTCCGACCAAGAAGCTGTTGCAGGGCCGATAGTGTATGATGCTGTGCCTCTCAAGAACGTTCATGAGACTTTACGAGCAAATCTTCATGTATTAATTGGATGTTTGTGATCATGCACTTCAGACACCACTGCTATCTGATTGTTCACACCGCTTGGTGACACAAAGAGATCTCTTGCGTGCTCTACGCTTTAAAAGTTCTTGGTTTATAGTTCGTCGCAGATGACCTGATCGCTAAGCGCGTATACTCTAATTGGCCGTGTGACACTACTAACCCTCAGCCCCGCGTCCACGCGCACATCGTGGCGGTTTACCGGTGATTCATCCTAGAAGTAGAATCCCGCAATTGCTCTTGGACAACGTGACCATCTCGAAAGACCCTCAGACAACTATATTATAGAATCATCGGCACACAATGTCAGCCCAACAACGTCTTTCCAATATACAAGGGCACATGTCGTCCCAGGCCAAAGAAGTATGGGCAAATGTGCCTCAAGCACCACCGGATGCTATCTTCAAGCTGACAGCCTCATTTAAGGCGGATACGTTTGACAGAAAGGTCAATCTTGGCGTGGGTGCATACCGGGATGACAATGGAAAACCATGGGTTCTTCCATCAGTTAAAATGGTGTGTATATGTCTTTCTTTCCATGACTTGTTCGTTGATCATTCTTCCTAGGCGAAGAAAGTGATCCTCTCTGATGAGAACTTGGACCACGAATACTTAAATATCACCGGCTTGCCGGAATTTACCAGCTCGGCAGCTAAGCTCATTCTCGGTGCTTCCTCATCAGCTATTGCAGAAAAGCGCATATCTACAGTCCAAACCATCAGTGGAACGGGCGCAAATCATCTTGGAGCAGTTTTTCTGAGCAAATTTTATAACTTTGAAAAGGCAGGTGGTCGCAAAGAAATCTATATAAGCAATCCCACTTGGGCGAACCATAAAGCCATCTTCAATAGCGTTGGTATCAAGCCTGTGGACTATCCTTGGTACGACGCAAAGACCGTAGGCTTAGATTTCAATGGATTAACTAGAACACTTCGCGATGCACCGGATGGTTCTGTATTCTTATTACATGCCTGTGCGCACAACCCGACCGGAGTGGATCCAACAAAGGAACAGTGGCAACAAATTGCTGATGTCTTTGAATCTAAAGGGCATTTCGCTTTCTTTGATTGTGCATATCAAGGGTTCGCCTCGGGAAGCCTAGATGAGGATGCTTACAGCATTCGACACTTTGTCGAGCGCAAAACCATTCCATTATTGGTTTGTCAAAGTTTTGCAAAGAATGCAGGTCTATACGGCGAGCGTGTCGGAGCGCTCCATGTGATCTCTGCCAGTTCAGAGCAAAGTGCTGCCATCACGAGCCAATTAAGTTTGATTCAGCGAAGCGAAATCAGCAATCCACCTGCATTCGGTGCTCGTGTGGTGAATTTGATACTCAACAATGGGGATCTTTGGAATCAATGGCAGAAAGACATCAGGGAGATGGCCGATCGCATCATCTCCATGCGCAAGGAACTTTACTCACTTCTGACCGAAAAGTACAAAACACCTGCTCCAAGCGGCAGCTGGGATCATATTCTCAAACAAATAGGAGTAAGTATCTGTAAAATCGGATGGCGAGGAAGTCACTCATCCATCCCGCAGATGTTCACTTTTCTAGGCCTGAATGAGAAGCAATGTGCTCTTATTGTAAATGAGGGGCACATTTACATGACAAGCAACTCGCGTATTTCTATGGCGGGTCTGACAACAAAGAAGTAGGTACAGCCTCGATACATTTCGGAATGACTCACACTTCGACAGCGTGGACTACGTTGCGTCTTGGATCGACAAGGCGTCTCGCTCAGCGTGAATTTCTTTGCGTCCTTCCGTATTAGATCTCGTGTATTCCAGTCCGCTAAACATTTTTTCTTCAAATTTTTATCAGTTCTTGCTTTCTAAAAGCACTTTGCCTACACGTCCGCCAGCAAACCCAAAGGGCCGCTAACAAAGCGCGGTGCGAAGGTATATATAGAACACTGAGAGCTTGGGCCACAGCCTCCAGTCTATAAATTTGTGACCTTCGGCCCAACGCGTCTCGACATCAGTTGTTCTGAGCGTGGAGGTTTATTAGTTGTCTGGTGGACAATAGTAGCCCACCCTCACTATGGCGGTCGCAGCGGCACAGACCCGCCTCGACCGCCTTGTCACACTTCTTGACTCTGGATCGACGCCAACCATACGAGCAACAGCTGCCCGACAATTGGGACAACTAGCTGCTACTCGTGTGCGCGGAGATAGTAAACCATCCGCACAAGACACGCATTTAGTCAAATCAGAGAAGGGCGAAGATGATCGATCCTTAATAGAAGGAGGCGATCCTTCTGGCCAGAAAAGCCACCCTGTCCATACGATTTGGTCCAACACTTCGGACGAAGCTCTTGTATATAGAGGTACGGAGGGAGACTGGGATCAAGCCATCTTTCTCATCGCCAGAGTTCTTCCTCACCTTCACTCCAAGACTTGGGATACGCGTGTAGCTGCTGGACAGGCCATAGAGTCTATATGCAATGCTGCAGGAATCTGGGACCCGGATCTGAGCGAGCAAACACAAGACAGAGGGAATCAAATGGATGCGATTGCCGCCGATTTACTCGACTTTGATACTTTCAGTCTCGCAAATGTCCTCGCATCTGGAAAGAAGCTCTTGTCTTCTGCTGGAAGCGAATATGATTTACCCTCATTGCATTCCGTGGAGGAGCGCCTTGCACATGCAAAACGCGATATGCAACGCCTCGGCCTTGGTTCAATGGCGGGCGAAGAGATAGATCTTGGCATAAGTGTGGAACGGGAGTTGGCAGGGGGTGACGAAGCAACATCAACGTTTCCTCCCACTCCTACTGCTTCAAGTACAGCCTCTACGAAGCTCCAAGTACCACCGACTTCTGGTCACACAACACACCCTCAGTCAGAAGCGTCGCCACAACCAATTTCAGAGGAGGTAGACTTGAGTAAGCTCAGTGCTCGGGAGAGGAATCAATTAAAAAGAAAGAGAAGGCTAGAAGGTAAAGCATCCAATGGTTCATCGGCTCACACCCCTTCAGAGTCAAGTACAACTAAGACAAGGGTGCTGGAGACACCCGCCACATCTACACCAGTCCCCGGGTTGAAAATTAAATCTCCTTCGCTCCCAGCATCACACGATTCGGCATCCTCCAACCTCACGCCAAAGTCGGAGAGTACAAGCTTGACAACGCGACGCGTAAGCGAGCCCGATGCAAGTCTGCCAAATACACCGATGAGTGCAGAGAGCTCTGCTGCTACCCTAGGTATGGCGAACGATGCAGCTTCCCTTGTTCCATCTTCTGGACAATGGCCTTTCAGTCTCGTGAACTCACTTTTGCTCTCTGATCTCTTTTCCCCTGCTTGGGAAATTCGTCACGGTGCCGCTTTGGGTTTGCGTGAGCTGTTCAAGTCTCAAGGGTGCTCAGGAGGCAAGACATTGAACTCCCTCAATGAGCGTAATGTTGCTCTCAATACCGAGGACGGAGCATCCTCCGTCGATGCTCCACGTGAGATTTTACCGACCAATGCACAGAGGCACGAGCGATGGGCTCAAGATGCCGCTATTCGACTATTGTGCGTTCTCTCTCTCGATAGGCTGGGAGACTTTGTATTTGATCAAGTCATCGCCCCTGTTCGGGAGACAACAGGTCAAGCGCTCGCCAGCTTATTACGCTGGATGAGCAAAGACTCTGCACTTAAGGTCCATGCCATCCTTGTCCAAATGGTAACCCAGGGCTTCCTGGTGAGGGAGTGCAACGAGTCAAATGCTCTTCACCTCAGTGCACGCCGAGGTATCCCAGGCTACGCGTGGGAAGTCCGACATGCTGGTTTACTCGGTATGAGATATGAAGTATCAATTCGGAAGGATCTCTTGCTATCGCATGATGGCGAAAGCCCAAGTGACCTTCTCAGAGAGGTTGTTCACCTTTGCACGATTTGTTTGCGCGATGACGACGATGATGTTCGCAGCGTAGCGGCAGCGACCCTTCTACCAATAGTCGACGAAATCGTCAAGTTCGTCCCTGAAGCACTTGAAGGTCTTTTGGACCAATTGTGGGCATGTCTCATACATCTCAAAGATGATCTTTCAAGCAGCACAGGTGGCGTGATGGACCTCCTTGCATCCTTGGTGGAAAAGCCGACAGTCGTAGCTCATCTATCTGGCATCAAGAAGGAGGACTCTTCATCCGCGTCAGCATCCATTTCCGATTACATTCCTCGTCTATTCCCTTTCTTCCGCCATACGATTACATCTGTTCGCCTTGCCGTACTCAATACGCTAAAGAGCTTTTTACAAGTCCCCAGTCTGTCAAAAGATTGGTCTGATGATCGTCTAATGAGGCTCTTATTTCAAAACCTTGTTGTCGAGGAGAAACAAGATGTTCGCAAGGCAAGTTTTCAAACATGGACTATTGCACTAGAAGTTGTCATTTCCAGTGAGAGATTGGTCCCGGTTTTTAAGCCTCACCTCTCGTCTCTCTTTTCCATCTTATTGACTCCACTCGGAACACCTATCGATTACAGTCTGTTCTATCGATCTTCATCAGGAACAGCATCACGCGAAACTCACAATGTTGACAAGGGCATTTTGGCACAGGATTTATCTCTAGTTGGTGTAGATACTGTAATACGAGGGCGTTTGGGAGCTGCTGGTGCTCTTGGATCGATTATGGCTCATTGGCCTCGAGGAGCAGATGCACCTACCTTCAGCGCATTCTTCATGGATAGCCTCTCATCATCATCTGCACTTCAGAGATGTCTGGCTTGTATTGTCGTGCAAGAATGGGCAGAAGAGATCGTGCAACGGATCGATGCCACATTTGACTTGATAGGGACGAATGAGCTTGCCAAGCAAATTCATGCTCAGCTCTTGGTCATCTTAGAAGCACCTGCATTGTCAACCTATGCAGAGATGGTTGTCATGCTTCATCGAATACAGAGACAAAGTCAGTTGCTGTACACCACCTTTCAAAGAGATGGCAAGGTGAAGAAAGACTTTGTACCGACTTTGCCGTCTAATGTTGATACACATGGGCATGGGCAGGACGCCTTCACTATTGACATGGCCAAAGACGTCATTGGCTCTGGCTTCGAGAATCTCTGGAAGCGGGTGTCAAGTAAGCTGAAATCAACTGTGGGGAAAGCATTAGAAGATCGACGGAAAGAATTGATAGCGCAAATTGGTTTCTATCAGAGCATTAAGGACAAGCAAGACAGTCAAGTAGCAGCAAGTGCTGCAGCTGCTGTGATCGCATTGCGCGTACTCCCAGCAAAATTGAACCCGGTTATACGAAGTATTATGAACAGTGTTAAGTTTGAAGAGAATCCCGATCTGCAGCAACGTTCTGCCAGCGCTGTTGCGAGCCTCATCGACTTGTGTTTACAACCTAACGCTCGAGCCAATCCCACAGACAAGATCATAAAGAATTTGTGTGCTTTCATTTGTCAAGATACAACCCAGACTCCAATCTTTGATAAGGTCAAGATGCATTCAGAGGGAATCATGTTCTTAATTGATGGAAGCGCAAGTGCACTTGCAGCGCAGAATGGAGGGAAAAAATCTGCCCGATCCACTGATGCAACATCGTTCGACAAAAGCGACGCCCATCTGAGCCAAGAGCAGAAGGAAGGAAGACTCATTCGAAGAGGAGCAGAGTTTGCACTTCGTGAAGTATGTCTCCGTTTCGGCCCTAGGCTGTTGGATGTCATACCTTCGCTTTGGCAAACAATGACAGTATCTTTGCTTGACTCATTCAAGGGCAAAGTAGACGAGACAAGTCAAGATGTTTCCGAAGAGAATGGACAGGCTGTTTTAGATTGCTGCACGTTGATTCGACTCAACGTGGGCAATTTTGACAAATCCCTACATCGCCACCTCACGGATCTTTTCCCAACCTTAACACAGGCCTTACAAAGTCAATTCTCCGTGGTTCGCGCAGCAGCCGCAGGGACGCTGGCCGCAATGGCTGAACAGTTTACTGAAAAGACAATGCTGCACATTGTGCAAAATATCATCCCACTTTTAGGTGACATGGCCAATGTTATTCATCGCCAGGGTGCCATCGACACAATTTCACAAGTCGTTCGCGTACTGGATGTGATGCTTCTTCCTTACGTTATTGTTCTCATCGTACCCGTGTTGGGACGGATGAGTGATGCGGATGATTCTGTGAGGCTGGTAGCCACAAATACATTTGCCTCTTTGGTCCAAATGGTGCCTCTCGAAGTCGGTTTGCCAGATCCCCCGGGGTTCCCAGAAGAATTGATGACCAAACGTCAGAAGGAAAGACATTTCTTGACACAGCTACTAGACGGCAGCAAAGTAGAGAATTACGATATCCCTGTCAAGGTCAATGCAGAATTGCGAAAATACCAACAAGATGGTGTGAATTGGATGGCGTTCTTGGCCAAGTTCCAATTGCATGGAATTCTGTGCGATGACATGGGTTTGGGCAAGACATTGCAGTCTATCTGCATCCTGGCCGGCAAACACTTTGAGCGAGCTCAACAGTATGAAAAAACAAAATCGCCTGATGCACGAAAAGTCCCCTCTTTGATTGTTTGTCCTCCAACATTAACTGGGCATTGGTGTCATGAAATCAAGCAGTACTCTACAAACTTGCGACCTTTATTGTATGCCGGCCATCCGAATGAACGGGCGCGATTGCAGGCCCAGATCCCTGATTACGATTGTGTGGTAGCATCATACGACACTGTACGGAACGACATTGCTTCGCTGTCGTCATTCAATTGGCTGTACTGCATCCTAGATGAAGGTCATGTGATCAAAAGCGCCAAAGCGAAGACAACAAAGGCTGTCAAGATGATACGCGCCCATCATCGATTGATCTTGTCAGGAACACCAATTCAGAATCACGTTCTAGAACTATGGAGTCTTTTTGACTTCCTCATGCCTGGTTTCCTAGGCACAGAGAAGATGTTCATGGAACGATATGGCCGACCAATTCTTGCATCGCGCGACGCAAAAGTTACAGCGCGAGAGCATGAGCGTGCATCACTTGCTTTGGAAGCTCTACATAAACAAGTACTTCCATTCCTGTTGAGACGCATGAAGGAGGACGTTCTGTCGGATCTACCTCCAAAGATTATACAGGATATTTCATGCGAGCTAGGTGATATCCAACGTGTCATGTATGATGACTATCTTCGCAGCCAGAATCCTGACGATTTTGAAGACGCTTTGCAGAATAACAATTCTGCCGAGAAACAACACGTTTTCCAAACATTGCAATATTTGCGCAAGCTCGTTTGTCATCCCGCACTGGTGTTTGACGAGAGGCGGCCTAAACATTTGGAAATCCAGCAGAATCTTGCCAAGAATGGCCGCACGTTAAGCGACGTAAATAACGCGCCCAAGCTTTTGGCATTGAAGCAGCTTTTGCAAGATTGTGGCATTGGCGTTGATACCGCAGCAGGAACAGAAGGAACATTTGATGATGTGACGCAAGCATCGGCCATTTCACAACACCGTGTCCTCATATTCTGTCAACAACGCCAAATGCTCGATCTTATCGAGAAAGACCTGCTGCAGCGCACCATGCCTTCTGTCACATATGCTCGCCTGGACGGCAGCGTATCATCTGCAGAGAAGCGCTTCGCCATCGTGCAACGTTTCAATTCTGATCCATCTATTGATGTGCTTCTGTTGACCACGTCGGTCGGGGGTCTAGGATTGACCCTGACAGGGGCTGACACAGTGATCTTCGTGGAGCACGACTGGAATCCAATGAAAGATATGCAAGCCATGGATCGGGCCCATCGTCTTGGACAGAAAAAAGTGGTGACGGTGTATCGCCTGATCACCAAGGATACCCTAGAAGAGAAGATCATGGGTCTGCAGCGTTTCAAGCTCAATGTCGCGGGTAATATCGTAAATCAACAAAACAAGGGGATGGATAGCATGGAGACAGATCAGATCCTTGACCTATTCGGACCCGCTCATGCAGATGCAGGTCTTTCGAAGGACGACGTACACAAAAGCAAGGGCGTTTCCCAAAGAGCTTTGTTGCAAAGCTTGGAAGGCATGAGCGACACAGGCGATGACTACCAGGATATGCAACAGTGGTCTGTCACTTCGTAGATAGTTATGTAAATTTCATTGCATAGAGCACATTTGTAACCGTAGCAAAATTGTATTAGCTCAGTTGTAGTCCAATTACATATATTTACAGCTGCAAGTGGAGTTGAGTGCATATGCAAAATCCAAACGAATCTCGAGTCAATTCCGAAGGACCCTACAAACATCATATCCCCCTTACTCTATATAGAATGATGATTGTACTTGAATGCATTCAACGTCACTACATTTGCTTGAGACCTGAAACCTACCCCAGCGCGCATTGTGTTCCATGTTGAGCAGTTTGCGTAACCTTCAATGTTGCAATAGCACGCGGGTGCTGGTAGTGGAGCGCGCAAAACGATGTGGACGCGCCACAAAGTGCCAGTCCCCGGAAACGAGTTGAACTTTCTCTCCCAGACAATTCCAAGCCTCCTGGAAGATTGCATTATACCTCATCACAGTCTCTGAAAAGGCTACTTTACCACTATAAGGGTGTTTGAACAACTACGTGAAGCTTATTGTACTTGGCACAAGGCAAATAAGCCTCGCTTAGTCCCTTGCACGACTGGAAGAGCTTCACTGTTCCATTAGTTTCCTGCAGCCAGAGTATCATATGGATCAATGTCGTCGCAGATTCTCTATGAAACTAGCACCAAAACAGCACCTGCTCCTATTTCTCTTCCAACTTCTTCTGCTCCCTTGAAACGACCTCCCCGACGTTCAGCGGCCCTTGCTTCCCAAGCTGCTACACAAGCCCTTAGTAAGCCACGACTCCGACGAGAGTCCGCATCATCGTCTACAACGAAGTCTTCCGGATCTTCACAGTCAACTCTGCCTCATACTCCCAGAGGTAGTCGGACATCAAGAGCCTATCTATTCGGGCAGCCGAAGAAAGAAGAATTAAAGCAAACGGAACAACAGCAGTCAATCCGACCCATGGCAGCTCTACCTCGGTCCAAAAGGCTGAGACGGGGGGTAGACTCTACGCTTGATGCTCAATTTCATGGGATGAACGGAGTTCCCGTAAGCAACGGCTCGGCTATGTACAATACCGCAGCGATACCCAGTAAGAGCTCAATTATTATGGGCATTGATACAGCGCTCAATAGTGGACACCACGAAGAGGGCGGACAGATCGCTCCATACGGCAGAAGTACAGCCTCTTCTCGATCGAGAGGTAGCATCACAGGAAACAATAGCATTCGGGAGGTGATTGGAGGACAGGTAAGAAGTGATAAGCATCATCATGGGTAAAATTGACACAATGTAAAGGAAAGGGAGGTGTTCGTCGTAGACAGTGCTAGTCCGGAACGTTACAAGGCACAACAGCATGGCGATGCGGACAGGGGAAGGCCGTCACTGAAAGGCAAGAGAAAAGCCCTTGAACCTTTCGCATCTCCGCATGCTCCTATGGCGGGATACGACTATGCGGTCAACCCATCAAGTAATGCAACAGCATCGAAGCGAAGAAGGAAGGATCCCCAAGAACCGGGGATATCTGATGATGCTGCGCGAAATCTGTACGCAAGCAACGCAGATCCGGCTGCACAAAGAGCAATTTATCCGAATCCTGCCGCGCAGAAGCTTCCGCCCGGCGCTGGAGTGGCTTCTTATCGCGGAGGATACCCAGCTGGAAATGCATATTACAAGCAGAAGAGCGATACAGCTCCTTACGGCCAGACCACAGATACCGTGGTAAGTATAACACAGTATATTTGAATGATGTACCTGACGTCTGCATAGCACTTCCCTCGAATACCTCCTCCCATAGAACCAATCGATGATTCAGAAGGCCACTACATTGTACGAGCAGGCGAGTACTTTACAGAGAAATGTAAGTGACTTTCTTGAACACCAATGAAAGGAGTACTGAGATGTTTCCCAGACAAAATCGAAAGTCTGCTTGGCCAAGGCACTTTTGGTAAGGTGGTAAAATGTAGAGAAACAACAAAACCTCGCTGTGTTGCTATCAAGGTTATTCGAGCTGTGCAGAAATATACAGACGCCGCGCAAATCGAGATACGTGTCTTGAAAGCTTTGCGGGATAATGATCCTATGAATGAAAAGTAAGAACGACCTGATCGTCGAGACCCCGTACTAAATTTTATCTTTCAGCAAATGCATCCATCTCATCGAGACATTTACGTATCGCAATCACGTTTGCATCGTCTCGGAACTCTTGGGGCAAAGCGTATTTGATTTCTTGAAAGACAACGACTATTACCCATTCCCTTCTCGACACATCTGGTCTTTTGCCCAACAGCTTCTCCGGAGTGTCTCTTTCTTACACCGGCTGGGGCTTGTCCACACGGACCTAAAGCCAGAAAACATACTTCTAGTCAGTAATGACTGGGACAGCTTTCCAATTAGCAATCGATACAATGCCAAGCGCAAGCGAGTCCTCCGAAATACCGACATACGATTAATCGACTTTGGTAGTGCCACGTTCAATGACGAGTACCATTCCCAGGTAGTTTCCACAAGACACTACCGGGCACCTGAAATTATCCTTCGTACGTTGCACAGTATGCATTTCAAACTTGAACTGACTGACTTTTCCTTAGAAATGGGGTGGTCTTTCCCTTGCGATGCATGGTCCATTGGCTGTATCCTCGTGGAATTCTACACAGGTGATGCACTCTTCCAGACGCACGACAACCTCGAGCATCTTGCCATGATGGAATGCGTTCTTAACCCGATGCCTGATGATTTCCGTCGCAAAGCCGAGACGTATCGACCAAACTATTTTCGTTCAGGTCGACTTGATTTCCCTAACAGCTGCACTTCTCGCGATAGCCGTAAACATGTCAAATCTATGCGGCCCTTGGAGTCTCTAATCAAGTCTCCCTCAGGATATGCCAAGCATGACAGTCGTTTTATTCATCTACTCAAACGACTGCTACACTTCGATCCCAGTCAACGAATACGGGTTGATCAAGCACTGAAGCATCCTTATTTCGAGCTGGAGGAACACGAGATTCCCCCATAGCTACCCTGTGGTGGCTATTGGATGCTGCTGCTGTGTAGAACATTTAATGGTATTGTCTTGCTTGATGTATCATAAGTCACCGCGTTGTCTTTTCCTTATTACACACTTTGAATACTATTATTATCCGTCGTCTTCGCGTTTGATTCGGGCCCAAGTGGAGCATAGTGCCACGTCCAACACTTGACGCGAAACCGGCAAGTATGAAGATCCTTGTCACTGGAGCTTCAGGCTTGCTGGGTCGTGCTGTCCTACGGCAGCTCGAGAATGATGGCTCTGATGTAGTAGGAACAGCATTGACACGAGCTACACTGAATCCCAAGCTGGTGAAAATTGACCTCACAGACTCTCAGCAGTTGGACTCCTTTCTGGAAGAACAGTCACCTAGTATCATAATACATACAGCGGCAGAGCGACGGCCAGACGTAGTACAAAGCAACCCTGAGGCTTCTGAGGCGTTGAATGTACAAGTACCGAGTCACTTGGCAGCATGGAGCAAGGGAAGAGGCAAAGATGGTCCTCTGGTCATCAATATTAGCACAGACTATGTATTTGACGGTGTAAGACCCCCATTCACTGTCAATGACTCACCAAACCCCCTCAATGCTTATGGCAAGAGTAAGTGGGAAGGAGAAAAAGGGCTCTTGCTACATGGTGAAAGTGGGAAAGTCTGTAATCTTCGTGTTCCAGTCTTGTATGGCTCCACTGTTACAAACGATGAGTCTGCAGTCAACATCCTCCTCAACGCTGTGCTTCCATCGAAAGACGGATCTCCACTTCCACAGAGAAAGATGGACGCAAATGCAGTTAGGTATCCGACGAATACAAGTGATGTGGCCAAGGCACTCTCGCAGCTGTGTAATGTTTTCCTTGTGCAACAAAGCTTGCCCCCAACACTTCATTTCTCCGCTATGGAAGCCATGACTAAATATGATATGTGCAATGTCTTGGCACGCTCACTGAGAGCTTTGGGCGAAACCGCTGAAGCAGAACATCTTGTTCCGGAGTATGAGATCGATCCAAGCGCTGCAACAACAAGACCACGCCACTGTAAATTGGACGTCAGTCTCATTAAAGAGTTGGGAGTCGATGTGGACTGTGTGAGTTTCGAACACTGGTGGCATGACTATCTGCACGAGTATGTACAGCAAGTACGAGTTCTTCGGCAGAAAGAAGAAGAAGAACGAAAGAAAAAGCAACAGGAAGATGAGCGTCAAAAGGAGCAGGAAGAAGAAGAGCAGAGAAAGCAGCAGGAAGAAGAAAAAAGAAAGAGAGAGGATGCAGAGAAGCAAAAGGTAGTAGAACAGGAACGGGAACGGGAGCGCATTCAGAGAATGGAAGAAGCAGAGCGAATCAAAGAGGACAAAGATAGTAAAGCAAATGAAGTACGCGAGCAACATCCAGATTCAGCATCGGCACACAATGATGGGGAAATACAAGGGGCATCGTCTCATGAGAGCAGCGTGGTATCTGTCGAGCAGAAAGGGCAGCGGACTTCCTTCGACAATGGGGAAGACGCATCGATTAATTCGGCGGGGGTCTCACGAACATTTCCCACTTCTCATGGCTCACTGCGTAGCCCCAGTTCACCGAATCCTAGTTTTTCTTCTCTGCAAGCAAGACCAACGCCTCCGGCCACCTCCGGCCTTAATAGCCCAACTTCTTCCAACTTTTCTACGGGCCATACTATCCCTATACCACATGCAGCAAGTAGAGATGGTGACAATACTACTCAGGATGATATAGGAAGTGAGGCCACCAACCTAGCTACTTCTGTCAATACCGCCATTGCTGAGTCGGAGCGCCAGTCCACTGACCCACTTCTTGAAGTGGATCGGAAAGGTGACGGGAAAACAGTGACTGAACCGGCAAATCTTCAGAGAAAGAGTACCAGTGTTGCTGCTGCCCATACGCACTTGCAAGTGTCGACAGACATGGATTCTGACGGATATGGACAGCCTAGCCCTCAAGAAAACACACCTTTCGCTCCTGGTTATGGAGAAGTCCCATATGGCTTCACTGAGCAAGAAGAAGAGCAAAGTAAGCCATCTGAAAGCTTCCAAACCTCACCGGACATCCGTCCTCCCCGCTTTAGCATCCGTGTTGGAGACCCGCAAAAAGTCGGAGACCCCGTCACTGCGCATATCGTCTATACTGTCCGTATCAAGACAAACTCCACACGATTCAAAGCCACACAGTTCTCTGTGTTGCGAAGATATAGTGATTTTCGCTGGTTGCACGCTGCTTTGGTTCACAACAATCCCGGTATTTTTGTCCCTCCTGTGCCAGAGAAAGTCAAGATTGGTCGTTTTGCTCCCGACCTTGTCGAAGCACGCCGCCACGGTTTGGAGAGGTGTATCAATAAAATTGCAAACAACGTCAGTCTTCAGGAGGATGACGATTTCCACATCTTCCTCGAGAGCCAAAACTTCCATTTAGATGTCAAGGCACGCGATCAGGTAAAGGGACCAGTACCTACGCCTGAGCAAAAGACGTACTTTGGCTGGTCCTCGTCGTTCACAGGACAGTCACACAGGTATCACGAAACTGATGAATGGTTCGATGAACAAAACGTGCATCTTGACCATCTGGAGTTGCAATTGAAGACACTCGTTCGTGTCCTTAGTGCTTTATCGCAGCAGCGTAAGGATATAGCGCTTGCCACTTCCGACTACAGTCACGCACTCATGATGTTGTCGGGTAGCTCGCTTTCTCGCTCGCTGTCTACTTGTTTTGCGGGATTAGGAGAAGTGGAAAGACGAACGTTTGAATTGGCTGATATTCAAGCCGATGCAGATGTTCGTGACTATGGCAGTGTGATTTACGAGTTCGAACGAATGGTAGGTAGTGCACGCAAGGCGTTCAGTACACGCATCGATGCTTGGCAACTCTGGCAACGTCTAGAGGATGAAGCTCGTAAGGTCCGAAGCAAACGGGATAAACTGAAGCGTGAGACACAGCAAGGCAATAGTCGAGCATCAGACGGCCGCTTACGTCTTGCTTTGGACGAAATGGCCGACATCGAGTCTCGCTGTCTGCAAGCAAAAACAGAATTCGATCTCATAGGCCGACGCTGCAAGGAAGAAATGGATCGCTTCGAATGGGATCACATTCAGACGCTCCAAGAGGCTTGCGAAATTTGGCTTCAAGGGATGATTGAAAGAAGCCATGAAGTACGTGATAGCCTGTTGATTTGAAATATTCGGCTTACAATCTCTTATCAATAGATAATGGCCGAATGGGAGCAGTACGCCAGACTCTTAGAGAGACAAAGTGGACAGAAAGTACCTTCTGAATAATTCGGCAACACGCTTGCCATATATCACTCCGGTCTGGCTGACAGTACGTCACAAGCAATCGACACTTTATTCTCCCCGCTGATCTTTGCTATCTTATCTCAGATATCCAAAGATGGTCGTGCGGTGACTATTCTCGATGAAGCTAAATCAACCCCACGTCGATCAACAAAGGGTAGTAAGGTTCTACGCCCCGGCTTGAAGTATGTACAGTCGCAAAATGCAAGCCTAATCAACGAAAAATAGTCACCGCGACATGTAACAGTATTATCGTCGAATTCCCTATGCATAAATCAAATGATGTCGACTGAGCTGACCACTTGACTGTATTGTACCGAAGATTCCCCACTCCGTCGCGGGTTGAGGAACACGAACAACCATTGTTGATTGGCTGCTTTATCCTTATCAGAAGAGAAAGTGTTCGGGAAGGAGATCAGTGTCTGTCAACGCGTTTTTTAGGAACACAGAAAACGCGCCGTATTCTGGCACTTCGTCGGGTAGTCATAAATCCTAGAGATAAGGTCGCATACCTTAGCGTTGCTGGAAATCGTCTCTTCTGAACCAACATTAGAACATGGGTGCCAATCCAGCGAAAAGTAAGCAGATAGGTCAGAGGAAACAATATTGTGACTTTTTCAAAGCAAATGAAGGGAAGGCGGATTCCTGTGAAACAAAGACACCAAATATAGACAAGAAGTCCTTGGCGGAATTAGGTGGAAATCAGCTCCATCGAATTAAAGGCTAGCAGATCCGAAGATAAAAGAAAACCGTCATTATAAATGCCTGTCCCCATAGGACAGATTACTTACAGTCCCGAATTGTTGTCGAAGAACCAAATCATCTTCGTCCATACGCTTCGTCAATCCCGAAGAGAGTCGAGAAGATATGTATGTGTTCTAAGGTCCAAGAAATCTCGAAATGCAACGCGTTTGTCCTAGACTAGTTAAGCAGAAAATTATTGTGCATGGTGACTGATATTGCGCCCCACAGTGCTCTCCCACCTCTCAAACTTTCAAACCCCTTCAGCGGGGTATCTGTTTTCGGCTTGAGCAACGAGTTCGCATAATCTTCTTCCGTACGCACACGAAATTGGGTTGTACTCTGTACCTTCACCTTCATAGATTTTTGCCATGGTTAACATCAAGGTTCGTTGTTATATAGTCCATACTTTTACATGTGACTGACCTTATTGCAGTATGGTGTCTGTACGTTTTGGAGTAACCATACTCTCTGTTCAATGCTAACTTCTTCTACGCAGTGCAAGCGCCTGATGGGCAAGCGAGTAAATCATCGATCCTAACAGATTTCGGTACGGACATGATTGTCACTCTGCCTAATGACGGAATCGCCGCCTTCGGCTCTGGTGACAGTGCATGGATTTTGACATCCACTGCTTTGATTTTCCTCATGATTCCCGGACTTGGATATTTATACTCGGGTTTAGCCCGACGTAAAAATGCTCTGCATATGCTCTTAATGTCTTTTATGGCACTTACAGTTGTTTCGGTTCAGTGGGTACTTTATGGATACGTATGTATTAATAAGATGATGGTCATGAGGCATATTCTGAAGCCATTTTAGAGTATCACCTTCTCACCCACTGGTGGATCATTTATCGGTAACCTGAAAAAAGGAGGTTTCAAAGGCGTTTTGGAAGCTCCAATATCTGAGGCCAACAATAAAATTCCTGAAATTATCTTCGCGGTGTACGAGATGATGTTTGCTAATTTGGTTCCGGCTATCGCCATAGGTGCTGCTTGCGAACGAGCGAGAGTATGGCCATTCCTCGTATTCGTATTTGTCTGGACTACATTTGTTTACGACTTCCTTGCACACTGGATTTGGTCATCGAATGGTTGGGCTTACAAATGGGGTGTCCTTGATTATGCTGGTGGTGGCCCTGTCGAAGTCTGCTCAGGTATCACTGGTTTAGTAATTTCATACTACCTTGGCAAGCGTCATGGCTACGGTACCGATAGGTTACTTTTCAAACCCCACAACGTCAGCCACGTCGTTTTAGGTACAGTTCTTCTGTGGTTTGGGTGGTTAGGCTTCAATGGCGGATCTACTTTTGCTGCTAACCTCCGTGCGGGTATGTCACTTGCTACAACAAATACTGCCGCTAGCGTTGCCGCTTTGACATGGATGTTCATGGACTACCGCTTCGAGCGCAAGTGGTCTGTGGTCGGCTTTTGCACAGGAGCAATTGCTGGACTCGTTGCCATCACCCCTGCTGCAGGATTCGTGGGCGTTCCCGCGTCAATCCTTGTAGGCTTCATGGCCGCATTTGTCTCCAATTTGTGCACACAAGTCAAGGTCTTCATGCGATGTGATGATGTAATGGACATTTTTGCCGTCCACGCGGTTGCCGGCTACGTTGGCATTCTTCTCACGGGAATCTTCACGCAGAAGAGCGTGGCAAACAATGATGGTTATCTGGAAATCGATGGAGGCTGGCTCGACGGCCATTTTGTCCAGCTACCTATCCAAATTGCTTGGTGTGCTGTCACTACGGCATGGACAGGAGGTGTCACTTTCGCTATCATGTTTGTTCTCGACCACATTCCAGGAATCGGACCTTTCCGTGCAAGCCAGACGGCTGAAATTATTGGTGTGGATGAAGAGCAATGTGGAGAATTTGCCTATGACTTTGCTTACTTCAACCGTGACCTTGAAGGTAATTATGACCCAGAACATGGCCTCAAGCTGAACATGATGGAGCATAAGCCAAGTCCTTTCGACACACAGTCTCCTCCTTCACCCGATGATACAGCTGAGGTTACACAACCCACTAAATCCGACACTGAGGCGGCAGCCACCGCACAAAATGGCAACGCAACAACTCCGCCTCCCAAGGCTGAATAAACAATACCGTACTCTTGACGCAACATCCACATTTTCTATCTGCATCTGCACTCATTCTTCAAGTTGCCGGCATTGTTCAATAATTCTTTTGTATGCATACAATTCGAAGTTTCAAAACATCAATGGTCGATCAACGATCATTATAAATTTAATGCAAGTATACCTTAATGGTGAAATTGTCTCAGTGATTGCCAGAACTTGCCATCACGGGCTTGCCCATACCCAATCGCGGACGTTGCGTGCAGAGAACAATTGCAAGACAAGACGTTCGTTCTTCTCTTGCTCTTTATAAATGTCGTGCAATTCCCTCTGGTTTTTAGAAGAAAGGGGCGCCATAGAGTGTAGAGTTCCTGCTGTGATTACCCTGTAAGCCCTGATTACATCGTGAACTTGCCCCGTGGTGTTCATGCCAACTACAGTAGGCAGCTTGGGGATACAGTAGCCATTATCAACGTGATGAAGGGTCGTAGTAGATAATTCTTGGCTACCTCGAAGTCCATAGCGAGATGCTGTAACAGACAGTGAAGAAGGCGGTGACTGTGCTTTCAAAAGTTTGGATGCATCATGAGCGGCTTGCTTTAATTCGTCACTGGCAGGATGCCATGCTGGGCAATTCTCTGTCAGGAGTCCCATCGCGAAAGGACTCGCATTTATGATCGTAGGTGACCGCCATGCAGGAGGCCTGCTTGTGTGACCACGAGATTTGACGATTTCTGCACGTTCTATAGGCTCCTCATCGAATAAGTCCAAGTACGACTGAACCAAATCGTTCTGCAGTGTGTGATTACAGTATGTCACAATCACATCTAACGGTCTATACGGCGGATGACACGCAACTAGGCGGCTCAACCGCAAAAGAACTGGAAGTGGGTAGCCTGCGATTCCAACGTTCAAAATGACCTTCTGATCTTTGAGTTGAAACAGCGTGCGCACTGCGTCTAAAATTATTTCATCTCCTTTGCCATGAATTTTAGCATCTTGCAATAGTCCCGGAGTGGAAATGCCACAAGCTTCTCTTGCTGCACTAGATATTTTTTCATCTTTGCTTATAACATCGCGAGCAACAAATCCTGCTTCTTGTGAAGGACCAACAGGAGTTGCAACAAACTCTACATCATGCATTAAAACAGAATCCAAATAATGGGTTTGTAGCCTTTCTAAGCTAGTTTGAACGCTTTGCTTGATTGTGTTTGGAGAGTAATCAAAACTCTTAGGTCCAAAACGCCCTACTTTGCTCTGCAAATAGTAGGTGTTTCTCGGATACACAGACGAGAGCGCTTGAAGAATACGCCCCAAAGATATCTCCGAGGGATGGTAATATGGCGAGGTATCGAAAGCACGTATGCCATATTGCAAAGCGAGGCGAATGACCTTGTACGGCTCAGCAGATGCAAGAAACGTGTCCTGGCTATGAATTCCCTTGCCTAATACAGCTGCTCCAAAGATAAGAGGTGGACAGCCAGCTCTGAGGGGTACGATCACATCTGCCTTTCCGTTCCAAATACTCATCCATGGTGCCTCTCCCTCCTGACACTGCTCCGGCTCTCCTAGCTGGTCTAGTGTCAGCCGGGGCACCACGCCTTGTGCAAGGAGGGAATCGTCATCGTTCTCGAGAGACATCGGCAAACGAGAAAAGATAGCTTTGGAGAAAAGCACTTAACCTTTTATGGCTTTCCAGGAGGACTTAATTACCGAGATATTGATGTTAATGTGATGAGAGGATTGTAAAGATTACGAACAGTATTAAGCTACTCGGCAAACTCTAGTTTAAACGCGTGTGAGGGTCAGTGCACGGTGAAGGTGGAGGAGAGGGTGCATCTTCGGCTCATCCATCCCTTCCACATCTTCGAACCAGCTCTACAGCAAGCATGTCATCCAAGATCAAGTATATTCTCCACTACTGGCCTGCTATCCCCGGGAGAGCGGAATTTATTCGCCTGGCTTTCGAAAGTGCTGGTGTATCCTACACTGAGAAAAACGACGCTGAAGAAGTGTCTATGACGATAAAGGGAATTGGACACCCTCCCAGCTTTGCCGTACCCGTGCTGGAGGTTGCAGATGCACCTCTGTTGCATGATTTGGCGAGCCAAGGAAGCTCCACTGCTGCAAAGCTGCCGAAGAATACTAGTACCGAAGACATTTCGACTAGTCGCTCGGCACCGCATCATCCCACCTCATCCTCATTCATTAGTCAAACTCCGGCTATTTTGGCATACCTAGCGCCTATTTTAGGTCTTGATGGTGTACCTCGGGTTGGAGAAGAGGACAATAGCTCACGAGTTGCTGTCAATATTCGTCGAGCTCAGGTAAATGCATTGACTAGCACAGTTCTCGACTTAAACAATGAGGCCCACGATGTACACCATCCGATCTCTGTGTCTTCTTATTATGAGGATCAGCAGCACGAGGCAAAACTACGAGCAGAGGATTTCCGCTCTCACCGTGTTCCAAAATTCTTCAAGTATTTCAATCTCACGATGGAAAGCAATCCATCTCGCTCCGGCTACCTCCTTGGTAGCACTGTGACGATTGCGGACTTGGCATTGTTCCAAGTCGTGGACGGATTGCAATTTGCCTTCCCAAAGTATATGGATGGGCTGAGCAAGGGCGAACACTACAAACATGTCTTTGCATTGCACGACAAGGTCAAGCACTTGGAGAAAGTACGGGAGTATCTGTCGAGTAATAGGCGAAAAGAATATAGGTACGTTATGGTAATACTGTCACATTACATATTGACAAGACTTGCAGTATGGGCATTTACCGCCACTACCCAGAGCTTGACAGCCAAGCGTAGCATCGAAATCGACGATATAGATCGTTCAATGTTGCATGTCTGTCATGAAGAATATCTATTGTGCAGCTGCTGTCGGCTGACCGCCCTCGCCTCCCTGATCTTGTCCTGGCTGTGCAGGTAGCGCAGAAGAGAGACCTTCCGTACGTGATGAGTAGCCATATCCTCCGCCAGAGTGACCAGGCACATTGTCGCCTGGCCCGTCGTAGTGCACTATAGAGAGGTACAATGAGTTTTCGAGAGCATGAGCATGCTCCTACTCACGTTTAGCCACGTCATAATTGGCGATGAATTCCCATCCGCTCTCACGAACGTGGTACAAATTGATAGTCTTCACAATGATATGTCTCAGTCAAATCTCTTTCTTAAAATCAAGTACTCACATTACCAGAGTATGCATCGCGATGTGCCGCGGCAAAGATACTCCGCCTTCCAAGCTCTTGTGCTTCAGCATCCGACATGTCCCACCTATATCCTTGATCCAAAACACCGTAAGCAAATGTCGATCCTGATCCAACGCTGAAGACATCCCCTTTGAGCCGGGCACCATCCGAATCTACATAGAAGAGAGCTGGTCCTGTCTTGTCCCACCCACAAATCATTGTACCCATGCTAAGACCCATGCCTTTGTAGCTGTAAACAAGATTACTCAGATATTTACTTGCAGCTGCTACAGAGATCCTTTCCTTGTTGCGAAGCTCATGTAGTCGGCATTGGATGCCAAGATATGTTTCCCAGTATTGGCAATCCGCTGCACCGCCAGCCATCGTTCCCAACAGATACGGATTGATCTCGATGACCTTCTTGACAGTTCCAGATGCGATATAACTAATCAAGATCACTAATGAGCTTCTTATGGAAATCAGTATTCCTAGACTCACCTTCCTGCTGTCGCTCGAGAGTCGACACAGACAATGATTCCTCCTTGGAAGCGAAAAGCCAGTGTGGTGGTTCCGTGCTTGAGTTTGATACGCGCATCAGCATTACTGGAATCAACATCAGTATACTGTGAGAGAAAATTGGCGGGCTAAGGAGTGGACGCCGCAATCAGCAAGATTCATAAAATAGTCACTTATACGAACGTCTGTAGCAGGAATGTCAAATTTGGGCAATGAAACGGCATTAGAACTTGTCGTCACTTCAGGATTGTACCCCTCATATTCCTCCAGACTCCCAATGGAGGCATTGTTATGACCCCCAAAGCTGCTGAATCTAGGTAGTATAGTGTTCATGATGGCAGTAAGTATGGCAAGCAGGCGGCTTTCCGAGGCTCCAGAGTATTGCGTGGCCTCGGACGTCTGTGCTTTATTGATCGCACACGTGTAGGAACGCGCGTCAAGGCCACGACAAGCGTCAGTAAGCCTCTCTTTTCGTAACTGTACATATCGCAAAAAAAGGGTATAGTTGTCAGCTCAGGTTCCCTGGTAGAATGGTTAATATGTTCCGTTAGGGTGTTACTCCTTGTGAGTCGCCTTCTGATCAGAGTATCGGTGAGGTCCGGGTTCGATTCCCGGGGGAACCCCTTTTTTTCCCAAACACATCTATCTTTTTTACGCGTACGGATCCTAATCTTCGTCATGACGAATGTATTTGTATACATGGTCCTCTTAAAGCAGCTTTCACAAGATGTGATGGAAATATGTTGATGAATCTGACATGTACCTTAGGCAGGAAGCTCATAATTTCTGTGTATGAGGCAAGGTTCAGAGAGTTATTGAAGCATCCGCATCGCATGATATACAGGGTTGCCGCGCTTTTATGCTAAGACACCAACATTGGTTATATTCTCCCAGTGTCTTGAGAGAGGATTAATCACTCGACAAATGTGTTAATCACAACCTTCTCTAGCAGGGAAGAAGTAGAAGTTAGATATTCTTTCAAAACATGGTTGTTACCCATCATCCTATTACGTGCCCTCTCTGTACATGGCAAACAATAGAAAGGTTTGATTCTGTGATACATGCGTCTACTTTACTTCTGCTTCGTTCTACACATACTGCAGATAATTCTGATGCTATGCCATTGATGTTTCTCGCTGTTATTTACATATCTGATTAGCATTCATGCACAGAGAGAACCATGCGCCTAGATTGATATGCAGGGAAAAGTTGGTATTCACATTGAAAGTAGTATTGGTAACAAATCGAAGGTTCCCTTCGTATGGTACATGAACGTGAGTGTAAGGCTTCGGGACATGGGCTTCTCTTCACTTTGCTTTGATATACTCTCCTTAGACAACAAAAATAAGGATGCTCATCTCCCCCTTTTAAAGTCCGTCACGACTTTAGCGCACCACGATCGTGCTAAATTATTCAGCCACAAATAATAGCAGGTGCCTGGACCCAGACTCGACTAGACTAAGTAATTCAACATGGAAAAAGAATTCTTTTGTTGCATTTCAATGCATGTTGCGCATCAATCAGTATCCAAATGCAGCGGCGGTTTGTTATCCGTGACCATTCTAGAAAATGAACGCGGCTATACGGAATAAGCACTTCCATAATGTCACACTGCTGTTTGTTTTTATTATGTTTAGTGCATTTTCACAGAGTTTTTTGGCCAGGCCAAGATCAAGAATTCAATTTGTTAACGAGCGTCATAGATCACAAGGTCAAGATTCTAATTTGGCATGTTGAAGTTTGGACAGCTCTGTAGCTATAAGCACACCATCAGTACGAACGGGATCAAGTCATCCAAAGTCCGTCTTTTCTCAGGATGGGAGCTTGTTGAACCGTCGTCCACTTAACTCAAGCCTTTAATGCTAAGACTTCTCGGATACAAGCATTGAATTCCACACCAAAGCTTATGATCGACATATGAGTAAAGTACAGGGAGAGATATCTGAATTTAACACTCAACTATGTTGTAAAAAATATCTCCTCAACGAAGATATGACAAAGAGTGCTGATCCTATATCGAAACCTCAAACAGCTTTAGCTTAGCATAAGACGTACTTGTATCACCGTTTTGCAGTAATGCAGATTCGTCTTGTCGTCAAGCTGATGATACAATCGCAAATACTTGAGTCCGTTGCAAACAAAACTCAATTAATCTCCTCAACCTGCCCATACACTCTCAAGAATACTTCATCATTTCTTCAAACAATTCTCTCCGATACCGCCGGACCCCATCGTGGTCTACCTCAGGAAGGTCTCCAACGGCCCTTCCGAGGTCGCCGTCGCCTCCCACGGCATCGCCTGCAGTAGTCTTAAGAGGTGCGAGCCCTGCTGAACTGAGTAGACCTACTTCGACGCCCTCATTTGAATCCAGGAACGATCTTGTGCACAATTGGAGACGACAGCACTATCAGGATGATCTCTTCGGATCGACTACAGGAGAATCGTGGCCTGTTGTACCGAGTACTGGTACTGCTTCCTCTGCACGACGTGCAGAGCCTACCGAATTACGTAGATTAAGATCTAGTCCTGTGGTACCATGGAACGCTTT
The DNA here is from genome assembly GCA_037044235.1 of Meruliopsis variegata. Lineage (NCBI taxonomy): Eukaryota > Fungi > Basidiomycota > Agaricomycetes > Polyporales > Irpicaceae > Meruliopsis > Meruliopsis variegata. The sequence continues at coordinate 1,849,266 of JAWLTJ010000001.1, forward strand.
CCCAAATGCCTCCGATGTCACTAATCAAGAGGAATCAGGCGCTTCACAGCCGAATCGAAGGGCTTCACAGCCGAACTTGGGTTCTCGCGTACCTCTTCGAGCATCTTATGTACCATGGCGCTATACTTCATACTCTGAGAATGGTCCAGACCAAATTCTGTCGCGGTTTCACCACAATGACCCTGAGAAGAGGGATTGGAAATCTGAGAAGACATCTTCATCACCCGTCTCGCACAATGAGTCTACATCTTTTTTATCACAATCTGAAGGAAAACAAGATTCGAATACAGAAAATCTCACCCTCCAGTCAAAATTGTTCGAGATTGATACGCAGACACTTCCCGACTTTTCCAGAGTCTTTCATCCAACAAGCCTGAAAGGTGATTCACCGATCGGTCTTGGAATTTTGGAGTCAAAATTAAATGTAGAAAGGCATGCACATGTCGGAGAGCAACCATGTTCGTCAAGCCAAGCTTTTACACCTGGCAACCTTGCCTCACGAAGAGGAAAAAGAGTTCAGCAGCTATCTACCCAAACGAACATTCAAAATTTCTTTGATCAAGACATCTCACCCACGCATGACTTTACCAGCACTTCGATCAAGCCAGCCTTGTCACGAAGCACACCTCAAGTCGAATCAACCGCATTCTGTGCCCAATTCACTGCCAACTCTCCTCAGCTGCATCAAACCATACAGCCGAACAATCAAGCCACTTCCACAATCTACACTGCACCTCGAAAAAGTCTGTATGATGTCCCTGAGACACCACTGAAACGGCCGGATACTCCTAAAGAAGTTCGTGAAAGGGTTCGATTGCTTTCCATGGAAGAAAAACGTATGTCATCTTCACGATTTTCAGTAAAGCCACTACGAGAGGATAACAGCGGCTTTGTACAATCTCGAATACCGGCGTCTGATCCTCACTTCAGTTTATCTCACCCTGATCACCTTACCGGGCAGTACTATGAGAAACATAAAGCATCATGGGGTATCAAGAATCGTCTCTCTGAACCATGTCTTTCTCAAAACTTATTTAGCACGAAAAAGACATCTCCTACTTCAACTAAAGGTGATGATCTCAAGCTCGGGCGAAGTTTGGCTCGTAATCAATGTCAGTATCCTAATCCTGAAGCAAATTCCAAGATGTTACCTGCGGTGCCCAACACTGATGCTGATAAGCTTGGTAGTGACCTTGGCGTTAAGTCCGACAGAGACGCTTCCAATGATGGAGATCAAGGCTTTGTTTACCACCCTTGTAATCCAGGTGTTATAAGGCAGGCCCTCGCAAGAGAAAAGAAAAAAAACAATCAACATATTCCGAGAAATGCAGTCAACCAACTTCAACATTATTCGTTGTCCGTGTCAGAGTTTCGAGAAGTCTTGATTGCTGTGCAATTCGACTCACAACAGGGTCGAGACATGATGCAAGATAGAAGAGAGAGGGAACTAGAGTCATGCAAGATTCATCTAAGGACAAAGAAGGTTTTGCAAATAAGCAGACGATGCACACCACCAGCATTATTTATTTTTCTCGTTCTTGGTTATCTCGCCATTTTTTATACCTTTGAAGCGCCATATCTATGGCACAACTTACACCCTGCAGTTGTTGCCGTAGCTGTCTACATTACTCTAGTTGCTCTTTCATCCTTATTGATGTGCCTAGTTCTGGAGCCAGGATTTCTGCCATGTCACCTTGACAGCCTCGAAGGTAACCCTAGAAGATGTATGCAACGAATAAGTGACTTTGATGTGTCGGAAAATATGCCGACCCGCCCTCGGCCAGTGTTCCCTAAGTTTCATGAACAAAATGGCAGACCCATACAGGATATAATGGGGGAGAATGAATCCCGCGAATGCTCAAGCAAACCTTGCAATTGTTACTTGTCCGGAAAACATAGATCATATCATAGGTCCGTTTTGCCTCCATCGCACTGGCCAACCCGTGACGATATTCGAATTTCACCAACGGTCAGCCTTTCTGGTCGTAAGGCCTGGCTCGTCTACAAAAGTTTTTCCGAGGATTCTTTAGAAATACAAGATTCAATCTCATCGCAGCTCTATCGGAACATCAGAGTCTTGAAAACATTCATTAAAACTCTATCTCGGGGACGATGGCCGAATACTAGGGAAGGAAGTGCGCTACCCAAGAAGCCTGTTGAAGTCAGAGTACCCGGTCAGACTATAGAAAGTTGTGTCGAAAAAGGAGGCCAGTATTCAGAAATGTTAAAGAAAGTTCGGGTAGGGAGCACACATATATTCGTGCGCTGGTGTCCGATATGTCAGACATATCCTAAAATACGAGCTTATCATTGCTCACATTGCGGTCGATGCTGCGAAGATCTTCACTTCCACTGCTCCTGGATCGCAAATGATATAGGAAGAAGAACCTTACCGGTGTTCTTGGCCTTTTTGAGCTCAGCAATCGTTTTCTGTATATACTCCTCAATCCTTGCTGCACTGCACTTATATTGGCTTCACGGACACCGTAGGCTTCCCCTAGAAACGCAAGCAAGACCTTTTCGAGACGCTTTGTCTAATGATCCGGCGGGTGCTGTAATTTTCGTGATGGGATCAATCGGAGCCCTAATATTTTTGGTGTTCTTTCTCCAACTCATCATTTGTATAGCTCTAGGACAAACAGTCTTACAATTCGTCAGTTAAAAACCATTTCGCATGTTTAGTATGAATCTAATTTTCCCTTTAGAGGCTTAGAAGAAAGGTCGCCCAGCGTACTGGTTTGCGACGCCCACGAAACCCATTAGCAAGACCTTCTCTATTCAGGAATATGAAGAGCATGCTTGCATTTCCTGCTGTTGGGACCATTAGAGGTTGGCAATGATGAAAACACACGACGAACAAACGACCTTCCTCCTATAGGAAGGTAGTTATTATATATACCTCAACCATTTCTCAAATATCTTGCCTTCAATGCATAACATCGCTGTGCCGATGGTATAGCTGTACCACATTACTTATCTTGTTTCATCCTTCATTCAAAAGATTCCTTGTACATAACACTAGCTGGAAGGAATATCGGATACATTTGAATATTCTGCACGCGCCTTGAAAGAGAAATCGGTGGCGTACATTCTTCCTTCCGACTTTTTCATAGATTTGCAGCTCCAAGCATGCTGACATCAAGAATCCTAACTCGCGCTACAGCGACAAGGTATGGATTCGTCAAAGCACCATTAGATCATGCACAGCCTAGTTTCAACATGATTACAAGGGGCGCACACACGAGATCCCGTGCTAGGTTCTCCTCACCTCGTTTCACGACGTCTCCTCTATTCTTTGCAACAGGGGCTATTGCTTTCACAGCTTCTTTGTATGCGTACTCATCTCCAGGATTACATCTGGAAGAAGCACAGAAGCGCAAAAGTTACGTTGAACGGGCAGCAGAGGCTAACAACAGAGACCTCGACCGCATCAAGGCAGAAAGAGCATTGGCCGCAGCTGCACAGGAAGAGACCACTAAGCCTTTCAACGATACAGATAGCACTTCAAAATCTCAAGTATCTGATGATCTCGAGGAATCTTCCCAGGAGTCTGCGTTTGATCCGGAAACCAATACAATCAACTGGGATTGTCCTTGCTTAGGTGGTATGGCACACGGCCCTTGCGGTGAGGATTTCAAGAAAGCATTCAGCTGTTTCGTTTTCAGTGATCAGGAGCCAAAGGGTATCGATTGCGTAGAAAACTTCAAGGCGATGCAGGATTGTTTCCGACGTTACCCTGAGCATTACAAAGAAGAGCTGGAGGATTATGAAGACGGAGAAGATACCGACACCCACGTCGAAGCTGTCGGAAAGAATGATGGCAGTGAGAACAGAGACATGTCTCAGGCCTCTGCTTCTGGAGCTGAAGCTTCACACATAGCAACTGAGGATGAAGTTGATGAAGGACTTCGGGAACTTCAATCAGAAATACGCAAAGAGTGGAATTAAACACCTGAATGCTTCTTGGTCGCTTCCACTTCCAAATTTCAGCATATACATATCCTCATCTTATATATATTGTCGCAACGCTGCATGACTTCTGTAATCGTAGAATAGTAATCTCATCTCCACCATTCTACGCCGAGAAGAGGATGTACGATGACAATTGGTCACGTGTATCAAAAAAGTTGTTCTCTCGAAAGTTTCTAGAGCGTGAACTCTTATTTCTTTCGCCGTGTTGGAAAGGCGGCAAAGCCTGTCTTACATATCTTCAACAAACATGTCAACAACGAGAGCTCAGAGTGGGCGTCATAAATCTTTCGACAGAAGTTCGAACAGATCCCGCAAGGCTCGCCACCTAAAGCAATCGACATTTGAAGATGAGATCAGGGACCTTCAGATACGTAGCGATCAGTTGCTGCAATCAGGCGTGACTTCCAATCGATTTGAAAACTTACCTATTTCCAACAGAACAGCGACTGGCCTCAAAAAGTCATCATTTATTGAAATGACTGACATTCAAGCCAAGGCGATGCCTCTGGCACTTGCTGGCAAAGACATCCTCGGCGCCGCCCGCACCGGGTCGGGAAAGACCTTGGCGTTTCTTATACCTGTACTGGAAAGGCTGTACAGAGAGCGATGGGGGGCAACTGATGGGCTTGGTGCTTTGATATTATCCCCGACACGGGAGTTGGCCATCCAAATCTTCGATGTGCTACGAAAGATTGGTTTAGCACACCAATTCAGTGCAGGATTGATCATAGGAGGAAAGGATTACAAAACTGAAAGAGATCGCTTGACTCGCATGAACATTTTAGTTGCTACTCCAGGCCGTCTCCTTCAGCATATGGACCAAACAGTCGGATTTGACGCCGGCAATCTCCAAATCCTTGTATTAGACGAAGCGGACAGATGTCTTGACATGGGCTTTGAAAATACCCTGGATGCTATTCTGGAGAATATTCCGAAAGAGCACAGACAGACCTTACTGTTTTCTGCCACACAGACAAAACGTGTTCGAGACCTTGCACGACTAAGTTTGTCTTCACCTGAGTACGTTGCCCTACATGATGAATCTAGCAACACCGGTCGTATACCAAGCAACTTACAACAACATTACATGGTGGTCTCTTTGGAACAAAAACTTTCCGTCCTTTTTTCTTTCATTCGGTCGCATCTGAAATCGAAATGCTTGGTTTTCTTTTCTGCTTGTCGGGAAGTACAATTCGTCCATGAAACGTTTAGGAAGTTACGTCCTGGGGTACCGCTAATGTGCATGCACGGAAAACAAAAGCAAGCAAAACGGATCGACATTTTCAACAGTTATACCAAATCACAGCATGCCGTGCTGTTTGCTACAGACATTGCAGCCCGTGGTCTTGATTTTCCGCGGGTAGATTGGGTGATTCAAGTTGATGCTCCGGAAGATGCCGACACATACATTCATCGAGTTGGACGTACTGCCAGATACACCAATAAAGGGAATAGTCTTCTCTTTGCGCTTCCATCTGAAGAGAAGGGCCTTATGACAAGCTTGAATAACAAAGGGATTGCTCCGGAGTTGATAAAACCAAAGGAAAGCAAACTTCACGATATCAGCAAGCAGCTTCAAGGATTCTTATTCCAAGATCCACAACTCAAATATCTTGGACAGAAAGCATTCATTTCCTATGTACGATCGATCAACCTTCAGCGTGACAAGGTTATCTTTGACATAAACAACTTACCGCTCGATTCCTTCGCAGAATCTTTGGGTTTGCCCGGTGCGCCTAAAATCAAGATTGTTAAAGAAGCGCAAGCAGCAAAAAGGAAAGCAGCTCGAGTACATGCTTTGGAGAGTACTCACGATCAAGACACATCAGAAGATGTCTTGAAATCGAACGATGATCGAGTCCGCACAAAGTACGATCGTATGTTCGAACGAAAAAATCAAGGTGTTCTCAGCTCGCATTATCAAGGACTCATAGCTGATGATCATGAAGATGGAAGCAAGGAAAGCTCCGATGAAGAAATAAGCAATGTCCTTAAATCTCCAGACTTTAGTTCTGACGATGATAGAGATAATGAGAGCGAGGAGGAAGAGGGCCCTAGGTATCGACAAACCCTTCTGAAGGCATCTTCCGACGAGGGATCAGAAGAATCAGGAGAGGAAAACGGAGAGGATGAGTTCATCACTCTCAAGCGTGTCGATCATGGGCTTGACGAGAACATCCACCAAGGAGATTTACCACTTTCAAAACGAAAGCAATTATTAGGGAGTTCGCGGAAAAAAGCAGCGGCAGCCGGAATGCGTGGGCTCGGTGAGAAGATGACATTTGACGAAGAAGGAAACGCGCACCGTCTGTACGAGGTGCAGGACGAAGAAACGTTCCGAAAATCAGGCGACACTCGTGATGCAGCAAATGCCTACATGAAGCGTGAACGTGAGTTGCTGCAGAAGAGGGATGTGGAAGACAAGGAACGGATCCGAGAGAAACGGAGAGAAAAACGTCTACGACAGCGTGAGCGTGAAAGAGAAGATGCAGATGAGCAGTCGAGCGGTGTGGCTGTACTTCCTGAAGATACACGCGACGACGGTTATGAAACTCCCGACTTTCACTTAATAGAAGATGAGTCAGATTCAGATCTGAGCAGCGATGGTGAAAGGCCGGCTAAGAAGCAAAAACACCTAGCTTCTTCCAACGAAGAAGAATTGGCTATGAAACTCTTGGCTTAATTTGTGTGAGTAATGTCATAAGTCATGTCGCATGATGGTACTTTTGGTAATTTGCGACTGAGCCGGTTCACAACCGTTCAAGCGGCACTTTCGCCGGTGTCGCTGGTTCGTGAGTGGGATGAAAATACTCTTCTGAACTTTCAAAGCTCGTACCTGCTGTATTAGACAAACATAGCTGACACTCCTCTTCTGATTTATAGAATGTATGGATGGATCCCTTCCAATGTATTTTATTGACAAATGATTGATTTTTACGTGCTTTATTCTCCGTGGCAGCTCCAAATTAGCCCAGATGTCCAGCGCACTGAGCAGGTACAATTACGTACATTCCCCGTCATCCTCATATTGGCACATAAAGCAGGGAACAGTCTATCTTCGTCTGAACTTGCTTGTTTCCTCAATAAATGAGAAGTAAGGGAAATCACAGTACCTCATCTGTACACAACACCATGTCGAACAGATTCAGTTGAATACAAATATCTGGTACACATGAAATAGTCGTCTCTTCTTATCTCGCGGATTCCTAGTGTGTTAAGCAATAAAAAGCGATTACTTCTGGTGGTCTAAACACTTTTCATTTTATGAGCATATTGAGACGGCTGTTAAGGTGTTCTCGCCGCTCACGTGGCTCGAACATTATCGTTGGGATTGAACAGCACCCATATTTTGCCCTTATTTGCGGGTGTATGGATCCACGCGTCGCTTTCAGCACCCAGCAAATTTCGCACGTCCGCTTGGATCATAAACTAATTAGATAGTCTTGCACTTGCCCGACCCAGAGACATGATCTACCGTTCGTTTTGAAAGGCCCTGAGATGTACAATAGTCGCCGATATGTCTCTGATCATCAATCGCCCAGAGTTGTACCCAGTAGAGAGCAACAGCAGTATCCTTTCTATCCTTCTCCTTCTGGTCCATCAGGATGGGATGACTCGCTGCGTTACGCAGCGACAGATGTGAATTTCGTACAAAACAATTCAGCGAGGAGACACGATCAATCTTCAAACGAAACTACCAATTTACCTCGCCCACAGCCCAGACAGAGCTCATTCTCCTATCCTGATGAACCTAATTGGGTCATCTTTGGACGTCAAATGTCACAATTAGCAGGCGACGTCTCGACATCCGTCAAACAGAATGAACGCATCATCACCCTTTTGGAAAGAATAGCCTCACTGGCAGAGGCGGAGAACCCTTCTTCTGGAGTCTCACTCAATTCCTTTACGCAAGCTTCTGCCACATCTAGGGAGCAAGCAGCTCTTCAGGGTCATTCCGTGAATGAAGCATTCCTGCAACCCGGTGTCATCCGCAGAAACCGAGCAACAAATCATGGCTTTGGTGTAACGCATGGTGTAGATCAAGAAAAAGGTATCCGGCAAGCAGACCCATCAATAAGTGTACAGACGCATTTTTCTGAATCGTCACATGCCTTTCAGGAAGCGTATTCTCGGCAACCGCTGCGAAGGACCCAAGCTTCGCACGAAAGACATATAAATGAAGGTATCATTTCAAGCGCCGAGACTCAGGCACAAAACCATGGCTCAGAGGAAAACAATCAAATACCCAGCCCTGTCTTCCCAAATGCTCTGCCTGCCGAAGAATCGTTTGCCTCCTTCGAATTAAATACACAGTTTGAACCACGGGAAAATCGGCCTTCGAAACACATGAGTCCGCGATCAGAGCATCGTCAAATTTCTATGAGAGGGTACAGCAATGGTACAGACGGGTCTCTGGAGGATGCAGGAATGATCTCTGATGCAGGTCAGCATATTGACGCAAGAAGGCATACGGCGCAAGAGATTCCGCACCCGAGCCCCATTCCTTATTTTCGTGAGTCAGAAGGGCAACGAGATGCAAACTATGTGCTTGGTGAGGTATATGGAAATTCGAAAGACCCAATCACTCGTCAAGCTCTACCCCAGGAGAATGACAACCAAAAGGCAGAGTGGACACAGTGGGTGACACCTCGTCCGATTCCTCGAAAATCCAATGATCCACAGCCTAAATACCGGAGTATTAAGCAAGTGAGGCTAGAGCGCAAGGAAAAGACCAATCGTCCCCTTGCCACAATTGGGCGCATTCCCCTGAGGGAGTATCTTGAACTGGATACCGATGAGCAGTATAGATCCGTTAGACGGCTAGCGCGCTCCGTATACACTTCCTGGCTAGAACAAAACGTCCGGCTGGCTAAGCAAGACTTCAAGCGTGTGCATGCTTGCATCAATAAGATCGAACATGAGTTTCCAATTCTTGCAGACTGCGAAGGACACTGGAAAGCAAAGGAGCTCATGCTTCAGGTAACCGACAACGCAATTGACGAGGTTTCCAATCAGCGGAAGAAACAGGAACGTACGCAAAAGCAGAGAGCATCCGATAAAAACAAAAACACCCTTGCACCGACTGTAGGAATGAGGCGCAGTGCTGCTGTTGCGGAAATTGATGCAGACGACAGTAGCATGGAACAAGAGCCTCGCTCTCATGACCCCAAGAGGAGGCGGAAAAAGACTGACCCCGCTTTAGCTAATCAGCAAGAAGAGATTGACCATGCTTTAGCTGATCCAAAGAAACAGAGTACTCTTCCAGACAGTTCAGAAACCGATCACTCTCTTATCCATAATAATTCTCGACCGATTGCTTCTTTACGCGCCTACTCATTCCAAGAGCCCCCCAATCAATGGCAAGATGCGTCTCAAATTTCAGAAGCAGATATAGCGACAAGTACGGTGATGCAAAAAAATTCCGGCTCTCGCTCCGATATGGTGACCGACTTCGACACATCACACGCCCTCCTCGAAGGTGCTCCACACCTGCAGCGAGACACGTCGGCATCCAATAACTCATCTGCAGTCAACGCAGTCAGTGCTGTCGGGAATATAGCCCGAACGCTTCTACGGCGAAATGGGAATTCCAGCCTACAAATGGGCAGCGCTTGGTAACATCAAAATACATTTCTTTTAGACCGACGGTGTCATTGCTGTTGTAACACATACACAAATGTACTCTAGATGTCCGCATATAATTTATTCCTGAAGTGAGTCTCACCAACAAATTACAACTGTTTCTAAGGAATGGGAACAGGTTCACCTTTCTCATCACGGACGACAACAACCTTTTTATGGATATCAGCCTGTTTCACCGTTTGATCTCCCATCAACTCACCTCAACATCCACATGCTCGCCAGTGTCCATAAAGACAACGTTGGTCATATCGACAGGATCCGTGCGGATCTTGCGCTTCTCAAAGAAACTTCTTCCTAATACCACAGGAAAATAGCTATCTTCTGCAAGCATGACTGTGCAGGCAACGCTCTTTGATCCCACTTTGACGGGCCATTTGCCCAAGTTAGTGATTCCGTTGAATCCGTATGTGCCTGGTGTGGTGTCCTTCGGAATGAAACCATGAGTTAATGCAAAGCTGCGCGATACGTAGACGTGACGATATCCGCTCTTGAGCATCATTGGTACGTCGTCCACAGGGCCCAGAGACCCTTTCAAAAGGCGCACACCAAGCTGAGCATGGAATTCTTGGAAAGCAATCTTGTGCGAAGGAGTGAGAGAAGCCGCATCGCTCGAATAACCGCGCGCTTTGGCTGTCCGGTTGCTCCGCATAGACAAAGCATCGGTCGCCGGCGTGGTATTTGGGTAATCAGGTACAACTGGCTTGCTGAAACCTGGTAGAGGTTGAGGTTCCGGTGCTGGAGGGTACAAAATAGAGTCTCGGCCGCCACCGGAAAGGCCACCAGCATCTGCGTACTCCTCGATACTGGTAACGTGATTGGGTTGTACCCGGTGAATACTCACAGGCCCGCCCACGCCACGTCCTGGAGTTCGTGCAACAAGAGTAGAGTCATTCACTATGGGAACATTTGCTGTGCGATGAGCAGAGATATCCGAAGACCCATCGTCACCATCAGCTGTGGGAATCTCGGGCGATTCCAGATATACTAATAGAAAAGTCAGAATGTGAAGCGTGAAACTCGCATGCAGACGTACGATTTGCCTCTTTCTCATTACCAAATCTCTCCACAAAAATGTCCCAGTCATCATCTAATAGGAAATGTAAGCATGCATGTGAAGAAGAAGAACTGCTCCGCACCATCCTCCAACGTGTATGACTGCCCCTTATGAGCGTATTTCACCACCAGAGGAATCCCGTCGTTGAGATCTAGGCGAATTTTCGCGGCACTTCTCTGACGGATAGTCTGCAGCGAATCCGACGGCTTCATCCGGATGGAAAAGGAAGGGAGTGCGCCCGCATGCACATTGAGGATCGGCATGGTGGATTTGGATGATGGATTTGGATGGATGTGGAGATGTGGAAGTTGAGGCGCGTTTGGCTGCATGGGGTGCTAAAATACAAATCACAGGAGTTCATAAGAGGAAAGCACGATCAGGCTAATGGCAGGCACAAAATAGTCTTGGAAAGGAAGGCTTTTCCCAGTCCTCGGCGCTGCATTTCCGTCGTTTGCACTCGCAAGGATGAAATTGCCGTCAAGGATAGTCACAGATGTATATTCAGGATCGAAAGAAGATCTGCTCTGGTGTATAGTGCGAATGCTAGTCTACTAAAAGAAAAGGAAAACATTGGTGCACTTGACGACGGCACTCTGGCGTGCACACAAAACGCATATCCTATGACAAGCAGAAAGCAAAAAAAGCAAAGGTTAATTCCCGCAGGTGTTACCACACACGACAGATGCTATAGCGATAGAATGGCATTCATGCTCTCTACAATCTAGTATGCCGCTCAAACAGACTTGCTCTTCACAAGGTTCTCAATGTCGGCCACTGCATTCTCGAGGATCTGCTTCTGTTGCTTCTCGTCCCTCAGAGAAGCTGTTACTTTCTCGATTACAGTCTTTGCCAACAACTTTTGCTCCTCTTCGCGCTCTTGAGCCTCGTATCGAACCCAGCTGTCCAAGACGGACTTGACTTCTGCAGCAATAGCGGTACGCTGTGACAATTCGAAAGCCTCCTTCTCGATCTGAGCGGTCTCCTTTGCAACTGCGTACAATGATTTTGTCAACTCCACGACATCACGCTGCTGGCCGACAGCATCGATACGAGATTGAACGGCTTGTGTGTGTTCTTGACGAGCTCCATTCAAAATACCTTTCACCCGCTCAATTTGGCCATCCGCCCATTCCTTGTAGGGGCCACTTACGTTCTTGCCAAGGAAAGTGGCAAAAATGAGGAAAGCGACCAAAATGACAGTCTCCTCATTGGCAACGTAAAGCTCCTTCGAGACTGCAAGCGCACTCAAACCGGTCCCGAGAGTGACCCAACCTGTCTTCGAGACGATCGAATTTCCTGGAAGGATATCGAGGAGTGCAGATGCCTTGCTCTCTGGCGAGGGCTTGTCAGCGTAGAAGCGCACGCCTCCTTGTGCAGCTGCTGGAAGGGCCATGCGGCCGACTGCAGGGCGCAGAGCGGCAGAGCGCAAAGATGCTATACGTTCTCTCATCAGTACTCGAAATCCCAATCTAGCACTCTCTTACGTACCTGCCCGGGATACAGCGCAGCGGAGACTCATGGTGATCAGATCAGCTCGCAATACGATGTAGAAGAAGAGATTCTCGAACAGGCGCATCGCTTGCTTCTCTTGCGCGCATTCGAGTTACCGGCGCGAGCCGAAACACGTGATAGCTCAGGCCGGCGCGAGAGCGTCATGTGCTGGCAAAGGTACAGTACTGAGACACTAGAAATTAATCTAGTAGTGCTGGCAGGAAAGTAGTCTAAAGCGCACGAAAGTACATAGTCGACTAACTTACTATCCTTGATCACAAACTCGGAACAATGAGTCAAGGTATTGGTGAGTACCGCTTCTATGTCTGGAAACATTGGAAAGAAGCGAGCGTTTAGCCGCTTTGGCCATGAATCCGACGGCTTGACAGAATTTTCGAGTACTGACAGAATCGCTCTGTTCTCATCTATGTTCTCTCGGACTTCATTGCATATACACAATCCCACCCCTATCTCTTTTCACATGACGCACTTGCTACTTGTCATGCACTACTCCTGGTATTTCTCTTGAATATCGTCTGCAGGTATCGCCAATTTGCCAAACCAGGTATGCCTACCCAGTCCATTTCCCTACGATTCTCACCTTTCTTCTTTGTAGAGGCACAAGATCGTTGCCAAAGGTGGTGGTCATTTCACTCTGATGGTAGTGGGAGAAAGCGGAGTAGGCAAAACTACCTGTAAGCAAGGCGCCCCAGGCACACTTGTTATGCTGACCTCTTTGACAGTGATCAACACCCTCTTTTCTACTGAACTAGCTACGGGAAAGAATCACACCGTTCGACACACCAAGCAGCTCGATAAGACTGTTGAGATTGACATCATTAAAGCAGAACTCGAAGAGAAACAGTTTAAGGTGAAGTTGACTGTCATCGATACACCAGGGTTTGGAGATTACGTCAACAATCGAGACAGTTGGTCTCCCATCATCGACTTTCTCGATGATCAACATGAGACGTACATGCGCCAAGAGCAGCAACCTCACCGTGGCGAGAAGACGGATCTACGTGTCCATGCATGTCTATACTTTGTTCGCCCCACAGGTCACACACTCAAGCCCCTCGATATTGAGACGATGAAGAGACTGGGCACACGCGTGAATCTGATTCCCGTCATTGCCAAGGCCGATACCATGAGCCCGAACGACTTGAACATCTTCAAGCAGCGCATCCGCGAAGTCATTAATGCACAAGGCATTCGCGTCTACTCGCCCCCTATTGAGACGGACGATGAAGCAAGTGCAGAGCATGCGAAGACACTGATGAATGCCATGCCATTCTCTATCATTGGCTCAACGCAGGATGTCCAGACGCGAGATGGGCGTGTGGTGAAAGGTCGCGATTATCTATGGGGTGTGGCAGAAGGTGCGTTGATCAATCTCTACTCTGACAATTTTCTAAAAGATCCATGTTCTAGTCGAGAATGAGGAGCACTGTGACTTTAAGAAGCTTCGTTCACTCCTTATTCGTACACATATGCTCGACCTCATCAACACGACTGAGGAAATTCACTATGAGAATTACCGTCAGGCGCAGATGGAGACCCGCAAGGTAAGCATGGAGCGTAAGGTAGCTGCCTGATTTTGACATCCTTTTTTGCAGTTCGGTGAGCCAAAGGTCAAAAAGCTGGACAACCCTAAATTCAAAGAAGAAGAAGAAGCACTGCGTCGACGCTTCACAGAACAAGTCAAGCACGAGGAACAACGCTTTAGGCAGTGGGAGCAAAATGTGCGTATGGACGCTATCTGCCATCTAGATGTCTGCTTATGTTTCTTCCTTAGCTTATCGCTGAAAGAGATCGTCTCAACAAAGATCTGGAGCAGGCCCACTCCAGCGTCAAGACTTTGGAAGCCGAGTTGGACGCTATGCAAGGAGGGTATGGACGCGGGACACAGAGACGGTAATGTTGTGATACATCGCACGCAACACGGACCGTTGCCCCCATTTGATACACATTTTATGACATTTTCGCTTGTCAGCCTTTTCTCATTCAGACTCTCTCTTTTGATACGCTCTTTGTATGTGGGCAAATTGATATGTTAAAACTGATCGGCTTGTGGAGATTTCATACAACCATTCAAGAATCAACTGCCATTGCATCGCCGCTTTCCTCTTCTTTCTTGGCAAGGCCCTCCCTTTGTAGCAGTCTTGTGATATCAGAAGGCTTGAAAATGTGTGTGACTGGTTGATCGTCCTGGTCCAGCGAGAGTGTCGCAAATTCCACTGAAGTGACAAAAGTGATTAGAGCTGACGACATTAATACACTATGTACTTACCCTTCTCGCTGTCCAACGTCGTTGCATCCATTGTTTTGCTGAGTACCTTGCAGGCAAGTGACATGGCCTCTTGAATCGACATCTCGTCTTTATAGTCTTGTTTGAGTAGACTGGTTGCTGTTCCGTTGTTGCTGCCAATGCAAGTTGCCTAAAATCCTGAGAGTCAGGCTCCTGAGTCGCCAACGGATCACTCGCTTACCTTCCATCCCGAGTAGTTCCCCGAAGGGTCTGAGTGGTAAAGCTGGAAAGAGTGGTGTGCGTCATATCCTGCATAGAGCAGCGATACACCGAAAGGACGCAAACCTAAATAACATTCAAAGCAATGGTAAGAGACTGCCTCTCTCTTCCGCATGACAAGCCAGCGCACCTCCATATTGCGTGTATCCTTGCTTCAGGTCACAAAGCCTCTGAGCAAGTTGTTCCACAGGCATGTCTTCATCATACGCGAGCAGATATCGTTGCGCAGCATTGCGAGCGTAGTTGATCAACGAATTGGCATCTGCAGTGATCCCAGCGACTCCTGTAAGAACATTGCTGCCAGCAGTACAGGTATCAGTGCCTCAGAAACATCCATGAGGTGGGAAATCTCACCTGCTCAGACTATATATCTTCTCGCTACTCGTGTCTTGCTCTAAGAGTTTGCTTGTCACTTTCTTCTCCGCTGCGAGAACAACGCCATCTTTCGACAAAATACCAATCACTGTACCAGCGTGAGAAATAGCTTCCATGGCATACTCTACCTGATAGAGGCGCCCTTCTGGAGAGAAGGTCGTTGTCCTAGAATCATACCGTCTCGACATGATGGCTTGCCGAATGTGATGAAAGGCTCCCCCTGCACTGCGATGGGAAGCTCCTCTCCAAAGAGCTGGCGTGTGCGCACACACGCGTCCTCAGCTAGACGCGCGGCTCTACATCAAGGAAATGGTGTAATGTGCGCATGTGACTCTAGCAAATGTCACACTACAGCACACTTGCTCCGTAGCATTCGAGGAATTCGGACAAACATGTCTGATAACTATGGAATGTTCTCGCTCGCTTCGGCCCTCCAGTCGGTGGCTTGTTTACCTTTTTATCTATTTCTGTGTTCCATGTATGACACAACTGTTTGGCAAATTGTTCGAGAACTTCGGGAAGTCTTGGCAATTTATGCTGTTGCCGCCACGTGCTAATACGGGTTCACTCTTTGCACAGCCCTGTCTGAGATGCGCGCGGAAAACATTTGGGCCCCACGTCCGTAAGAAAGTAGTTGAAGCTCGGTGATTGAGTTGGATGACAGCCCCTCTGTTCACCAACTTTTGACAATCAGTACGCCCATCTTGCTTTCTCTTTTGACTACAGCCGCTTTCGATTGTTGGGAGGTTGGGTCTTTACCATCGACGCTTTCCATCGAATCGTTACCGGCATGAGCACGTGAATACTCATCTTCTCTCCACTCACAAACCCGTCCGCATTTCTCCTTCCGCCGCTCTCTCTGAAGAGGTTTTCCTCATATCTTTGAAAATCAAACTAAATTGGCACCATGGGCCGAAAAAAGATCAAAATTGCCCGAATTCAGGACGATCGGAATCGTAGCGTAACGTATCTCAAGCGGAAGGCCGGCTTGATGAAAAAGGCGCACGAGCTTGCCGTCCTCACCAGCAGCGAAGTGGCCGTCATTGTTTTTGGGCAGAATGGCAGATTGACCGAATTTTGCAGTGGTGACATGGACAGAGTCTTGCTGCGATACACTGAGGTTGGTCTGAACGTACGGCTGTTTCTTTAATACTTACCATCCTCATTCCTGCAGCATTCAGGACCTGTAGAGAGAAAGGGTCCAGACGACTACCAGAATGATGATGATGACGACGGAGGCTCTGATGATGAAATGGGTGGCGAAGGCGACGAAGGCGAAGGTGACTCAGGGGGGCCAAGTCGATTCAGCGGCAGCAACAGCCGACACGGACCTTCCGGATCAAATGATAGTAGTACTCTTGGTGACAGTCATTCCGTACAAGCTTCTCGATCTCACAAACGTAAAGCACCTAGTGGAAAAAAGATGTCAGATGCTCAAAGCATTAGTAGTGTGGGTTCCTCGGCGCGCGAAAGTCCACCAATTACCAGCGGTCCAATCATTAAGGTGGAAGGTGATTCCTCCGAGGCAACGGACACCAATATCAACAAGGGAACACTCAAGGCAGCCATTATTCAGAGGTCGCTGTCCAAGCCACGTTCAGAAAGCGATGTTTTCCAAACGCCCTTCGGAACCAACGGGCGCCCAGCATCAATGCAGCACCATCATTCGTTCTCCGAACAGAATCTGATGTCAAATGTGAATATGACCATTCCTTCCATTCAGAGGCCAAGTACAGCAGGGTCTATGGGACCTTTATCCACTGCCAATCTCCCGTCACAGCAGGCTCAATCACCGCCACGTTTTGCATTTAACGCTGAAGGAAACAATTTGAACCCTAACATGACTGCACAAGGACCGTTCCTCAGCCCTCAGGCGTGGGGTGCTGCATCATCACACGTTGCTGTCCGTCCATCAAGTGCGATGGCAATACCTGGTGCCTCTTCGGCTGTCGATCTTACCTACGGAGATCTCGCGCGCGGTAGTCACCATCTCAGCCCCACACCCCCCATGAATATGCCCTCTCAGGCGGGCGCTCAAGGTTTATCACCACAGCCCGTACCTATTCAACATCCTCCCGGCGCTAATGCAATGACACCGCCTCAGCTTTTGCCAATCGCACACCCAATCCTCAGAGATCATCCACAATACGAAGCGTATATCTCCAGACTTCGACAACAACAGACTCTTGGCCAATCCAAAGATGCACCTGTCCCTCCTGTACGCACAGCCCCTTCATCACCTAACTTTTGGAATCCCGGTGGACTGTCTGCTGACCATCCTGCGAGCACACCGCATAGTCCATTGCAGTTGCCTCCATCAAATGAGAGCAAACGAAGTGCCTCTGTTAGCTCAGCACAGAGGCTAGCTCATGAGCAACCACCAAACTTCTTGAATCCTTTCCCACCACACAGCCGCGACGAGGAAAGCATGGACTTGCGAGCAGCCAGGACATCGGCGCAGCGTGTGCAAGCGTCTAGAGTACCACATGACCCTCAATTGCATCAACAGGACTTTGGTCAGCTTGATGACTATTCTTCATATACAGGTCACTCTAGCACTATTCCACCCCCGCCATACGCATCTTCCGATGCTATGGACATAGGTACCGGATCTGCGCATAGTGAAACACCGCCCATATCAAATGCAGCATTCAATGATCTTATGGGATCCATTCTTGGCGACATGAATCCCAATCATGTGCAGTCATCTAGTGAAAACGAAAGCCACGTAGTAGACAGCAATATTGGTGCTGGCACCGACATCAAACGTCGACAAGAAGTAAAAGACGATGATGATATGCTGCAATCGCTCTCAGGCGACAATCCCCTATCAGGAATAGTTGGAAGTGAGAGTGTGGATGCTTTGAAAGCGTCTTCTGGTGTTCATAAATCACCATCAAGAGAGAAAGGCGGTCCTATTGATGGAAACGTGCAAACCGTCAGCGAGACGCACAATGATAGCTGATGCGACGAATAGTCCATACAGGTTTTCGTCCCTCTCAGCCTTCTGGACTCCTCTCCGTTATTCGTAGGACATGGCATTCGAATGGTAGTAATTTGGTTGCCAGTGCCAACGCAAGAACTCGATAAATTTCATATTTTCTGTGCCTTTCGGCAGTGTATTTCTATTTTGTAAAGCACCTGCAATCTAATCAGGATACGCTTCTCCATACGTGTGCTCTTCTGAAAGTATCTAATTTGGATGCGCAAAAGAACTAATAAGGTGTTTGCAGTACAGAGAAGTCTCGCATGAAGTATTTTGTCAACCCTGTCTCGAGAGGAAAGTCAACATACAAGTCAGGAGGAGGTCTGGACGAGCATCAGAAAGATGAAAAGCGATTTCAAGTCTCAGCAGTGCGTACGTAAGTACCCTCTGACTGACGTGCAAATGTGAGGTGTGATCATCCTCAAATCAAAGCAATCACCCAAGCCCTAACACGTACCTCGTTGACAAATCCAGATGTTATGAGTGGTGAATCATGTAGTCGATAGAAACTACATTCTACTTTACAAAAAGGCAGCTTGTCCTCGACGTGCAAGCTCGACAACTTTCCAACCGCCTGTGATTTCGTTGTCCATCTCCTCTTCCAACCTGGTAATGACCAATGCGTATCTGCACATATCAGCTTGATCTTCTCGGCCAGCAAGTATCTCGTTCGTTTTCGCATCTTTGAAGTACATTAGCTCTTGCGTGGTGAAACTGACCACAAGGACAGGCACATTGTTTTCAAGCATGCGAGCTTGAAGGATTTCGACATTCTTCAAATCGAGCAGACGACCATTCAAAATCGCTCCACGCTGAACGTATGGATCGATAGTAGCCATCAAAACATTGAAGGTTGCCTCACCGCACCACTGTCTGAGCAGATGGCGTGCAGCGCCGTGATACGCATCAATTACCTCGGGGACCACGTACTCGCGTAATTCTCGCTGGAACGAATCCAGTGTGAAGGAAGGATCCATGAACTGAAATGAGCGAACGACGCGGGCCGTCTCGTTCTCCTCAAACCAGCCGCCGACTGTCTCCGTGATGCCTCGAAAACGCTCAATAACAGGATTTTCCGATTCATCGTACGCTGCTCTAATGTCTGATAGACGTCGCATCAAAGGGTTGGACTCCTTGAAGTTAGACCATGCTTGCTTATATTTAGGTTCGGAGCGCAGAACCAGCGCCTGGCCTGCATTGGGGTCTGCCACCCTCTGTGCTTGTACACGAGCTGCATATCCTTTTGGCTTGGAAGGCGGAGCATTTATATCCTTTGATGAAGAGGAGGAAGCCTGAGTTTCAGCACTGCTTTCACCCGAAGCGTTCGAGTCGGTTTCTGCATTAGTGTCCATACTATCTTCCATTTCCTTCATTTTATCTTTCAGTGTTGATGCCTCCATCATGATCTCTTCGACATTGTCACTCGGCATGGGCTTGCCAATCTTTCTCAAACGCGCTTCACGTTTTATTTTGCGTTGCGTACGAGCGTCTTCTTGCGCATCGGTAAAGATTCGCAGAGCAGAACCTCCGTCATCAAAAGCATCCGTCAGGGTCTGTGCGAAGTTGCGGTAAGCCTCCGTATTACGAATCGGTGCCGTTGTATCTTCCAGCTGTCGCGCCATACGAGAGGAAATCGCTCCGAGGCCCTTGACAAGCTCACTTTCTTCCATCTGCCGAAGTGTTGCACCAACGGCATCGCCTACTTGACCGCCACTCTTACGCAACTGCTCTGCCGCTTTCATGAGTCGAGGATTTTCTTTGATACTCGCAACAATGCGTGCCCGCTCATAGGCTTCACGCATTCGTTTCATTCCTTCACTGTCCTGCACTTTGCCAGCTTCGCCTTGCAGCTGTTTCATGTTCTCTTGCATTTCTTGCGATTTCTTCAATTCATCTCGCAACGTATCCACAAAGGCTTGAAATGGTGATTTTGTCGGTCCGTCGAGGCGTTGATATGTGGCGTGGAATCCTCGCACTCTTTGTGTGTATGAAGGTCGAGGAGTGGCGACTCGATGATGAAGTGAAGTCGAAATACATCGCACACCATCAGTGCGTACAGGACGTGCATGAGATAAGCCCTTGAACATTGGAGAGCTTATACCGCCATGACTTGAAGCAGCTGACACAAGCGCTTGGACGCTCTTTCCTGCGCTTCTCGAGGCCATATCCCAGTGTCTGTCTGTATGATGGTGCCAAGCGTCGTCGGGCACAATTTTTAATCTTCCCAGCACGCGCTTTCTTCCGTTCTCGGATCATTATGCACGTGCTACGATACTGCTTGCTCCACTGGAATTTTGTCAAAGAACAAGTAGATCACAACCTCTTGGGCCCGTCATGGATTCCCTATGTCTGGTGCGGAGCAGCATCAACATAGACTCTATGTTTGCCGTTTCCCGTGTTGTACGTCCTGGCGAGACGCTTTCCTCGAGCAGCATGACGCAAAGACCCGGAGGTAAAGGCGCCAATGTGAGCGCTGCTGTTGCTCTAGCCGAGCAGCAAGTGTACATGTGTGGATCAGTAGGTAAGGACGCAACATGGCCCATCGATGAGATGGCAAGTCGTGGTGTCCGAACAGAAAAAATCCGGATTTTGCAGGATGCGCCTACTGGAAGGGCATTCATTCAAGTGGCTGACGATGGAGAGAACAGCATGTAAGTCAGTGTGATACTCTATTTGCAACGCATTGATTTAAACATGCCAGTGTGCTTCTAAAAGGTGCTAACTTTCATCCAGACACAATTGCAGACAATCCAGCGGAGGTGTTTGCCTCTCTTCCGCGGCATCCCACGCATCTCATTCTTCAGAATGAAATCCCTCTTCAAGTGACAAAACAATTTCTTCACCATGCACATCTCTCCGAGCCTCACACGCTAACGATCTTCAACCCATCCCCAATGCTCTCCGAAGCCGAACTTCACGACTTCGCATGGAGCGAAGTAGATGTGTTGATTGTAAATGAAGGCGAGGGTTCCGACCTCGTCGAGGCCATGTCATCCCAGTCCAAGAACTCTCAAGATGTACTTGAACAATTAGCAATGCTCCAGGAACTTGAAGCGACTCGATGGATAGTCATGACAAGAGGCTCGCGAGGGGTATCTGCCATTGTAAGAAGCACTGGCAAGCGGATACGCATTGACATTCCAGCAGCCAAGCCAAAATGTGTGAGAGACACGACAGGTGCAGGTGATACCTTTGCCGGCAATTTGGTGGCTGGTCTTATGAGGCTAGGCAGCGAGCAGTTCGAGCTTCAAAATGTTACACAAGCACAGGCTGAAGACGTCCTGCAGTGGGCTGCTGCTGCCGCTGCAGTTGCGGTGGAAAGTGATGGAGCCATGGAAAGCATTCCACGTCTGCAAGACGTTGCCAGTCGGCAAAAAGAACTTGTTTGAACATGTATGCAGTCCGCGGATATAAAACAAGCTCAACATACTATTGCAAAAGCGGATCTAATAGTGAACGACGTTGAGACGGAAAATTGCAATCGTCAGTGAACGGGGAGAGCTATAGTTGCATGAGTATGAGACAGATGTGATATTGTAGAGTCCAGATAAACAATGGGGCGGCAGCTTCACTTAGTTGGCTTCTCGCCAACTTCGTCCTCGGTCGCTGCCTGTGCCGAGTAGTGCGCCTATAAGGTCTCTGGCCGTATTCACGATCTCTACGGCGCGTCCGACGATCCCTCCTTCATCCTCTTCTACGTAATCGTGTGCGAGTGGCACACGGACGCCGGCATCTTTGTCTGCATCGCTAGGTGCCACAAGGGCACCTGTTGCACTACTCCTCCGAGGCAGTGTTGGACTCTCTGGTCCTCTGTCTCCCTGCCATGCTGATGGATTGTTCGCATTAGCTGCCTTGCTGGGATCGCTGCCTCGTTTACTGCCTCTTTGAGATCGTGCCAAAGCAAATGTTGGAGTATTCAACGGTGTTGGACCTCCTGGTGCAGACCCGGTTGGGCTTGCAGTATTGCAGGGAAGATTCTCTAGATCCACACTCAACCGAGCAGAAGGATCGTCCTCCTCTTCCCCTTCGCCCCGCTTGTATTGCTTTGAACTGCTTTGCTTTATGCGCTTATCAGCCCATTTGCTCGAATCATGTCGGCAGCCATATAGCGAGGCCTCATCACTGCTATCGTTACCCTCGTCTTTGTCTCCAAGGAGAGGACTAGCAGGAAACCCGGGACTATTAAATTCAAGGGACCCTCGATGTTCAGTATCGCCTTCGCTTACGATTGCTGCTCCGGCCACCGTAGATACACCTTCGCTCATAGTACGCGAGCCTTCGCCAGTCGCTCCACGAAAAGAATCTCTCCTTGAAGAGAGGGGAGGACTTGACGGAGACGTGGCACCATCACTCACAAGTGAATCTGTGCTTGTACCTCCTGAATTCGTCCTCGTACGTCCGACGGACGTAGATGATGCATTTTTAGTCGCATCCTGCAAACGTTCATAGCTTGCTGAGGAGCCCATCCGTTGCTGGGTTCGTCCACGTTCACTATCTCCCAAAGCTGATGAAAATGTAGAGCTGTCAGGTGAAGACGGAGGAGAGAACGCTGCTGTATTAGATATGGTGGAGACAGCTTCTTCGCTACTTGGCGGCGCCCTCCGCTTCAAGATGCTTTTCGGTGCAGCATTCGGTGTAGGGTCGGATGGTCTGCTGGTTGAATAATCATTTTGATGCACTATTGTGCTGCGATCCTCTCGAGAAACATTGTCCACTCCCGAAGATTGTTCACCTTCGTAAAATTTATCAGTAGCATCTCGAGTATAAAGATAATCAAAGTCTCCGTTGGATTCATCGTCAGCATCCCATTGACTGTATCGCACGTGAGACATTAAGCCATGGTCCGAATGCCCATACTGAGAAACATGTGGCTGACTTGATAGCAGCGGTTGGTGGGCGTTTCGCACTTCATCCTGGTTAGAGGTAAATCCTGATGGATCAACCACCTGAGGCGACGGTGCAGGATATGTATCACTTGTCTTGAGAATCGTAGGGGCTAGTTTAGCAATTGTCTGTGTGTCATACCCAGGACTAGGCTCTCGACTCGAGGATGTGAACCAGCTGTTCGTGGTGCGAGGACTGGACTTCATGGTCAAAACATCTTCGTCACTTGAAGAGGCATCGTCCTCATCTTGGTGTCCATTGTCATATTCTTCCTCAGAGTCATCCTCTTCGTCTTCGGAGTCACCACCCACCTCTTGATGTGAATCAACAGCGATGCATTGGTCAACACGTTGGTTAAAACTGATGTGACGACGCTCTTCTGCGTGTGGAATTCCATCTGTCTTATCTCCGGTTGACATGTTGCGAAAGAGACGCTCGCTTGCAGGTGGACTTCCACCTCGTTTTCGAACAGGAGCAGTTATAGCTGTCTCGCTCTTCACGATATGAAGATGAGGTCTTGAAGGTCGAGATGATTCTACGTCGCTTGAATCCGCAGAATTCTCACCGCTGCTTACCTGTGCCGAATTGTCGATGGACGGACTTGCATTGCGTCCAGGAGTAGTCAACATTTCTGAGATAGTCCGATGCTTCAGAATCGACTTCGTTCGAGGGCCATGCGTGTCTTCAAGATCCAATGTCTCGCGAGCAGTTGCTTGCTTCGGAGGTGGCACAGGATCAGCATGCTCGTGCAGGGGGCCATATAGCCATGTTACATCCGAATCCTTGAGCCTACAGAGAAAAACATTAGCACTAGAAATTTCGGGAGAAGGCGAGCTCAAAAGGCAACTAGGACTCTACTACTCTATTTTTTCCCTGTACAACCCTACTTCGAAAGATGCTCACCAATTCAAGGTTTCGGGACTGATTGTTTTTAACTTTCCGCGTTGTTTTGCCCATGTTCTCCAGCTGGCATTCTCCAGACGGACACCATTGGCAATCTCGTTCTTTCTCTGCAAGTAAAAGTATGTAAGAAACGCTTGATCTATTTTTTGCCAAAATTACCTTAGTCATCGCTTTCCAACTACTCCAGACATCCTCATCAGTCCAGTTATGCGATAGATAATCAACACATATGGACGGCGTGCGAGTTGTAATTTCATGATCATCGGGTGCAGGAGCTGATGACTGCACGACAGGATACGGGGCAGGTGCGGACATCATCTTGAATATGTTTGTGGTGTGTGGAAGCAAACCTCACTGAGTTTGGGCGTCTTTTGTACAGCGGATGGCCAGTGAGCACTTCTCGGTGTAAGGTTGGGAGAGACTCGTTCCGAGTAAAAAAAAGTTATCTGGAAGGGCCAAAGTCCTACGACGTGAGACACATGCCTTCAGCAGTTGCGGATTGATTGATGGGATATGACCTTGAGGTATTACTGCCACAGGTTAAAGAAAATGTGGCGCTGTTATACTCAGATACTTAATGTGCTGCAGGATCGTCCGAAGGGTAACAGCACACAACAAGGACAGGCAGCCCTTCTGAATCAGAAGCGTGTGATGATGAGAGTTTGTCGGAACGTTTACGGCTTGCGGAATCGCTTGTGCCCGTCAATACAAACTTATAAGACACCTGCAAACACTGCAGAATAACACGCGGAACTCGCACAAGAGATAAGAAGCTCTTTCTAATGTGTGAGCCACGCTATTACAGTGCTGCGGATGTCCCGTATGTCAATAGCTATTGAGGCGGGGTATCGAGGTCTCTTGCAATCGGGATGCAAGGTGTATGCTCCCCGGATGGAGGCGAAGCAATGTGAAGCTTGGCGAGAAAAGTGTTGGTGTCAAGACGACAGCAACGCCTCAGCCAACCAGGTAACAAGGGCTGATGGGACTGCTGTATTGCTCGCTTCACCAAACGCACGACGATCGTGATGGAAACAGATGAAGGACGTCTAGTCCACTGTTGCTCTTCACCTGATCTCCACGAAATTGTGCCGACCAAGCCTGCCCGGCATTCGCCACTACGGGTCCTTGCACAATACGGCCTAGCCCGCTGATTGCAAAGTCTCATGCACTGTACCTGCACGTTTTGATGCGCACTATTGATCGATTACAAAAATCTCGCCTGTACGCGCGTGCAATTTAAAGATTCATCGAATAGACGCTTAACTGGGCACGTTTAAAAATGAGTCTCTAAGACGCATGTAGCGTAGATAAACCGACAACTCACCGATGCACACACAGTATTCGTAAAATCTCTAAGATTATTACGCCTTTCAAAATTATTGGTATTCGCAATGATGACTGAGAAACTCAATATCAAGTAAAACCCCTGCATAGCTCTGCATAGCGACAACATCGCAACAGTTAGTGAGGTGATTGGAAACGCATGTTCTTCCATTGTAGGAGGCCAATCGAGCGTCATGTATGAATACTTCGATCTTTGGTCGATTTACAATTGCACTCGATTGTCCTTTGTCCGTATTCACCCTTGCCCTTATATCATCTACCTATCTGGTATCCAAACAGGAGTGTCGTCAAATAGGTATAGCCTTACGTATCCTTTGTTTTGAGAAACAAAATATAATCTGTATTTTTGTAACCAGTGTTGGCTCTGTTATCTAAAACATGCGCAAGATGCTGAAGTGTTTGTTTGTGAAAATTCCATTAATACTGGACGTATCATTGAAATCCATGCATGTTGCCATTATGTAGACTATTTCATGAGAGTGGTCTTTTCGTAGTCTTATGAAAGAAAAAGAGATATTCCATCCGCCATTATTTAATCCAGATGCGCTTTACGACTGAAAGGTTCGAGGGTGTCATTTAGACCAAGAGTTAATATTTGGGGGGGTTCACGTATTTGCCACATCTCACCATGCTGATCTGTTTGCTAAGCGATAAATCATATCATATTTAAAGGTCTGTCAATTCTTTTCACGACATGCCAGGCACGTGTGGACTACTAAGGAAACCATCGACCATGTTAGATAGAATACGAAGTATAGGGAAAGCCCAAATTAAGATTGCAAGCCTTAGACATCCTAGTTCACATGTTTTCTACCATCTCTCGCTCACGGCGATGGTGATCATATTCTCATTGTCACACGTGATATTTCACATTTTACCAGAGAAGCGCGTCCAGCAGTCAGATTTTCGAAGCCTTTGACTGTTGACACTTCAATACAAGAGATACATTTCATTCGGCCAGGGGCGGATATGTCGTCGCTCGAGGTGAGATTTACATACGCAGGAAAATACCTGCTGACATATGCACCAGCCCTTTGAGAAGCTCTTGCGTGAGACGATTACTGGCGACAAGCTATCCTCGTCTCGTGTGGACCGCGTTAGGGAAGGTGCGGCACTTCAGTTTCATGTTAGTGCCAAACAATGAGATTGAACATCGTCTGACATGATAATTGCTCGACCAGCAAGCTCCACAACTGCTTGCAGCTATCTTACGGGAGCACCGAGCAGCGAACAGGAAGAATAAGCTATCGTCTTTATACCTCTTCGACGCGATCAGCCGGTACGCTCAAGACGTGATCCGAAAACACGCATCTGGATTCGATTATCGCAATGCAGAAGCACCAAGAGGGAGCAAAGCAAAGAAAGGGTCTAAAGAGGCGCTCATTGAAGGGGCAACACTCTTTCTAGAGGAAGGCGTAATGGCGATTAAGGAGATTATAGTCTCCACACTTCAAAGCGTTCGCGATGATCAAAAAGTGAGTGATTAGATTAAAGTAACTATACGTCGCTGAGAATGCACCTTAGGACAAAGTTTTGAAAGTTGTGGACATCTGGATCAAAGCGAGTACGTATGACTCTTCGACACTGCAGAGCATCAAGACGGAAGCGCAACAAGAAGGACGCTTGGTTGCAGAAGATGACAATAAGAGAAGTAAAGGTCAATATCCACTGTGTATTGCTATAAACTTTTTTATGTGGATGAAACTGAAATCAATCTACTTCCTTTTGAATCTTTCCCCTACCCCGTCGCACCATTTTGCTCTCCCATATAGGCTCTTCATCTCATCACAGAGGGAAACAATTTCCTGCAAATAGTCCGTACGGTACTATGGCGGAACGCGGCAGCGGAAGGGAGGATAGGCCGAGCGAAAGTAAAGCGAACGAGGCGGCTCCAATTGTCCCTTCCAACATTCTTGCCATGCTCGGCGGAGGAGCAAACAACAATAACAGCAGTGCTAATGGCGGAGCCAAGCAGTTAGAGGCCGAGTAAGTATGCATGTACATCAACAGCACCATTTGACTTTTTTCAGCCCAACATCGGGTGTGCCTGGGCTCAATGCAGAGCAAATAGCGATGCTTCAGCAGGTCACAGCTACGCAACAGCCTCTGAAGAATAAAAGCATAGATGTTGAGAGTACAAATGAGCCGTCGGCTCTTCGACCCTCAGATGCTTCAAGTTATGTGCCCCCCTCTACGTCAGCAAATGCCGGAAGTACGGCGGTGACATCTGCGAATAATAATGAAGAGAACCCTACCAACGCAAATCATAAATTCCACCCCGACGAAAAGGCTGGGGATCTGTCACAGTTTGACATGTCCACTTTCGACCCGTCACTACCTGCATCCTGGCTTCGGTTCGCCCAACAGTGGTACAACACTTATCAGGTGAGTAATCATATCTATCCGACAGCACAGAGGAATGCTCATCTGTACATACCTAGTACATCCCTACCAATCAAGAGCTATTCTGGGGACTGAGTGAGTGCTTAGAAAAGCGGAGCGACGTTTTTCCAGTTCTCATTAGCTTCATTTGCAGTGTCGGGAATGCAAGCACAAATGTATATGCAATCTCAAATGATGCAAGATGGTGAGATGGGATCTACCATGGGACAGCAGATGCCTGCAACTAGCTATTATGGGAATATATCTGGCGGTGATAATTCCAATCGTGATATAACTCAACAATTTCAGAATTGGAGATGAAATCCTACATACCCAAAGATATTCTCTTCGTTCATCAGGCTAGCAACATATGTAAATGTAGGGGAACCGTATTCCCAAAAGTATGCTTTTGAATCAAGTTCATCGCATGTTTGCAATCCGCCTACTTCATAAATGGCCTTGAAGCACTGACATATACCGATGCCGTCGCTCTCGGAGCCACGTAAAAGAGATCTGATAGAAATAAGAATCTCATTACTTTTTATGCCACAATTGGTATAGCAGACAAGGAGGCCTGCTGCTTCTGTTGGCGTTTGCTTTGTCAAAGCAGCTGGATCAGCTTGAAAGGAATATTCTTGCAAATCATGTTGCGCGTCAGGTTTAAGCTAGTGAAGGACTTGCGTGGCATTGCCGCCGTGTGGAAAAAAGGTTGGAATGTGACGCGCCAGCACGCAGCACGAAACCCAAGGCTTGCCGCTGCAGAATGCAGAGCATGATTACAACAATGTCAGAATTGTTGTAGTTTGAGCAAAAGAGGGTGTAGCCTGCATACATCATCGAAGCCTCCCTATTTCCTTGGGCTTATGCCAAGGACGCAACGCCCTGCGTCGCGCGCAATCGCGAAAACCTGTTTCCCTTAACCATAGCATCTCTCTTTGTGATTGAAAGCTCCTAGCATTTCAGCACATATCTCCCTTCTCCTTTCCTTTTCTCGATTCTTGCTCCTTTCATATTCCTACGGGGCAAGTCTTCGCCCTCGACACATTCTTTTTTTACTCAGAACCTTTCCCATTTCAATCAACACCTAGGAAGGTTATTTAATCAATTGTTTCCCTGACATCCCCCAGCAATTTTTTTGATCTGGTAGTTCAACTTACAGCAATCGCTATGGAACACTCAAACATCGACATTCACAGGCGCCTGGAGCGTCACCATCGTGTCGACGGTGTACTTCAGTCGAGAGCTCGGCCCGTGTCTTTTTACCGAGCAGAAACTGCAAAACGCGGCGAAGAGGACACTTTGACAGCCAAGCTCATTCGGTCTTTCATTGAGGGAAAAGATGACGAGAACAGCAATGAATACTCCAAAAGATTGCTCTTTGGGTCGGGTGATGATGGTGACGACGACGATAATGATGGCTCTCGCGGTTCTGGATCCACAGGATCATCTAGAGCGAGCGCTGCCGATTCTGATGATGAAAATGAGAGTGACACCAGTAGGAAAGCAAGCCATTCTACATCATCGTCTAAGTCTACGTCTAGCTCGTCGAGCTCATCTTCTACAAGAGGCCTTGGATTGCTCGATAACAGTAGCACCAGTTCGTCTTCATCGTCAACGTCGTCTTCGTCGTCCTCTTCAACGTCGACACGGCCTACAACAACTTCTTCATCTTCATCCTCATCATCCTCATCGTCAAAGGAGGTCAAGACGCATACTTCAGCACCCACTACTTCTTCCAGTGCTCCGCCATCCACCTCTTTTGCCTTTGTCACGTCAACACCAGTACCGACAGTGAACTCTGCTGCAACTGAGTCAGCGACACCATCTTCGAAAGGAGATGATGGGCCGGGTGCCGGCCCCATCATTGGTATTGTTGCAGGATCGCTCGCAGGTGTAGCGATCCTTGCGGTGATAATTGGTTTCCTCATCAAGAAGTTTGGTCGTAAAGAGGATCCGTACGAGTCCGATCCATTTGACCGTGACGAGTTCCGACGCCAGAGTGTTATGCTGCCTGATCAATTTGAAACGGACGAGGGGTACCAACCGTCGATGTCTGAAATCCACAGGGTCTCTGGTCCGTTCTCAGATCCCGAAGAATATAGCAACGTAGGCGCTGGTGCAGCTGGTGCAGCTGGTGCAGCTGGTGCAGCTGGTGCAGGTGTTTTTACAGCGCGCAATGAATCTGGTGGTCCCCGGCCGCCGACTATGTTCCAAAAACACCTTAATGCGCAAGCCCAATATTCCTCAGAAGCGCCTTCAACACCTTCAGTAGGAGCATTGTATCACAATGAGCATGATGTCACGCCACAACTCCCTCCCATGGCATTTGGCGGGTCTGACCCTTACAGTATGGCGGGCGTTGGCCGTCATAATACGGATGTTAACCTCAGCAATCCTTACGGTTACTTGGATCGCTCGTTCAGCAACAACTCACCGCAATTTGCATCAGCCACCTCTAATTACACGAACCTTGATCGTTCTGGAAGTGAAGGTTCTTCTCACGGAGGAGTTGCACAGCCCAGATTTGTTGACACCTTCTCAGCCCAGGACCACGACACTGCTGGACGTCCTGGTACAGCAGAGGGCCGTAGCGGCACACCAGATCTTCCTAATGTTCAGCAGACATATGCTCTTGGAGCTGATGAAGATCAAGATGGAATTGCCTCGCCTACACGTATGGTGACTAGCCCTCAACACATGAGTGAAGACTATGGTGGCGCTTCTCGCTTCCGTGACAATGCAAGTCCGGAAGCAAGGAGTCCGCCACAGCAGCCGTTGCAAGTACGCAACCTCCTTCCCAATCCTCATGAAGCTCAGAATGTGCAGGGAGGTCGACCAATCAGCTCTGTGAGCAGCCGTGTCGACGATGAAGCCGCATACGGAGGTGTGTGGTAATTTTTCTGACGAAGAGCGGGTACTCTCGTCAAGCACAGGAGAGCAGCCTATCTTTCCTTAGCTGGTGCATGATATAGGGTAAAATATGCCCCAAGTTGTCTCTCGTGCCATACTGTCTAAATATTGCCTACTTTTTCAGTCTGACCACATCAGATTGTCTATTGCGAACATTCGTCTCGTTTTATGTTCTATTTTTCGTCATTCATTCTTCTTTTTGGTTTGACGATTGCGGTCCTTTCGTAGCCCTTCGTGCAATCATACATGTACCAGGAAATGTTCCTCGCCGTGCAAAGGAATACGATGCTAATATTGACACTGCGGAAGTGTGGAGAAGTTGACCGTGCGCGAGTAATATGATTGGAACGCGTGGCTCGTGTGGAAATTTGATTCATTAAGGCTTTGTTCTTCTGGTCACATCAACAAGCCAATGTGTCGCGCTGGCTTTCGGAGGAAGTACGGTCTTGCGTAATCAGGTCTGGTACGGATGGAAGCATGAGGAAAGTCGGCGCTCATGCAAAACGGTCGTCTACCATAGTTTACAAAAACCGTATTATCTTCTGCGTGTTTGCCTTGACTCTTTTCTTGCATCAAGTATCAGGCAAAAGGAATCATATCATATCGACGACCGACTTCATTATCCTGGACGCAGATCAAGCTCAAACTTATCCTTTTTTTGGATTTTCATCGTGCTGGCAAAGCTTCCCAGGCCAGCTGTTTGTTATTGTTGCAACAACGTCTGCCATCTGTTTTGCCTGGCTCATTTTTCGGCGTCAAGGAGAAAGGGCTACGCTTTTTGAAGAGTCCCTCTCATCGGTTTCTGATTTTTGTGCTCGCATTGTATTCTACTTTCAACAAGAGATCTCTGCCTACTTATCAGCATTTATCGATACAATGGTAACCCTTGTCAATGCTCCGCTTGGGGTAGGGTTGCATATCGCCTCACGAATTGGAGATAGGTCATTTCTGGAGTCAAATCAGGGTCACATGAGCAGAAAGCGCTGTAACGGATCTTCAAATCCTTCGTATCGTCCTAGTCGTAGTGCTAGTCGTGTGAACACCGGCATAGACCGGCAAGAGCTATCACCAGCGAACCATTTCTCCGGATTATATAACACTGGAAATAGCTGCTTTCTGAACAGTACTCTGCAGAGTTTGGCCGCAGTGGATGAAGTGCAAACCTTTTTGGAACATATTGTTCTTCAAGCAGAAGCGTGGGATGTACCAACACCAGTGACCGATGCTTTGTACGATCTCGTTCTCCAGCTCAATTCCCCTTCCACTCGTCGCTCAGCTTTAGCTCCACGGCAATTAACACAAGCTCTCTCAAATCTTCCTCAAAACAATGTCGGTTCTTTTTTTTATGCCCATCAACAGCAAGATGCACATGAGCTTCTTGTTTTGATTACTGGTGCTTTGGACGACGAGATAAAAGCGATCACCAACGAAGAGAAAATGGTAATGCACTCGCGCTCAGTCGGCCTTCAAGCGGAAGCCGGACCTTTTGTCTCGAATTATCCAAAGAATATAGCGTTGGCTTTGCGCAATCCTTTTCGAGCGCTAATTGCCCAGCGTACGGCTTGCCTAGATTGTGGCTATGTAGAAGCTGTTCGTCATTTTCCAACAGATGAGCTTAGTCTGACGGTGCCATCTCGACCTGGCTCTGCGGTAACAATAGAGGCTTGCTTAGCCAATTGGAGCAAGATCGAAATTATTGACTGGGTTTGCTTCCGTTGTAGCGTCGTACGGACTATGCAGAGTCTTCAAGAGGACTGTAAAGCTCTATCAAAGGAAGTGGCTAACGATTTGACAGATGGGCGAATAGAGCGCCAATCCGCCTCCGCAAAGAAGAAAAGCGGCGCCAAGCGACGAAAGCTGCGACTCATGAAAGAGAAAGAAGATACTTTAGCCGCAATTCTGGATGGACAGTACTCTGAGGATGAAGTAGAGGCCTCACGTCTCCTCGAGACGCATGGTATATTACTGGATCGCACATTCAGCCGTACGGCAACAAAGCAAGTCATGCTTGCTCGACCGCCAAAGGTGCTAGTCTTGCACCTTAATCGCAGTAGCTATAGTGCAAGCAACTTTGGTGCAAGTAAGAATAATGCCGTCGTTCTTTTCGATGAGGAATTGGACCTTTCCCCAATTGTAACAGGAGGAGATTTATGTACAAGTGGTGACGTTCCGATTAGTCGTGGTGCTACTCCGGCTACTGATGAAAAAGAAACTTCGCATCACTCAGTACAGCCGCGATCTAATGGCATTTCTCTCAAAAGCACCTCACCCACCCGATACCGCATATGTGCTATTGTTGTTCACTATGGAGGCCATTCTTCTGGACACTATGTCGCATTCCGACGGCGCACTTTTGTTGAGAAACAAGGGTTAGATGTTGACGAAGTCTCACATGATAACAAGCTCAGAGGATACGATCAGTGGTATCGCATCTCGGACGAGAGTGTGACGAGATGTTCTCTCCGAGACGTGCTAGTGCAAAACCCTTTTCTTCTCTTTTACGAGCGGTGTGATGGGAGCGTAGGAGGTGAAATACACGAAAAAGGTTCTTTAGCCTCCATTTCCCATTCTACCTCGCATTCTAATTTCTCTTCTTCGTCTGTCCCGAGTGGATTCGAGCACCTGAATCGCTCGCATATCGATCGTCTGCGGGCACAGCACCAACCACGAGTCATACAACGATGGGAATCAAATCCAACGGCAGATGTATCTGTTTAAGGTATTAAGACGGAAACCTAATCCTTGTATAATAAGTCTCTACATAGCTTATGTGTATTATATATTCATTGTGCTACCTCGAGTAAGTATACTTTCTGATTTCGATGATCGTACTGTGCGCTATCCAAATAATCAAATTTTGACGAATGTGCCTCGACGAGCTGCCATGGCTGCCATGAAGGAAGCGTACGACCAGCTAAGTTCACGAGCTCCTATGCTAACTACTAAGACCATCGAAATGAACCACTCCATTAACTCACCTCTCATGCTACCTCTAGCCCGTTCGATTTGCTCGGCCATGACATCATTTTCTCCAACGTACTCTCCACAAACTCTAAGATACCCGTCAGACATGGCCCACAGGCCTGCTAAAAGGATTTCATACGTGTCTTGTGTGCTGAGGTCGCCTCGCAAATAAGCACCAGGTGAAATTTCTGGCTTGATACTCAGTGAAAGGGCATAAGTTGCTGCCTCAGACACCTTGTTCCAGAGCGATTGCGTGTGAGGGGATACAGTAATAGCTTCTTGGGGTGCTGATGCAAAGTGCTGGGCGGTGATGGCAAGAATCTCGCCCACGGCATGCGTACAAATAAACCATGGATGTCCTATAGATTGCTGTACGCCATCGTAGACGTCTTCCGGGTATCTTCCACATAGAACACCTGTGCTGGGTGAACGCTTCGCATTGATTGGATACACCAAATTGAAAACATCTACGAGGCGATCCAACGTGGCGAGACAACGGTCTCCCCAAGGAAGCCACTGATCTGACTGAGAATCTGTTGTCAAGTTCCCATCCCAACCATGGGTGAAGGCCAACAAGACTGCCGTGTCAACCTGACATGGCTTTTGCGGGCCGCAAACTCGAGAAAGAGTGCCGTTGACATGCGCTTTGTGCAGCAGATGCTGGGGAATTTTGCCTAGATTTCGACTATCACTCCAGTCAACTTTTGTCGGGCCATCCTTTATAGGAGGACCTTTTTCTCGATTCAATTCTCCATTGGGGTTCCAAAATTGCTCTAGATGCTTGCCAATTGCAATAGCTGCAGCTCTGTATCGTCCAGCTGACCATGTGTCTTTCACTTCTTGACGCATTGCCAAATTAGCACCAGACAGCAACGCTCGTCTCTGCACCATAAGCGTATGAAAATGCCCCCCTGTTGCTTGGTTTGCTTTTGACTCTTCCCACAGCTCAAATGTTTCAGATTCCCACATTCTTGCTGTATAGTCCAAATCATTTTTGATGATTGAAGGTACGTGGATAGCTGATGGTCGATAAAGAACATTCAGAGCGTAATCCAGAGAGGCCTTATCTCCTTTTTCAATCAGGTAGTTTGCATATCCTAGAAGTGCAATGGCTCTAAGTGCGGGTCCATCATTTTGCGGCCTTCCCCAGTCATCCTCGTATGGGGAACCATCCACATTGAATTTTGGTTCGCCCAATCCTCCCGTCTCAAAGGTTCCAGAAGGGTTAGCTGTGTATTGTAGTTTTGCATTCATATCAACAAAGTCGCGTATGACCTTCTCTAACTCTGATGCTCTTTCCTGAAGGATACCAACATCTTTTCCTTGCTCGGAGAGAATCAGACGCCTAATTACCTCGCGCAAGCAAAGAGCACCGTCTCGAGGCCACTGAAAGAAGTAATTTTCGTTTTCGTTTTCATCACGCCGATCATCTGGTCTTGAAGGTGAAGCCACCATGGTGCCTGACGCACACCCAGGAGCATTAAATCCATTTGGTCCAAAGGCTGCTAGTAGGTAGGTAAGACATTGAAGCTCCCTGAGGTCCAACTCCTTATGTAGTTTGAGTCGGACGGCAAGCGGGTCAGGGATGTGCCTTTTTTGTGTAAAACCTTGTACTGATCTAGACGGTCCAAAGACAACTGAATATCCTGCTTGTTTGAGAGAAATCGCAGTTAGCCCTACGACAGCCAGTGCTGACAATGCAAAGCGAGCATTCGTGGAATCCATCACTTCTCAATGGTGGCAGCAGTGGAAGAATCTAATCCATAACACTCCTCCACATCCGGTCCGTGCGGAAAGGATACAATGTTAGGCACATGTTTCTTAGTCCTTCACATCTATTGCCAACATGTCTCTAGCAGGCTCAAAAACCGCTCCCATATCAATAGAAGACTCTGAAGATGAGTCAATTCAGGAGAATTCCAAATCACTGCAACCTAACAATACTCCAAATCTATATCCTAGCTCAAGCTCAGGGCTACATACGATAGGGGATCGTATCCAAATGGAAAGGGAAAGGCTAGAGAGGCAACGGAAGAGAATGTTGGAGCAAGACCCTGAGGAGGAGGCATACAGCGAAGTCAAGAAGTCTAAAGGCTCCCCTGGGCCGAAATTGGCTGCTACCTCCTCATCAGCGCAAGGTCCTGCTCCAAATAGAAAAGACGAGCATTTAGAGGTTTTCTGGGAAGGTGCAATTCTGGTACGCAATTTATTTGTGCTGTGACATCATTATATAACCTGCTACTCCTAGAAATCTTACAATGTTTACTCTACTGCAGAATTGGGTACTCGTTTTGAGCGATTTCTTCTCCCTACCACACCTTTTCGAGCTAATGGTTTGAAACATGCAATCATGGCAACCTACTGTGAGGACATTGAATGGATCTCGGCAATGTTTCCGAAAGGGAAAGAAGCACCGGAAATCACCATGATTACACTGGCACAAGAAGGTATCAAAGCTGTGCGTATTGAGATCTTCGAAATATTCATACGTTGATCCCCCCACCAGGGCGCTTACTCTCCCCTTCATCCTCAACTGGTCAATTGGGTTCGACTTGTTGTTCCACGCAAAGGTCTGGGTGAATATACAACAATGCACATGAGTAAGTAGAACCAAGAACGATTCTTATTTATTCTTCTGATTCCTTTTGTTCCATAGAATTCATGCTGCTTTTCTATGAAGAACGCTTGCGCCTTCTTATATTCTCTGGCAACTTCGTAGAGTATGATTGGACTCGGATTGAAAATGTAAGTTCTTGCAAAGGTGCAACATAACCTGCTGAGCTTGTATCTCTGTAGACAGTGTTTGTTCATGACTTCCCTCGTCTACCAGAAGGTCAAGAGGATAAAAGCTCTCCGTATGGTGTGCAGATGCGTCGTGTGCTTGGTTCCTTATCAGTGCCGCCTGGGCACCAAGCAATGCGCTTCATGCCAAAGTATGAGATGAAATCAGCATGTGAAGCCCGAATAGTTGCGTCTGTCCCTACGCCGTCACCTGTCAATGGTTGGTCTTCTATAGAACAGAATGGGATAGGCCGCTTGGCGTCTATTGCCAGAGAAATTTTTGGAGAGCGTAGAAAGGTCACAATAGAAGCACAAGTTAGTAGAGCAGTGCATATTTTCTTCTAACTTGTACTGATAGCAGCCTATAAGGGATCTTCCATGGGTTCGTACTCCACACGTTGGATGCAGCAATTCCATCTTGTGTGTCAAGGTGGGGATTATACTGCAACGTTACCTCTACCTTCGGGAAATAAAGCACAGAAAGCATGGGCACAGGGATCAGGAGAAAGTGATAAGAGAAAGTGGCCCCCTGTGAAGCTGCTTTATCCAAGCGAAGACTGTGAGTAAAGAACTGCTCAAGAAATGAGATATGCTAAAGCTTCCACGCAGGGGTCAAATCAAAATCTGTGGAAGGTGTCCTAGGAGCGGGAACATTTTTTGGCAAAAGCCGCCAGGCTATAGACAGGGGCTTTTTAGAACTAATGTATCAGCCTTTATCGCTTCGTGGGAACATAATGATGCATCATAAGTCAGTCTTGACTCTTGAGACTCGAAAAGATCAACTTGATGTTCACCAGCAAGGAACAAGTCCTGATGCTATCATCGGATGGGTTTATATGGGCTCCCACAATTTAACACAAGCTGCTTGGGGTAATATTTCATTGTCAAAGAGTGACGGAGTACAAATGACTTGCAGCAATTGGGAATTGGGCATCGTGCTACCAGTTCGCTCGCAAGATCTTCAAAACACACAGAGACACTCATCATCACTGGCATCAAATATTATAACATGGAAGCGGCCAGTTGATCGGTATCGACCAAAAGATCTACCGTGGGTATGTATAGTATGTACCAATAACATGTCTGAATGTTTGGCTAATGATCTTTACTAGGACCAGAAGCTAATGCCCTCCATCTAGATGGTATCTTCACACCAATGTATTTTAGTATCATTCAGCATCATCGTGATGCACGCATAAATGTATTGCACGTGACAGAGGTATTGATACTTCTAGAATCCCGAGTGGCTTCATTCGCTGCGAGGGGAGTAAGTCCAGTAACAACTGCCATTCTTTCCACCCACCCACCATTCTGTATTTGCTTTGCTCAAACTAGTCAGCTCGTACTGGTGAACTAGCGATGTCAACCTGGAATAAGCATTATCACTGGTATGTTGCTGGCCTGCGGACACACATAGACTGACAACTGATGACGGCTACAGGAAGACAAAGAATGCCACTCCCTGGTCTAAGGAGTACTTCCAAAGGAAGCTAGTCGGATCATCTCACTCTC
Source organism: Meruliopsis variegata (assembly GCA_037044235.1). NCBI lineage: Eukaryota > Fungi > Basidiomycota > Agaricomycetes > Polyporales > Irpicaceae > Meruliopsis > Meruliopsis variegata. The sequence continues at coordinate 1,886,994 of JAWLTJ010000001.1, forward strand.
TCGAAAGCCCAAATCCTGGACAGGTGTCAGTAGACTCCATCTCACTGTTTGATGGGGATGTGGAGCTTGGGAATCGTAAAGGCCGCTTAATCACGATTTACGACTGCCAGTTGACCGCAGACTGGTCCGGAAAGCTTGAAAATGGGACAGAAGCAAAAGGGTCAATATCTTTCCCCGAAGTCTCTCATGAAGTCCAAGACGAAGGTTCCGAATATGTGGTAAGTGATCTGGAAGCCTAGCTTGCCCGTGTACTTCTACTTTATTTCCAGTATGAAGTTACAATGTCCACCGCGCCGTCTGGCGATACAACAGCTTTGCTTGAAGCCGTTCGTCATGGTCTTGTTCCTTTACTGCTTCCGGCTTTTCACAGTTTTCGCGATGAGCTCATTGCCGAGCATGCCAAGGACGTGGGCCATGACTCAGTGTCACCCGCGAGTGGAAGTGCACAGGGAAGCGGTGTTAGCACTCCACTTCAGGGAACGACATCAGCACAAAATGGTAAGAGCGAAACGTCGTCCAAAGACGCTGCTTCGTCCGGTTTGAGTACCACGAAGGTAACAGTGGACGCTGATCTTGGAATTCAAAAGGAGGACTTATGGGACCTTTTGACAAATCCCGGGCGAATCCCTATGTGGACACGAGCCCCAGCTCAGGTACGTGGAGCATCGACCTGACCTGATGAATATTGCTCACATGTGAATGCTTCTAGCTCTCTCTCAACCCTGGATCTCATTTTGCTCTCTTCAATGGAAATGTTACTGGGTCTGTGTTGCAGGTGGATGCTCCCACACGACTTGTGCAAAAGTGGCGTGCTCCTCAATGGCCTGCTAATCATTTTGGTACCCTGACAACTACCCTGACACAACAAGAGAGCTCCACCAAGCTCCAACTAGAGCTAGAAGGCGTTCCTCTGGAGGAGGAGGAACGGAGCCAGGATGCCCTGGATCGGTTCTACTTTGCTGGTCTTAAGGGTCTTGGTCTCGGAACAGGAACACTTGTCTAGACTTTGAAATATTTGTATAGAGAGAGTCTTTACGTGAATATTATTGTCGCGTACCATCATCGTCGGTCTGTTTTGTTGGAGAAAACGCGTATCCCTAGTGCATCTGCAGCGTTGCCTTGCAACGCTCACTGATCTTCCCGTATCACATCAACTCATCAGAGGAGGATGGATGACAGTGTCCAATACATCCGGAGCATACTAGCAGACCTGGAATCAGCTGCATCGGCCGAGAAAAGGGTAGCTGCTTTGCAATCTATTCAAGAAACGGCTTTGGGCAACGGTGGAGTTGCATGGGACCTAAGTCACATGTATGACGATATCGGTGCGACTCTCGGGCCGTACACGCGGAGCTCAAACCAATTCGTATCTTCCAAAGCTCTCTCTGTGATTTCAGCCCTCTTACAGCGACTGTATTCCGATATTTCTGGAGAATTGCAGGCTGGAACGATACATATTCAGCACTTGCAGCACAACGTAAAGCATCTCACAGATAATCTTCTTTCGAGCATCATAGAAAAACTGGGAGATCATCGTGAAAGAATACGCGATGTGGCAAAGGCTTGCTTGGTCACTCTCACCAAGGCAGCGTTCGTAGTATCGGAACATCAGCTGCATGGACATCACCCTGAAACCGTATTTGCGTTTTTTGAAAGACTACTTCAGGAGGAAGGTCTACATGCCAAAGCTCCCAAGGTTAGAGAGAATACGCTCCTAAGTTTACCCGCTTTACGTGATGCTGTGGACAACTTTCCGCTTCGTCCTCTAATGACCTCCCTCGTCAACAATCTTTCGGATGCTGATCCACACGTTCGGGAGGCATCTCGGGTTGTAATTACTTCGCTTTTCGCTGAATCTTCACCTCTCGCCAAATCCGAGTTGAAAAAAGAAATGGAGAAGCAAGGTGTCAGAAAGCAAACTGTGGATACGATTGTTGAGCAAGTGTTTGCGAGCAAGGTCTACAATAATAAAGAAGTCCTCTCGAGCCAAGAGAATATATCGGCTCCGTCGGCTCCAAGAAGCAAATCTAGCACTCCTTCAACATCTCTTATGCCTAACGAGCAGCGACATAAAGCAGGAAACATCGATAATAATGACATCAAACCGGTTTATGTTGCTTCACGGAGCGATCTTGAAAAGATCTTTGCAAATATGCTTCCGCACTTTACCGGTAAGGAGACCGAGCACAATTGGACTTCACGCGAGCAAGATATTCTTTGTCTTCGCGGAATGCTCAAAACTTCGACCTACGAGTCTTTTCCGGAAGCATTTCTGACGAATATTCGTATGATCCAGGAAGGCATCCTCAAAGCCGTTGCAAGTCTACGCACAACACTCAGCATTCACGCTCTATCATTGATTACTGAGCTTGCTCTGCTGCTCGGAGACGAAATGGACAATATCAGCGAAGCCTTCCTTTCCACTCTTATTCGTATGGCAGGCTTTACCAAAAAAATGGTAGCTACCTCCTCTCAACATGCTGTCTCTACCATTTTAATTCATACTACATTCCGACACAAATATCTCGACATGATCTTGAGCGCCGTGCAAGATAAGAACGTCTCGATACGGAATGCCATGTGCCAACATCTTGTCACAATTCTTTCTGTGCATGGTAGGCATCGCCAACATGTGCTTGAAGCTCACAATGGTCTTGAACACTTATCAGTGTTCTGTAAAAAGACACTGTCAGATCAGAATAAAGATGTTAGGGAACTGGCTCGCCAAGCCTTTTATTATGTAGAGACTATATGGCCCGTGACAGGAAGAAGTATAGTACAAACCTTAGATCCAAATACTCGCAAGCAGGTCGAAAGCAATAGAGACGCTTTCAAAACAGCACACAACGATTCACCTACTCCATCGAAACCTAAGGTTGATACTAACGTCACAACGCCAAGAAGGCCAGGCGGTCCTTCGCATGCAATCTTAGCAGCGAAAAGAGCAGCAGCAGCATCTCTTGCTCAAGAAAGAAAGGTAAATCAGGATGAGACTGTAATGCGAGAATCACAAGATTCCTTCAAAGACGCTTCGCCTGTCAAAGCATCTTCATCTTTGCAACAGTCGCCTCTGCCAGCCAAATCACCTCTGCGTCAACGGAGTCTATCTCCATCCCATCCAACACCTTCTTCGCCCCCGCTCCCAACATTGATCCCTCTGCCCGCCAGTCCCACAGCTCATAGAATGCCTTCCACTCAGGCAAGTCCTGAAGCTCGATCGCGAGCTACAAGTATCTCCTCTTCCTCTTCGAACCGTTCGATCTCAGTGCGCCAGAGCTCATCCTCACAACCGATGGGAACGTACGGCGGTATATCTCAAAGATTTGATTCCGTGCAAGCCTCCTCTACAGCAACTCGAGAGCATTGTTTTCCAGAAGTGGTTGATGAAGTAGTACCTCTGATGGATGATTCGATCATCAGTCAGCCTGACGAACGTAGCGCTAATCAGGGATCAGATTATGATCGTAAACAGAGTCATAAAGCAAATTTTTCCGGTGAAGGAAACGAATCTCAAACTAAGCCTCCAAAGGGTACTACAAGTCCATCATTTTCGTCAAGTTCGTATCCTGCATCTCCCACTCGTTCGGTAACGTCTGTCAATGACGGGGAATACACGAAAGGATCTTCGCCCAGGCGTACGTCTCTTTTACCGCAACCGCTTCCGAAATCTGACTCGCCTACATCAGGATCGCTTTCTTCACATTTGCACAATGCTTCGAGGCCATCCGATCAAAATCTATTTTTGCAACAGAGTCCTCTGGACGAAGTTGAGACTAAATCAGAGAAGCAAGCGATACCGCACTCATCGCACCAATCTGCGCATTCTTCACGCGATCATGCACCACCTGGATCTTCGTCTGCTGTCAAATGGTTTTACGGTAAAGCATCACGCCTGGAGGATAAGCACTATCTTAAGAACTCATCTATGCCTCTGACTGAAAGGAGACCAGAAAGTGACGAATGTATCACACAGGTGATGAACAAGAGCGCTACTGTAAGAACATTCAAAATGCTTGTTAGCCTGTCCAAAGAGTTTAAGCTGCCACAAAAACACAGTGACTACCAAGGAATGGATGAGAGCCCAAATGATCTCCGCGAGCAACAAGACTATGTTACAGCAAGTGTCATTTGGCAGGAAGGAAATCTTTTCGGTCGCTTACTGGATGCTGTCATTGCTTTCTTGCACGAAGACCCCCCTACTACAGCCTCTCACACGGGGTCCGGTTCGTCCAGTCGAGATTTGCAAACAGCGGCACTGGTGTTACTGCATAGAATTCTAGAATTCCAATTTGGCCTAGTGACCGATTTGGACCGTGAGCGCGACGTTGTGGATGTGTTGCTAGACCTTGCAGGAAGAAATAGCTCTGGAGGCGTTGCAGCTACAAGTATCAAAAGTGGATGTCAAGCTGCCATAGAACGATGGGCAGAAAATACCGACTGTATAATAGGTATCGCCACTTTGCGATCTACCCTTGCACCATCACTTGGATCAGATCCGTTCCATGGCGGGCAGAATGTACCCCAATCATCACTTTCCTCTCCCTCTACCGTCGCCAAGTGGTCTTTGGCGTTACACGCCTTAGCCCATTTATTTGGAAGACTTCCTGCCGAAGTGGTAGAAGACCAATTGGAGGTTTGTAAAACTATTGTCAAAGGTGGTCTAAGTCATTGGCACATCGGAACTCGTCAAAAGGCGGTGGCTGTTCTTGTTTCAGCTAATTCGAAGCTCCACGATCCTCATAGTCTGTTTGGGATCTTGGAGCCAATAGACAAAGCGCAACAAGATCTTCTTATTTACTACATGAACAAAACTTAGCTCTTCTGTCACATCGTGTAACTTAGCAGACATCCATACATGTATTGCACAAAACCTCTAAAATAGAGTACAAATCTATGACGTAAGATACGGACAATGTTGTTCATACGCGCTTTTTCTTCTTCTTGCTTGGTCCATCACGAGAAGACTGTGCTACGAGGTTCTCCATAACTCTTTTGACTTCGCCCGATAAGTCCTTTGCTAGGCGTGGGTCATAGTAAGCAGGTGCGAAATCCAGTAACCATTCGGGTTTGACCTCAGTGATTGTACGAATGAAATTTCTCGTGGTCAGGACAAACTCGTGGTAAAGTAAGAACGGAGGCATGTGGTCCATGGATGTGCTAGGGTGTGGTGCGACAATCTGATTGTCTTTGATTGTTAGATAGGATCCCTTTCCACTACCACCACCTTCTTTGAATGCTACCTGCATGAAGAAACTTTGATAAAATCAATAAGTGCTACGGTCAGAATTCTGCTACAATACACTTACCCGCATGTCAAAGCCTTGCGAATATTAGTGTAATAACTTTTGTCTTCGTAGCTTGTGCTGACCAAGTCGAGGTCGAACCGCTCCATTGTCCTTTGCAACTGAGAACGTACGTTGTCGGCTTGTTGGAGTGTTCGGTAAGACAAATAATTCTGCCAACACCACTGTGATGCTGTACTTGGGTCAGGGCAGTTGTTCTTATACGAATGATAAACATTCAGAAGGGTCAAATGATCACCATCTGGATGTGCGAACTCTGCGTGGGCAGCATCGGCTTGCGATCGTTGGGCGTGAGGGCGCAAGAAAACGTTGGGTACTAAAGAGAATGTAAGCTCTATCAAACTAAAAAAGTCTTCGCAACGCACCAGAAAGCATAGCAGCAATTGTGAGGATTTCATTGGAGCAACGGAACTCGGGACTGACAATGAGCATCTTGGCTAATTGGGGATCCAGTGGAAACTCTGCCATAATTTCACCCAGAGGCGTCAGGTTACCTTCGTCATCGAAAGCCGCCAAGTAATTCAGTAGTTCCAAAGCTCGAATGATTGTCTCCGGAGCTGGGGGATCCATGTAATCGAAAGTTACGAGATTGTCTATACCGAGTTTCTTCAACTCTAGAACAGTGTTAGCAAGATTGCTGCGGAGAATCTCAGGATACGTTTGCTCAATGAGTTCGTTGACAAAGTCCTTCTCTGTATATAGTCGGAAACATTTGCCAGGTTTGGTACGACCAGCGCGCCCCATTCGTTGCTGTGCACTAGCCTTGGAGATGGGGGACACGAGAAGACTCTCCACACGGATTCTAGGATTGTAGACTTTCTGCTTGGAAAACCCAGGATCGATGACGTAGACGATACCATCGATTGTCAAGGAAGTCTCAGCAATATTTGTACTGACCACGACCTTACGACCGGGGGGACCATTCTCCTTGAGTGGAGGCGGTGGAGACTCGAAAATTCTCTGCTGTTGGGCAGGAGGCAACGATGAGTAAAGCGGGATCACCTTGAGGGGTCCGCACATATCAGAATCCTTGGAAGCAAGCTCGTCTGCCTCTGCACGAATTTTCCGACAGGCGTCTTCAATCTCTTCTTCACCGGTCAAGAACACGAGAATGTCTCCTTCGTCCTCAGCTTGATGGATCATCAACACAGTTCGGATGGCAGCTTCCAAATAGTCTGGCTCAGGTTCAGGTGTGTAGAATGTTTCAACAGGAAATGTCCTCCCTGGTACGCGGAGTAATGGAGCATCGTTGAAATACTTCTGGAACTTCAGTGCATCCAACGTGGCACTCATGACAATAATTTTCAGATCGGGCCGACGCTGAGCCACCTCTTTAAGCATTCCCATCAGAATATCTGTGGCAAGCGTACGTTCGTGTGCTTCATCAAGAATGATGCATCCATACCTATCCAAGTTGTGGTCGTTCATTGCTTCACGCAATAACATACCGTCGGTCATGTACTTAAGAAATGTTGTCTTCCTCTCGGTGGCATCCTCAAAACGGATAGTGTAGCCTACTTCCTTTCCAAGTGAGACGTCCATCTCTTCAGCAACACGCTTTGCAACGCTCATGGCAGCCACACGTCGAGGTTGAGTGCAGGCAATCATCTTGGGTGCCACGATGCCATCTGATCCTTTTTCTTTTCTAAGATGAGGCAGTTCGGAATAAGCTACAAATTGAGGTATTTGTGTTGTCTTCCCACTACCCGTTTCGCCAATCATCACCATAATCTGTGACTCGTGATACTTCTCGTAAAACTCGTCCATCTGCGCAAAGACCGGAAGCGCCTTCCGCTTTGCAAGAATATCTTGATACTTTTGGGTGAAAGCTCTAGGGGATGGGCTAGAGAATGGATTCAAGCTGCCATTCATCACTTGACGTACTTGTTCTCCCGTCACTTTACGAGGTATGAAGCCGGACAAGACGTCCTCCGACCGGCCTCCACTGGTCTCACTCTCTCGAGTTGTCCCATTAGTAAAACGCTGCTCGGGAGGTAGATGGGAGAGATACGGATTCTCTTGAGGAATGCTCATTGAGCCGGATCCCGGTTTGGCCGGCGGAGGACCAGGTGGTTTGCTCGACATGGCTTTTCTAAGACAGGCAGTATTTGATGATAAATTTCCATCTCGTGCGCGTCAAAAAATCGCGGACAGGACTCTTCCTGTTGCGTTTTGGTTCGTAACTGTTTGATTCGCAATTTCGCATTTGGCACAAAAATATAATATTACTGAAAGGGAGCACTTCGAATACTGGTACATCTCTACGTCTTGACTTTTTTGTCCGTAGGCTGACACAGGTCATAAGTTTCTAGTGCCGCAATAGACATCAGAACATACCTGTGGGGCATTGCCAAAGCGTTCCAATCTCTTTCTCTTTTTTTCTTCTTCTACGGGGTCAAGAGGAAGTGCTGGTGTCTTACCCGCAGCTGATCCATCGTCCTTCTTATCCTTATTGGCGGACTTTGGAAGTAGAAAGTCAATACTCTGTGTGGTCGTTCATAGAAGCTATCACATACAGCGTTAGGCTTGCCATCTTTGGGCGTGTTAGCGTTACCGCGACCTCCTTTCTTTCCTACCAGTCCGGAGTCCAATACCTTCAGTGAGTCTTCACTTCCAGAAGGTATTCCAAAGCGATTAATTCGCTGTATCTGGGCGTCTATGTCATCTAACGGCATCCCCCATCTCTGAGCTCGCGCTTTTCTCTTCTCTAATTCAGCAATCATTTCAGACTTGCGAGTCTCCTCGTCTTTTCCTGAGACATTCTGCAAGGGTTGTGCTGCAACTGATGCACCAGAGGTAGCCTCAACATGACTTTCGGGGTCTTTTACGCCAGAGGCTTGAGATCCTTGTCCTTTTGGTTGATCTACTGATTTTGTCTCCGGAGGCTCACTACAAAGAATGAACACAAGCATAAGAATTAGAACAGATTTGCTAAATTAAGTTTTCACTTCTTACTCACGCCAGCAGATCTTCACCGTCGTCGTTAATGTCTTTGTTTTCACCTTCCTGGCTAACGGATGCCGTAGCCGTTGGATCCGCAAGAATACGCTGAATAAGTTCCGCCTTTGTTCCAGACGTGGTGAGCTTATGATCTTGGAGGATCTTTTTCAGCTCCGGGACTTTAAGAGCCTGTAATTTACTCTCCATGTTAGAGGTATAATAGGGAGGGAATCAATCTGGGGATTGCAATCTTCTTGCGGATGCGACGCGACTCAACCACGCTGGATGGGGTGGCTGCACAGATCACACTGGCATTCTACGCGGCGTTTAATGAACAGGCAATAACGTATCTCTGTGGGCGTGAACTACTCTACTAAATAAGTTATCACATATTTCTAAGCTTTATTCTGCTAGCTTCCAATGCTCGGCATTTACTGCAATTCAATGAATCACAGTCGAGGATTCAGTTGCTCTGTGTTTGAATCAATACAAAATCAGTGTGGTGAAGGTGGTGGAATATTGTGAAGAACTACTCTGATGCTTTGACTACCATTTTACCTAAATTTTTGCCAAAAAAAAGATCACATAGCGCTTCAGGCGCTTTAATCTGGAGCCAAAATTCAGGAGATGAGGATAGAACCCATGATACACTTACGAGGCCGCCTTCTACCATTTGGTATTGTCGATGAAACTTTCCTTGTTGGAGCCAATCTCTAATTTCTCTCAGAGCATCCGAGTACTGCTCTTTGAACGAGAAAACAATAAATCCTTGAATTCGTAACTGCAACCTTGTGACGTTCACAATATTCTTAATTCCGTACAGATCAGCGGAATTGTATTGGCTAATGTTGCCGCAGAGTGCAATTCTTCCACCCGTCTTCATGACGGTTAGATTCAAATCCAACTGCCTGCCGCCTACATTTTCGAAGACAGCTACCAAGGAGGGTCAGTTTCACTGTGGTAGAAAACAGTGAGAAGGCGTACCATCTGCGAATCCATAAGATTCAACTATGCTCTGAAATGTACTTTCAAAGTCAGGCGACTTGTAATTTAATGCTTCGTCTACTTTCAAGGTCTCGCTAAGGTATTTGCACTTCTCGTCACTCCCAGCTGTGGCTATGACTTTACTTGAAATTTAGTAAGGTGGCACTAAATGATGCATTACTAACCTTTGCACCCTTTGATCTTAGCTATCTGAGCAGCAGCTGCGCCAGTAGAACCTGCAGCAGCTGTGACAATAACTACATCCCCCTCTTTGACTTCTAACACTTTTAAGACACCGAAATAGGCCGTGAGAGTCGTCAAACCAAGAACGCCTAGGTAGTCTACTGCATCAATCCCATCAGTAACTTCGACCTTCTCCAAGCTTCTAGCGTCCATCAAAGCATAATTCTGTAGACCCAAAAGGCCCGTAACATGATCTCCTTTTTTTAGAGTGTCGTCACTGGATGAAATAACAATACCCGCGCAATGTGCTCTCATCACATCGCCCAACTTCACGGGCTCTACGTAGCTACGTGACTCCTTTATCCAACCACGCATGGCAGGATCCACTGAATGGTACAAAACCTTGACCAAGACGTGATTTTGAGGAACATAAGTTGGTACTGGCGTATGCTGTAATGCAAATGTGCCTGGATGAGAAGGATCAAGACTGGGATTGACAAACGAAACTGGGCGCTCGCGCAGAACGATCTGCGCATTAGATGTGTCGGACATCTTTCCACCACAATTGTTTAAGAAGAAAAGAATTGAATGAGGAGAGCTCTCGTCCCTGTCCGGCTGGTACGGTACTGTTGTTTCCCGGCAAGTATATTCATTCTCTGCTCCACTTCCAGAGAACACACCATTATAGGTCTAATTGTTTTCCGCACGTGTGCGTCAAATTTTCAGATGCAAAAGCCGTGCAAAATACTTCAGAAGACCGGTCGAGTGTGATCAGGCAAACTAAACGGGTGTGAAGTTTGTCAAAAACCTCCTCCTTCTCTTTTCATACAGAAGCCAGCCAGTACAAGCGCTAGAGTGACATTCCTGAGCACGAAGAGAATAGCACCATTCCAACGCTGCTTGTTCGCTTCTCAAGTTGCTTTGCGGTCGCTTCGCCTGTCTGTGCCAGCAATCAAAAGTCATACCGTTGAGGACCGGGACCTGACAAAAAAGCAATTTCTTCTCTGTTCCCACACAAAGAAGAAGCATGAATCAAGATCCAAACACTCTTTCTGCCACTGTCAGAGAACGGCCAGTGTTCTCTCGAGCATCTTCAACGATGGGGCCAGCCCCTCCTGCTACTGCCGCTCCTCTGACTGGTGATCAGGGGCAAGACATGGTCCTAGAGCTCATTGACGGGACGTCATATAAGGGAATTAGCTTTGGTGCACCTGATAGGAGTGTCTCAGGAGAATGTGTATTTCAAACTGGAATGGTCGGCTACGTGGAATCGTTGACAGATCCCTCCTACGAAGGGCAAATTCTTGTTGTAACCTTCCCTCTTGTTGGAAATTACGGAGTTCCTTCTCGTGAGATTGAATCTCTTCAACAACTTTTGGCTTCTCCCTTCGAGTCTTCCCGCATCCACGTAGCTGGTCTGGTGATCGCATATTACAGTCAAGATTTCAGTCATTATCTTGCAAAGTCAAGCCTTGGTGATTGGCTTAAAGAGAATGGCGTTCCAGCAGTGTACGGAATCGACACTCGTGCTCTCACCAAGAAGATTCGTAGCAGCGGTAGTATGCTTGGCAAATTGTTAACCCGCAACGGTAATGTGGATGCTCATAGAAATCTCAATGGGGGCGTTTCTTCAGCGGACCCAGCGGACTGGCGTAAGGGTTTTGTCGATGTACCTTTGGCTGACCCCAATGCAACCAATCTTGTTGCAAAGGTCTCCAGCACCAAGCCAGTTCTCTATACCCCAGAGAATACATCATCGGGTGGATCATTGGCGAACGCTACTACTCCTCTTCTGCATCCCGCTGGAAGGCCCATCAGAATTTTGGCAATCGATGTTGGTATGAAATATAACCAAATCCGTTGCTTTACAAGCCGTGGGGTTCATCTTCGCGTCGTGCCTTGGGACTATGACTTCTTAAATAGCTCACTAGAGCCAGAGCCTTTTGATGGTGTTTTCGTCTCCAACGGTCCTGGTGACCCAACGAGCTGTGACACCACGATCTCCCGCTTACGCAAGTTAGTGGAAAGACGAGATGCTAACGCCATACCTGTCTTTGGAATCTGTCTCGGACATCAATTATTGGCATTAGCTGCTGGAGCACAAACGGAGAAGATGAAGTTCGGAAATCGTGGCCACAACATTCCTTGCACATCATCTCTGTCAGGTCGCTGTTACATTACTAGTCAGAACCACGGATACGCTGTCAAGGCTTCTAGTTTGCCAGCAGGTTGGGCACCGCTTTTCACTAACGCGAATGATGGCTCTAACGAAGGTATCTACTGCACGCAAGCTCCCTACTTCTCCGTTCAATTCCATCCGGAGAGTACCCCTGGTCCACGAGACACAGAATTCTTGTTTGATGTGTTCATACGTTCGGTTGTTGACATCGCAAGCATCAAAACACAACCTAAACTTCCATTGGCATTGCCTCCCATCAGCTTCCCAGGCGGGTTTGCGGCTGAGAATGCTGCTAAGCATCCACGTGCACAATGTCGCAAAGTTCTAGTTCTGGGATCTGGTGGTTTGAGCATTGGACAAGCTGGAGAATTTGATTACAGTGGAAGTCAAGCCATTAAAGCTCTCAAAGAAGAGGGGATCTACACGATTCTTATCAATCCAAATATTGCGACCATCCAAACTTCCAGTGGCTTAGCGGATAAGGTCTACTTCCTCCCCGTGACTCCTGAATTTGTAATGAAGGTCATTCGCTATGAACGCCCTGATGGCATCTACTGCACCTTCGGAGGCCAGACAGCGCTCAATGTTGGAATACACATCAAAGAAGAGCTCAAATCTCTTGGTGTCCAGATCCTTGGTACTCCTATCGAAACCATCATCACTACCGAGGATCGTGACCTGTTTGCCAAAGCTATGGAGGAAATTGGTGAACGTTGTGCTCCAAGTGCAAGTGCCACATCTTGGGAAGAAGCTCTTGCTGCTACCCGAGACATTGGATTCCCAGTTATTGTTAGAGCCGCATTTGCTCTTGGTGGCCTTGGCAGCGGTTTTGCTAAGGACGAGGATGAGTTGTATCGATTGTGTAACGCAGCCTTTGCCAATAGTCCCCAAGTCTTGGTGGAGAAAAGCATGAAAGGATGGAAGGAGATCGAATACGAAGTGGTTCGTGATTGCCGCGACAACTGCATTACAGTTTGTAATATGGAGAATTTCGACCCGTTAGGAATTCACACTGGTGACTCTATTGTCATTGCTCCCAGCCAGACCCTAGACGATGCGGACTACAATATGCTTCGGTCTACAGCTGTCAACGTCATTCGCCACCTCGGGGTGGTTGGTGAATGCAACATTCAATATGCTTTAAACCCTTATTCAAAGGAGTACTGCATTATCGAAGTCAACGCTCGTCTCTCTCGTTCCTCTGCTTTGGCCTCCAAGGCTACTGGCTACCCTTTGGCCTTTATTGCTGCTAAGTTGGGACTCAACATTCCTCTCAATGAGATTCGCAATTCGGTCACAAAAGAGACTTGCGCATGTTTCGAACCAAGCCTCGATTATGTTGTTTGCAAGATTCCTCGATGGGATTTGAGGAAGTTCGTACGAGTCAGTTCTAAGCTTGGAAGTTCGATGAAGAGTGTCGGTGAGGTCATGAGTATTGGACGAACATTTGAAGAAGCAATACAAAAAGCGATCCGCGCAATCGACTTCCAATTTGATGGATTCGGATCTAACGAGTACGCTTCGGATGTAAATATTGATGAAGAGCTCGTCAACCCCACAGATAAGCGCCTCTTCGCCATTGGAAACGCTTTCGCACAGGGTTACTCTGTTGAACAAGTCCACAAAGCTTCCAACATTGATCGATGGTTCCTCAACAAACTCATGAGTCTTTCTACTGCTGCGAAACATTTCTCCACTTTCAATACTTCCACTTTTTCGCCTGCCCTTCTCCGTCAAGCAAAACAAATGGGATTCAGTGACCGACAGTTGGCCACATATCTTGGTAGTACGGAGCTTGCTGTCCGTAGAATGCGCCAAGAACACTCAATTGCACCATTTGTAAAGCAGATTGATACAGTTGCTGCTGAATTCCCAGCCTTCACCAACTATCTCTACACCACGTACAATGCTGCCACGCATGACATGGACTTTCAAGACAAAGGCGTTATGGTTCTTGGTTCTGGTGTATACCGCATCGGTTCTTCTGTTGAATTCGACTGGTGTGCCGTACGCGCGATTCGTACTCTTCGTAAGCAAGGGTTCAAGACTGTGATGGTCAATTACAATCCGGAAACTGTCTCGACTGATTACGACGAAGCAGATCGATTGTACTTTGAGAATATCTCTCTGGAGACAGTTTTGGATATATATGATCTAGAACGGTCTGCAGGTGTCATCTTGTCTATGGGTGGACAAACGCCTAACAACATCGCTTTATCTCTCTATCGCCAAAATGCTAACATATTCGGAACTTCGCCTGAGATGATTGACATGGCGGAGAACCGTTACAAGTTTTCTCGCATGTTGGACAAAATTGGCGTCGATCAACCGTTGTGGAAAGAGCTTACAAGTTTTGAAGAAGCACACGAAGCATGTGGCCGCTTTGGCTATCCCGTACTAGTACGACCATCCTATGTTTTGAGTGGTGCAGCGATGAACGTTGTCTACTCACCGGAAGACTTGAGCAGTTATCTGTCGCAAGCCACAGCGGTGAACCGAGAACACCCGGTTGTCATTACTAAGTATCTTGAAGGTGCTAAGGAAATCGAAATGGATGCCGTGGCTCGTGATGGCAAAATGGTCATGCACTATATCTCTGAGCACGTCGAGAACGCTGGAGTACACTCTGGTGATGCGACACTTATCTTACCTCCGCAGGACTTGGACCCAGAGACTGTACGACGGATCGAAGTTGCAACCTCAAAGATTGCTGAATCGCTACATGTTACCGGCCCTTTCAACATTCAATTTATTGCAAAGAACAATGAAATCAAGGTTATTGAATGTAATGTTCGGGCTGCGCGGTCTTTCCCATTTGTCAGCAAAGTGACCAATGTGGATGCGATCGAGATGGCAACCAAAGTCATGATGGGACTGGATGTGGAGCCTTATCCTAAGTTGAATTTGCCTCGCGACTATGTTGGTGTCAAAGTCCCCCAATTTAGCTTCAGTCGTTTGGCAGGAGCAGATCCAATCTTGGGAGTAGAAATGGCATCTACAGGAGAAGTTGCATGCTTTGGTCATGACAAGTATGAAGCTTACCTCAAGGCTATGATTGCGTCCGGGATAAAACTTCCTAAGCAGAACGTTCTTTTGTCCATTGGAAGTTTCAGTGAAAAACAAGAATTATTACCGTCCGTGCGTACGCTGCATCAACTTGGCTTCACCCTCTACGGTAGTTCTGGAAGTGCGGACTTCTATAGCGAACAAGGTATTCCAGTCATACATCTCGAAGCACTCCCGGAGGATGACGATCTACGTGGTGAAGAGAACGCAAAGGCAGCTTACTCCCTTCTGAGTCACTTGACCCAAGGATTGAGCTCGCTTTTCATCTCGCTACCCAGCAAGAACAAATATCGTCGACCAGTTAGCTACACTTCTATGGGTTACCGCGCACGTCGCCTGGCAATCGATCGATCGATTCCCTTGATTACCAACGTCAAGAACGCCAAGCTATTTGTAGAAGCACTTGCCCGTCACCGCAAGTTTGGTTCCAACTTTTCCATCACTCCTGTGGATTTCAAAACGAGTCACAGGTCACATACATTCCCGGGCTTATTTAACGTTATGGCATTTGCCCCTAGTTTAGCCGATGCAGAATCGGGTGCTCGAGAAGTGGCAGAGATCACTCAAGCATCTCTTCTCGGAGGTTTCACAAGCGTGCAAATCATGCCATATGGCCTGAATAGCGTGATCGCTGACGAGCAAATCTTGAACAACGTTGAGGGCAAGATCAGCGGCGCCGCTCACTGCGACCTCTCTCTCTCTCTCGCTGCGACAGAGACGAACGCGGCAGAGATAGCCAATTTATCCGGTCGTGCACGATCACTTCTTGTGTCATTCGAGGCCCTAGGTGCTCGCGTCAGCGCAAGCTCAACTCTATCAGCTCAATTCTCCGCTTGGCCTGAAACTCGTCCAATCTTGACGGATGCAAAGGGCAATGATTTGGCTACTGCTCTTCTGTTGGCTAGTCTTCACAGTCGTCAAATTCATGTCACGAATGTGAAGAAACGCGAAGACATTGATTTGATCGTTCTTAGCCGTGCAAAAGGGCTCAAGGTTACATGTGATGTCTCTGTCTACTCTCTCTTCTTCAACACAGAAATGTACCCTCAAAGTGCCGAACTTCCCACCAAAGAAGATCAAGAAAGCCTCTGGAACAACCTCGAAGGAATTGACGTCTTCACCATCGGCGCCACTCCCTACCGACTTTCTGTAGAGCTCGGTCACAGTGCCTCAGTTATGTCTGGTGTAGAGGAAACTTTACCATTGTTGCTTACTGCTGTAAATGACGGTCGTCTCAGCCTTGAGGACATTGAGGATAGACTTTATCACAACCCCAAAGATATCTTTGGGCTACCAGATCAACCAGACACTAGCATCGAAGTGGAAGTAGATAGACCCGGCCTGGTTGGAAATAATTCTTGCTGGAGTCCTTTACGCAACACCAGCATTGTCGGCTCAATCCATCGGGTTATTGTGAAGGGCCGAACAGTAGTTATCGACGGCGAGCGCCTGTCGAACGGCACTTTGGGGCTCAATGTTTCCGGTATCGTGGGATCTTCCATTGCTACAAAAGCAGCTGTCAAGACAGCTTCTTCGCAACCTTCGGCTACTGCCAATCGTCGCGTGAGCTTCTCAACAGATGTCACACCACGTTTGGCACTAGGTCCAGATACCTCTGTGGACGCACCCACTTCACCTGTTGCAAGTGCGCTTCATTCCCGATCGCCTGTCTTGACCGGTGCAGATGCTAATGTCACACCTCATACGAAGAGTCTTATGGCAGCCATAAAGAATGACAATATGGAGCCTACAGCGATGTCACTAGCACCTGCATTTGCAGCGCCACAGCGTTCACTCTCTGTGCGACACCCAACCTTCAATCGTAAACATATACTTTCTGTCAGGCAATTCAACCGAGAAGATCTACATTCGCTGTTCACTTTGGCTTCGGAAATGCGTCACATCATTGAGCGTAGGGGGACAATCGACATCCTTCGAGGCAAGGTCCTGTGTACTCTTTTCTATGAAGAAAGTACGAGGACGAGTGCGTCATTCGAAGCTGCAATGAAGCGTTGTGGAGGAGACGTTGTCGCGATCAACGCGAAGAGCAGTAGTGTTGCCAAGGGTGAAACTTTAGCTGATACTGTTCGCACTCTCGGCTGTTACGCTGATGGTATTGTTCTTCGGCATCCAGCTGTCGGCAGCTCTCAAGAGGCTAGTAAGTTCAGCCCTGTGCCCATTTTTAATGCTGGGGATGGAGTTGGCGAGCACCCAAGTCAAGCATTGCTGGACATTTTCACCATACGTGAAGAGCTTGGTACAGTGAACGGTCTCACTGTGGGCTTGATCGGCGATTTGAAGCATGGTCGCACTACGCATTCCTTGGCACGCCTACTTTCCTTGTACGGTGTCACGCTAGTTTACATCTCTCCTCCTTCTCTGAGTATGCCTCGCAGTGTTGTCGATGAGCTACGTCGCCGCGGAGTCCAACAACACGAATCATCAAATCTGGAAGAGGTACTGCCCCTCTTGAACGTGGCTTACTGTACAAGAATCCAGCAAGAGCGTTTTGAGAGCCCCGAAGCATACCAAGCTGTCAAAGGTGCATACAGATTAGACATGAACATGCTCAGTAAACGAGCCAAGGATGACCTCTGCGTCATGCACCCGCTGCCTCGAAATGAAGAATTGGCTGATGACGTTGACTTTGACAATCGTCGTGCAGCTTATTTCCGACAAATGAGATATGGCCTATTCGTTCGTATGGCTCTCTTATCGATGGTCATGGCGACAGATGACGGACGGTAATTCAACTAGTGGATCGGTCTATGCTCAGCCTATTCGTCTTTTTGCTTTGTTCCCCATTAAAATTCTCTCGATATTCTACCTATGAAATGATAAAGAGATCGAAATAAATGCTAGTTCATATTAGAGATACACCCAGACACGGTTGTCTAGTACAACTACATAGTAGGGATGAGAGCAAAAAGCGAAATAAGTAGTACAGACGAAATGTATTACAATCCTCCAGAATTAAGAGAAGATGATCCTCGGAACCATTGATCCCAGGCGACAAAATCCAGAGCTCCTCCTGGCATGCCGTCAAGTGAAAGAAGATCTGTAGGCTGATTGTGTACCGAAGAAATCAACACACCATTGTTCGTTGTGGAAGAGCTTCCAAAAGGAAAGGTTGTTCCTACACTGGGAGTGCCAATATTTGCTTCTACACTTCTAGGCGGGGCATCTGCGCTTACGCTTCTCCGAGTCGTAGATGTATTCCTATGGACAGAGCCGCTTACTTGTCCATCAAAATGCAACATGTCAGAGAAACCCAATGAAGGCGGTAGAGAGCCGCTTTCTCCATCCATATTCCCAGGTTGACCCGCTGAACCTTGCGCAGCCATTGCACTTAACCAGGCAGAATCATTGAGTTGCACTGAGGCACTCGCTGCTTGACTTGTAACCCCATTCTCATTCTGTGATACACCATTAGGACCGAAAAGTCCATCTGCAATGGCACTGAAAGACAGTCTTGGTCGATTGTGATTTGCTTCACCAATAGCTTCATATTGACCGGGAACAGTGTCGCTATTTTGAACAGGAATCATTGTAACCAGTCTTGATCCGCGCCGGTCGACTGGGCGCCCTTCCGCATCGATCCAAACACCGCCAGCGATGTGAGTCAGATTTGTTTGGGGCTCGGAATCTTGTTTGCTACCTGTGTTCATCATTGCATGGCTCGAGGTTCCAGAGGTAGTTTCATTATTTTGGTCAATAGCTCTCCACGATATCCCATCACTATTCTCGGTTCGTACAATTGTCGGTACGTGCCCAGACTCCGTCTCCTGGAGAACAATAGTGCCCTCCGGAAGGTCGTCAAGCATGAGATTAGATTTTGTTGCAACATAAACACCACCACCTGGTCTTGTTTGATCCGGCTTGAAGATGATTCCTCGAACTGTATCTGCTGTGCGCCGATTACTAACACCAGCGGTGGGATTTAGATTTCCAGAATTAGGGGAATTAGCGTATGCTCCAATGGCAGACTCATGCAGAAGTTTGATGACTTCTGCTGTTTTGCTTCGCATAGTTAGCTCATCATGACCCGAATTTTCTCCTTGTCTGTGATACCTCATAACACTGTCACGAGCTAGCTTTAATGTAGACAGAGCATTGTGGTCGCCACGGCGGATCCAGGCATGGTATTGAACTGTAGCACAGAAAACCATTCCGTATGATACGAATTGCATTGTGTCCAAGTAGAACTCGTTGCAATCTACCCACTCAATTGCCTCTCGAGAGTATTTGATCAGATTGGTCATCCTTTCAATCGTGAGTGAAAAGCTCAAATGTTGTGGGCAATTGTAGGAAATACGCATGAAGACGCGGAAGAAGAGATGGAGCAGGCATGCAAAAGACACATGCAAAATACCTCCGGCTGATGAAGTATGTTGAGGGCCGTTAAATTGTAGTGAGTCTGGCAAATGTTCTTTCCATCGATCTATGTCGCTGAGTAGACTGACAATCTCTTCGTCGGTGGTTTTCATCAAGCCAGTAGGACTGTAGATTGTCTTCATGACGCGGCCAAACAAAATACTAAGCTTCAACATTTCCGTATTGAAAGCGAAGGGCTTCTCCTCATTAGGGTTGGATGGTAGGTCTGTGGCAAAACGTAAAATCTCGTGCGGAGATGGGAGTCTGACATCACAGTCAGTTAGATCAATCGCCAGCGGATGTCCCAAGGATATGGACGAACATCGATCTGCGGTGACACAGCAGCCCCAGATACGTCGCTTTTGTTCTAGGTAAAATGCGTCATCGTCCAAGTCGTCACGACCCGATGCATCTCGATGCAAGCCCAAGTCCTGAGACATGCGAATAGCTGCACCAACTCTGTTCCAGCACCGTGTGCCACTTTGAACTGCAGTGGATCCATGTACGTCGCTGTGCAGACTCATGATAAGCAACGACTTGACTGTTTCGTTATTTGAATTGCTTAAAAGATCCATGTCGCGAAAAAGCCCATTAAGAGTGATCTTGATGGACGATAGAACTTCTTTGGGCACTTCTCGACTGAGGGCTGCAATTCCGCAAATCGCGTACAGCATCAAAGGAGGTGGTGATGACATGTGAAGAAATTCACTCTTGGTCACGACAGGAAACAAATAACCGATCTTCTCGAAATAGCTGTTGACCAGCTTCTCGGCAACGTCCCCGGCCAGTCTTCCCCTTATAACCTCTGGAGTAAATAAGACCTCTGTATCATCCGCATCTTCAGCATTGGCCACGGCGCCCTTGGGTGGTTTGTGAAATTTGATGATCCCATTTCCTGACGCTCCTACTTCGAAAGTTTGATTGTATTTCAAATCATGCTCTTCGATGGCAGCTCCTGGAACAAACGCGGTGGAATGAATGATATACGCAATGGAAGTTGGACCCAAAACCCTCGTGTCTCCGGGAGGGGGTGGTTGGTCGTATGCTGGCAAATTGGCTCGCCCGCTGCGTGAAAGCGACGAATCAGAGGATGAGCCTATATCTGTCCTCGAGGATGTATTCGCTCGAGACAATGGAGATGGGCTTCGCTGTTTTGGACGAGGCCATTCTTGAGTGGAGCTTATGCGTACTGGGGCCGAATTGAGGTTAGCACGGGTATTGATACCGATAATTTTGGCATGGGGGGGCAAGTGATGTCCATGGAATGCAATAGGAGTTTGAGGAAAGTTGGACACTTGGAATGGATGCATGGTAGCCTGTGTTTGAGTTTGGCTTGCCGGAAATCCTTGCAATTGGTTGGCTGCTGCTGCTGCTAGCTCCTCTGCTTCTCGATCCCTCTTCTTCTTGAATCGTGTCTCAGCTATTGGCAAGAAGAAAGTGCATTCAAAACCATATTGTCGACAATGCGCACATGTGAGTCCTCCATTTCCATTGTTAGGATCACCTAGAATGGGACCTCCGTCGTCAATGACATCACAACGAATCTTTTTTCGACGACATGAGTCACATGCTCGGACAGTCTTTATACGCTTCGTAACAGATTTCTCCCTTGTCAAGCTGGAAGAACGATTCAATGTAGAATCTTCCTCTCCCGGAGACGTTTTGACATGAGCGATATTTGCAGTAGATCCAGATGCATCACTTGAGGGAGACACTGAAGTGCTGCCATCTCGTGCGCTTGATTTGTTCATCTTGCTTGTAGGCGATGATTTATCCAGCGTAGCCCTGCGCTTCTTCGCCGACATGACATTAGAGTCTTCTGGCATCCCGAATAAAGACGTATGTAAATTAAGAATTGTGCTGTTTCCTGAGGTATTGAATGTGATGGTCACTGAATTGGGTATTCAGACATGCTCTGCTCAAGTTGTATGAGTCTGACAAGAAAGATTTATTCGTTCGTGAATACTTGAGACAAAGGAATTAAGCTTCTGATGGCAGCTTTACTTGAGCAGAAACTTCCGAACTTGATTTGAGATAATTTCCCGTAAGGTTTTTGCTGAGCGGGATGGAAGAGCGACGCGGTTGGTAATCTTTCACCAGATCTCTTAGAAATACAATCCGCGGGCTCCACCGACGCACAGGCCTTGATTTTTACAAAAAAGCTGAGCGGAAATGGAAAGATCAAGGGTGCAATTCGTTCTTAAGGAAGGTTATGGTTAAGAGAGGAAAGGATACATTTCACACATGTTCTACAATAGGAACAACAGTATTTACACCCTACTCTCACCGACGTCTTGAGAGACTTTCCTACTGACGCACATAGCTCGGTAAATGCTCCCATGCAAGGTTCTAAATAGACAGTCCTACATCAACAAGACCCCCTTCGCTCTTGTTTCCCAAGATAGCGATTTGCATCATCCATCTCCTTGCGAATGCACTGATGAACATTTCAGACATACTGAACCTGCGGTATGCAACTCTTCCATCTTCATCGCCTTCGGGTGCTTTAGCCGATCTATGACTATGGCATTTTCGCCTTCGTAAGGCCAATAAGCAATTCTTTTTTGAAGCCTCTCTTCTGCACACTACGGATGTCCGAGACACGAAAAAGAATTTGACGCGAGGTACTTCAGAAAGCAGTGCTGTTTCTACTCCATGATGATTTCTTTATACGATTGTGGCTTGCATTAGTTTGACATTCCTTCCCCGACTGAGAAAAAGGGTGCGTTGGCCTCTGTACAGCCAGCCTCTGACTGGAATGCCCTGCTAGTTTCGCAAACATACAGACGCGAATAATTTGGGTGTATCCTACACAGGTAGGATGCCAAAAGACATTCTTCTAAAGGTGTCTTTTGAGACTACTTTAGCGGGAGGTACAAATTGTGGCTTGCACTAACTGCCGAAACATGCCGATTGGGAAACAGAAAGCTCAGAGTTCAACGCCAGAAAATATGCTCTCCCCGACAGTATCCGCTAGAGCATTCAGCATTGCTGCATTTACGGTGAATAGGAGTCTTGGCACGACTTTCTCACTGACGTTGACATGACAAAATCCTCCGCACGCTGCAGATAGCTTTCGCGATTTTTCGAAACATTATGAATTGTAATGTACAATGGTCAACGAAGTAGAATACCACTCATGAGCTTTCTTGCTGCTGAAGCATAATCGTCCAGTCAAACCTGTCCCAATCCTTTTTGAATCGTTCTAGTGCCGTTTTGCGCTGCTGTGTATGTATCCTATGAGGCTTTCGCCATTGTCTCGGTTCAAAATCGAGAATACTGCCAATTACCTCAGCAGCAAACCATTTGGGGAAGTCACCACTTCCTTTCGATCGATCATCAATGCCCCAATTATCCCTTCCATCTTGATCATCGTCCTTGTCTTGATCTTCAATTATATGTCCAAACCCTTTATGCCCGCGATAATCAAATTGAATCATAAAATAAGGCAACTGAGGCACCATAGATGATCGGAAAGGCCTCTCGGAAGAAAAAGTGATCAGTCGTCGATTCTGACTCCATTCGTCACCAATATCTAAAATGGCCTGTCGGAAATAGCTGGGTAATTCTGTGAAGAGGCCTTGATCTACTGGCATAGCTTCCAAATACGTATGGTGCTGATATTTGAGTGACTTGACGGTCTCGAAGAAGACATAGCTCTTCTGTTGGCTAGCCGCCATCTGGATGAGACATTTCATGAAGTTCTTCATTTCTTCCCAAGTATCTTCATCAGCCTCTAACGTGGAAAGGTGATGCTGCATCGGTACGATAAGGCAATGTCCAGGTACAAACTGTTCCGTATCTGGCAAAGCCAAGAAACTTCGGGTTCCACTGGAAATAATATTTGCTCTTGGAGGACGGTCGTCTTGCCAGCAGAATGTACAAGTGTCGAGCGCCTTTTTTGTCCGAGCAAAATCTATACAAAGGGATGAAGTTCAGCTACTCATGCACCAATATAACATGTCACTGACCTTGAATGGCAAATTGACGTTTCATAGCGTCACTCTTCATCTTTCTTCTTCCCAGTCGTTCCACATTCTCATCCATATAATCTACGCTATCCTTAAAGGATTTATCAGCAGTGATACGGTTAGCAAGCTGGGCATCCATATTCTTCTGAGAAGCACTACCTGCGCTAAACTTTTCTTCACGAACGAGATCAGCAAGAGTTTGCTCATCATCATCAGCATTATAGCGCAGCAGTTCACCTGTTTTAGGATCGCGCGTTTCGAACTTATTTTTTCGCTTCTTTTCGAAGGGCGAATTTTTTGGATCATCATCTGCCCCTTTGCCGACATCATAAAGCCGCCCTTGAGCATCCAGGGTAGGGAGAACTTGAATTTGTGCCTTTGTGTCTGAGCCTGTTGACTCTGTTTCATGTTGATGACTTGCTGTGAAGCCTTTGTCGCCACCGGCATCAGCACGGGCCTTTTCCATCTCAAGCCGTTTTCTCAATTCGCTCGCATCAGGCTGGCCTGTCATCTCTGCACGCATGACCTTGGCAGAAAGTTTGTTGAGAGATGCTTTATCCAGAGGAGGTTTCGATGCATCAATCCCGTCTAGTGGTACAGGCAATTCCTGCTGGATTGTCGAGGGATTTGACTTCGAGGGTCCATGATCGTAGCGTTGATCAGAGATAGTTGGTGTAAATACACTCGGGATAGGTGTAGAATGTTTTGAACCACCTAAATCATTGCGGGATGTCGCAGAATTCCTGAGTGCAGAAGGATTGGACGGCTGAGGAGTAGAAGGCCCTGTATCTCCTGGCTTTCGGAAAGTCGATGACTGACGGGAAATCGTTCGCGAAGAAGCTAAACTGCTATGAGGAGAGTTTCGCCTAGAAGATGCATGGCTGTTTGAGGCAGAGCGAGAAAAAGGCTTTGTCTTTTCTGCACCATTCAGATCCTCTAGGTATTGCCTTTCTGTTCTAGCCTCATTGAATGCGTCCATACTACCGTATCGCTCTAGTGCAACCTCCGTCACCTCACGTCCTTCCTCTTCTGCTGCCTCGTACACTCTTCGGAGTTTCATCATTCTCCATTGATGGCCGGGACCACCAAGGGTTTTCTTCTGAATCAATTTACTTTCTGAATCATCGTAATCATCGATGTGAATGCCCTTCTTGAACTGTTCGTTGATTTCTCGAGAACTGACTTGAAGCTCGTCAGGATTTGGCCTGGGTGGCTTCGATCTTTTTTCTCTCCCAGAAGTTCCTAGTGATGCAAAATAATCCGACTGCTGGTCGTCTGGTCCAGCACTGTTTCCGTCCCCCCGTGCATGATGGTCGGAAGGAAGCATCCATTCATCTCTACGAATCTGATCAGAGGCTGCTGCAGGGACAGGGAGAGTGTCCGAAGAAGAAGAATCGTGTGGAGGATTAGCTTTTGAGGTGATCGCAAGGCTTTCTGAAGTAGGTATAGCGGCTGCAGCGTTCTCAGCGAACATCTGTCCAGTCTCTATGTATTGCTCTCTGGAAGCTCCTAAACCCATACTGTCCTTATCCTTATCCTCGTCTTCGTCTACAATCTTTGAGCGTTTTTCATAAGGGTGTCTCTCGTCATCATGCCAGTCTTTTCTCTCGTCGCGACGCCTCCGAGAGGGGGAGCGTGAGCGTGAGTGATGAGATTTGCGATGATGTCGCCTTCGCTCATGGTCCTTTTGGTCGTCGTGGCGTGACGATCTGCGATGGTGATCTTTATCTCTATAGTCACGATCTCTAGAGGAGCTGTGGTGTGGATGCCGAGTAGAACCTTGTCTGTCCCGATGATGGCTACTTTGTCGATCGCCAGTAGGCATGATGTGTTGGATAGAGCTGGATTCCGAACCAGGTGGAGCTGGATACGTCCGCACAGACACTTTTAGCACGTGATAAAGCCACGTGCATTTTCTTGTACGGCACTGGAAACTGTGCGCGCAAATGGAAAAAGTACATGAAGAGAGTGGCAATACTTTTTCTTCCCAGCGATCATAGTGAGGAAATCACTGCAAGTGCATTGGTGAGCTAGGTCGCCTATCATGCAGATTTTCGTCAAGACCCTAACGGGTAAAACAATTACCCTTGAAGTTGAATCCAACGACACAATTGACAATGTCAAGGCCAAGATCCAAGACAAGGAAGGAATTCCTCCCGATCAACAACGCTTGATCTTTGCTGGCAAGCAACTTGAGGATGGTCGCACCCTCGCAGACTACAACATCCAAAAGGAGTCTACTTTGCACCTTGTCTTGCGCCTACGTGGTGGTGCCAAGAAGCGTAAGAAGAAGCAATACACTACACCCAAGAAGATCAAGCACAAGCGCAAGAAGGTCAAGATGGCTGTCCTCCGCTACTACAAGGTTGACGGTGATGGAAAGATCAAGCGCTTGCGCCGCGAATGCCCCTCTCCAGAATGTGGTGCCGGTATCTTCCTCAGTATGCATGAGAACCGTCAATACTGCGGCAAATGCCACTTGACCTACATCACTAAGCCCTCTGCCTAGATGTATTGTTCCTGTTCATCTAGTTCGATGAGCTTTTATGTATACGATAAATAAATGTACATGTTTGTTCATCAATATTCGTCGCGAGTGAGATTGTTTCAATCAGATCATAAATTACCGCCTTACGTTTCTGAGTTAATGTACATCAGTTCTTGCATGCATCTCGTGATGCTGTGCATGTGGTATTACAGCAGGCTTACGAATGAGTGAGTGGATCCACAATTACAATACCCTCATGCTCTGCGAATGGCTGGAAAGATTGTCAGAGCCAAACAAGCACCTTTCTTAGGACAACTCACATAACTCCAGCTGTTCAAAAAATTCCTCACGGTCGTGGCTAGGCCGACGCGCCTCTTGTCTGTGTCGGTGCTAGTATGTTTGCCCAGGCCGACAGCTAGATATGCCAAACCACGGAATTGCTCTCTCTCCAGGCCAATGAGAAACTCTTCAACGACGTCAATAGCTTCGCTGGCATGGAGCAGATGACAATCCAAGAGCACGTCGGTCCGTTCGTCTAATGACTGGGTTGCCAACTCATGGCCATTGCTTCCTGGAATCTTCGACTTGCTAGGCACCACACCCAGACAGATACCAAGACCTGAGCCCATCAGCTTACCGCGTAGGCCACGGGCACCGCGTTCATCAGTAGAGGGATTGACAAGCCCTGAGATTTTGAAAGTGTCATTGACTAATTTGCTTCTCAACTCTTCGTGTCTTTTTTTAAGAATAGACCGTGTTGCTGCTCGGCTCTCGTCATGGAGCGTAAGGTTGATACTTTGGCCTTCTTGACTCCATTTTCGTGCCTCTGCACCATTGCCTGCTTTCCAGGCCTCGGCAGCGCGGGCCAAGCATCTATTACGGTTCTCTGAGAGCATTAGACAGTGCTCACGATGAGATGCATACGCCTGTGCTGCGCTACGACCGGTGTCCAACGTTGGCAGGAGCATAGGGACTCGTAGGGGTATTCTAGAAGTACTTGTGCTGCTGCGTGAACTTCCATTGTTTGAACTTGAACGATTGAGTGATGAGCGAGGGCCGGTGGGTGCACCACGAATGGGACCTCCTTTGCTTTGTAGTGCTAAATGAGCTTCTCCATGCTGAATTTGTGACATTGGAGAGTTCCAACGTCTCTGCAATGTTTGAGACCACCGAGTCCGACTTGGATCATTCAAGGCGCGACTACGCTGAGCCTTTGGGCCAGTAGGGGCATTAAGCTCAGGAAATTCCTCATTAGGTGGTGTCTCAGGCTCGCTTGGCTGGAGAGCTGGCGAATGAGAACCCATCGACACCACGCGATTCGCTACGGTGTCCAAAAGCGATGCATCATGGACAAATGGGCACTCGTCCCCATTCAAACACAAACCCTTCAGCCAAAAACGACAAACGGCTCGTCCGACATCATGAGAGAAACGACAATCAGCTCGGCGACATTCTCCAGCCAAAAAGAAGCGGCATACTCTTCCTGTGCTAGCGATTCGCCCTTGTTGAGCAGGAGTCAGTCCAGATGCGGCAAATGCACCCGGAATCCCTTGGCTGCGAGACGTCGCTCCAGCTCGTTGATTAGTGAAAACGTCTCGCGATACAACAGACACACCCGCTCTTGATGATGTTCCAGATGTGGCACGAGGCATGGGGCTCCGGGGACCACTTGGTGGTGTCAAAGTGCCTGCTTGTGGATCGAGAAGCAAGGAGATAGCTGCATCAACATCCCAATTGCTACGCTCTAGTGCTTCTTCGATTTGCTCTTGATTGAAGGGAATGACATCGTCCGATCCAATGCTGCCTAGAATAGATGAAAGAACATCGAAAGGTGTCATAGACATGCCTTCGAACTCATCTTCTAGTCCTGATGACTGAGGGAAGCGCTGCTCGTCGGATGATTCTAGACTGGTACTCGTTGTCGAGCCGTGATAACTGCCACCAACACTTTCGCCAGTAGTGGTTAAACTCTGGTATGAACTATTGCCAGAAATACCACTGATTGGTCGTCCACGTCCCGCTGGCGGCCTCACAAGCGCAATTGCAGGCGAAGTCGAAGGTGGAACAGGTACAGATGCCATTTGTGCGCCAAACGGTGAGAATTCATCATCGTCGGAATCATCCAGTGCCCGTCCTGTTGGAGCATTCCCATCCAAGAGCCACGGCTCAGAAGGTGCATTTGGCTGTTTGTTTGCATTACCAGGCTGAGATCGAGGCTTGAATTCCAGAGCGGCTACATTGAGACTTGGAGAACCACCTCCAGAGCCGCCAAACACAGGAGATTGGGGTCGACTATTCCCCGCCGTGGATGATGGAGCACGCGTGCTACCAGGGGCTTGATTTGACAAAGTTCTGTGGAAAAGACTCGGAGATGCTCGCGGGCTCTCCCCTAAAGGCCCTCCTCCGTTCAGAGCACCCGATAAAGGACTCGAGGAGAAGGGTGAGATCGGATCTCCTATCGGACCGGCCGTAGCGCTCGACGGAGTGCTTGGTCTCGTTGGTGTCCATGGCCACGTCTGCGTAGAATTGGAGGATGAGCGGAAGGTAGCTGGGCGCGGACGAGCTCGAGGGGAGGGAGGGAAAGGAGAAGGGCTCGGCGAGACAGGAAGCGCAAACGTAGCTCCCGATGGCTTCACATCTTCTCTGTGTCTATGTAACAACGACAGGACGATGTTGTCGAGACGTGCGGGAGGCTGCCAGTCATGAGAATTAGATGTGTCTTGGAGATATCAATTCTACTCACGATCTCGTTTCCTTCGAACTCTTTAAGCTTCTCAGCCAATGTATTGCGAACGTTCTCAATTCGAACCTCTTCATCCACTTGATGGTCATCCAAAAGAGACAAGATGAACCTGACAGCTTCCTGCTGCTGAGAACCAGCATCTGACGAACGTCTGAATGACTGGTGCAACGTACTTATACGAAGGTGAGAAGAAACATCCAAGTCGTCATCTTCTGAGGAAATAACTGAAGCAGCCTTGGAAGGACTAAGATGTCTGTCTATCGAAGGCTTGGGCTCGGATTCAACATCATCTACGTCTTCGGTATCATTTTCTTCTGCGGATTCGGAAGAGGCCAAAGCACTGCTACGAGCGGGTTTGTAACTATCTATAGCGTTGGCAACCGGCGTGCTCAAGTTCTTAGAGCTCGGGCTTCTGTGTAACGATGCCGGACGTGAGCCGATGGCTCCAGAAGAGTGAGGTGGGTGGAGCAAAGACTCCAAGTATACTTTGGAATGACTTCTAGACATTTTGAAGCAGAGTAAGGTGTCATGAAAGGGGTGTCCTTTATGCTGTAGGTGTCGATCGACAGAGAGAAAGCAATTATGTTGATCAAGTTTATTTGTGGATACGTTGATGGCCGCAGTGGTCACTCCAAGCCCTTACCATCAGACCGACGTCGATAACCAAACAGTCATACTGGTAATCTATAGACAAGAATAGAGAGATAGCAAAACGATGCACAAGGGTGGCAAGTAGCTTCAAGTAAGTGGACCACTATCCCCTGGTTGGCTGGCGTGTGCGCTGGAAGTGCACGTGTCCACATACGCGTAGTGGGTAGAGTAGCGCAGCCAGCTCAAACCGAGCTTCTCACAGACTCTAGCACAGTTCCAACGACTAGAACGTGATGGTGAGTGGAACAATCACGATAAGTAGACGTTATCGTTACTCATAGCATATGTAGACAATGGCATCGCAGGCTAATAGTGAAGCTCCGCGTCCTATTGAGACGCTTCATGAAGATATGATCGTAAGTACATTAAGCCATTCTTACTGGCTTGCTTACATTCCGAGAATAGCACGACGCACAGCTCGACTACTACGGAAAACGACTTGCGACATGTTCCAGTGACCGGACTGTCAAAGTGTTTGATGTTATTGAATCAGGTGCAACTGGGCAGGGGGAGACGCTCCGTGGACACGAGGGCCCCGTTTGGCAAGTGGCATGGGCGCACCCTAAGTTTGGTCCAATTCTGGCGTCGGCCTCTTATGATGGCAAGGTGATTATTTGGAAGGACAACGGGGGCAATGCACAGCAAGGATATGGATATAATGCACAAGGCACAGGATGGTCCAAAATCAAGGAGCATAGTATGCACACCGCTAGTGTCAACTCCGTTGCCTGGGCACCGCACGAGCTTGGCTCGATCCTTGCGTGCGCATCTAGTGATGGAAATATCTCTGTTCTTACATTCAACGGTAAGTAGGAACTTCAATTCATCATCGTGATGCTCAATGCTTCTTCAGATGATGGCACATGGGCTGTAGACATGGTAGCAGCTCACCCAATTGGCTGCAATGCCGTTTCATGGGCGCCAGCTACCGTGCCTGGATCACTCTTGACTGGACAAGCACCGGGTGCAGATGGGCAGGCTACTAAAGTGCAAAGGTTCGCAAGTGCGGGATGTGACAATGTGATTAAGATTTGGGAATTCAGGTAAGAGGAGCGAGTACGGTATCTTGCCACGCTCATTCAGTCTGATTATACAGCAAAGAGCAAAATCGCTGGGAAACCGTTGACCAGCTTACGGGACACTCTGACTGGGTCCGCGATGTGACTTTCTCACCCAATATTGGACTACCAAGGTCGTACCTTGCCTCTGCATCACAGGATCGCACTGTCATTGTGTGGACCAAGGATGGGGACGGACCTTGGACGAAGACTATGCTCTCCCCCACCGGCAGCGTCGCTCCGGGTGCTGTTCTGGACGAGGGTAGCAAGTTCAAAGACACGGTTTGGCGGGTCAGCTTTAGCGTCAGCGGGAATGTTCTAGCTGTCAGTTGTGGGGACGGCATGGTGTTCCTATTCAAAGAGGCGATTAAGGGAGGATGGGAATGTGTTTCTGAGCTCAATGCCTAATACGTGCTGTATGTGTTTGACAACGTAATGTATAAATACAATATTTTGTTCCCATCGCACTGTCAATGCCGGTCATCATCACGTTTCCGCTTCTGTTCACGATTTTGCCGTGTTTGCGCTGCTGGGTGACGTTCGAGTTCTCTAGGTACTGTGGATACGGGGCTTCTGGACAACTCCTGCTTGAGGTCATAGAAGAACTCTTCGTCACTATTTTCCAGGAAGGTGAATGCCACACCCTTCTTTCCGGCACGTCCTGTCCTACCAATGCGATGTATGTAGGCTTCAAACGACGTTGGGAAGCTGTAATTGATGACGGCCGAGACGTCAGGGACGTCAATACCTCGACCGGCCAAATCGGTAGCCACGAGAATGTCACACTCGCCCTCTCGAAGGCTTGCGAGTGCTATTTCACGTTGAGACTGAGTTTTTTTGGAGTGCAAAGTCGTGACACTGAAGCTTCTTCGCAGCTCGCTAGCCAAAGCATCGACCGCGGAGATAGTTGTCGCAAAGACAATAATAGGTGGCTCAAACCCGGAGGAGAGGATCTGATAGAGCCTGGCTTTCTTCTTGTCGTCACCGTTAATGAATTCTACACGCTGTTCCACAGTCCCAACGGCTTGATTAGCATCACCTATGGTAATAATAGCCGGTCGCCGAAGGTATGTCTTGGCGAGGCGCTCCACGCTTGGTGGCATCGTTGCAGAATACAACATCGTGACTCGGTAGCGCGAAGCGTCGTCAATAGCTGATGGATCCTCCGACTCGTCAGTGTCTGGCTTGAGGTTTGATGCGGGCATCGAATCAAGGATGAAATCCAGGGTATCAGCGAAACCTAGCCCAATGGATTTGTCCGCCTCATCTAATACGAGATACATGCATTGACTGAGAACTAGGATGTGACGTTCAATGCAGTCTTTGAGTCGACCAGGGGTGGCGACAATAATCTCCGCTCCATCTCGCAGACTGAATGCTTGCTCTTGCATGTCCCGCCCGCCGACTATAGAGACACAAGTATACCCGAGAGAATCAGTAAACTTTTTCGTTTCGACTTCGATTTGTTGTGCTAATTCACGAGTGGGTGCGATGATCAAAGCATAAGGACCAAGATGCCGATTTGCATCAGAAAGTCGCGGTAACTTAGAGATGTAGGAAAGCATCGGAATGACGAAAGAAGCCGTCTTACCAGATCCAGTTTCTGCAATTCCTATGAGATCACGATTCTGAAGGCCAATAGGAATGGCTTGTCGTTGGATAGGTGAAGGCTCTGTATAGCCAATCGTGTCAATTGCACTGAGAATCTGCGTCGGAATTGCAGATTCCCTCCAGGATCGCAGAGCATGCGGTATATTTCCCCCTTTCGAAGCAATGCCAAAGTCCTCTCGGAAAATGCGCCAATCGCGTTCCCGCATCTCATCCAAGTTCTTCTCTGACCAATGTTTCTCAGCGAATGCTGACTTCGCACCTCGTCGCAAGGGGTCTCCTCCTGAATTGTCGCTCTTTTGTCTTTGAGATATATCCATACCACCACGACCTCCGGATCCAAATACTCCCGCCTCTATGTGTTGCGAAAACAAGGCAGGGTTCAACGTATCGCTGGTATCTTCATTTTGATCCCAATCAAACATGAGCTTTTTCTCATTGAGCTGCTTCCTGGTTTTCTTTCGTGCTTGCTCGTGTACTCCGAGGTACTTTTTGCGAATCGTCTCACGCTCAGCTTCAGTCAATATATCCTTCTCTTGCGACTCCCCTTTCACTACATGCCCACCAATATCCTGCTTCTCAGAAGGAAGCTCTGAATGAACATCATGATTGCCTTTGGGTCTGCCGTTCTCGCATTTGCGACGGTCGTACTGTCGATGATATTTGTCCCGGGCAGAGTTATATAGACTGTCATTATTCCGAGCACTTGCACTCCCACTTGTTGCAGCAGAAGATCGGGCCTGATTTTCAAATTCCCGCCTTTGCACTCTTTCCTTTTCATCTTTTTCTTTCTGGTGTTGAATGTCAGCCTCACGTTTCTCTAAAGCTAACTTCTGTCTCTCTGCCTTCGATAGGAAGCGCGGTTTTGATTCTTGACTCTGTTGTTTAGAGAGTAGATCATTCAGCCCCAGGGGACCTTTCCCATTTGCCAGTGGCATGATGTGAACGGTTCGAAGTAATCAATTCAACAGAATACCATATCGCCTTTTGCGTCACGCGTTGCAAGTGAAACACGCTTGTCCGGATGTACACACAACTTCTTTTCGACCATTCTTCTGGGTATCTTGAGACCATAATATGTCCTCATCACGCAAAAGGTGTGTATTTACCGCGTGGATATCGAGTGTACTCATCCTTTTGCAAACTTAGAACAGAACATATTGAGCGTACAAGGTACCCCAATCCCCTTCCACCACCACCTTATCCTCCAAAATTTCTGTCGATTCCTACTGAGCCTTCTCGATATGCTGATCCCACAGTCTTTGGTCAACGCTTGGCTTCAGCCCATCCACTCCCAGTGGTGGTGGATTCCGAAGCAGGAATGCCTCTCAACTTAAGTGATTTCCCACAGGCGTGTTATACCGATCAAGAATTGGAAGCAAACGACGACGTGTTCCCGAAGTTGGAGCCAGGCGTCGAAATCGATGACGAGGACGCTTTCCTCCTCTCTGACCTTTTGAGCAAGGTTCCTTCCACAGCAAATGGTACCTCGACAGACGCAGCGCACACGAACGACAGAGGTGGTGTTACTTGGCTGCGCAGAACAGAGTACATTAGTGCTGAGCAGCAAAAGCGAAGAAGGGAAGAAATGGCGAACAAATCACGCGGCGAGGTAATCGATGCCTCAAGAGAGGCACAAATTGCTCGGATTGAAGAGTCTTTTGCGATTTCCAATTCTCCGATAGAGTCCTTGCGCCACCCTACCAAGCCTAATCTCCAGGCTGTAGATGAGTACTCGCTTCTTCCAGACGCAGACACTTGGGCGACGCAGTACGACATCTTCCGCTTTGGAGATCCTGCAGGAAGAGTTCAGGTACGTTGGTTTGCATGTTAATGGCTAGAGTCTGATTGAGGTCCCTCTTCTCAGGACAACACCCCACTTCATGATCCTCGTCTTCAGGTTGCTGTTCTTCGTCCACACAGAGATTTACTAAACAATCCCATTTACTCTCTTTTCCTTGTAAATGCACCGGAATCGAGCTTTGAAGAGGAAGCAAATGATATTGGACAGAGTTCGGCGGTACACAAGGCAAGTTTCAGATCTCGAGATGAGCAAATAAGGTTGGAAGATGAAGAAGCTCGACGTCTTCTTGCAAGCAGAGTAGCTGGAGAAGATTCTGATGCTACTGTGCAAGACTCTCAGGAAGCTCCCTTCGATATTGTAGAAAATCAAGATAAGCCTGTACACATGGTGCACGTTCGTGATTATCAGGCACATGATCAGTCAACCCGGAAAGATCAAGAACTTCTCTTGACGTTCCTTGATCAACCATCTATACTTTCGAGAGAACTTCCTTCCGACAGTAGGGAGAGCGTCCTCCCCCCCGTCACTTCTTTCGAGCGTGCATACCGCAAAGGCGGGTCTTTGCTTGCTGATGGGGTTGAGGGAGGAAAGCGAAAGGCAGTGTTCTATCATCCAGTTACTTCCCGATCGCAGCTCCGTGTTCAACGAAGAAAGGTGAGCCTCTCCTTTTGTTTATATTTGCACAAACTAATCCTTAATAAAGGCGAATGATCTCCGTCCACCCGAGCACTGGGATGCCATATCTCTGAGCAAGAGATCTCTTTCCCTATATGAAAAGGTGGATCGACTCTATGAGCGGCATAATATAGATGATCTGGACGACTCAAGGTTACCTGCGCGGATTGAGCTTCCTGCAGAGGAATTAGAAGAAGATGTTCATCTTCTGGAGAAGGAGAGCGAAAAATCAGAGCAGGAACAAAAGTCGGCGGGTGAATCAGAAAGAGAGGAACCAAAAGACAATGCTAGCACTACAGAAAAGGACGTTTCAGGTAACAGTAATGCATCATCTGGAGAGGAGGATGGCAATGAGAGCAACGCTAGCTCTGATTCTGCCTCTGCTGGTTCTGACGAGGAAATGGAAGACGACGAACTAGCAGCACTTCGAGAAGAGGCAGGTGCTGATGCTGACAACAACGAGGGGGAGAATCAGGAACGAGCCCGTAGAAGCCGTAGACGAACTGTAGAAGATGCTCATGATATAGCAGGATTAGCATCTCGTAATGTGGATCTCGGAGGAGATTCAGAGGACGATTGACAGATTCCTTTGTACTACTACATGCAAAGCCGTAGAATTTCATAATTTCCAAAGAGGGATTGCCTGTCTTCATGCAATGTTTCTTATTTTCACGGCCACCACTGCCGATAGAAGGCGCTATTTTCTATGTCTTGGCAAACACGCGCGGCGAGTTGCCGACACGGGTGCAATCGAAGACATTACCTTGGCGTGGAACCCGGAAAAACGCTGATGTGCTCTCCTACCGATGTTCCTTTTATCTTGGCTGCAGCACGGGTGGAATGCTATACCGTGGTCGTCATGTCCTTATAAAACAAGGTGAAAGACCTTGTTTGATCTGTACTATATCATTCTTTTGGAACGCTTTCCCCTTTTGACCTCCTCTACGTACTCCTTGAAGGAGTTGTTACATTCCCTTGACAGACACTCACTTACTCCTCTGATCTCCTATTCTATTTTCTGCATTCCTTCTCGTATTTATAATGAAAGCTTTCTTTTTGTCATTTACCATTTCCTCGATACTAGCTGGCAAGGCTTTAGCCCACAATGGCACTGACAAGAAATGCGCAGCAGAAGCTTACTTTCACAAGCAAGAAGCTTACAATTCGGGGATTGTCTTCACACATGGAAAAAAGAGTGAGTTCGTCATTACGTCTTCTTCGCCACCTCTCATCATCTATAGCTCACGATATCACATATGGTTTATTTTGGGACGGTGTCGATCTCTCAGAGACAAAAAACATTGGTTTAAAGGACGGAAATGTCGGATACGATTGTGATATCGAGGGATATGGTTGGGGCAGTCTCACCGAATACGGCTACGTAGGTGGTGGGAGTAGCTTCCTGTTGGGTATGCAAATGGCAATGGGGAGTGTGGCAGGCCTGCTCAAGCCCGGTGTCGAAGACGCAGTTAGGACGGCCATGGAAGGTGCCGATAATGGCACATGGCAACCTTCTGAGATTTTGCCGAATATGACCATTTCTGAAGGAAATGCCATGAATACTGGTATCGAGACGATGATCAATAGCACTCGTCAACGTATCGAAAAAGCCAAAAACTCTCAAGACGACACGAAAAGAAAAGAACGCCGTGCCATCATTGAATTGGAGGAGCGCAACGACAGTGACGATGACTGCGATGACGACGATGACAATAAATCTTCGAAAAAAACTCATCACAACTCCAGTAAACACTCTGACAAAAAAAAGAATGGGTTTAGCAACCCACCATCAACGGCTGCGGTCTACCGACCACCGTGGAAAACTGCGTATCCAGTCTACTTCCGGGGACAATGCGATAATTGCCATAAGCAGACTGGCTACAACTCGAACGGCCATGGAAGTTTCCAATCTTGTTCGCTAATATATCGTGGTCAAGAGTATTGGGGTCAGACTGGGGAGAATGATCATAAATATACATGTGAAGTGGAGTTCAGTTGTTGATACTATCCACGAAATGACTTGTTTCCTTCTATCTATTCTTTGGGACTGGTATCTCAATTATTTGTCATGTTTTCTCTCAATCAATACAGCCGTCGGCCTCAGGTTAAGGCCCGTTTCCCTTGATTTCTGCCCCATGCTAGTGCGCGCGCAAACGATTAAAAACGGCTGCAATAGAGTGCCAACGCGCACGCACCGGCCAGAACGCGTGCGACTGCCAGCTCTCTTTATACCTCATTGTCCCTTAGAGTAGTTGCTATGGATAGTTGGAAAGCTTTCACCACCAATGTAGGGCCTTTAGGCCAGAAAATCACCCGCCAATTTGGGAACTTGAATCAACAAGCAAGGGAACGATTCGGTACTGTCGACGCAGATGACATTACCGAGCTACCTGATGAGTACAAGCGTTTGGAAGATCGTGTGGATGCCTTGAAAGCAGCTCACACAAACTTGCTCAAGTATGTCTGGTCTGAGGGAATTTTACTTCGTGCATCTGACATTTTCCCAAAAGGATCGCTCGTGCCTATGAAGGAGAGGGGTACGATTATCCTACTCAAGTTCAGGAATCCATCACGCAGTTGAGCTCTCAGATTGGTCACAGTGTCACTTCCTGGGCTGCCTCTGCAGCTAAACAAACGAATCTGAATGTACAGGTTCCCCAAACATCGGCTCCACCCACTGCACACAAGACTCTCCACCATGCATTGAGTCGAGGTGCTGCTTCGGGAGCTCTTGAGCTTGGCGCAAGTTCCACCGACCTAGCCGGGGTTAGCAGTCCGACCAAATCTACAGGTGCTGGGCAACCTGGCGAGGAGAGCAAGCTGGGAGAAGCTTTACAGAAGTTCGCTCTGGCTCAGGACCGCGTTGGAAATCTTCGCCTAACCCAAGATGAAGCAATAAAAGGAGACTTCCTGACTCCATGGAATGCGTTTGGAAGTCAGATTCAGCTTGCATTGAAGTGAGTTAAGACTGTACAGCTTTAAGCCATCTAACATGTTCCTTTCAGAGCTCGTCAAGGTGTTCGTGAAGCAAGGTTGCACCTCGACTCCTGGCGTCAGGCAGTTAAGGCTGCCGAGGCTGCCGAGAAGAGGGAGAAAGTCGAGAGCATGCGAAGCGATGTTGAAATGGCTGAGGACAAGCTCGTAAGCGCTACAGAAGAAGCCATCACGATCATGAAACGCGTCTTGGAAGATCCTCAACCGATCAAAAGCTTGGCGGCGTTCGTCAAGGCGTGAGTTGATATCCACGTCATGAAGAGCACAACTGACATGTCTTTGCAGACAATCTGAATTCCACAAAGCAGCCCAAGAAGTGTATGAAGAGGTTGCTAATAGTCTCTCGTCCGCGGCATTATCAG
The DNA here is from genome assembly GCA_037044235.1 of Meruliopsis variegata. Classification (NCBI taxonomy): domain Eukaryota; kingdom Fungi; phylum Basidiomycota; class Agaricomycetes; order Polyporales; family Irpicaceae; genus Meruliopsis; species Meruliopsis variegata. The sequence continues at coordinate 1,924,377 of JAWLTJ010000001.1, forward strand.
CTGAATCGGACTATATGTCTTCGCGCTAAGTATTAGAATGGCATGGTATTGTGCGAACGACACAATTTCACATTGTAGAGTATGATACGCTGTGCTCAATCAAGGAGATGGGCATAGTCGTCTGCAGATGCAAATGTAGGCATCGTTTTGCGCTTTTTGCGTTCTGCTCTACGAAGCTGTGACTTTGATTTTGGCTGATCGTCCTCTGCTTTTCGTTTTTGCGAAGACCCCTGATCTTCTTCTGAGGACGACTGAGAATCGTTGAACGCAAATGGCATGATATCTTCTTCGTCCTCTTCGAAGACATTGTCTGCACCATCGTCAAGATCGTCGTCATACTCTTCGGAAGTACTGTCATCATCTGACTCCATCAAAGCAGGGTCAATCTCATCGTCATCGTCTTCGTCAAGGATATCATCACCTCCTTGATGGGGCATAGACTCTTTCATGGCCTTCCATATCTCACGTTCAGCGTCAGAGTCTTGATCAGAAACGTCTGAGAGATCTTCATCTAGATCTTGATCGTGCACTTCAATGCTTTCGTTTTCTTCCTCACTACTCTGGTCGGGTAATTCGTCACCCTTGGCTGGATGACCCCTGCGAAGATTGAAGAATTTGTGGAAAAACATTTGGTCCGCAGGTACCTGATCGATATTCTTCTTCCAGAAATGTTCGTCATTGACATACTCATCTTGTCGTATTCCGATTCCTTTGAGACGTACGACCCCACCGTCTACTCCGGTGCGGCCCTCTCCGGATGCATGTAAAGCTGGTTGCATTAGACTGGCTCCTTTGCTTGAGGGTAATTTTTGTTTGGGGTTACGGTACACAAATCGGTCCAGAAAGTGACCAAGCGTATGGAGTGTCAAATCTGCCGAAGTGTTGATTCGCTGTGCCGTCAGCAGCTGTGCTGCACACAATGATACCGAAGGATGAAAATGAGAAAGCAGAGGGGTCAACTCCCAAAGGCATGTTGTTTCTGCTTTGGTAAAGCGAGGATCTCTTTTCAGTCCATCGTAGACTTGAGTGGTGGCAAAGTTGACGTTACTCCCTTCCGTAACTTTATTCTCACCATTTACATCTTCATCGACGTCTCGAAAGTGCTCTTCACCATCGTCTTCACTATCATTGAGAAGGGTGTAGAGACCAGGTTTGGCTTTGAAAAGCTCCCCGAGCAGATAAAGAGAGCCACAGATAAATGGTGGTTCGCTACTGGTCAGAAGCTGGACTAACCGTTTCACAAATGCTTTAGTTCGAGCATCGTCTACATCAACTTTGACAGCTTTGAAGAAAAGATTCAGGTACATGGCTTGTTTGCTAGTAGTTGCTAGGCGAGAATCCAACAGTGAGGCGTAGAGGGCGCGATAGAACCGATCTTGTAAATGTGTAGGGAACGATGTTTCCTTCACGTTTGTCTTTCCAACTAAACAAACTTGAAAGATGAGTTGCAGAGCTTGTACAGAAATATTGAATGTGCTGGAATGGGTTATTCGAAACAGTGTATCAATATGCCTTTCGAATACAGCAGTGTCCACCTTGGCAAATGGTAGTGCACGCCGCACACCGGTCAGGATTGCCGCAATTATCTTAGAATCAGCATCCTGAATGACGGAGGACGCGCCCTGTTTTGGCTTGGGTTTACCAGGACCCTTCTTAGCATCGCGCCAACGCCCTTTATCCCTCTTCCTATTATTCCCATCTGACGTCGTTGGCTCATTTTCGTCCTCATCACCGGCCACTTCTTCCTTGCCACCCAACTTTGTATTCTCTTCTCCGAGGAGTTGATTGAAGAGTTCAAAGTACAGTGTCAGAAGTTTTCCCGCAATTTCATCGTCTCCATTGCTCAGCATCGTCTGATTCAAAGTGAGGATGCCAAAGTATCGTGCATGAGTGTTGATCTTGCTTTTGCCTTCTTTGGCATTCAAATTTGGCGTATGCATTACTAATGTGCTTATTTCATTTGTCACGATTGGCTTCATGTTTGGATGAACATTGAGCAGGCTTAGCACAAGGCCACTGGCTTTGCTAGCCACGCTTCGATCGGTATCACCTAGCTTGTTTACAAGCATACGCAATAAATTATGCTCTTGTTCCGATTTCTCTTTCAGAAGGAAAAAAATCTGCGTCACGGCTTGTTGGCGCATGAACGGAAGGGTATCGTGGCTCTGTGTTTCCAAGATACGGAGAAATTCAAAGTAAGAACGCTTGAGTTTGTCTTCAAAAGCAGCTACAAGAAGATGTACCTCTATAGCTAGCTTGGAGCTTTGAGACAAGCTGCTGGACTGCTCAAGGGCAATGATCTGCGGAATGTATGGCTGATCTCGGAAGTATCGAAGCTTTCGATCACTCAGTCCACCACCGCTGGCTAGCCAGTCTGCTAATGCGCGCGTAGCTCGACTACTCTCTTCCCTCCCTTTCTTTTCAGCCATTCCCAAAAGCGTTTCCATTGCGCCAAAGTTGTGAATAGGACTGGATTGTGCCAAGAGTGTCAGTGCTGCAATTCGATCGGAAAGAGTTCCTCCTCGAGCACCTGGTCCCAATAGGTCTGAAATGAAACGTGCATCAGATCCACTGAGCATTCCCGGTCCATACCCTTTCCCACTCTCAACGATTTGCGAGTATTGCTGAGACTCCCTCGAAAGTAGCTCATTTGCACGTCGTTGTAAGTGAGCGACGACATCGTTTGCAGATGCATGAGGCTTCGAAGACGACGTAGAGGGGACAGAAGGAAGCTTCGGGAGCTGTACTTCGCTCCATCTAGGCGTAGGTGTGAACAAAAAGGCACCTCTCTCTTTTGTCTCCAATTGACGGGGTTGATCATCTGTTTTGCTGAGTGCTGATGGAGCAGCTTTCTTGGATTCATTTTGCTGCTGGGGCTTACTAATCTTCCTGGATTTCAATTGGTCTTTCGATGGCGCTTGAACTCCAGTACCAGAGTAATCCAACGTTTTAATGAACGACAAAAGCTCACCATCGAGAATTGCCTTGAGGAACGCGAGTCAGTATTTAATGTCCATTAGAGCGACGCAACATACATCATCACCATCATCGACATCACCACCATCATCGACATCATCACCTCTCAATTTCGACGACTTGATCAACTCGAGGTCACTTTCGTTTCCTCCCATCTCTTCGATCTGCTTTAAAAGAGTTTGGTCATCTTCGGAGTCGGACTGAGAATTAACCTCTAAGCCAGGTGAAGGGGATTGAAGGGAGCGATCATTTGGATGCTCATTTTCAAGACTCTTCGATTTATTCTCTTTTTTTGCCCCTTTACCTGTCCCTTTTGGCCTGAAGTCTCTCGCCATGACAAGGCCGTACAAGAGAAGTGAATGGAGTTCTGGAAGACCGCTCAGAGGTTGAACAAAAATTATGATTCACGTGCAGAGTAATGTTACAGAAGTCGCGGGTCCGTGAGCTTGCTTGCACCAGTGGACTCCTCACTCCAAGATGGGGCCGTCAGTATTTGTATCGGCCTTGTCCGTACCTTTGCTGTGGGGAGTGCTACCTTCAGCTATCACAAATATTCTTCTGCAAGTACTGTACAGTAGCCAAGTACTTTCGAAGCCGACAAATCCAGCACAGGCGAAGCTTTACAACCGTCGTATGAGGAATTTTGTGTGCGTGGGGTATCTTCTGTATACAACGTACGCCTCGCTCTTCCGAAGATCGCCAAATTTCTACGAAATTCTAGGCGTTGACATAGATAGTGATATTGAAATGATTCGGAAATCTTTTCGAAGGCTGGCTCGAATCTATCATCCTGATAAGATTGGTGCAGGACAAAAGAGCGAGTCTTTCTTTGTCGAGCTTCGACTTGCTCATGACACTCTTGTGGAACCAGTGCGACGCCAAATGTATAACCGAATCGGCGACCGTATTACAGACTGGAACTCAGCGACGATATCACAGCGGGATACATTCATCATGGCGGCAGAGGGCAGCATTTGGACATATGTAATATTGTATGTATTTTGCAGACTTACAAGCTGGTGGCTTGGACGTGAACCTTTTCTCAATCCTGTGAGTGTTTCGACCTGATTCGGATCATTTTCTGATTTACAATGGTTTCAGTGGCACTTGGCAATGAGCGGGCTATTTCTGTCGATCGAATTAAGTTTGATGTTCCTGCCTGAGCGGCAAACATCGTTCTTGTCAGTTATTCTACCTTCGCAGACCATTCACAACATTGTAAATTCTCTTCGTGTTCTACATGGCGCCCTAATTATGGCATACAACGAGTTTTCTTCGCATCTACCACGGCCTAAGCAGCGTCAGGGTAGGGAACTAATGGGAGGCTCAGACTATGAAAGAAGCCGCGATCAAATGCGAGCGGATATGGAAAAGCTAAAAACTCTCTTGGAAGTTCACGAAAGACATTCAAGAGAACTTGCGGCCCAAGCAGTCCGAAGTTTGGACATAAGGTGCGTATGGACCGCGTGCAATGCGTTCAGCTTTTGATACGAGTGGTACAGTCTGCTTCCTCTACGTCCCGCGCGGAAAATTGATACACAGGCTGGTGATGATGGATCAGAGACTGCTTCCACAGAGAAGCAGCAAGAGCAGGAGAAAGCATCGGAGGCCGAGCCCTCACAAGTGGAGCAAACTTATGTCGATGTTCTCGAAAAGCTTATATTGAGATCCCGCCTGGAAAGCATACCGGGTGTGGATGCGAATGGCAGGGGAAACAATGCACAGCCTCAGATCGAAACGAACTCAGAATAATACCCTGTTTGAATCATAGATGTACACTAGTATACAGTTACTTCGTTGCCGTTGCGAGTTGAGTGCAATTTTGAGCTAGGGCGCCTGAACAACGCTTTTGGTGAGGTTGAATTGCTGCACAAGGAGATCCACTATATCAGTCCACTCTTGCATGGCACCCTGGCCAAGATCGCCACATGCAAGCTTTTTAGCAATGGGGCCTATGACTTTGTAACCGAGGACGTCGCGAACGAAATCCAAGTGGGTGCTTGTTAGAGGATGTAAATACATCAAAGTGTTCATTGCTGGAAAGATGTACGTCGGTGTTTGCCGTGAAAGCGCCCTTAGCATACTCGTCTGCGGAAGAAGATTAGCGTCTACTCCACGATATCTTGGCACAGGCTTACCAGCAAATCGTCGCATATCCCAGCATGCAGTTTTGCCAACGTGTTCGCGGAACAGGGGGCAACAAGGACAACATCTGCCCATCTTCGAAGCTCGATGTGTAGGATTGGATCACCGACCTGTCTCCAGCCATTCCATTCATCCCGGTCGTGCCAAAAGTGTAAATTTAGATTGGTATCACGAGCATTGGCATTCTCTGATGCAAGAGATGCAACGGTGTACGAGGGTGTCATGCGCAGTAATCCTTTTTCTTGACACGATTGGGTAATCCTGTCAGGATCGTAAAAGTGAAGACTTGCATCAGAGGATATCACTTGAATCCTTACATTGGCGAAATGCAACAGCGTTTCGACAATCAATCCTGTCTTTATACTTGCAACACTGCCTGTGGTTGCCAAAACTATGTGAAGGGGCCGAGAGTCTACCGGTGGTCTGCTAACAGGAGGGAATGAGGACTGCAAAGACGCAGGAATGTCCGTATGATCCAGCATCATATATGCTTTGGTTTTGTCCTGAATAGAATGGTTTAACGTTTGAGATCCGCGCTCTTATGCTGGTCTGTGCTCACGGGGATTTTGCGGCAAGTGACCACATTTGCATCATGCGATTGCGGGTGCCCTCAGGGCTTATAAAAGCGATACACATTTGGCACCAATCAGCGCTGAGTTTCGCTCTTGTCCCAGTCTCATGATCATAGAGAGTACCCTTCCCGGATCACGAGTGCATCGACGCACTTTTATCCAGCTCCCTACAAGTTTATCCAGAGTCCTTCAAACTCTCATAGCACAGTGGGACATTGGTGCTTCCTCCAAAGTGATTGGATTAATAGTCCGAGACAACATCATCCACGGTGAACGCTGCACGCAGCTTGTGATTGACAAAGAAAGTGAATGGGATCTTTTCTGTGAAGAGAGCAATTCAAAGACATCCACGGCCGTCAAGGCACAACTTGTTACACAGAATCAAATCTTGGCAGAAGTGAATTCCAACCCTGTCTTATCCTCTCCCGAAGATACTTACAACAGACCAGCAGAGCGGGAAGAACAACAAAGCACATGCGTCTCTCCAGGTAGCAACTTGCAACATAAGCAACCCTCTGAAGCCAATATATCTACTGTCCAGTATAGTGCTGAATCCGCCACAAAGCCCAAGTTTGCCTTTCAAAGTGTGGAGCCACAGAAGATAAAGCCCAGACCAGGGTTTTCTTACCAGGAACGGGAGCAGCGTCAGCAAGAGATGGGTTCACATACCATCTCTTCTTCTGATCAGTCTTACCAGCCAGAAAGTACCGCTTTTGAGAAGATTATGGCTAAAAGTAGAATGCAAGGCGAGAGTCTCAACAAAGCCTTTGGTGCCTTACAGGCTCATAGAGCAGGAGTGCAGTACTCATCTGAAGCAGACAACCCCCAACAAGAACCACATAATACACTTCATCCGCAACCACGTGCTGAGATGACGATGCCGGAGAGATTCGTGGAAACCCGTGAGGAGGAAGGCCAGGAAGGCCAAGCGGAAGATCAACCGTCAAAAAACTCTACAACAGAGGATGTTGCTGCAAGAAATACTTTTATCGAGAATGCTTGGCAAGATAGATTGAAAGAAATGGGTCACGGTCCTAATAGCGGTAGCCCGTATGCCAAATTGCGCTTCGGAAAGGGCCAAGAACGTGAAAATCCCGTCGATGCGATCGCATCCGGTCCATCTTCAATTGTACATGAGTAAGCATCATTCTCTTTGCTGCGTGGTTTGCTCTCTACTTTATGCACTTCTTTTGAAATCCCACATCCTGTTTCTTGTTCTCGTTTTGTTGACGTGCCTGACACTTTTGGTTATTCCAGTAGCACACCAGACAATTGCTCTACAATAAATACAGAGAATGTGGTCTTAGGTCAAGCAGGACCTTCCTCAAAAGAGAAGTCACAAGCAGAAAGAAAGGCTACATTTCCTAGCCTGTCACCCGAGCCGTCCAGTAGGGAATCCCTGCAAAGCTTCAATCTGTCCTCAGGTAAAATTCTGCCCGACCGTCCTCGCACTTCTTCAGACACACAATCAAAAGTTCGACTGTTTCGGCGAGCACAAGTTTTCAAGAGAAGAAAGTCAAATCTGGCGATTGATCAGTCAACATGCAGTGTACCTGGTACTCCGAGATCTATTGTTAGTGGCGTTGAAACTCCGAGAAGTTTCAACAGTTCCTCTGGGCTTGTCTTTCTGCCACAACGAAGATTGAGCGTAAAAAGCCTTACCGAATCTATTTTGAGCTCGACCAAAGATCTTCGTCGGAAGAAAGGCATCAACTCACAGGGCGGGAATACAGGCAATTCAATTCTTTCGGATGTCAATTCAGATTTTGTACACCGTCACGCACATATAGACCGAGAAGAGAAGGAAGCTGATGGGCCTGGAATAAGCAAGATAAGGGATTGTGGAAGAGGTCTTACCTCAGGAGATACGCAAGAGGGTCCGCAACCATCTTCGTCGTCGTGCCAAGCTTCGCCTGAAACTAAAAGTGAAGTAATGGGGCAAGAGGGGAATTCTGAAATGGTACGGCCTGCTTTACTACGTGCAACTCATACAGCTCCACCCACGCAAACTGCCGTCAATTTATCATCGGTGGACGGAATCACATTACATATATCGAGTATTACTGATACAAGCTTTGCGTGGAATGACGAAGACCGCCACTGCTCGAATACAAAGGCATCTCTCCCGCAAAGACCTGCGCTTGACCTTTTCGACTTGATGCTTCCTAGAGAGGTGCGAATTGCCTGTTTTCGTTCACTGTTGCAAATTCATCTGGGGGATGCAGAGAGAGTGAATGACCGCGCTCCAAATGTTCGACAGCAGATTGCACTGGCGGCTGCTATGAGAGAACTTGTTACTCTCTCTCGCGTATCAAAGACTTGGCAATCGATCGTTCTAGATGGTCAATTGTGGTCGAATTTACAGACTGCATTCGTGCCGGATATCTCCGCTGCGTCTTTCCTAAGGATCATTCGGCAAGCAGGGCCATTTATCAACAACCTGGATCTTAGAAACATGAAATGTCTGTCTTCATCTGTCCTCACATCCATGGTCAGAACTTCTGATGAAGATCCGCTTGGGCCGTCTTCCATCATGAAAAGGCACAGAAGGGTGTCTTCGATGCCTACAATTCCACTATCATCTCATGGGATGCTACAACGCTGTCTAGCATTGCCATCCCTAACTAACCTCAATTTAGAAGGACAGCGATCTAACATCTCCTCTGAGGCTCTTCATCATACTATTGTGCGCTTGCCACATCTTCAGCAACTCAACATTGCCAATCTACCTGCGGTGACGAATACAACTCTCATGATAATAGGCGCAGCGATTCCTAATCTTCTATCGCTCAATATAAGCCGTTGCCGGAATGCAAATGCCAGTGGGGTTGCTGAAATGTTGAAAGTAGCTCAAGCGACTTTATACGATCGTCAACATTTTAAGCGAACTAGCACCGAGGAATCGTACAGATCAGATAGTGTACCTGTACCACTACAAAAACTTCGAGCAGTAGGTTTGTGGAACGTAGATGCTTACTTTATGGAGACTTTAGGCCGAACAGCGCAGCGGCTTAAGCTTTTGGACCTTAGCTATGCGATCAGATTGGACGATGCAGCAATCGAGGCATTCGTATCTTATCCCGATCAGGATGTTCCTTTGACTCCCGATATGGGCAACTCTGTCCTACGTACAGAATCCAGCCGAATTTTGGGTATGTCTGGACCGTTCGTCAGATTTGCTTCTCGACAAATTGGAAACTCTGCATACAGCGATGAGCTTCACTACAGGCGTCTTCACGATAGTCTCACTCATGTCTCTTTTGAGTCATGCCATGCTTTGACTGATAGGGCATGCCTCCTACTCGCACATTGTGTGCCTAATCTTCGCTGTTTAGAAATGGGAAAGGTCGGACCGCGAATGCGCGATGCGGGAATGATCAAGCTGCTTGAGACCACGCCAAATATAGAGTGCATAGATGTAGAGGATGCAACTCAACTAAGCGATGACTTTTTGAAAGCAATCACTCCACCCCTAGCATACATAGAAAGCTTTCGGGAAATGTATCAGGGTGCTAATAACAGAAAAGCTTCGCTCGACTTGGAGAGGACGACAGATCATTCATACACTGCACGCTCTTGGAAGTTATTCCCACCAACTGGTGCCAAGTTGACACATCTTGTGGTGTCCCATAATATCAGATTCTCTTCCACTGCACTTCTTACTTTGATTCGGCAGTGTCCTCGTCTGTTGCACTTGGAAGTAGATGACACAAGGGCGAATGCCGAAGTCCTCACAGAATTCGTACACTTGGTCCGTAAGCGCCAACTACATGGAGGTTATCTGAATTTAAATGACTGTCGGAGTATTTCCCGCCTTGAAAGCGATGATCTATTCAATACTGGAAATGTTCGCTTCCGAGTCGGAAGGGCTGGGCCAGAATTTTGTGCTTTATATTATGAAGGCGAGCCAAACACTTCTTCAGAAGAACTAAAAAACAGAACAGCACTGTCTTCTGGTTCTGGTTCGCCTTTGAGCGTATTTAGCAGACGCAGACAGCCTTCTTCCGCACAGAATGATCGCGAACATACCGCATTGAATGACTTTGACGAGACGCTGGTTGTTGTCAAGACATTTTGGAGTTGGCAAGCTCTCGATGCGCGGGTCAAGATGCGACGGAAAGCAGAGGTTAGACGGAATAAAGCTTGGAGCAAGCAGAAAGGAAGAGAAACTGGCGTATTGACAGCGAGGAGTGGCTCGCATCACGATATTCGAAGTGAAGAAAGGGGAATGGGGGACGCTTCCGGAAGCGGCCGGTGGCCTCGACTAGTCAATACTCTACTGGGACCACATCAAGAAGAAGAAGATGCTCAAGAATGTGTGATCATTTGAAGATCCTCGTAATCACAAGCTAGCTAGGGTGCAATCTGTTTTTCTTTTGTACATTTGTTGAACAGCTTTTCGTTTGTTGATACACAGATATTTTGAAGTATATTCATTGAAACTTCTATGAGACACCCATTTCAATGTTTTGCATCAAGCTCTCCGTCTTTTGCGCTTTGGAGTTGGGCGTCAATGTATTCCTTAGGAACGTCCAGACCCACACGATTGGCTGTCGCTTTTATTCGCTCTTGCTCGCTCTTACCGTAAACGGGATTATATCTTGCCAAGAGTTGACCGTGAACTCTTGTATGATGTATCAGAGCAAAGATATTTTGCATTCGAGACCGAAGAGCAGCCGCCTTTTTCTCGCTTACCCTTGAACTTGATTCTTGATTCTTTTTCCGAATCAGTTGACGAACGTACGTTGGCAAGGGGTCCGTTCTCCTTGAAGAGGAAGGCTTTGCTTGGAGGTTCTAGGGGCGAGAGATAAAGGTTAGGGCAGATCAGTTTGATTGTGACAAAGGCGTACAGTATGCTTAATTTCTTTGGAAAATGCTCGAAACAAAGACCGAAGACCGGTTGTCTCCGCCATGTCGAGGGAGATAGTATAATGATAGTACGATTGTAAGTTTCATAAAAGCGCGTGACCATGCACATACAGATTAGATGGCGAGCCCACATGCGCTATTTCGACATTCAGACCATCACTCGTGGTGCTTTTTGATATCAACATCACTTGTCAATCACGTTTCTTCGTGTGAAGTCCTAAAGCATCAGACGCTTAGTCGAAGACTGGCCACCGCTGTTGAAATGGCTAAAGGTATGTGATACAAATACAGCATCTAGTATGGAGTGACTGATGTTTTTACTGTAATACGAAGTTCCTAGAAACTTCCGCCTCTTAGAAGAGTTGGAGAAAGGAGAGAAAGGTATTGGAGATGGAACTTGCTCATATGGTCTCGATGATGGCTCTGATGTCAGTGAGTACTGTACAGACAATTGCGCCACGATCTAACGCTGCTTAGTGATGTCAAATTGGAATGGAACCATAATAGGCCCTGGTCACAGTGTACATCAAAATCGAATCTATAGTCTTAGGATCCACTGTGGCGAACAGTATCCCGACAGACCTCCTGAAATCTGGTTTCTGACTAGGATCAACCTTCCTTGTGTTAACCAGCAAAATGGAAAGGTCAGTATTGCTATGTGCGTGATGACTGGATTTGACTTGTTCTCAGGTTCAACCAAATCTTCTCCCCGTCTTGGCCAATTGGAAGCGTCATTTCACACTAGAGACTGTTCTAGTGGAACTCCGCAAGTATGTCTGGTAAAGATCATTTCAGAGTTGCTGACAGACAATGTATCTAGGGACATGGGTGCTTCCAGTAATCGTAAACTTCCGCAACCCGCTGAAGGATCTTTGTATACACCGTAGAATCAATCGTTTGATGTCAAGCTCTTGCATTTGAAACATGAATATTGTATTTAATGCATTTCATGTTGTGAGAAAGCTCCCGTGAGGACTGTTATTTGGGTCCGACCTGATCTATGAACGTTATCAATTGTTCCAGATAAGCCAATGGAAGCTTGTGACGCTCTAAAAAGGCGTTGGCTATGACATGTATATCATCTTTGTTGACGTAAGGTAAGATATATGATATAGTCTTCTGCTGCACTAACCTCCTTTATTGATAGCCAATGGTAAGGGCTCTGCGTCGTCGCTAACGTCGATCTTCAGTATCGCGTCATACTGTTTGCCTTCAAAAATATTGTCACAAGAGCTGCGGGATGGTTCAGCGCCTTGCTCGACGATTATCTCTGCTTGTAGTGAAGCTCGTCTAAGAGTGTGTGAGGGCATTCAGATTATCCAAAGGTGCCACAAACGTACCTTCTTATGTCAAATAGTTCGCTGCACTTGCGAGTATGTTCTGCGAGGTCCTCATCCGAGACAGGAGTGACCTGATTTGCCATAGTATTTTGAAACTTCTGCACTGCTGGATATCTTTGTGTAAACACACGGATATTGGCGTCTGAGCCTGCGGTGATCAGGTCACCGGAAGCTGGAAGTGAAGCGACCCCCCATACGGATGAAATTGGCTGATTAATTTCAAATACGACTTTTCCTTCCTCAATATCCCATCCTCGAACGAAGCCGTCTTCGCCACAGGACACAACCAGGCGGTGGGAGTTGGACTTAGACCGCCCTGCAGAACAGACTCCGTATAAGAGATCCAAGGTAGGCCTTCCTGACGAAGTTTTTGGTATCATTACTCGCAATGCATCTCCACCTCTTGTCGGATTATTCGGAGGGCACCTACGAGGATCTAAAGACCACAGTCGTAATGACCCGTCATTAGAGCTTGTCACGAATAAAGTCTCGTCCGGATAGAAAACTGGTTCTGTGTTCGTTTGGGTTGCTGATTTGGGCATCATAGCAATACTCCGGACAACATCTGTATGCCCGGAGAAAATTCGGTTGATATTTTCGCCTTTCCACAATCTAATGAAGAGATCGGCAGACGCTATGGAAAGAGCACAAGATTCAGCCTTCCACTTTTCAATTGCATCACTCACCTGTCAGATACTCTTCATCACCCTTTGAAGAAGTGACAACCTCGGACGACCAGACAGCGCTTTCATGTCCTTTCAATAGATGTAGGCTCTTCCATTGACTCTCGGCGTCATTCCATGACCATACTCGACTTGTAGTATCCCAAGATGAAGAGATCAATAGCTTAGGGGTTTCCGGAGTGTCATCACTAGATAATCTCAAATGACACACATTGCCATAATGACCTTGTAGAACCTGAACAGGCGACGAGCGAGGCCGATCAGAAGGTGAAGAGCTGGTGCGAAATACCAGAATCCGTGCATCGAGACCGCCAATAATGGTCATCCCTGAGCAGTGGATTAGTTGTTCTCTTTCTCCTGCATTTCCCGTACCTTCTTTTCCTTTGAACCATTGAGCTACGGCGTTTTGATACTTTTGTCCCTGATATGTGGCTCCGAGATGGAAGACGTCCTTTTCGTCTCTCGTGAATCGATACCAGCTTCTCGCTGTTGAGTCCCTTGAGACACTATGTATCACCTCGACATCTTCGACTTGCGAAGAAGTAACGGCTTTCACATCTAAGGAATGCCCTTTGAGAATATGCGAGAGGCGCCAGGGAGCTTCACAATCTATGTCCATGATCGCTCAACTGTGTATTAGCTCGAGCTCCTATGCTGCATGGCATATCCTCCACAAGACGAATGCTGAAGCGCTGGGAATGACTCTATTTGGTCCGTGCATCTGAATTACTCGACCATACCATATCGAGGAAGACTTTTCGCGCCGCGAAACAATGTTGCGAACGGGATTTTGTCTAACCTTGCGGCATATTGCAAGTAGAAATGGCATTCCCACCTCAAGTATTACTGCTTGCAGTGACTTGAGGCCTGTGATAGCAACGGCTAATACGGAAGTTTTAGCAGGACCTGCAATATCTACATTCTTGCGACAATACAGCTCTTCCGAGACAGCTTCAAGAAAAAAACCAAATAGTAGCAGGAATGCGGCATGGAACAATCCAAAAATTGATCCAAAAGCAGGATCACCAAAGACTCTTCTCCAAAGTTGGTTGAGCCTTGATCCGAAGGTACGGATCAAATTTGGTCTAGCGGTGGCAGGTGAGAAGGAGAAATTATGAATGGATACCCGTTGAATACTTTCACAGCTTTTGCCATCTGTGGATTGATCATCAGTGATGCTTTGGAGGACTATATGAACGATGAAAAAGTCTCTTCACCGAAAGAGACTACCGAATTTAGCTAGCCGAAAGCCCCTGTGTTGGGCTTTCATGCTGATGCTGTACTATACAAGTTTCTAATGGTATTTCATCCCGTTGGGCTTTTTCTTGCTAGTGAGTTACGCGCCCTAGATTTATCTATGCGGCCACCACGGAATGGCCCAAACTTATCACGCACACTTCTTGCTCCACTTTCCATGCCTTGCTGCTCGATTTGAGACATTGCCTTAGATATGCTATATTCTGTCGATGCTTTCCGACAACAAGGGTCAGCTCCAATGCCACATTTTGATTCAGTCTTACGAGCTGCACCTGCGTATGACGATGATGACTCTGATTGGGACGATGGCGCATCTATGGGTTCATCTGTATCCCATTCCAAGGTACAATACACTTCTAGTCCACAGGATTTACAGGAATTGACAATGAAGGCAAAGAAGTATGCAGCCTCACATACCTCTTTTCATGCATATCTTGATGCGAACACTCATTTGGAGCACAACATTAAAGAGTTGCAAAATCGGATACATGAAGAATCCGGAAAATTGACCAGCCGGAAGGCAGAGTTACGTAGACTTGAAAAGCAGAAAGCATCTTTGCTGTCACAAAGAAAGGGCAAAGCTAAGCTTTTATGGACTCCTAAAAAACGAAGCAGCTGGAGAGGGAAGCTGAATAGTGTAAGTCCTTCAAGTAAGGACAAGGCCTTGCAATAACAATTTCTTCCAGTGCCAACATGATCAGGACACTGTAAAGGAAGCAGTCATATATTTAGACAACCTTGTACATCAGGAAAAGCAGCATGTACAAGTCTTGGAGGATAGGTGGCTAGAATACAACGATGTAGAAAGACGCCTCGATAGGCTTGATGACGACATCTTCGGGTCAGGCTGCAGTGTGAACGAAAAAGATCGGGAGATACAAGAGAAATATCATGTTTTGATGGAAACATCAAGAAGACTGGAATCAACTGTTCAGTTAGAGGTTCGGGCGCAAAAACATTTATCACAAGCAGCAACATCGTGTCAGACGCTCACCAAAGAGCTGCTAGCTGGTCTACAGATTGGAGTACAAATAGGCGTTCCCTCGAATGTCAAACACAAAACCCAGCTTTGGTCTGGGACTAGCCCGACGCACTCTTCAAGAGCATCACGAGGACTTCTTTTGCGTGCCAAGACCTTAAGTGGAGATCTTCATTCCAATTATATTCAAGCTCGAGCCATTCAAGGAAAAATTGCTATCCTACCTCCTTTAGAGGTTGTTTCATTGACAAGGCTACCCGATGTTCGAAGTAAAGACGCTCTGAACGAAAATGTGGGTGTTCACCAATGTTCGAACGTTGATCTTCTATCTCACTTCTTTTCAGTCTCTCCATCGATCCTTAGAAGCATCGTATGCTCAAGCCAAAATTGTACAGACGCACATTGAAGTTGAGAAGAGAAAATCCAAGGCGAGGCAAATCGCTTTTAAACGTTATACACTAGATCTACAAAAAGACGCACGCCAGACATGGTTACAACTTCGGAACAATCGTAAAATTTTCATGCAAGGATTACAAGACAAGGATACGCCTTCCTCAGCGATAATGGATGTACATATTCAGAACACCGGTAGCGATTATAACGTATATCCTCCATCTTACAAACATTACATGGGCTCCAGCAGCACACGCGCCTCTACTGAAGTTTCAGCAACTCAGGTTTCAGGCAAACATAGACGAGCAACTGTGTTCGATGAACAAAACTCTTCTGAAGACAAGGCAAATGCTCAACAGCGGCAGCGATATATGGCATTACCTCAACACGTGCGGCGAACGATCGACAAGAAAAGTATGTTACAATCGAAGGAAATTATACAAAATATCTGTTTGCAAGATGGGAGTGGAGCGCAGGATGATGACAACAAAATTGTATCGGTTTCAGCTCTCGAGGAGGATTTACCAGGACTTCATTTGAGCTTTGGTTTTTAATTTTAAGTGCCGTCATACTTTTCACAATTCAAGATTGCTCATGTATAACATTTCAAAAGTACGTTCTCGGGTAGAATGTACCACATGTAATGGAGAGGAGACAAATAGTATACACTATAGTAATAAAGGGGCTTTGTCCAACGACTGTTCAACGACGTAGATTTGCCATGGAAGCCGATTTGCGACGGCTATCAAGCGTGAGGTTGGCTTCACTCTTCTGCCTCTTGATATGCCTCGAGATCTCATTCGAAGAGTCACCAATTTGATCAACTGCCTTAGTTTCGTCCTTTAGTGATCCTTTTCTTGTTGGAAGCGGAGGAACAGACCTGTCATCAGGAAATGCTCCATTGCGATTCGAATTACTCTTTGATCGCCGTCGGGCACGACGAGGCGAAGCACTGAAGGCCTCATACTCGTTAATACTTTCGTCATCATCATGGTCATCACCAAATCCCTTGAGAGGTATTTTGTAGCTCCCACTAGGGGCTACAGCTGCACAAAGCTGTTCGGCATCTTCCATTCCATAGTTGATAAACTCAAAGCCGCCATTGCTAGCGGTAGCTGATGACGATGCAGGAATGTCAGTGCGAGACCGTTTTGATGGACTGATTGGAGATGAAGGGAGATTTGAGACAGCGATACTGGTATTCGAAGAGCTATCGGGAGTATGTTTCAATCTGCGATTACTTGCAATCTTGCGGAGGCGCTTAGCTGGGGTACTGGTGGTTGAGCTTGCAGTATCTTGAAGTGGATGCGCTCCTTCTGGAGAAGGCGGAATACGTAGGTTTGGAGAGCTTCGCATTACTCTAGGACCCGCAAAACCAAGCGCTGCCATAGCAGTGCCAGCCCTGGCTCTGTTACCTTTGGTTGTCATGTTCTCTTTGGCTTGACTGTCGTTCAAAGATCGAGAGCTATACGCATCTGGTCCTAAGACAGCTGCTGGATTAACCCCCTCCATCATTGTTTGTGAAGGCTGATAAAGGCCCAAAGCATTTTGTAGACATGACAAGTACGCATCGTTCTGCGCAATATCTTTATCGAATTTGCTCATCAATGCACCATAGTCCATAGGTACTCCACTTGGCATTTGTGACATATAAGGAAGCGCTAAATGTCCAGAGTTGGATCCATCAGTACTTCCTAAATTCAAGCCAGTGAAAGGAGTGATGGGCGTATGAAGCTCGGTGCCATTACTACCGGAGCTCGCTGTACCTGGCCGACCACTGATTGGACTTGGACCGAGCCGTGCTGCACCAGCTGGTGATGGTTGCAGGCTACTAGTAGCCTTTTGATTAGACTTCCCGGGGATCTGTGCTCCATCAATATTATAGAGAAAAGTTTGTTGTCCCCCCTGCAATGTTGTTCTGCGTCGCGATGATGGATGCTTAAGGTTGGATTTTGACATAGGTTGGGAATATGGATGCAGTTGCTTGTCATCCACAGTCATATTGTTTGCCATTGCACTTTGAGGTTCCGCATTGTCAGAGAAAGTTGTCATCACAGCACTCGCAGTCTTTGGAATAGAGGATTGCTGTAAATGCGAAAGGTACACAGGGGCATGAGGGTCTTTGATAGCGTCCGAGCTTGTTTTAGGGACGGAAAGGAGCCCATCGTGTAGCGTAGAGGCTGAAAATTCACTAAGGCTTTTCTCATCAGAGCGTCTTGGTATTGTCACTGGTGAAGGTGATGGCATAGCTCCCTCCCTTGACACCGCTCTTCGCTTGAAAAGAGCACTGGTGGTCATTTGCATCCCACTAGCCAAACTACCCGAAACACTTGATGTCACGGAATGGCTCGACGATGGGTATTGTTCATAACTCCCCATATCATGTAGCGTGTCCGTTTGCGATGTGCTGTGTTCGAAATTGCTGTTGCCCTCTTGCACCGTTCTGTTTCCATCAATAGTCAAATCTGCATCTGTGGCTTCCTCATCCTCAGTGCCTTGCTGCTGTTGACGTGACCATCCCATTTCGACTAAGAGATCTTCAACTCTTGCGGAATACCCTGATGACACTCTTCTAGCAAGCTGCGGCATACTCTTATGGCTTTTGAGATTGTTGGTTTTGACAAAAGATTTTGGGGAAGTCTGGGGATCATCACTCCCATAGGGTGTCATATTGCGACTACCTCCAAACCTTGAAGGCAATTGATGCGGGAATGGATTCCGCTTTTTCCGATGGGCGTTATCCATAGACAAGCTCTCTGGGCCTAACGTAAACCATATGTCATCTACCACGGTGTTTCCACCACCCACTCGACCATTATCATGGTCAGAGAGACCACTGGGAGATATCGCATCTGCTGGCGAGGCACCTTGAGAAACACTACCTGCAGCGATTGCGCTGGCAGACGCATGCTTAGCATTCGTCCTACGAACCGAATCGAAAGTACTCCACGCTGGCAGATGATGAACGGCTGCTCCCGGAAAAAGATCTCCGTCGGAATATGTACTTGATCCAGATGATACACCGGCATCAAGAACATCATTAATGTCGAGAGCATCCATGGCATCCATGGCACTCATTTCTAAAATTGTACTGTGTGAATTACAATCAACAATTCATACAGCAGCTCTCACCATATGCCTTGGACCAAAGTGCATCCGTAGAACGAGTTCCGGACAATGGTGACCACTCCACTGAAGGTGCTTCATGTCGTTCCTTTGAAGAGTCACAGCGTCCCATATCTGAGATACCAAATGATTCGCCGAATGGCGAGGCCATTGTTCTCGGCTTCTTGACTTGAAATTGACTGGTGGAGCAATTAGAGAGGAGAAAAACTTGACGAAATTTGAAGGATAGCAAGCCAAATTGTGACTCCAACAACCTGTTTGGAATGCAGCAATTTAGGCACAAGACCCACAAATAACTGCTGAACAGTCAAAAGTTTAGGGGTGAGAAGAGGGTAAATCGAGAGACTTTGAAAAAGCAACCTATATCTCACGGTGAAACAAAGGTGCGTCGGTGTGATAGGTAGGAGATCAATAGGTAGGTGGCGTAGTACACTCAAGGGATCAAAGACTGATTACCGAAGGTGGTTAAGCGTGAGAAAGCCCGAGAGAGTGAGACATCTCTTTGCATATTGACATCTCCAATAGACTTTGGCAAAGTCCACAAAACATCTATGTATGAATAATCTGCAAGATTGAATCCCATCCGTCACTTTCGACCGTGTGCTGTGTAGAATTTAGATGCACAATTGAGGCTAGCACTAGTAAAGTCTATCTAGTACGAGACATCGCAGCGAGTAAGCAGACGTGCCACCCTCTCATGTAAGGGTAATTTCAATCTGACATGTCACGCCAGTTGGGAATTGATTCGCGCATTGGCAGGGCTAGCGTTAAACCTTGTTGTCAGTCTCCACAAGTAATACAATCTCACGAGAGAATCGATATATTGAGAGAATCGATATATTGAGAGACCATCGAGACACGACTATATAGCAGAGGCGAATCTAAGGAGTACTAGCGAGATCTTATATACTGGGTAAACTGGATTAAATATGAATATACAGATAGTAATCACAAGAAGAGAAGTGGTGGGAGGCTTCAAGGGAATAATGATATAGTGCTCCCTTTTTGATGAAGCGCAAGGCCTCACAGATTATGTACTAAGCTTGTTGGGCGTGGTAGAGGAAAGCTCAGGAATGTCAGAGCTTTGCTGAGCTTTCTGTTGTAACTGTTGCATCGCATTACGCTGATTAAGTTGCTGTTGCTCGGCTGCGGCTTGTGCAACTGCCTTTAATGCGTCAGTGCTCAAATCATTGGTGCTAATTGCTGGACGGCCTGTTGTGGCATCGGCGCGAGCACTAGCGCCACCTCCATTCGCATGTAATAGTTGAAGACCAAGCATGCCATGCGATCCGCTATGAAGATAATGGTATCGCAGACCATTTAAGTTCTTGTATCGCTTGCCACAGTTCCCTACCTGGCAAATGTACACACGTTCAAATTTGTTGGCTGCCGAACCATCGCCATTTATGCTGCCATGAGTGGATTTCGGACTGCCAGGCATGGAGGTGGAGGGAGAACTAGTAGATTCTGGTGAATCGGCCAATCCATTTGGACCGACAGTACCAGTGGGGGTTGTGGGGCCACTTATTTCAGTTGCCTTGCCAGATCCATCGTTTGAAGTCTTCTCGTTCACCACTGCGCTCAGCTGTTGTTGGGGTGGAATATTGTTCTGATTACACTGACCATGTAAACGATGGTATTTGAGACCGTTCATTTGTTTGTAAGCTTTATCACAACCTGGAGACGTACACTTGTACGGGCGGTCTCCCAGTGTATTAGGGTTAGCTAAACTTGATTCTAGGGCGCTTGCCACCCCTGTCAGAAGAGAAGCAGTCATCTTTTCACGCTTGGCTGGAGGGGCGCTTGAGTTGGTCTGGTTAGAAGAATTTGCGATCGACGTAGAAGCTGCACCAGAGCTGCCTGAGTTCGAACCTGCAGCAGGGAAGAATAAATTAGGTGGCGCACAAGAAGGCAAATCATGATCCTCATTGCCCCGAAGAGATAGGGACGAAAATACTGGAGCATTTGACCCTGTACCAAAAAACGCAGCGTCAGTATCTCCTTCTACATTGGGTGTCCCTGGGATAGAGCTGCCAGGGGTCGAGAAAGGAGAGTTGGCTGAATAAATAGATGAAGCCCTTGAAGAACCGCGGCCAATACCTCCATCAATCAGAGCTCGACGTAAAGATTGGACTTGTCCGTTGGATGTGGTATTAGAGAATTGGCCAAAACTCCTCTTTTTCCCTTTCATTGGGCTACGCATAACTGTTGTGTCAAAGGCAGACAAGGACTCGCCTTGTGTACCTGATCTATCAGAAGATGTAGAAGAAGAGTCTGCAGTTGCGTTCGCAGCTTTTGGGCTGGGCGGTTGCGAAGATGTTGCAGAAGAGGATGGTGAATTTTCGTCATCGATCATTGCTGGCATGTCATCATCTTCAAACTTGACATGCGCTTCTTCATAATGTTGAAGAAGATCATGGAGGTTCTCTAGAGCATGTCCACAGCATTTAAAGTTGCTGCAAAAGGAATTCTCTAACTTGTTTCTTGGATAACTTGTGGAAGGCAAAGCGGTCATGTCCGAATCAGTCGAAGCAGTCGACGACGAAAAACGAGCAATGGAGTAGTCCATAATGCTTCACGAAAATAGAGTGAGATCATAGCTACGAGTAATGCACATAATTCGACTCACTCTGTGGCGTCCTTTCCGAAGGAACGCGCAATAGCTTCGCGGTAGGTGGCACTGGATGGGCCAAATGATGCACCAAGGGCACCAGGCGTCCCCTGAGAGCCAACGAGCTGTCTTCGCGACCCAGTAGCATCACCAATTTGGCTATGACTGCTCTCAGAGGGAACTGCCCGGGATATCGCGATGGGACCGGGCATGGTTCTATAGTGTGAAAGGAAGAGGAATAGAGCCGGAGGATGTGATGATTTCTTGCGTGACGGAGATAGCGAGAATAGTTGCCACCCAAATTAAGTCAGGAGTAAAGGGAAGATGTTCCGCTTTCAATACGTGGAGATAATTACTTCTTGATGTACACAAGACAATGAATGAGAATGAGAGGGCAAGAGATAGATGACAAGACCACCCAATAGCAACTCAGGTCGTGTGCTTCTTCTCAAGAATCCGTAGAAATTTGGGAGTGCAGTATTGGAGGAGTCTCGACGAATTTGGCGTAAAGCGCTGCGTTATTGTCAGTCGGATGCGCAAGGCAAATTTCCAGAGGGAAGCTAGCGCTGCTTTTGCCACAAATGCGACTTTCGGATGTTGGTTGTATTTCAAACGTGCACTTTTACGCGTGTGACAAAGACGGGGTTAGTGCTTGACACGGCAGTTCCTCAGTCGATTCTCCAGGAAAACTCCATGCATTACCGGTCTGCAAGACCACAGGCTATACAACTTAACTCAGATGGAGGCGACCTTCTAGATGTGACTCTGACGTGGTAAGTCAGACAATTATACGCTATGTCTTTCACCAACTTCGAGCAAAAATATCCCAAAGCTCATGTGACCTGTATCGTATCCTATTAATGTCGGATTAAAGAAAGAGAAGCCTTCGAGAGGGGACGCTCATGTGACTACTAAAGCTGGGGCATTGGCAGAGCGTGATGGCACTCGGTTCCGGGGGACATCTTTGGAAATATGTATGCTAAGCGATGCTTGCAGAAGTCGTGCCTCGGCACAATCTTGACGCACCGTTCCTCCCCGAAAGGTAGCCCATGTTTGAACGACGTCAATCTATTGGGTCGGCGTATACGGCAGACGCGTTTGAGTGAATCTGTGCCTCGGGGAAAATAAAGGAATTGAAGATCTCTCCACCAATGACACTTGAGTTCGAATGCGTTCGGATTTATCATTTCTGAGACAAAAGTCGCAGTAGATGTAGGATGCGTGCATAACAAACGAGCTTCGGAATACTCGTACGAAATCGGTTAAATATTTATTTTCCGGCAATACCTCCACCGTACTAGTCGGTACCAATTGGACCGGCGTTCTTGCCTAGTTTCAATCTCAATGCATGCCAAAAAAAATAGAGACTCGCTGCAGGAATATTTCATATTTTTTCTGGTTGTTTGACACACTGGGTTCAAAGATGGTGGATGGTGCATGTCGAGTAAGACGTTGCTTGCAGAATGTGCGATAGTGCCGCATCGGGGATGTCACAAAGTTTTGCCTTGTAAGATATGGTGTCAGACAATCCAGTTGCTAATGGTCACACAACATGTCTTTCAAGAGACATCTATAAGCGTACATAGTGACGCCGTCCATCCGACGCTAACGGACGTTGTAATTTTGTGTTCTTCATCTGATTAAATTAGCGAACAGCAATGCGAGCAGCAAATCGATCAATCTCTTGTGCTGCTTCAATGCCACTGGGCGAACCTAGACTGGCGGAGGTTGCTGCTGGCTCGGTGTTATCTAGATTTGATGAGTTGATTGCACCACCTTTAAGTCGAGCCAGGGTTTTTTGCAGCTCGACCCATTCCTCTTCTCGTGGAATGGCCATACTACCAACGTCATATACATACAATCGACCATCAGCTCCACCCGTCGCGAGACGGCGACCGTCACGCTTGTCCCAGCGCACTTTATTCAGCGCTCGTCCTGTTCCAGCAGTAACGCTAGCCAGTGGGCGCTCTATGTCGGAGTTGAGATTGAACAGGTCGACGCGACCAGACCCATCGACTTGAGTGAAGAGGGCAGGGTGAACAGTGTGCCACGAAACATCGTAAACATAATCGCCGGCTTCTTCAATGCTAATCAGCGGCTTCACTGAGATCGTGTTGACACCAGATCGTGGCGGTTGGTTTATTGTTGCAGATGATGGATTGCGAAGTCGCCATAATCTACACGTCCAATCCATGCTGCTTGTGAGAAACAGGTCCGAAAAGTCTACAGGGCCTTTCAAAGGATGGAAATGCAGACTAGTGATGGGTGCTGCGTGTCCGCGGTACACTTCGGACAGATCCAAACCTGCTTTCCATCCTGCTCGGTCATATCTTGTTGCAGTATATACATTTCCCTCTTCCGTTCCCACCCAAAAACTCGTTGTTTCCTGATTAGGGAAGCCGATGCAACTTACACTGACTTCATCTGTTTTTGGATGGGAGGGATTGAGAAGTTCTACCGTTTCTTGCGGTCGCGCCAGCATGTCTAACATCCAACTGCACACAGTTCCATCCGTTGATGCTGTGATTAGATTATTGGCGTTTTGTGTACCGACAATTTGCATGCTATATACTGGATGTGTGTGGCCGGCAGCTGAGAGGGGTGACTTAAGAACTGGTGCATGCTTCGCTCGAGTATCCCAGATCAGAATCTGGCCACTGTATGTTCCTCCAATGACAAGATTAGGATGAAAAGGGGAAAAGCTAATGGAAAGAACATCAGTTTGTGCATGAAAGACGAATTCAGGTCTGTCAGCTAAATGTAGGTTCCACACCAGTACCAGACCATCCGACACATCTGATGAGGCACCGTTGCTTCGGCTATAGCTTGCAACAAGCAATTCTGGATGTTTGGTTGACCAATCAATATCTGTGATACTTCTTCCTTTACAAAGATCTTCATCCCAGAAAGTGCGGTGGTTTTTCAGTTGTTTGTCCTCTGCTTGGTCTTGTATGCGATCTGTGGCGAGGGTATAATCTTTGAGATAGTCATATGAGTCAGTAAGTGCCCTCTCCACAACTTTGCTGCTCTGCTCTACAAAATCAACAAATTCCGATGTCCCATAGATGGCTCCAAGCTCATCTGCTGTGAGCTCTCTGAGACCTTGCTCAATTTCTTTCTCAAGCTCTTCTTCTTGTTCTCGGAGCACAGTCTCTTCTCGTTGCAGCTTTTCCAATTCTTGCTCTTCCAGCACTTTACGCCTAATGGCTTCCTCTGTCGCTGGAGACACTTTATATACATCAACATCAGTGCTGGGACTGTATTCTCCATTGTTCGGTGCAGTAGTCTGAGTCTCTTTGGTATAGTAGACTTTTTCCTTGGGGACTGACTCAGGTATTTCTGTTTGCGCTTCAACGTCTTTTAACTGGGTTCGGACGCTTGTCCCACGCTCTTCTCCGTCAGCCCGATTCACCATTGTCGTCCCAGGACTAGGTGCTGTTGCTTCTCTCTCATATTCCTCATGCTCGCTCGCACTCCCACCGACATTCTTTAGGGGAGAGGATGGCGTTGCAGCACCGGTTCGGGCACTGACACCTGCACTACTTGGGGAATGGCCTGTACCCACAAGTGAGGCAACGAAGTCGTCCAAGTCTTTTCTCGATGAAGGGGTAGCTGCCTTGTATAAAACGTGATCAGAATGCAGATTACGTTTTGTTCTCACTCATACATACTTCGGAAACACTCTTGCTGTCACCGCCGCGGCCAGCCTGAATGCGGGAACTACGCTCTTCTCGGGCACGCTTCAGCTCCGCGAGCTTCGCACGCTTTGCCTCTATCTCTGCCTTCCTTCGAGAATCCCCCGACGACATATTTGCTTCGTATTTTCACCGCCCAGTGCTGGTGCTGAAGAAAGGTTGGCAAAAGTCGAGGTACCAGTTGTCGCGGGTTGTTGCTCAGGACGCGTTTCAAACATACCCAACAAACTAGTGTTGATCTCGAGGGGGTGCGGAAAAATGTCAAGGTACAAGTACATTGATTGAGTAGTAGATACAGAGGCGAGTCTATTTGCAAGGCCATTGTTTGGCTCCTGCCACATATTGAATGAATCAAAATAGTGTGAAAGCAAATTCTACATTCTCTGCACGCCCATCTGCAGACTTCTAAGCCACATCTTCCTCCCATACTCCCAAGCGTTGTCTTAAATAATAAACCTGCTTCTCGAAAACAGTGCGAATGTCGGTCATTTGAGAGAAATCGAGACCAAATCTCGATAGCGAGGTCACTGCATATGAGTACTGAGTAAATAATGCGGTAAGAGAATCATATGCTTCTTCCGGAGAAGACTTGATTCCATCGATGGAGGGTATGGACGTATCGAGGATAGATTTGAGTCTCTCAAATGCTTTGTAAGCAAAGCAAGAAATCATCGTTAAGGGTGACAATTCGTTCTTGTCTGCACTTTTTCGGGCAGTCTCGGCATCTCCAAAGAGAGCCAAAGCGATGTTGCATGTGTCGTTGACATGCTCTCTCCATAAAGAAATCTGATTCTTCAAATGCTCTGCAGCATCATCGTTATCTGAGATGTGCGACAGCCCCTCGTCAAGCAGGACCCAGTGGGAATGCAGAAAAGTCGCACAAATCTTGCTTGATGAAAGTGCCAGCTTGTTCTTTTGGTCTTTTGCCGCATCGTCCACGTCATGAAAGCGTTGCAAGAGAGACAAGTATCTTCGTGCAGCAGGAAGACGTGTACCACGGGTGCCAAGCCCGCGGATAAGATCTTCTCGAAGCTTAGTGAGGTGTATCCAAGAGTCCTCCTTGAGAGCTTGAAGAATAATTCCTCTGCTTTTGAAGGTGCTTTGAAGACTCTGTGAGTCTTTTGCAATACGTCCGATATGTGCACCTAGCATCAGTGCCTCTATGGGATGGTTTGCCCTGACACATGTCATGAGCAAGCGCGGAATATTAAGAAGGTCGTCCAAGGATGCTTCGTATTGCTCCAGCAGAGTTTGCGCTCGTTCTTTCGCTTGCAATGGCGCTTGTGTTCGCCTGTCGAATACGCTTATCGAATGTTGCAGTGAGGGTAGTTTCTCGTCAACTAAAAGATCGAGTTTTTCAGCAAGTCGATCCAAAGCTCTCGGTAACGTGGCGGTAGCCTTCTCTACTTGGACGAACGATGATACATGGCGCGAGCAAAGCGAGGAGATCTGGTTCTCCAGAGAGCAGTTTGCAGTCTCTAGGGTGGAAGGGAGTGCATGCAGATCTTCTAATGACTGTGACGTGAAAGATAGAAGTTGGGTAGAGGCGGAAGAAGAAGGATCATCTAAGTCGGAAGCTAGCTGTCCAGTATTGTGTGGTGTGCTAGACAACGATGTGCGCAAGAGAGAGGCAAGGGTCTCCCCTGTCGGAGGTTGCTGTACCACCGACATCACTTTGCAAGGCTGCTCATAGGATAGTAGCAGGGAAGTGATGGCTTTTGATACGCCGTGCAGTCGACGGACAGAGCAAATATGCACACGCCACCGTCTTCATTTTTACTGCATACAAAGCGGGCATACGAAATTGGTTTGTAACCGTAGGCCCACGATCAGTTTCCCCTCAGCTTCTTCTACTAGCCAATGAAATCTGTACACTGTTATCATCTGGAAAACATCTAGCCATCGCATCGTAGAAACAATTTGGGCAGAAAAGCTTTCTTCACGCTATCATCTATTATCAGGGATCCTGTCATCATAGGATGCTGGACCCTATTGATGGATCCCGCCAGGGTAGCAGAACTCATACTTTCCACATCCCTAATGTGTTCACTCGCAACGACAATGTAGCAGCGAAGTACACACCACTTTCTGAAGGCGAACAAGACGAAATAGTGACTGAAGTCGATGAATTATCATCAAATCCTCTGTCATGTATTGATGGTGTCGAAGCGAGCGAAGCCTGGTCTCATCTCACTAAACTACAGAAGGTTGCGCTGCGTCTTATATTTGGTATTCTTGGAGCAGCAGTGCTTTTGCCATTCAATGCGATCATCACTCCCAGCGAGTTCTACCGTTTCTTATTGGAAGATTCTTCGTATGGGAAGTCATTCATGAGCTGGATCGTCGCCACGTACAACTTGGCGTGTATTGTATTCGGTGCTCATGCAACTGCGAGTGTACAAAATGTGAGAATAGAGGGCTACGCCGAACAATGTCTCATCTTTCTTCTTATCAGTCATCGCCAACAAGGCGTATCGTGTCATCGTCTCT
This sequence comes from Meruliopsis variegata, assembly GCA_037044235.1. NCBI lineage: Eukaryota > Fungi > Basidiomycota > Agaricomycetes > Polyporales > Irpicaceae > Meruliopsis > Meruliopsis variegata. Next base: position 1,951,513 of record JAWLTJ010000001.1, read on the forward strand.
TGTGATTTTTCTAGTGCTCTCTTTGGGAACTATCATCGCAGGCTCAGTTGCAAAACAAGACATTCCTCCCTCGCCATTCATATCGTTTTCCATTTTGCTTCTCATGACATTCACACTAGCTTCGGCCGCTTCGTATCTGCAATTAGCAGTAGTAACTGTTGCCAATGCGTATGGACCAGCATCGATGGGCGCTATGCTTGCAGGTCAAGGTGTTGTTGGAGCGCTACTTAGTATGATACAGCTTTTTGCCACGCTATCGCAGACTTCCAAGAATGCTCCCGCTCCGCAGAAGCATCAAGCATCTTACGCAGCCGTCATCTTCTTCAGCACCAACGCTGCGTTCATTGCAGCTGCATCGTGCTTTTTCTTCAAGTTTGTCCGGACCTCAGTTTTCATGGAAATGAAGCCTTATATCATAGGAAATAGCAAGACTTCCCCTTCCATGCTGCCAAGCGATGCACAAATCATGCCACCATCGAATGTGACAGGAATCCGTCGCTACATGAATAGCTCCGTGCAAGCCACATACGATCGGATTATGAACGTGCAAAGAAAAATCAAGTTGAGCAGTTTCTCTATTGCTTTTATATTTATTGTCACACTGTCAGTCTTTCCAGCGCTAACATCTCGCATTCGTCCAATGGAAGATTTTCACACTGTAGAGTCTTCCTTGATATTTGTGGCATGGCACTACATTACCTTCAACATCAGCGATCTAATTGGACGACTATTGCCAACACTAGGCCTCGAAGTCTTCCGAGTTAGACACATCAAGCTCATTGTCTTCTTTACGATTCTACGAACAGCATTTATTCCTCTGCTTGCGTCATGCAATGTTGATGACTCCACTGCCTCATTTGGATCTACCATATTCTTCTTCCTTGTGTTTCTATTAGGAATCAGTAATGGCTTCCTAGCCACCACGGTATTCGTGGTTGGCCCACGAGCCAAAGTGCTTTATTCGGACGAAGAAAGGGGTATGGCAGCGGGTCTTTTGAGCTGGTGGCTGACCCTAGGCCTGGCCAGCGGCAGTTTTGCTAGCTTTTTCATCGCTGCTGTTTAGAATTACATGTGATTCGTTTGACATCATGCTGTATAAATACAATATAATCAATTTTATTAGGTTGGCGGTAACCCTAACATCCTCTGCAAAGATGAGACATCAATCGAATCCATTTGCTGATTGGTGTCGACTGGATTTGAATTGTAATTCATGCCATTGTAGCTACTCGACCATGGCTGCTGCAGCGTTTGTTGCATGAAGGACGTTGGCTGTGCCTGCTGTTGATTTGCTTGACTAGTCAAGTTGAATTGTTGTGCCAAAGCACCAATATCAATGTTTTGAGGCATAACATTTGCCAGAGGCGCGGATGTATTCTGCTGCATAAGCAGTCTCTGCAGGAGCTGTTGGGATTGTTCAGACTGTTGAGAAGTATTCTCCGACGGTGTTTGCTGTGGTGCCCAAGGTGCCGGCTGGGGGTTCAGAGGCCCCACGCCCTGCTGACCTCTGAATATAGCATCTGGCGCAATGCCGGATGATTGCGTGGCTGGCTGCTGAACCTGATGCAGAATTGGCTGCTGCATTTGTACTTGAGGACCGGCAACAAATTGAGGTGCAATGGAAGAGGATGGAAGCGAAGCTCCAGCTACATTGGTGGAACTTGCTGCTGGAGGTTGAGGTGTGAATAGGTGCCAAGGTACACTTGTTCTGAATATGAGGCCCAATAGACGCTTTGTGGTACCACCGCCGGGGGGTGTGGTAGGAACGACGACAATACCGGCTTCTGGTGCGGCATTTGGCCCTTGCAACTTCAAGAAGGCACAGCCCTTCTTGCTGTCGATCATTCTGGCAAGCATTGTGTACATAGACTCATTTGTTTGCTGTTGGTTTGGAGCGCCGGGAGGTCTCTCATTTTTGTCCTGCATCTGAGGCAAGGGTTGCGGCTGAAATAGGATACACGGCGTACCATTTGTGGCCGCATGCCGTTGCAGTGAAGCCAGTGAAACGGACTGTACCTCACTGACCACGAATTTCTGAGGCCAAGGCAGCATAAGATTGTCCTTATTTGTGTTTGGAGCACATTGAGCAGTGACAAATGTAGCTACCTGGCTGCGCTGTTTGTTTGGCAAGGCAATGCTCCACAATATAGCTCCGATCCAGAATGATTGGCCGCCAGGCCTTTTAAGGGCGTTATCAGCGGCAGACGTTACACTTGGCTGCATTTCTAAGGCAGTGTAAGGGTTTTGTGCTTTTTGCTCTTGCTGCTGCAAATGCTGTCTGTGGCGACTCATGAGAGCTTGAATGTTGCTCGGTCCACCGAGATGAAAACCCTGCTCACTGGCTTCTTTGTCAATAGCAATAAGGGCGGAAAGGGCACCACTGAGGTCTGTCAAGGCGCTCGAAGAGCTCATATTCGCTGCATACGATCGAAGAAGCTGATGCTGCGTCATCAACTGATCTCTATACTTTTCCAGCAAGCGGATACGACTGGTGTGATTAGGATCAGTCGTTGCTTCTCTATCCTGCCGATCTTTGAGTAACTTAAGATTCCGCAGCATCATCTGCTGCTGCTGCTGAAGGAAAAGAACCTTTTGCATTGCTTGTCGATCAGATTCAGTTGGTCGTGATGCACTGTTAGAAGAATTTAAAGCACTCTGCTGGATAGCCTGGATACTTTGAGAAGCTTCCGACGTCGAAAGTTTGCGTGTCTTCTTTTTATTCATTGCATGCGGATTGGCACTGGATGTTGCTTTTGCGGCCATGACTGCTGCCTCACTCAAACCGGTCAACAGCATGCTCTTGACAAGATGATGTGACTTGAATGAAACTCCGAGAACGCTGGGTGTATCTCGATTCGACGGCAGTGAAGTCGGTAGTTGCTCTGTAATCACTTGGTGAACTCGTTCTGCCTCGGCAGGGATGATAGTTGAAGAGTTGATGCCTGACATAACAGCTGTGATGGGCCAGGAACCTGCTTTGCCCAACTCAGTTGCCGCCCTTTTCCAATTCCAAGAATCATGCGAAGAGTCCAAATTAGAATGCGGGTTGTGTTCCTCACGTAGATCTATTGACTTGTTTGATGGCAAAAGATGTACAAGATACCGAGCAAGTGGGGAAGTAAGCGTGCTTTGCGAAGAAAAAAGCTGAAAAGGAGTGAGTAAAGAGGAAGGCAAGTTTTTCGAACACACCTCAATAGCCGCAACAAGACCGTCAACAATACTTCCAAGCTCGTCATTTGCATCGTCAGTCCCTTGATTCGACTCGATGGTCATTTGCAAGTCATGCTGCCACGACGGTGCTGTCCGAGCAAAACGAACATCGTTCGTCCTGTCTTGGAGGACATTGGAAGGGCAGGCACACGCCTCGGAGAGGTCTTTTTCATACTCATCCACTGTGATAAAAGGGTGAACCTTTGATTTGGAAGAGGATGCAAGATGCTGCTGAACATCATCGTTGCTATCATTCTCCACTTTTTGGCTATGTCCATATCGTACTTGCCCTATGAGTATTGTTGCGCGATTCAAAGAGTACAATGCTGCGACCCGCTTTACAATGGCGGTCGGTAGTTGAGAGGCATGCAGATCTACATTAGGATGGTATACAAACACCACATGAACTTGCTGTTGATTCACATGAGACGACTGTGAATCTTGAGAATTGCTCATGTTGAGAGTCCTTTTTGGAAAACGGAAGCAACGCCTCTCTCGCGTTTTCCTCCGCGTCTGCACAGACGAAGAACGCCTTGACTTTTTACAACAGTCTCTAAAGTACTGAAGGTTGCTGAGAATAATGAAATCTTCTTGAAGTGAAACGCTAACATGAAGAAGATGTGTAAATGATCCACGGCACTTTCTCTGATCACTCATTTCTGTTCTTCTAGCCTGTTGTATTTGTATTTTGTAAGACCGGGTGAGCGGCCGAGTCTCCGCACGTATGCAATCCTTAAGAGATAAGGTTTTTTGTACCTCAATCCAACTTGTTCTGTTTTCCACTTATTGCCAACCATATCCATCCCTTCCTTTCACACAATTTACCCCCAAGCCTCTTTGGAATTGTTTTGCATTTGTGTACCCTCTTGTAGAAACTCAGTCAATCACCTGTAAATCATGACGCCCCACCGCCTTTCCACCTACTCGTATGGCAAAGATGACGTCCGCATCTTGCGGATCGTGCGCGATCCGAAGCATCCCCGAGCGCATCAAGTGGTGGAATATACAATTCAGTGTCTGCTCTCCGGAAGTTCATTAGACACCTCTTACACAGAGGCAGATAATTCTTCCGTAGTTGCCACTGATAGTATCAAGAATACTATCAATCTTCTCGCCAAGATTTCGACGCCCGACCAAGTTTTGTGTCCCGAATTGTTTTCATTGGTCATCGTAGAGCACTTTTTGCGTACATACTCCCATATTGATACCGTAGAAGTTACTTTGGAGCAACTGAAGTGGAGTCGTATTGCTTTGGCCGGTGAGAATGGTCTCGCAAACAGCAGTGGCAAGAGCAGTACGGTTGCATTGGATGAGGTTTCACCACTCCAGCTCCATCCTCACAGCTTTGTTCGCGATGGTGAGGACCGTAGGACAGTGTACGTGGAAGGTAAACGCGATGCGCAGAAGCAACCAATTGTCCATCAATTACAAGGTGGGCTGCGTGATCTTCGTGTTCTCAAAAGCTCAGGAAGTGCATTCTATGGCTTTTGGAGAGATGAGTATACAACATTGCCTGAGGTGCAGGACCGAATTTTCAGTACAACCGTGGTCTGTAGCTGTGAGTAAACAAGTCATCTTCACATCATGTGGACTCTAAAGCCTTACCTTTCAGATGGGATCCAACTACCAGAAGAACCGCTCAGCGACCTTGTAGGAAACAAGACATCCATACTGCCGCCTTTCGATGACATAGCCCGTGCTGCAACGTCACACATTCTCACTACTTTCTGCACACATGAGTCACCCTCTGTACAAGCAACAATGTATCAATCAGGTCAAGCAATTTTGGATGACAAGAGTGCACAAGCACTCCAAAACGTACAATTAACTATGCCGAATCGCCATTACATCCCGATCGATTTGAGCTGGGCCAAGGTTGAGAACACTAAGGAAGACGAGGCAGAAGTATTCTTGCCGAGTGCACACCCGAGGTACGTGACGAAGTGTGAATCATCTTACGTAGCTGACGTATCTCTGTAGTGGTCTTATTAAAGCTGAGATCTCTCGCTCATGAAAGTCTCATGTTTCTCATAGAATTGCCCCGGAAACAAAGCTAGCATATTCCCCTACTGCAATGCTGAGATTATTAAGGAGTTGTTCAACATATATTGGTGATACATAAATGACCGAATGAATGATTATTCTACAATATGCTCTTTGTGTGAAGATGATGACAGGAATGCAAGAGTTGCAACACTACCGCGCCGACCAGCCTCCTTGTTTTCTGATACACGTTCATAGTAATCTTGATGTGGACATCCAGCTGCCTTGCTTTCTCTTTTAAGACAATGTTTGATCAGTAGAGGGAGGAAGAATAGGATTAGCTGCGGCGGACGAGCTCGACTGTGAGACAGATGATGCAGCCTTTTGGGCAAAACCATGCTGTTTGCGAGCACTCTCGATGCGGGCTGTCCATTGCCCTTTGCGTAAATCCGTGAGTGGCATACGATGGATAAGACGTAGATATCGATGGCGCAGCTGATCAAGCGCATGGACCATTTTGGGGTCTTCGTTGGATGTCCACTCATCTGATAAGGTGATGATGTCCTTTGCCAGAGAGGTGAGATCTGTTCCATTCTCAGTGGTATTCGAGAGTACGTTTTCCAATTCTTCTCTGCTTCGGACAAGTGCATCGAGCTGAACAGGAGCGCTTTGCGCCCTAGACATCTCGAACAACTGCGATTTCGCTTGGTAATAAGAGCGATCGATAAGCTTTTCTACAAGGCTCTGTACTTTGTTGAGATCAAAACTGATATCTTGAGAAATTATCACAGTTTCCATGGGACTTGGCCCAGCACTTTGCGATGTCTCCCGTTTAAGAGACTCATCTGGAAAATGTTGCGCCCAACAGCTGCCAAGAGTCGAACCCTCTTCATGCGACAATGTCATAGGATCAAAATTGTCGTTCTTCATCAATCCTGGAGAAACAGTATCCAGGATTCGAAGTAAGCCACCAGTAAGTGGAATAATTATGTTCTCTTTGACATATTCTACCAGTCGACGATCCAAAATTGTACCTCGAAGATGAGCGGTGGCCAGGCTTTCAATGGGTGGACTTTTGGAGAAAGTAGACACATTAGGGATGAGTAGACCAGGTTCAAATATAGGGGTTTGGGCCTTTGCTGGGGTATTCTCCGATTCACTTCGTGCACGTTTCAGACCCCTAGGAGAAGTCTCTCGTGAGGAGGAAAAAGTGTCCAGAGCATGCTCCAATTCTCTTGAGACACCAGACTCTTTTCTGATGTCTGGAGGGATAATGTCGTAGCCAATATATGCTTCAGGGTTGTGCATCTCGCCTGAGGCATCAAAATATGATGGCGCTTGTCTAGAATCGTGTTCCGGCGTCTTTGATCGTTTTTTAGGAGGGCATTTCTGGTCAACAGGGGAAGCTGAGAAGATGTCATCTTCGTACGTATCATCTTCTGCATGTTGGGATGCTCCTTGAACAAAGCTTTCTATACTGCTCGCGTAGGCTTCTCCCAAAGCACCACCATAAATGGCCTCCCGGAGGATGTCGCAGCCTCGCACTCCAGCTTTATTGAACTCCTCACTATTCAGATTCCAACCGCGACTTTCTGCCATCTCGATGGCGGTCACTACATCAAGAGGCGAAGCTGCGGGCAGTGCGAGAGCAGAGGATGCGCTTCCTGACTTGGTGCCCATGAATAACCTACTTGGAAGGGAAGCCATCTCATCGGCAATCGCGTTAGCAAAGGCTGCATTTGCTGTCAGATAGAATGGGGGAAGTCTTGATTTCTCAGGACCTCCCTTTTGTGATACAATATGGTGCACCCAAGCCTGTGGAAGTAGGCCCGGATAGACCCCAAGGTCATCGTGCTCCGTGAGTCGAGCTTGATAAGGCCTTGGATGTGTCCAGTCATCCAGATTTGCAGCTCCAATATCTTCCCTATCTCGCTCTTTGAGCTTTGGTCGCGCCAAAGAGTTGGGCAAAGAGGAGTCGTTGTTATTTGCCCGTGTGCTGATCGTTCCAATTAAGCGGGGCCACGCCAGGGGAAGAGTGGTACCATGTTTATTGAACATGTAGCCACTGGTGGTTTGGAAAGGGAGTTTTTCGTACTCTGGAAACCGATTCACAAGGTTGTACGTGGTGGAAGCCGACAAAGGTTGCGGAGAGGAGGAAATAGCCGCGCCAAGCCCGTCCACAATATACCTCCAATCCTTAGCTAAACTTGACGCATCACCCAACAGATCCGTATTCAAAGGTGTGGTAGACTGCACAAAGGGTCGCAATAGATCTGGCCATCGTCCAGCACCACTGGCCTGTAGAAGACTGGCCTTTTCGTCGCTTGTCAGGCGGCCCAAATCGATGGAGCCGTCCAGTGCATGCGTAAGAGGAATTTGTGAGACCAAGGTACCATTCGCACTGCTGATGGGCGCAACGGTGCCATCGCCTCCGTCTTTCCCTGGGATCGACAGGAGTGCAGCGATAGCGCTTGGGCGTTGCTGTCTTTTGCGCTGGGTGGGTCTATAGGAGCGGCGCGGTTTCTTAGCAGGCCCTGGGCTATTGCGGGCACTGGAAGCGAAAGACTCGTCGAAAGAGTTTGTTGTGTCTCGCGTGCTCTCATTGTCGTCATCGTCATCGTCGTCTTCATCCTCGTCGTCTTCTATCTCTTCTTGGTCATCTTCATACTCATCATCTTCCACATTCTCCTCTTGACTAGATGCCCATTCATTGTCGCTTAACGATTCATCCTCCAGCTTGATTTCGTTTTGCAGGCCTGAAGGGGTCAGCGTACGCGGCGTCGAGCTCAAGGAGCCGTGCTGGGCGGAACCTTTTTTGAGCTTGATATTTAATTTGGGAGCTTTCTTTGCCAAAGATGCAGTTGGCTTGGATTTTTCTTGGTCTGTTATGGTGTCAACAACAGCTGGTGCTTCTTTGCTCAAGTTTTTCAAGCCCCACTCCTCCAATTTCTTCGCTTCGGTGTGGATGATAGCACTCGGGCCATTAATCGAATTGAAATACTGCGCATTGCCAGTTACTAAGAGCATATCATTCTTGAAACCGTCCAGAGTGGTGTAATGGCCTTCCTCCAGTTTTGTCTGCATTGTGGCAAAGTCCATGGGCTCCTTGATATACTCATAATAGTCAGGCACGTCAGCGGAGCTTACTGGCTGAGCGAAGAACAAATACTGGTCACGCCTATAGAAACATGTCAGAGTCTCTCTGTGTCTATGAGGATATACAGACCTTTGGAGTTGAGTGAGTATCTTTTCTAGAACCTCGCGCAGTGGCTTGGGCTTCACTCGCTTTGTAGAAGGCATCTTACTGCTCTGATGCGACATGTTGAAGCGTATCCAGAGCCCCCACCGCTGGAAGCCTCTGGGGTGCCCCTGGGCACCTTAGGTGGCGACCTTGCAAAGGGAGCTGGGCAGAAATGTGGATGGATGGAATTACCAAAGATCAAGTGTATCTTTGGTAAAGCCACTCTCGAGTTGCTCGATTTTATTTCTTCGCTCGATCTTTTTCCGTTTAGCAGGATGCTGTCGGACTGACACGAAGCGCACGCACAGCACGCTGTTCAAGGCGGGTGAGGAAATGCACGTGCATGTACTAGCATGGGCCACGCATTTCCAAGGTATACGCGCGTCAGTACCATACCGACCATCATTCTCTCCTGCAACATGGCTGCTCCTGGTCAGACATGGGCGTCTGCGCCTCAAGTTGACCACATTTCCGCAGGTCCCTCACACAGCTCCCATGCAGATGCATTCGACGATGCTAGAAAGCATACTCAACAACCTATCGTCACCGGAACGTCGATTTTAGCGATCCGATTCAAAGACGGTGTGATGATGGCTGCTGATACCCTCGCTTCGTACGGCAGTCTTGCACGCTTCATGGACGTGCGTCGGATTAAGCACATTGATGGTGCCAATTCTCTTGTAGGATGTAGCGGCGATATGAGCGATTTTCAACACATTCAGCATTCTATCGAGAATTTGATGTGAGTGCCGATGGCAAGAAAGTCGACGTGTGATCTGAAAATGATATTATATACTCAGGCTTCGCGAATTCTATGCCAATGACGGTCATACTTTAACTCCCCCGCAGCTTTATAGATCATTATCAAGGATGATGTATGGAAGAAGGAGTAAGATTGATCCGCTGTGGAATTCGCTTGTTCTAGCCGGCGTGGATACAACTCATGGCACTCCTTTTCTCGGATACGTCGACTTGCTGGGTACAACCTACCAAAGCTCAACTATCGCGACAGGATTTGGTCTGTATCTCGCCCAGCCACTCCTACGGCAAGCCGTCGAAGGACGCGAGCACCTCATTGATGAAGCAGAAGCTCGCAGCATCTTGGAAAATTGTATGAAAGTTTTGTGTTAGTATGATAAAAACACACTTGGATGATGCTAATCAGTCGCATAGTCTATCGTGATGCACGAAGCATCAATCGCTTCCAGATTGCGACGATCACTAAGGATGGACACTCCATCTCGGAACCCCAAAGTACACCTACTTCCTGGGGGTTTGCCGAGGGCTTACGTGGGTATGGACCGCAGACACAGTGAAGCATGCTGCTTCTCATACTCTTGCTATAAGCTGTATATACAATGAATAGGCATAAATCCTTGTAGTTATGAAAAGATGTTTGCAGTTCATGACGGTCTGGCAACTTCACATACCATGACGCGGCCGGTTGCTTGCCCTGTGCGGGATCGATTAGCAGCGCTCATCTCCGACTTCCGACCCGAGGTAAGCATGAAAGCACTTCCCCACTTGTATTTAAATCGATGCGGGATCCTCCCATTCCCAACGTTCCTGCCCACCTTTTCTACCAGATTCTCATTGCTATGTCTGACTCTATTGCTCAGAGAGCGGATGCAATCAAGACGCATCTAAACAAAGATCACAAAGTATTTCACCGCTCTGATATACAGACAAAGCCGTACTGATTGCTCTTTCACAGGCTGATTTGGCTGCCATTATTGCCTCGCGTGAGCCTAGGCTTAGTCGTCCGCCTAGATCCCCGCAGGTAGTGGACATCGACGCCAAGAGTGTCACGATTCATTACAAAGTAGTCACAAGCCTGTTTTATGATCCAAAAGGCACACAGCAACAACTTATCGTGCCCTTTATTCCTCCCCTCAAGGATTCTCAAGATGCTCGCAAGCGTTTTGTTGAATTGACCAAAGAAGCTCGCTTAAATGGACGCCAAGTCATTGTATGTTGTGCGTATTTGCCTGTCATTCCCTCGCTTACTGGTACACTTAGTTTCCCGTCATCTTCTCTCTACCTAGAGATCTCATCCCGTCAGTACTGATACACATCTTCTTAATAGCGCTAGGAAAGCCAGGTTTGGCTCAGTCTGCGCTCACAAAGATTGGTCTAAGTGGTCTTGGGCAAGTCGTAGAGGGTTTGCTAGCTAACTTGGCCAGTCAGGTACCTAAAGGCGGAGCGTCAGCAGTTTGGCTCCTCTACAAAGTTGTCTTTTCCATTCATGTAGCCGAAGCATTGACGACATTTGCCATTGCCCTTCGGCGCGGCGCTTCCCTACCAGTCATTGTGCGTATTAACTAGTAGTAAAGTCTTATACTTACACAGCTTCTTAAGATCAAATGGACCCTCACACACTTCTTTGTTGGATTCCCAACCTACTTTAATTTCCGAAAGCTGAACCCCCCCGCTCCATGAAAAGTGTGTGCATGTGAATGAAAAGCATCTATAATACATATGTCTTTCAGTGTCGTTTCTTGTCGTTACACTCTCTCCATATTGAAATGGGGCACCTTATCTACATTACCTTGCAGCCATTTCGTATACGCGCGGACCTTGGCATCACTTGCCGGTGCATGCAGAGCTTCGGAGGACAATGGGTAGTTGACCAGCGTGGGCTCGAGTCCACCAAGTTGATGATTCGGAGTGTTTGATGACAGCGGGGCATGACCAGCAAGCTCTGTAGGCTGATAAGAAGATAACCTCGCGGTGAGCTCAGCTGACATGCTTGCTAAAAGCATCCCGGATGCAAGCGCCGCATCGTGATCGTACAAGCGTGCATCGGTTTCTGCTACTTGCTGACGCTGCTTTTGCGTAGCCGGTTTCCGAGGCCCAACAAGATTTAGTTGTTGTTGTGCACTGGAGGACCGTCCAATTTCGCGTCCTCGTGGTGCAACGGACCCAATGGCCATCCCAGCATGGGTCGCAGACAGAAGCACAGCCGGCTCTGGCACATCAGGAACAGATCCACCTTCGAAAGCAACGTTGCGAAATTGATCCAACCACGAGGCATATTCTTTGGCTTCCTCTGGAGAGACTTGTGGTGCCATGATGCCGTTGAGCAAAGGTTCTGTGCTGGGAGCTGTACTCTGAGCACCAATAATTTCTTCCCAAGAAGGCCACGCAGACTGCATGCGATACAGCTGATACTCATCATCATCACTGCTGCCATCGCTTTTCTCTGTTCTGTTTAAGGACGCGTTCTGTGTTTTCATGCTTGTTGCACCTGGTGGTGTAGCATCCTGGTGGTGTTGGTCGATACGGTTGAGGCTGATCCAGCGACGTACCCCTCCTATAATGGCTGTACGCTGTTTGGGAGAGTCATGCTCGTCGCTCTGTAGGCGTGCAGAGGCCTTACTGGGTGATTCAGGGACTCGAGATTTAAACGGACTCAGCGTTGTCTCTGCTTGATTGGGAAGCACAGAGTGTGATATAGAGTTGAGCCTCCCACGAAATGGTTTGCTGATAGGAGAGGAGATAATTGGAACGGAGGTGCTACGCGGAGATGTGAGGGATTTCGGCGACGAAGAGAGGGTTGTATATGCAGCTGGAAGCGCTGTTTGCTGATGCACGGCAGTCATTTTAAATGCGTGGTGTCTCATCAGGTCTGTGAATAAGCTAGGACGGTAATACTCGGCCCAGAAGCTAGACGCAGCCTCGGCAAATTTTTGAAGTTGTGCTTCATGCTCTTCCAGTGTTCCATGTGGTTCAAGGAAGTCAGATGTATACCAGTGCTGATAATTCCGGCGTCGATTAGCAAGTACCGGACGAAATTCTGGTGCGTCATTGTCGATGCCAAGAAAGAGGTTGATTGCCGCTTGTTTTTCGGCATCCACAAAGGAGTTAGCGTAATACCTCTTGAGGCCCTCCAACATATCACGAGAATGTGATGTCCACTGGTTGATTTTCCGATACGTCTCCATGGTGTTCACCAAATGCGAGCCACCATATTGGAGAGCAATTGTGTCGCCAAGGTCATGATACATTTCCGTTAACATATCGATAGCATCACTATCGAAAGGGAGGCTCGGGTGATCCAAGAGACCCAGTGCATACAGTTGATGTCCAAAGGCCGCTTTGCCAATCACGAACTGCGCAGCGTTCGTACGATCGAGGCAGTCGACACAATTGACCCGAGCAACGCCATTTTGCAAAAGAATAGATTTTCGAGACGAAGTGGGATTTTCGCCGAGGTGATAGTGTCCAGTCCTGGTTGGTTCGTGGCCTGAGTGGAAGAAGTTTGTGGCTGTGATTGTCTCCTCTGCAATGTCTTCCAACACGCCAATCACATCTTGATCCCTACTCTTGCTTGCGCGGCTCATGTCCCATGCAATATACCGCAGGCGCTTCTCCTTCGGCAAGAATTGATTCAGGTACTTGACACACTCATCGAATGCGTGCAGCAATTTGACCTCTCTCGGCTGTTTTTCCTTGGATTTGATAAGATTCAGAACAACAATCGGGTGTCCGTAGCGCCGCAGCAAATCATCAAAATGTAGAGCAGCAGATGAATAGTATGGATCCACAACACTGATTTCGATGGGGGGACGTGGTGACATATTGGTGGAGTCTTGAGTCCAGTACACCGGGATACTTCCACGAAGCATCACATAGGAGGTAAATCGAGGATTTGGTCCCCTTGTCGTCTCTTTTTCCCGTTGACGTCGTTGAGGCGCATAGAATGGAGTTGTGAGCGCATCACACACGATTTGCTCTGTCTCCACATCATTTGCAACATGGCCGTGCTCATCTGTACCTCTTTTGAGGAAGCGTGCACCAGCAAAATGTCGGGAGCGTCTCGCAATCAAAGTCACTTGTATAGTGCAGTTCAGCACTCTCAGTTTGGCTTGATCGACAAAGCCGTAAACTAATGGCAGTACCCATTCACTGGCGGTGTCGCTTCCTCGAAGATGCACGGATGATGCGAAAGCCGGGAGGAGTAAATGGTGATTCCAAATGAATTTCTCATTGTACCCCCAGGCAGTTGTCGCCATGGCCGTGCTTTCATTTGCTACAGTAGATGTCAAATTTTCTTGCAGTGTTTTTGTGAGATCGTACGTATAACTAAAGTAAAAATTTTTGCTGAGATCTACTTGCCTGAAAGTGTGCAGCAGGCGGGCCTCCTCCTGGTCGAGAGCTTTCGTTCTGCCTCCTACACTTGCCAATACGTTGGAAGGGCACACTGGAATGATTCTAGTTTCGTCACAGTGATAAATATAGTGCCCTCCGAGGAGGCCGACAATGCTTCTTTTGGAGATCAGCACCATGTAATACGTGCTTGTAAAGCGAATGAAGCCCACAATACCAAAAAATCGACCAATCTCTCGCAAACCACCAGCGGACTTGTTTCCTTCACTGATCATGTTGAGCAATTCGGAGATCTGAGACCGAGTGTATACAACCCTATCTGCAGTCACATTCAAATTCCATCGTGCTGCCGATTCGCCAAGGGTTGTTTCATTGAGAGATTCTAACGTGTCGCCTGGCGCTTTCTTATCCTCATTCTCTTTGTGAGAAGTCTGCAAGCCACTATTTCCGCTTTGTTTTTCTGGGATCCTGTCGATTTTCAAGATCCGAAAAGCAGTTTGTGAGGTATTGTAAGCGACCAAGTAGAAATGCTACAGGGTCGGTGAGAGATCGCAGAACAAATGTGAATGAACGTACAGTACGTGTCTCCCAGAGAGTAAACCTTTTCAGCTCACTCAGGCGAGCAGGTGTAGGGGAATGCTCTTTTGTCGGAGATTCATCATTCGCCTCTGTAGCAAGCTGATCCTCTCTCGAAGTGTCTTCGCGCGTTGTACCAGGGTTAGATGAGGGCACATTACTGGCATCGCAGGCACGAGCCTCATCGTTACTAGAGGTAGGCATGTCTCTTTCAGTGGTGGGGCATCTGACTTCCATTAGATGTTCGGTTCAGCATGTCGGGACGGTGGTGCTTCAGCGTTGTCCTGTTTGCTTCAGTGTTGTTCAGGAGAAATGCGCGCTCATTTTGGCAGTTGTACTTTCATTCGCACGGAGCACGATACTCTAGGCTGAGAAGGAAGGCATAGGAAGCCAAATAGAGAGGCTTATCGATTAATAGTTTCACAGCGGTATATCCATCAACCAGACTTTCAAGACAAACAGGTTTCAATAAACGCTCCCCTTCAAATCAGATCTGATCTCAGCTATGGCAGGGTACTCTTTATTCTACGGCTCGAACGGGCTTGCATTCAGGTCCAAAATATAACCGTGTTGCAGGTGAGTGTGTCGCGCTAGCCAGAAGCCGGCAAAAGCCGCACACGGAGCCAAGAAGAAAAAAAATTTAATCTGAGGCGTGCGTAAAGAAATAGTGAGCCTGCGCGCAGTGGAGAAAGACGGTGGGTTCGAGACACACGACTTGGTCATCACATCCTTTCCTTACGTCTTTACTACGCAGTCTTGTACATTATCTCCACAGACTCTGGGAGGTATTGTCTATTCAGTTGAAGAGCTTGTATCCTACCCAAGGGACGCACGCAATATCTGAGTTCGCACATCTAGTTGGAACGATTGGTGACTTGGATTGTAGGTAAGTTTGCAGGGGCAGGCAGCTCTATTCATACCTTGTTGTACCTTGTGGCTTACACCGACATTCTACAGCAAGACTAAAGCATCTTTGTACATCTGAAGATACCCACACAAGGAACAGTCTAGTATGGCCGCAGCAGAAACCGCTTTAGCGGCGACGGAGGAGGAGATTGATTACGAGGGACTTGGCGATAATGTTCCTCTGCACATCAATATGATAGCAGGAGCACTAGCGGGAATCAGCGAACATGCTTTCATGTTTCCAGTAGATGTAATACGAGTGAGTGACACCCCGCTTCGGACCGACAAAATCTCATGCCTCATCACGGTAGACAAGGATGCAGATTCTTTCGGCATCACCGGCTGCAACATATACAGGCGTCACACAGGCATTGACACGAATCAGCAGTGTAGAAGGAGCGAGAGCCTTGTGGCGAGGAGTAGCATCTGTCATTATGGGGGCTGGCCCAGCCCATGCGGTATATTTTGGGGCTTATGAGGTGGTCAAGGATGTCACTGGTGGCAACCAGGCAGGACATCATTTTGCAAGCACAGCATTTGCGGGAGCATCTGCAACGATTGCATCCGATGCGTTTATGAACCCTTTTGATGGTAGGTGAAGCGGTTTTTAGGAAAGAAAGACTGACAAATTTTGCAGTCATCAAACAAAGAATGCAAGTCCACGGCTCCACATATCGAAGCGTTACGCAATGCGCTTCAAGTGTCTACAGAACGGAAGGTCTACGGGCATTCTACGTATCCTACCCCACGACACTGGCCATGACCGTTCCATTTACTGCTGTGCAATTTTCTGTGTATGAATGGGCTAAGAAAGTGGTTAACCCTTCGGGGGATTACTCCCCTGTCACACACGTCGTCGCCGGTGGCCTAGCTGGTGCGGTAGCTGCGGCGGTGACAACCCCTCTGGATGTGGCCAAAACGCTTCTCCAGACAAGAGGGACAAGCACGGATGCCACTATTCGGAATGCATCAGGGATGTTACAGGCTTTCCAAATCATAGCCCAACGAGAGGGTGCCAAAGGGTTCAGTAGGGGAATGAGTGCTCGTATCGCAACGCATATTCCAGCCAACGCACTATGTTGGCTATCATATGAAGGCTTCCGCTTCTTCTTGAACAAGCGAGACAAAGGTCTTCTGTAAAATTGTCTTATTATAGAATCGACTTGATGCTCAGTGTCTAGTTTACCTTCCATTTTCATCCATCGTCGAGGTGGCGTGTGCACCTTTCTCACTGCGCGTCTTTTGTGTGCCTTCCAGAAGGTGATCCGAACCATCATGAGTGCGGTGAACGGCTCATATGCCTCCAGCGCACAGCCGAGTGCACATGCGCAAAGATACGATCGACAACTCCGGCTTTGGGCATCATCAGGACAAGCCTCGCTGGAGTCGTCGAGCATTGTTGTGCTGGGCGCGACGCATCTTGGTGCGTGTATCCTTAAGAATCTCGTTCTTCCAGGAATAGGCACGTTTCACTTGATCGATGCATGTGATGTCGACAGTGAGGACATTGGTAACAACTTCTTCATTGGATCCAATGCCAAGGGCAAGAGTAGAGCAAAGGAAGTGACAGAGAAGCTTGTGGAATTAAACCCACAAGTCCATGCTCATGCCATCCTGCAAGATCCACAAGCTTGGCTGACTGAGGCGAATTTGGATCAATATACGCTCATCATTGCTGTTAATCAACCAAAAAACTTCCTTATCGCCCTAGCAGATCGTGCCTGGCATGCAAAGGCTGGCATGGGTATTCCACTCATGTGTGTCACTGGGTCAGGGTTGATGGGTCACATAGATATCCAAGTGAAAGAGGCGGGAATCATTGAGACGCACCCCGAAAGCATCATCGATCTTCGTCTCACACAGCCTTGGCCAGAGCTCGAATCATTCGTAGAAGCCTTCGACATCGACACACAAGATTCGATGATACAAAGTCATATTCCATTTATCGTCATCCTCCTTCGCAAGCTTAACGAATGGAAACTTTCACATCGTGGTCAGCTTCCACAGCCCTCTACAGATCGTAAAGCGTTTTCAGACTCTGTGAAAACTTTCAACAAAGAGACAAATGTTGATGCAGAGAATGTCGAAGAGGCCCTCTCTGCACTTGGACAACATGTCTGGCGCCCGATTGCAAGCGGAAAGGCAGTCCCACCAGAGATTTCCACACTGCTCCTAGATGAAGCCTGCACAGGAATTAGCGAAAATTCGTCGAATTTCTGGTTGCTAATGCGGGCACTAAAGGATTTTATTGAGCAGGGAGATGGCACATTGCCTGTTTCTGGATCACTACCCGACTTTAAATCACTCTCTTCAACGTACGTCCAGCTCCAACAACTGTATCGCTCCAAATTTGCTCGCGATGTGGCTACACTTCAAGCACATCTGGACAAAGTCTTGTCCAGTGTCAATCTTCCTCACAATGCTATCAGCCAGGATGAAATAGAGAGTTTCGCGAAGCATGCAGCTTATGTTAAGCTGATACGCTCCCGCCCTATGCGTGAACGATTGTCAAACCCTGACCGTGAGGCCATCAGTAAGTTAGCTTCACATTGTAAACACAGCGTTTCTAAGAAAATCTGTAGACATGGCTTTCATGGATCCGATCAACCCCATCACCTTCCCCTACTACATTGCTTTTGTTGCTGTAGATGAGTTCTTTGAGAAGAACGGTAAACGGTATCCGAATACAAGCTTCAAGATGTCTTGCAGAGTTCGAGGTTCTACGTATGATACGAATAACAGCAAACAAGAATCCGTAGACATGGAGGCAGATGCTCAAAAACTTCTTATTATTAGCAAGGACATCATACAGAGGTATGGATTGGAGCTGGAAGCGCTACAAGAGGATCTGATTGCTGATGCATGTCGCGAACTTGTCCGCGCTGGGCATGCAGACATCCCCAGCACCTCGGCACTGCTCGGGGGAGTCGCTGCCCAAGAGGCAATCAAATTAGTGACGAAGCAGTATGTGCCCCTCAGCAGTACTGCAGTCTATGATGGTATCAAGCAGGCTATTGGTGTATTCTCACTGTAAATTACTGATTTCCTTCCAATTTGCTTCGGTCCACAATTCATTCATTCTATGAGACATTCATTTACAAATACACGGATCTGTACCTCATTGTACCTCATAAGAAAGGCATCCACGATACGTCTTGTAGCGCTAGCTTGGAAGGCGAGCTGCTTGAGTTGATCAAATCAATCACCGTTTGGCTAACTGGCATTTGGGATGGCTGAGCTTTATCCATCTCGTGTTTGCAGGACATAAGACGAACGCGTTTGATCACCTCCATGATATTGCTCATCACCACCTCTCGGGGCGGCTCTAGAGGGATAGGGTTGGCTTGTGGCTGCTGCGTCTGAGAAGAACTGCCTTCCGATTCAGAAGATTGGGCTTGGGCTTTTGCTTGGGCTTGTTGTTGTTGCTGCTGTTGACGATGCGCAGACTGAAGCCACCACTGCACCTCGTCGCGAATGAAGATGCTTAGGTAGTCTTCTAGTTGCCTGTCAGGTTCGGATAGGCACCGTCCAATGGCTACAAGCGAAGAAGTAAGGACACCTTCGATCGCCACAGGTCCCATGAAATGCTGAATATTGGGTGTCAAGCGGAAGGGAGTTGCATCACCCGATTTCAATTGAGGAGACGTAGGGTGGAATGATGGTACCACATCTGACATGGTCACACGACCATCCGATAGAGAAAGATGCACACGACTTGGTAGACGTGCACTGACGAAGAGACAATACGTCAAGAACATGCTGGAAGCCATTTGCAGAGTGAAGTGTTTACGTAATAACCACAAATCTGTTGCAGACTTCATGCTGCGCGTTAGGAAGGTGGTTAGCACTGTCTCAGGGACCATCTTTGTGCTGATTTCATCAAGGAGATCCATGCGTAGATTCGACAGCTCCACCATACCACCGTGACCACCAGTAGAGGCCCAAGTAGAGCGAACCTTTTCGACCCACAGAATGATGGCGTCCTCTTTGCCGATGCCTACTTCTTGACAATGACGCTCGTAGATGTCTTGGAGGCTATATGTGCAAGAGTTGGTCTCAATCAGGCGCAGCTGCGGAGACAAAGGCACCGTAGCTGGCGTGGAGAAGTTCAAGCCTCGCTTCCTAGTTTCCACTCTTCGTTCCAAAATACGGTTCAGAAGGCGTAGCAAGATGAAGATGCGTTCTTCTCGACGACAGTAGCGACCAGAAGGAAGCTGGACATTGAAGGCATGAACTGATCCTTTGTTGGATAAGATCGATAGTCGACGAGTACACACGCCTGCAGAGCGCACAACATCAAATGTCGGATCAAACCGAGCAATCTTAACAAAGTCTGCATTGTTGTCTTCAAGCTTGAGATACTGACCGGGGACTTCTACCTCATCGAACCGTTGATGCTGGAACTCAACAAGGTAGTGTGAACAGTGCTCGAGATGCTGACGTGCTTGACGCTTGTCTAGTACTTCTTCATAGCGATCCCTCCACCTTTGCAACTTGTGGACATACTCGCGCAATGTGGGCCGGCTCTTGACAAAGTCTTCCTCAAACGAAGTTTTCAGTGGTCCTGGAGGTAGATTTTCTGCAAAGCGCGTTACATTGGACATAGAGAGTTGTGGTAGTTGTCCAGAATCATTGAGCCAGGTCGCCCGCTGAATATACTGCTGCAGGGCGTCGTTCAGTAATGCATTCGTCAACCGATATACGTCCTCATCATTTGTAGGCTTGAACCGTTGTTGAATTTGATCAGCCATATTTTCCATCGTCAGGGCAAGAAGCGGAAAGGCAGTCTTGAGAATGTTGAGGATCTCATCGACGTATTCCCATGGTTGACGCTGTCCTGATGATGCACTTGGTGTAGTACGTTGCTGCTGGCCTTCAGAAGAAGCAGAAGCATTGTTCGTGTTAAGCTCGCTTGGTGTGGAAGCTTTGACTTCTTGTGGCGCACTTTCCGAAACTTTATTGTTTTCATTCTGCGCATTGCTCGGCGAAGCCTCTTTCTCTTTCTCTTCCGTTGCTTCAGAATCCTTTGCTTCACTTCCTTCTGCTTCCTCGGATCCCTTCTTCTCATCCGCTTTATCTGAACTCTCTCTGGAAGATTTTTCTTCCTCCATCTTGTTCGCATTTGCACCCTCTGATTGTGATTTTTCTCCATTACCTTGAGACTCTGTGGCATCCTTCTCTTGCTCCTTTGTCTCTTTCGCCGCTTCTTCTGATTTTTGCTGTTGCTTTTGCATTTCTTGCTGACGTGCACTCGCCATACGTTGTGCAGCGAGGAGGCTTGTGCGCTTTTGTGCGACAAGTTCTTCACGAATTGTGCGTAGATGGAAATAAAGCGCCTGAGGAAATTGCTTTGCTATCTGCATGAGAAGGCGCCTGGCATATTTGGCTTCTTTCTGTGAAAGCGAATGAAGCAACTGCGGGATGTAGGTAATCCAGTACCATGCAGGCGTCTCTCCACGGAAGTTCTCAAAGGCTTGCGCGATGGTGCCATTAGCATCATCACATCCCAAAAGCCACAAAACACGGATCAATACCTTGCGCGTCTTGCTATTCTTGTACAAACCCGCAGCCTGTAGATAACAGCTTACAGCACTGCTCGCTGAGACGACTTCACTTGGCTTCTCTCGGAAGATGCGATCGTTAAATCGGCCCCATTCTGTCCATGCCTTTGCCAGATTGAGATCCATTTGGATAGCCGTCGCAAAAGCACGATTGGCTTCATCACTCAACGCCAGCTTAGACATGAACATACCCTTTAGTGTAAAGAATTCCGCTTTCTGCGGTGCAGCGAAGAACATCAAATTTGTGTTGTTGATGACGTCAAGACCGAGTCCCAACTCATTTGGGTTCTGGTAATGGCATTTCGCCTGTTCACGCAGTTTGAGGAACGCTTCCTGAATCTCGATATTCGGCAAGGTATAGATCTTGGTCAGCGAGCTTATACAAACTTCGCTAAGGCCTTGTTTCCGAGCAACATGTGCGAAACGATTAATGATCCAGGCGGTTTCATGGTATCCTCGGTACGCGTATGAATTTGTACTGCTATTCTGTGCGCCATTCTGCTGCATTTGAGGCACCAGGGGCAAGTAGGCCTTGTTCACCGCTCCAAAAACGTGTTGTCGCCACGCTACAAGATCACTCCATGCATTGATATCATCCCAGAGGTTTGGAAGGCGTTCACGCCAAGTTTGCATCAGTGTCTTGAGCTCCGTGGATCTTTGGTCGAGGTTCCTAGCATTTGTCAGATCGAGAGATGCGAATATTGTGCTTGCTTCCTGAAGTTCCACAAACTGCTGGAAGATTTGTAAAAGGGGAACATGTGCTTGCGTGACAGCCGTGGGAAGGGAGTGCCACTTATGGAGAGTTTGTTGAATGGCCTCATCACAGATCTTACCAAAGTCACCATGGCGATCTTGGCTAGTCTGCGATTTGAGCAACGACATATATGCCGCAAACACTCGACGACGAGGCGTAGAGGTTGTCGTGAGGCCGTCGAGAGCCTGCTCCAGTACCTCACGCTCTGATGTCCAGTCTGAAAGTCGCCACGCGCATTCCAAAAGCAAGTCATTGTTCCCTTCTAGCTTTGCAAGATCTGTCAGAATATCCCACTGCTGCAACTTCTGTGCACAGAGAACCCAATGGTCTTCCCATAAGCTGTATTCTGCATCTGTGAATGTAATTGCTCCTGTGCGACTCTTCAGTTGCGCTGATTCGTACATGAGCTGAGCCTGTGTCCACAAACCATTCTGCTCGTACGCGATGGCAGCATTGCTTTCAGCAAATATCACCCGTCGTCTCCAAAGTCCATAGAAGAAGTCATCTTGCGAAAGATCGGCATACGTCTCGGCTAGGGCATCTTGTGTTGCTTCTCTTACTGAATCATCTTCACGCGAGAGTGTCGAGAGCATATTTTGCAATAACTCCATGGAAGTATGCCATGATTCGAACGTTTTTCCAAGATATTTAACCACATGAGGCGGCAATTCTAATTGAGGCTGACACGCAAGTGCTCCACTCAACAATGTCTGGACGACATTTGGCCGACGCGCAGCTTGACGAAGGTTGTATTCTCTCGTCAGTAAACCAATCATGGAACGATTGACGTCTTCTTGGAACTTTCGAGGCAGTGCACGCCATGCTGCCTTGAAGAAAGAAGTCCAAATCTCATGGGTGCTTTCTGGATGAACATAGACCATCGCGCGCAATGATTGGACGAAGGCGCCAGTGGTGAAGCCTCGAGCCATGTTGGCAAAGTCAACGTCACCTACTTTGGTAGATGTAACGATGCCAGGATGAAGGCCTAACAATGGCCGATCAGCGTCGATAGATCCCAGTAATAAGTCTAATATCTGTTGAATCCAATAGTGGTCAGCCAAGTACTCCCAGCTTTGTGATCCCAATAGGTATTGCATCCGACCAGGCAAGGATTGAACCAATGTTTGATCGAATATACCAATAAAGCGCTGACGGACCGAGGGCAAACGATGACGACAACCCAATAAAAAGGCATTTTCCAGTCGAACGGTAAGTTCTGTGCGCGCATATGTCGGATCTGTGTAGATGGAATAGATGAGATCTAAATAATCACGGAAAAGCTGTTCATCCCTTGCTTCGAAGCTCATCATTTTAATGAGGATACCTGCCTTCTCCTTAATGGTTGGAAAGTGCTCTCGTTGCTCTAGTATCCACTTAGACATCATGGACAACAGGTATCGACATAGCTCCAAGGTGCTCGTACGTTCCACCACCTGTACAACTGCCGAGAGGAACCAGCGTCTCTGCTCTCCCAGATGCATAATCCGGAGTTTCATGAGATCAAGATTCATTATGAGCATTTTCAATCCGGGGTCGGTCACAGCCACCGGGTGTGGCGACGTAATATGATCTTTTGTCAGCTTGGTCAATGCCTTTGTGATAGCAGGAAGATACAAATCCACAACTTCAGGCGCAGACTTTGACCATGAAGTCAGGATCACAAGTGCAGCGTACAAGTTGCTGGAGCTCTTCAGACCTTCTGTGATGATGCTTTCAACAAAGGACCTAAATGATGTTGCATCGTCATTTGGCAATAGAGCCGAATCTTTCTTCTCTGTATCTTGGCCAACTATCTCTTCATCTTCTGCGTCGCCTTGTGCGCCATGTTCTGACTCAAGCGACTGAGGTTGGGGAGTAGGCAAAATCTCAAATATTCTGTCAAGGATGCTTCGACACGATTCTAAAACAATCGGTTCTTCACTTTGTAACGACTTCTCCAATAACTTGTGGAGTTGTGGTAAATGAGCCACGAGCCACGTGTGAGATTTATCCTTGACGACGAGCTTGAGGGTCTGCAGGGAATTCGTGACAATGCATAAAGTCTGTTCCTTGATCTCAGTCGTAGCAACAAGGGGACGCTGAAAGATAGCCAATTTAACTGGAATCTCACGCCAGCCAGCGGTGTTGAAGATGTCTTTCAACAGCATGAAAGCCTTATTTGTCGGGCCACTTCGTGAGACTGAGTCTGTAGAGAGCGAAACAAAACGTAAAAGGAATCCTATCACGGCCTCACGCAGATTCGCAGGCATGGTGTAAGCATGATCAGAAGCGGGAGGACCAGTAATGGGTGAAGACGCCGAAGCACCTTGCCTGTCTAATCGTGTCTTCTTTCGGGGTGTGCCGGTATCGTCATCAGAACGCTTTCGTGCGCTAGTAGTATTGGTTTCCTCTTGTGAAGTTTCTTGTCCTTCCATAGCTTCGTTGCGCTTCTTCTCCCAGTTCAATACGACTTCTACCATTTCCACAGACAAATGCCGCGTTTCGGAATTGGCAGTGTGAGCCAGACCCAACTTAGCAAGATTACTGATGATGTGCGGTAAAAAGAGTTCGCGTGAGGAGTAGAAGAGATCGCTGTGGCGTGACAACAGTTGTAAAATACTGTAAAGTTGTGCCAAATTGTGTCCTTCAGATACGAGTTGACGCTTTGTCGCTTTGGCCCAGTCAGGGAACTTGCCTGGCTCAGCAGGCATGCGCTTAGGCAACGCAGGTACAAGGATATCCAGAGCCTTGCGAACCATTTGCCTACCTTCAGGCTGTTGAGAACGTAATAGGCCAAGATATACCTGCGTAACGATCTTAGCTGGGCTATCAAATAGCTCCAAGAACCTTGCAATGAAGATGTAACCCGAGTTCTTTACGACAATGTCCTCTGCTGAAAGGTTGGCCCAACCAAACTTGATCGCGTCTTTGCGAGGGCTATCGTCACGAGCTTTGGAAGCAGTGGTATTGGAGAGAAGCGCAGTACAATGCTCCAGGACCATTGTTGACATGTTAAGCAGTTCAACGCGGAAAAGATCGTTCGACCACAGATGCACAGGAGGTTTGGGAGTCGAAAACAACTTCCATATTCTTCGAATAATTTGGCCAAGCAATTCATTGTCAAAGAGTGGTTCTTTGTCTTCCTTGCCTCCTGTCTCTGAATCAGTAGTCTTCATCTCTGTATCATTGTCATTGTCATTAAGTTTGCTGCTCTCAGGATGCGGTGTGGCGAGTAGAATAGGGTTTACCAAGGTGCGCAAGCACTCTGCTTTGTAAACTTGAGAAATATCCTTGTTCTCAAATACCTCTACAAACTTGCGGATGACTTCGCGCTTCACATTGATGCTGCCATCGATGGCCAAATATTGATATATAGTGCGGAGAATATTCGTGAAGTCAATCGCACTTGGATAAGTGAAAACATTTGTCAGTGCGAAATAAATATCGACCCGGGAGCCCCCTTCTTGTTTGAGATAGTCACAGAGAATTTCGCTCATCTGTACGGACATCCGCATTTCCCTAGGTCCTGTCTCTGTAGAGCGGCTATTTTGGATATCGGTACGATTCCAGAGCGTCAAGATGGCGTCGACTATGTCTGAATTTTCCTTAAGCCAACCGGGCTGCTTGTGGTTCATCTCACGAACAATATATAGACCTGCTAGAATCCTGGATTGCTCCTCCTGTTCGAAAATCGGAGACAAATACTCCTTCTTGTCGATAGTTACTTGCTCACTAAGCAGGGGTGCATATTCCGATGTAATAAGATGTCGGAAACAGCGGACATAAGCTTGGTCATCCAGGTGATTGAAGAATAGATCACAAGCTTGCTTGGCATTCTTGTTGACATATTGAGCAAGAGGCTTGGTGAAAGGAGTAGGGCCGCTACGTTTCAGCATCGTTTCGATTTGGACAGCTTGCGCAACAAGTTGATCCATGAACGAATTTGCTGCTGGTGGCAACAGATGGAAGATCCTGACAATGGCCGCAAGAGTCTCAATTGCCTCACTTTCACGAGCCTGTCGGGGATGTAAAAGTTGATGTGTATCCGCGTATAACGGCCCATCTAATGGTCCGCGACTGGCTCGTTCAACGACGGCCGGTTGTGCAATTACTTGCATGTGGGACAAAAGCTTTGTGCCGATCTCTACCTTGAAATAGGAGGTGAGAAGCTCAAGAACACGGGCGAGGCCATCCAAACCAGCCATCGTGAGGCGAGTGGGGTCGGCAAGCGTCATTAGAATGGGTCGCAAACCGCTCTGGAGAACATCCTTAGGTAACTTTGGATTCGCTTGCAACGTCTCTTTAAGGCATTCATAAGCCGTGTCAATGACCACTTCTAGCCTCGAATAAAGACTTTTGAAGTACACAGAAATCATCTTCAATCGCATAGGGCCGTGACGCGATCCAAGCGCATCAAATTCTGGACAGGCCATTGCGGATGCCAAAAGGCGAATAGCCACAACACGAAGCTGAGTGACTGCCACCATATTTTTGTACTGGAATGTAGATGTACTACCGATGAGAGCCGAATCTTCGGCCTCTGTAAGAGCTAGGGCCTCTGTCAATACGCGGAATAATTCCTCATTGAAATCCGGTAGAGGCGGTTTGAGCTGCAAACAATACGTGATGGCATCGATGTGTCCAATCTGCATACCGAAGGGGAGAGCTCGCAGAGGCTTCTGGAAGATAGGTGTGAGAAGACGATCCTTGACGGGAAGAAGAATATCAGTCACAGCAATGCCCTTGAGTTCCGCCAATAGACCAAACGCTCGTCGAGCAGTCTCACGAACCCGAGCATTGCTACTTGATAATTCTGTAAGCAGGACACCGACAACGAAAGAAAATTGCCTCTCTTGCAACACCCTGTCTTCGGGTGCTTCAGTATTTTGGGTGTCGTTATGTTCTCCAGATGATTGACGAGAGTTGACTGAACGAAGAACAAATATCAGTGTCTCGGCTACTTCGTCTACATTGCGCGGAGGCTCGCTTGGCATATCCTTGAGCATGTACAGAAGAGCCCTAACGATTTCTAGTTGGTGATCTCGTATCCATGTATGCCCAAGATCAGCCCGACGAACGAGCATATCGATACCAAGCCATCCCCCAGTCTTACGTTGCCATAGTTGGTCATAGCACAGATTACAATGCTTACTTGCGAGTGAATGGCAAATAGCACTGAAAATCTCTGGTTTGGAAGCCTGCTGACAAACATCCTTGAAAGAGCCAACAAATTCGAACTCCAGCTCCACAATTGCTTGTAGGTCTGACATTTCGTTTTCAAGCCCTGCTAGGGCCGCGACAATACCATCAAAGAAGGATAGAGTAAGTTGACTGAATTGGCGGGAAGTATTCTCGCGCTTAATTTCCAATGCGATGACATGCCTGGCTAGTCCCTTGAGGAAAGATGATGCAGATTCAGAGAGGTCTTCTACTCTTGTAGCATCAAAGAGCCCCTTTACAGAACGCTCGAAGTGGCCGTCTCTATCACGAGCATTATCGTTATTGACTATACCATCGAGGAAGATGGTGGAGGCATAGCGGAGGAGATCGAACGCATGCCTTCGATACTGTGCTTCCCCGCGACGTACATTCTGGAGTGCCAGCTCAGTAATAGGTAAGAGAGCTAGTGTCTGAGCCTTCCCTTCGAAATATACATTGACTGTGGGTTGTTTTGCATTACTATGATATACCAAACGTGGGGATTGTTGAAGGAGTTTGCGATTTCGTCCTCCCATCTTCCCCAAAATTCGCATTGTTGTGTGTGAATGTTGATGGTTATGAGGAAGAGGTTGCAGGTGCTTCCACAAGGCAGACATGATGTCTTGAGAATATGGCGCCATAATTGGATCAAGAAACTCTTGAGTCAAGTTGTCAATGCAAAGCTCCAACGTTCTCAATCCTTGACTGACAAGATCAGTCGAAGACTGTAGAGCCAAAACGAGGGGCTTCATCAAATACCCAAGGTAGGGCAGCAGAACACTCAAACGCACTGGTACTGTAAGACAAAGATCTACAAACAGCTCGCGTCGAGAAGGCTCCGCTGCGTTGAGGAACTCATTGAGGTTTTCCAGGATAACAGGAAGTAGTGGAAGAACATCTTTGTACAAGAGCTCGAATCTTCCTCCTCCAATACTCCTGAATAGCGCACGGAGAAGTAGGAAATAATTCACAGGCTCGGTTGCTTGATTTGCATACTTCATCGACGTCATGATGATGTGGCTCAAGTGCGGTTGTAGCACGATTTCGTTTGCATCCGGAAATATGGTGACAGCCATGAATGCCATCTTGAAGAGCCGGAGGCTGACAGATGCATGCTTCTTGTCAGCGTTGCCAAGATCCTCAAGTCCATCGACAAGGAATCGAAGCAGAATGGCCACAAAGCGTTTCGACGTTGTCTCGTTGGACAGGAGACTTTGCGGAATCCCCAAAAGCATGCCATTTGTAAGGATGCGCTGGAATAGAAATGGCATTTTTGTCGAAAATACCTCGTGGAATGTTTGAGGCTCGAGGTCCACAAATATATTTGTAAACGATTCCATGCTTTCTTTGTCTGGAAGTTGCTCTGCCTGCTCAAACAATGACCAACTCTTGATTCCATCCTCTAAAAGACGAGCAATGACCAAATTGTCGGGCTCTGGCGCACCGATGGCTCGCATTTTCACGAGGAGAGATTTGATACTGATAAGAATGTTGCGGAAAAGGAATCGTGCATCTTTGAAAGACTCAGTTCCAAAGTCCGGCACCATAACATTGAGTTGGACAGGTTTACCTCTCTCGATTGTCACTGCATCGATGATTCGGCTTTCGGGTGCCTTTTTGTGTGCGCGAAGCGTATCAAAATCTTCTCGAAGTCGAGGCAAACTGCCCAACTTTTCCACAAGAGAATCAAAAATTGTCTTGAGAAGCACCTGAGCTCCATCCGCATGTCGACTTGCAATCGTTTCCACTAGATTCGTGAGCAGTTTTGTACACATGGTCAAAATACTAGGCGCCAAAGTTGGATCATGCAACATTTGACAGTGCAGATTGACCGTCAAGGCTATTTGGTCATACGTCAGTTCATTCCGGACGTGATGTACCAAGTCAGCCAGCATGCTGATGGCAAGAGCTCGCAAAGTCTCTCGGGTGGATATTCCTGTACCCAATAAGACACGCTGATCGAGAAGCGTATCTATTTGACTGACAAAGTTGGCACGAAGGTCGGTTGTAAAAATGTGTCGAATAGCAACAAGCAGGTCCTTCCTGGTCGTCGAAGCCTCTGGCGGACAATCCTTTAATAATCTTACAGCAAGTTCAGGGATCAAGTTTGCGTAAGGCCTTATGGTAGTGGTCGAACCCTTAATGACGTATGCAAGAAAAGACATCGTCTTCACTTGCGCGCCCACCATTTCCGTGAAAAGAGTTCGATTCTTAATGCCTGGTGCAACACCAACAAAAATTTCACCCTTTTCCTTGGCTGCATCATGTGCTTCTTTTTGAGGTTGCGCTTGCTGTGTCAGACAGTCCTCGATAGTAAGCGGGAGAAACATCTGTACAGCCTGGGCAACATGTGTTTTGTAGGTCTGAAGAATGAAAACAGTGGCGATAGGACATTCAGTCAGTACCTTAAAGCTAGAAAAGCTCTTGGGAAGTGTCTTGGGTTGGACGCTTCCCATTCCCACGCCCCCCTCGCTTCCAGTCACGCTTGCTGCTTGTGACTCTGCTGCAGGTGAGAGTGCTTCGCCGGCGCTATCAGCTGCTCTTGTAGGTACTCCTGTAGAAGGTTCTGACTTTGCGCCTGCAGCGAGTTGAGAGGCCTCACTCTCAAAGGCAGTCGCGACGGTCTTCTTGAAATTCTTGTAGAGATCGCCAACCAAACTCAAAAAAGGTTTTACTTCGCCTTCGAGCTCGCTACGGAGATGGCGGTGAAGATCGATGATCACTTTGATTGCAACACATGCGTTGTCTTCGTTATCTTCACGAACTGTCTCAATCATTAGACGCATCAGCTCTTTTGCTGAAGGTCGCGCCAACTCTAGTTGAGGTAGCCTATGGAGCGTCTCTAATATGGATATCCTTGCTTTTTGTTCGGGGGCATCTGTTCGTGTTGAGCAAGGTATTGTCGAAAGTGCTTTGATCGAAGCAGGCAGCATATGTTGCATGAAATGAGTATAATTTGTATTGTGGAACACCTCGAGATATTCTTTGAAGTCTTGCGCAGCTGTTGCCCTTGAATTCATGTCAGCCTTTTCATCGCTTAGCCTCTTGGCAATGGCTTCTGGATCAGGAGGTTGAGGCCTCGTGGAAGTAGTGTTCACACCAGCCGTAGAGGGCCCGGCTTCTTCTTGGGCTGCCATGATTCTCGATACTTGTACGTTGGGATCGGTTGAGTGTTATGCAACCCAAGTCCTGCAAGCTCCACCTTGTTCGTTCGTGTCGTGGGCTTGCAGCTCGACAGAAAACAGACTGCTGGGTTGCGGTGGGTATCGAGAGTGATCGAAAGTAGTGGATGGATGCCTTCGCTGCTTCGACAAGGTTGAGGCGCTTCACGTGATCAGTGCACTTCTTCGCACGCGTAAGTGCTGTAGTTGTCTGTGGGGGAGAAAGGCACATCTTGTTAGAAAGGCATGCTGTAGTCTGTGAGCATGTCAGATCCAGATGATGCATCGCATGCCCTTTTGCTTCGCCTTTTTCAGTCGGAATTCTTTAGCCCTCATCTAGCGCTGTCTTAGTGAGTGACGCAGTCTCCAATTTCCCTCGAATTCTTCTGAGCCCCCTTTTAGCTTACGCACTTACTCGGATAGTATTGGTATCACGTACTATCTCGTAGAGCAACTCAGATCAGCATTTGACTCCACCGAAGTAGAATTCTATTGGGCTCAATTATGGTATGTCAATTTTTCTGATAAGTGCTTGCTTACAGGATATCTTCTAGCCATCTTCTAATAACTAAGCCATCAAAGTCGAGGGCTTTAGAATATTTCATCCTCCAGAGATGCGACGAGTCCGTCCATGTAGCCCTGCTAGTGAGTTTACATAATGAATGCAGAATGCTCTCACTCGAAAATATCCAGACTTTGTGGTATTTTCAAGCAGCACTGTTTGATCTGAGTAGCAATCCTCACACAGATTCTTTTCACATCTGTCAGCGAGTGTACAACCAATGTCAAAGACTCCTCTACGACGATCCTCTAGCGGACACCGATGTCGTGACATCGTATAGTGGATCAAATTTGGGCCTTGGATCCCTAAGAAGAAAACTACGAATAAAGGCCAAGAGTAAGAAAGGAGAAAGGATTCTTCCGTCAAATGTACTTCCCAATTTCGTGGGCATGGGTACTGTGATCTCGAGCGTCCCGGGCATGCCCACTCTTGCTTCATTTGCTGGTAATATGGCTATCGAGCAAGGTCGGAGAAAGCCTCAAGGAAGAGACCGGACACCGCTTGAGGGATCAGGTATGCAAAGGGAACCTTACGAAGGAGATGAATCGGACGATTCTGACAATTTGACCGACGAAGACAATTCCAGTGAAGAAGGCGAGTCGGAGACAGACCCTGCCAGACATAGTGAAGAGAAAATTAAGCTTAGCAAAGCGAATTCGAATGTTGTACAGAACGAGGACCCTAAAACAGACTCTAATGTTGAAACCAGAGAAGCAGAAAAGCAGAGAATCTCACAGCAGCATGCTTCCTCTCGTACACCACAGGCGATCCGCACTGACTCCATCGATAAGAATGGCAACGTGCCTTCGCATCGAAGCTCGCAAAAAGATGCGGCTAATCCATTCGCACAATTCACTACTGGCTTCAACGAGCTAAGAGGCAAGGCGGCAGCAGCTGTGAATGATGTATTTGGACAATCGTTCGGTGTTGAATTCTCCCCAGGAACTAAACTGAGAGATGCAGAGACACCAGCTCCCTTGTGGCATCGTCAGCATCGGCGCAAAGAAAGCTCGAGGAGCGGAAAAGCGGACGTAGAAGATAAACAAATACACTTAGGAGGCGACAAAAGCCGCACAGCATCTTCAACTCCTAATTTGCTATCAAGAAGTTCAGTGTCATTCTCGCCGCTCAACTCTACTTCAAATGTTGCAGATGAATCCAGCCTTTCTGCACCGGACATCTTACTCGCAAGATATGATACGGAAGCTAGACGACGGCTTTTACGATCAAACTATTGTCGTAAGCAGACCGACTTCCTACAAAATCTGCAAGATATCTCTGCACGGCTTCTCCTTCTGCCCAAGCCGGCGAGGTTGTCAGCTCTGCGTGCAGAACTCACTGAGCTGAACCATGGACTTCCTTCTGAAGTCTGCTTTCCCCTTTGGTGCGAAGCCGCTGCACAGGATGGACAAGAAAACAGTGATGCGACTCACAATGTGGCAAGTAACACACAAAAAAAGAGCCGTGGGAACCATCACCGCGTTTTGCGTATCAATCCAAGTGAGGCCGTCGTATTGAATTCTGCTGACCGAGTCCCCTTCCTGCTTCACGTGGAAGTGCTGAAAGATGACTTGAATTTTGATACGGAGCGCAAGCAAAATAGAGAGAGTTTGAAGAAGCTTGTTATGCAAGAGGATGTGAGACGTCGAAAAACCGCACTCTCACGAACTTTTTCGTCACCTTCGGGCGGACACGTAGGAGAAAACATGAGCAGAACGGATGTCAGCGAAGTGAATACTAAAGTAGAATTAGGAGCAAAGAGCCACAATCTACAAGTGGCAGCAAAAGAAGAGGCAACACCTAGGATTGCTACCGTTTCATCTGTCTCACAGCCGAGTGGCCAAACGTTGCAGCCTTCAACAGACGAAGACGGTAGCGGAGGTAGCATAATTTGTGAGGAAGTCGACTTGACTGAGCAGGTGTACGGCTCAGATCTCGCTGCATTTGGTGAAGAACGCAGAAGTGAATCTGGCGACGAAGATGACCTTGCCACAATGAATCTCTCTCACGACAATGCTGCCTGGTCACATAATGCCAACGATGCATCTGTTGCTGCGAACCAAAGGAAAGAAGAAGTAGATGTTGCAACGAGTACCCGCAAGGCTTTTTCATTGGATGAGTACTCAGAACGAATGCGAACAGCGGCCGTCATGTTGGCCCAACTAAATCAGTCTACAAATGCATCGGCACATCCTATTGTTGCCTCCAACCCACATGTGAGCTCCACAGCGCAAGGCGGATGGAGTAGTTGGATCATGGGCACTAGCTGGGCCGCGGCGTCGCACTCCTCTAAACACAGCGAAATAGGACAAGGAAGTGCTGGTGTCAAGGCACCAGTAACAACGTCGAGCGGATCTACGCCTGCTATCGTCTCGAACACCGTCACCGCTGCTAATGCCGGCCTCGGGAATACAGGGCGGGGCAGTGGAACACGACTCATGAATACCGATACAGAAATGATCCGCAAACGAATCATGCATGAAATGATGGCGCTGGAAGAGGAGCGTATGGAAAGAATGAAAGTTGCTGTGGGGAATCGACGGACGCGTCGAGCGAATGGGACTGGCGTTGAAGATGAAGCAACAGTGCAACGAGCTGTAAACAAAGATGATCCGTCTGCCGCCATGTTTCGTGAATCGTGGGCTGCAAAGAAGGCTCGAATACGGACAGGTTCACCCTATGGTCATCTAGATAATTGGGATGTTTTAAGTGTGATCGTCAAAACAGGAGCGGATCTGCGGCAGGAACAGCTGGCAGTGCAATTAGTCCAAGAGTTTTCTCGAATTTGGGGGGAGACGGGATCGAGATGCTGGGTGCGCTACTTCCGAATATTGGTTACAAGTGAAAATAGCGGGATCATGGAGACTGTCACCGATGCTGTAAGCGTCCACAGCATCAAAAAAGAGGCCTATAGCCGTCAACAGTCTCTGGCATTACAAACAGAAAGTGCTCAAGCGCAACAGACTGGCAAGATTGCAACATACAGTCTCTTGGATCATTACATTGCCACCTATGGCGATCCATCTTCAGCTAAATTTGGCAAGGCACGGCAGAGATTCATTGAATCTTTGGCTGGCTATTCGATCGTATCGTATTTGCTTCAGATCAAGGATCGTCACAATGGAAATATTCTAATTGATGGCGAGGGTCACCTAATCCGTAGGTAGTTCCGACGAAAGGGGAGTGTATCTGACAAGGCATCCGATTTTCTAGATATCGATTTTGGTTTCATGCTCGGGATCTCGCCAGGTGGCGTCGGTTTCGAAGCAGCCCCATTTAAGATGCCGCAAGAGTATATCGATGTCATGGGGGGAGTGGACTCACCGAAATTTTTAGAGTTCAAAGGTCTCGTCTGTCAAGGCTTCCGGGATATCCGTAAACATGCGGAGCGGATCATCATGATCGTCGAATTGATGCAGAAAGGTGAGTTTGCGTCTGTGAGCATGGCGTGTCTACTAACGTGAAATCTATCCTTTATAGACTCCAAGCTGCCGTGCTTTGCACTTGGTGATCTTACGGCTTCGTATCTGCGTGACCGCTTCCAACTGGCACTTAGCCAAGCTCAATGCGACGAATTTGTCGACCGCCTCATCACGAGCTCCCTCAATTCAGCTTTCACGCGTCTCTATGACCAATACCAATATTACAGCGAGGGAATCCTTTCATGACGAATCTTGTACTAGATGATATTTGGAGTTTTAATGTACAATCTGATGACATGCGTTATGTACGTAGACGCGCCGAGTAGAGCTTAACAGAAGATGTGGGAGGTTGCGAGGCACCGTTTTGCATTCGAAGACGTCGCTCTTGCTTCGTTTCAGGGACAGGCACGGTAGAGACAGATGTACGAGCATATTTCAGAAGGAGCGCATCGCGGCGTTTTCCATCAAATGCCACGTCAGACAAATAGGGAGCAAGGTCGTCCAATGTCCACTGAGGGCGAACAGTAAAAAGCTGCTGGAAGCGTGTGGTCGGATCAAGTGAGAGATTGGAGGCTGCAAAATACTGAATGCGAGCTGGTTGGAAAGCCGTTGGCTGATGAGGAGGTGATGGAAAGAGTAAGTGTTTTCCCTATGCTTTCATGTGAGTGCACAACGAATTTGAAACTTGCATATACACACCTGTAGCAAGCCGACATCCACATGTTCTTCAAGTACAGGGCCTACGGATGCATTCCACTGTTCCTGAAATTCCTTGAGCAGGATTGGCGTTTCCGACGCTCGACTTTGAAGTAGACGCAGGCCAAGAAAAGACACGATTTTTGTGACGTAAAGATTCACAGAGTCCCCCTGCTCTGCCAGGCAACCAAACCACTTTGTCAGAATCGCATTGGCAACCTCGTTGCGCATTTCGCATGTTCGTACAAGATGCTGACTCGCTGATGTCAGAGGCACACAATCCAGTGCAAGCACCTGTTTGTTGAGGTGGGCCAGTAATGCGCTCAATCCTTCCACGAGTAGCTCAGAAGTCACCAGCCGATGAAAACCTTGAAATCGTGTCAGTTAGTGTGTTTTACCCTATTTCTCCTTACCATCCAAAAGCACAACATGTGCCTCGTCTAGGCCTTGCTGCAATTCCTTCGGACTGGCTTGCACGATGCTGGCCACTTGTTGTGGTGAATATTTGCGAAGGGTCTAAACAGGTAGAGTTAGCCATGGCCCCATTCAACTGCCTCTATAACATACTTTTCCTCGCTTTTTCTCATCTTCTTCTCCCGCGTATGAGCTGGGCTCCAGGAGCGAAACAATTCGTCCCATTCGTGGCACGATGGGAACCAGCTCCAGGATTTCCGCGATATTGCTATGTACAGTCAAGGCCCTTGTCCCATTTTCTTCGCCACTGATCCCGCACATCAAAAGAGAATTGGACTGTGTGATTTGGCGTAATTGAAATGTATGTTCTGTTGTGCACAAGACTGCCTCATCATTTTGCCGGCCCTTAATACAGAGGCTTACATGGAGGGTCAGCAGCCATTTCTTGTCAAACAAAGCCTACATACCTCTTGCGCGATCCAGTCTCGTCAGCCCTACTGCGTTTCAGATTGTCGTTGTTCTCAAAATGTGACACTAGATCTTGCGGAAGCTCGAGAAGGCGATAAGCATGTCGCGATTGTAAGGGCGCGGTCAGTAAAGACACCCCTCCTTCTGTACCTTTTGATGTAGAGGCTTGCCTTGAGGCGGCGGCCGATACGACGGCTGGCATGATGACTATTGCCTTTGGTGGTCTGGAGTGGAATGTTAAGTGTGTTGGTCTCTACGCGTAAGCTAAACGCGTCGTGTCTACACAATCACTGCGCGTCGCCTGCAGCAGTGTGCAACGGCCATCCTGGCGTGAGCCAAAATAAATAATAATCTGCTCTGCTTAGACAAAGCAGAATCATGTATGATCATTGCAACACAACATTTATTACATTTAATTACTTGCGCTGTATGCTTCCACTGCGTCCCACAACTTCCATACCGGGGGGGAGACGTATCGATGGGTTATAGCCAGACGACGATGTAGTCGTTTTGGGTTTTTTCTTCTTAGGAGACTCTATGTTGAAAAAGTCAGCAACATGATTTTGACGGTCTCCATACTTACTTCCCGTGGCCTTGCCCCAGCTTTGGCTAATTGTACCGAAGTTTCGGCGTGCCATTTCGTACTCGGAAGCACCTGTCCCGCCTTCCGCCTCATCACTGCTGCTATCATCTGCATAAGTTGAGCCAATACGAGTGTTCCATGTGGAACGATTACGAGAACCCAAGTCTATGGGTCTATCCGTCGGAGGTGAGTGTAAGCGTGCGGGTGCTGTGGGCGGTGGGGCAATGCGTGTGCTGAGATGAGGAGTAGGCTTGGAGTGATGAAGTCCATGCGGAGTATCTGCTTCCGCATGCTTTTCCGCAGTCTCTGAGGGAAACTTGACATCAGGCGCCATACGGACACTCTTTCGTCGACTGACTCCGCTCCCTACCCCGCTGCCTTCAGGCGTCTGATCTTTCACTTCCGGTGGTGCAATAAACGATTTGGATGATTCTGTCTGCCGGATAGCGTCTTCATCATCACTACTGTCGCTGCTTAGAGGAATTTCCCCGGAATATGTACGACTCAGTTTGCTTGGTCGTGTAGGAGTAGCAGCAGAATTAGAGTCCGCTGCCACACGATCCATTTGCATTTCAGCGTCATGGCCTTTACCCTCCGATCTATCATAGCCATCTCGGGCGAGTAATGATCGATAGACCTGCTTCTCATTGGACGAAAGTACAGGAGACCCATTTGCTGCAGATGCCAATTCGCGTTGGGGAGTGCTTACTCGTGGTTGAGATCCGCCCCCCAGATCTACGCGGAATGGCTCAGATGCAGGCATGTCAATTCTAGGCAGTGCAGTACGCTTAATTGGACTGATGGAGGGGCCTGTCGAATATTGTGGCATATCCAAATGACCTGTGCCATCAAAAGTCTTATCTTCTCCAATGCTTAAGGCAGATGCGGGTGCCTTGACAGCAGGTGGTACCGGCTCCTTGGCTACAGGAGTATGCGTCTCGTATTGAGGCAGAGCGTTGTTGCCATCAAGTATCGATGACGCAGGCGGCGGTGCACTGACAGGCGCAGGGAGGATGGGAGTTGTGCGGCTCCCAGCGATGCTAGACGTGGTGCTACCAGCGCGAGCCAGGTCACTTGATCCAGGTACCTTCAATGCAGGCTTCAATGGCGGACTGGTTGTCGCAGAGGGTTGGGGAACGTGTTTAGGTGATGGTTGATCTTGATGGGAACGTGCGGGCGGGAGCGTCTTGTTCTGTGGCTTGGGGGGAGCAGAGGGTGCAGCATTGGACGCTTTCCCTTTGGCATCTGCGTCATTGTGGACAGTGTTGCTTTTCGCCACCCAGCTGCCAGTTGCAAATTTACCTTGAGGATCGACAGGACGCATGGCACCTGCTTTGGAACCAGCTGGAGCACCATGTACGGGCTGCACTGCCATAGCGCTCAGCCGTTTCGATGATCGTCTAGCAAGTGCATTCGATGCCGAAGATGTCTTGCCGTAGTTGAGGCTCTCACTGCGCCTTATACCGGCAGAGGCATCACCCGAGACCACAACCGAGTTCCTCGCTAGTTTCGCTGTTTGATTGACGTCGTCCATGGAGGACACCTTCTTGACCTTTTTCTTTTTCTTGGGCGTCGTAGAGGTCCGGGCCAAGGGAGGGGATAGAGGCCTAGTCTCTTCAGCAGATGACCTCTTGGATGCCTCTTGGCTTGCCCTCCAGCTCAGCGGTCCTGCATTCACAGTTGCGCTTGGTGTTCTACGCAAAGTTCCAGGTTTTGCTTTTGCTACGAGACTTCCTGGTCCCAAATCCGAATTCGATTTACCACCTTGCCACAGAGGGCGTCCCTTATTTACATGGCGCACAAGTTTTCGCTCATCGGGGAGCTCATCGCCGCTGCTTTCAGGTTCCGGAACAAGGGGTCCACGCAATCCGCTTTGTCTGTTTGCAGGATCTTTGACACGTAGACTATGGCGCAAATTCGAATCTGTACGAGTCTCCCACTGGCCACTACTAGATTTCCGTGTTCGTACTTGTGGTGATTCCTTGGCAGGAGATTCGCCTCCCTTAAACAGCATTCCCATCCTACCTAGAAACCCTTTGCGTGAGGCCGTTTGTGCGTGACTACCAACATGTCTGGCTGTGCCCTCTTCATCAGAACTAACATCATGTTGTGGAGCTCGGATGCGTGTATTCCATTCACTCCCACCGCCTCTGTGAGCGACCTTCCTGGTATGGTCTTCTTCACTTGACGAGTCATGGTCGCCCGATGCGCCTGGCATGTACAATTTCGGTGCAGTAGGGATTGGTGCCATACGTACACCGCTTGAATCAAGTTGGGGCGCTGTGGGTACAGGTGGCATGGGAACGTAATGTAAATCCCGCTGAGGCTGCTTGTTCTTTGCCCTGTTACTTGCACGTATCGTGTCATTTCTGCTTAAGCGCTTCTCTTGATCTTTGGCAGGTGGTGTTGGTGCAGGCGTCTCGGCTTGCGGCGCAACAGGTGGTTGCAAAGCGTTTGAAGAAGGTATTCGGCTCTCCAAAGCCTCAACATGTGTACGCTTGGGTACTTGCTGATTTGGTAGAAAGGCGGAGTGAGCTCCAGCATTGATGTGAATTTGATGAGGAGCAGGCAGAGAGTCACTAGCTTGGTTGACATGGATATCATGGTTGTCGGGCGCAAACGATTGGCGGAAATCCTCATCATCAGAATCTACGTCGTCATGACTGGGATGAATGGGAAATGCATTTGCGGCCTGTACTTCATGTATTCCATCAAATGGCGCACTGTAACCCACAGAGTCACGCACCGAGCGAGGTTGATAAATTTGCGAAGCAGATTGCGATGGCGTGACAGACGAATTCTCAAAATTTGGGTGATTGACATGTAAATGCTCTGTGTGGTCATATGGAGCATTTTGGTATACAGGGTGTGCTTGGTGAGCGTCATCAGCCTCAGGATTCCCGTCGAGGTCATCTACATTTGAGTCAAAGGAAATATTTCTGGGCATCTGATATGTGTTGCTGTCGAATGAATCCAGAAGAAGGATGGCCTCTTTTGCAGCATCCACCATCGCCGCACCCGCGTCTCCCATAGTCTTCATACGCATCGTCAATGCCTCTTTGAATGTTCGCCTCTTGACACCAACTAATGCATTCTCTTCGCTGGCCAGGACCTCCTCACATGCGGCGAGCTCTTTCTGCGCTTTTGCGACTTTCTCTGCCCTTTCCTCTGGGCCCTTCTTGTTCGAGACATGCGCGCTTTTCTGACTTGCTTTGATCAGTCGACCCACGAGAATGTCACGATCCCTCACAACACTCCGTATGGAGGCTTCACGATCCGCCACGTCTTTTAACGCGCTGCGATATCCCTCTATGGCGGCGACATTCGTGCTTTGTACATCGGCACAGGCTGCCAAAAGGTCTGCAATGCGTGAACTAGCTTCAGCCACATCAGGAGCTTCGCTTGTTCCCCAGGCAGTCAGAGCAGAACTGGCGCCGTGGGAGGCTGTCACACTGGCGTGTAGATGCCCCACATAATTTCGTTCCGCCTTGATCAAGTTGTTTAGCAGCCTCGAATCACTGGGCGTATAGTGTCTGTTTCCAAAAGCCCCCTGTGCAAGACCGTCGACAACCATGATGGAATGTGTTGAGGGTGGGTGGAGATGGAAACAATAACCCGCATTCTGGGCGAGATGCACAGTGATGTTATGTTCGATTACGCGCTAAGCAACATGGCAGAGTCTAGAATCTCTTTGAGCCATGGTGTACTTCAGGAAAGAAAAACAGCTTCCCATTTGGTCTACTACTATGGTACATTGGAACGGCAATTCTTAGAAGAATTTGACCCAGATAATGAACAGAAAGAGGATGCCTACAGCACCAATTCTGGCGCAAAGAGAAATGAGAACAAAGTACGCTGCGATTCTTAGTCACTTACGGCGCCCACTTGCGAATCATGGCATCGATGTTAATTTGTCTCGCAGCCTTTCGGTACTTTAAACTTTCATCACGCAGAGAGGAAGACATGCTAGACATTTCTGTAGAGAGGTGGTCAGATGGGAACGTGCAGCTGCACTTTACGTACGATCTAGAGAGTCTCCACGCCATAGAAGATCTTCCATATTTTTCGTCATGATTCTTGTGCTGTTGAGCGAAGGAGTGGTGAGAATTACACAAACGTTGCACAAAACGTATACGTACACATCCTGCAAATCCTCATTTAAGCGTCCGAGATTGTCTTTGGTACCTCCCGTCGCATCGGAAGACGAGGCCGCGTTGGCGGCTTGTTGTGCTTCCAAAGCAGATGCCGCCGTTCTCGAGTCTGCATACAGACGCTTGGTCCTCTGCATGAACGTGTCGAATCCGACGAAGGCATAGGGGCGTAGACTCCTTTGTGATAGTTGGCTGCCATAATTGGTAATGAATTCTTTAGCCAACTCATCCAGATATGCGAAAGCAAGTTTGCGGGGATAGCTTCGCTGCGCAATGGTCAGAAAGACTACACTTGCTGTATTAAGACCTGCAGCAGCACTTGGTGCGGGACTTATGAGATAGTGTAAAGAGTACGATGGACCGGAATCAATCGTACATGTGGGAGCCGAGGTTGGGGTGATACGTCGCAAGAGCAATTTTGCTTGTTGTTTGTATTCGGAAAGCGCGGCTTCTGTGGAGCTGTCATCTACCGATTGTGCTAACGGAAGACCATCCGACAGGCGAGAAATCTGCGTAGAGAGAACCATGATGATTGGTAGG
Organism: Meruliopsis variegata; assembly: GCA_037044235.1. NCBI lineage: Eukaryota > Fungi > Basidiomycota > Agaricomycetes > Polyporales > Irpicaceae > Meruliopsis > Meruliopsis variegata. Next base: position 1,992,028 of record JAWLTJ010000001.1, read on the forward strand.
CGGAAAGGCGTGGTGGAAGGAAAGTAACACGTCGGCATGAGCGTCCACGTGAAAATGGCATTCTTCTCACCATCCTGCAGGCTCCTACATCTGAGACCTTGCATCCATTCAAGATGTCAACACAACAGACTTTGACTCTTTTTCCATTATCCTCCTATACCTTTACGACGAAGGCACCACAACCAGAAGAGGACCCTTCTGTTGCTGCTCGCTTGCAAAGGCTCCAGAACCAATATGAAGACTTTGGGATCCGGCACACTGTTGAAGGTGTTTTGGTAGTACACGATCATGGCCATCCTCATGTGTTGATGATCCAGATTGCCAATGCTTTCTTTAAATTGCCCGGTGACTATTTGCGTCCCGCAGAGGAGGATACAAGTGGCTTGGCACGGCGTTTGGATGAGCGTCTGGCTCCAGACGAAAGCGACCCAAATAGTTTTGGTCCCGGCGGCATGAGTGCAGGCAGCGGTGGTGACTGGGAGATTGGCGACTGTTTAGCACAGTGGTGGAGACCAGCATTCGAAACATTCATGGTAAGTATAAGCTTTCGATTGGTATGCCGAATATTGAAAACGCTTGCAGTATCCGTACGTTCCTCCACACATCACAAAACCCAAAGAGTGCAAGAAACTATTTCTTGTTCAGATGCCCCCCACAAGTATGTTGCGAAGCTTTGCGACCTTCCCTTGACGAGCTCTCACACTTGTTTCCAGAGGTCCTTGCTGTCCCCAAAAATATGAAATTGCTTGCTGTACCCCTTTTTGAGCTGTACGACAACTCTCAGAGGTATGTTGATTGACGGTCGCAAACTATTTCTTTCTGATTCTTTCTCTCGCATTAGATACGGCCCACAGCTTGCCGCCATACCGCATCTTCTCTCGAGATATAACTTTATTTATTCCGATTAGATGTCCGTCGGCGGACGTGCTGTCATACATGTACTTCTACTCATGGAAAATCAATCAATGGTGGCAGGATAGATGTGTAAGTGGGGATGGGAATTCCGCATAGTTGGCAGGATAAGTGTACAAGGAGCAAGGAATGATAGACATGCTTTACAAAGAAAAGATTATTTCTTCTGTTGGAGACTCTTGCGATACTCGTTCTCCATGTCTTTCTGAATATTGGGCATGACAGGCGAATACGTCTTGAGCTCCATGGAATACTCGCCTTTGCCTTGGGTTAAGCCACGAAGTTGGCTCGAGTATCCGAACATGTCATTGAGCGCAACCTCGGCTGTCAGGGTAAATTCATCTTCCCGTACCTCGGTATCCTCGATGGTTCCCTTGCGCTGGTTCAGAGCGCCAATGACAGCCCCTTGGAACTCGGTCGGTGCCACTACCTCGACTGTCATTTTGGGCTCTAGAATGACGGGGGCAGCCTTTGCGAATGCTTCACGGAACGCACCTTGCGCAGTGATTCGGAAAGCCAGTTCAGAACTGTCCACACTGTGTGCAAGACCATCCTCCAGCACGAAACGCACTCCAGTTACAGCGTGGCCGGAGAGCGCACCCTTTTCAAGCGCATCGTAGAAACCTTTCTCTACGGCAGGGATATACTGATTGGGAATGGATGCTCCCATGATCCGATTTTCAAATGCGACGTCTTTGCCGGTCTCTTCATCGAGGGTCATGGGCTCAATGAATCCCATGACTCGACCAAATTGACCTGCACCTCCAGTCTGCTTCTTGTGCGTATAATTAAAGGTGCTCCGCTGTGAGATGGTCTCCCGGAAGGCAACACGGGGCTTGCCTGTCTCACAAGCCACATTGTACTCCCGTCGCATACGTTCCACGTATATCTCTAGATGTAACTCGCCCATTCCACTTATGATCGTTTCGCCGCTCTCTGAATCGACGTGAACTCGGAACGTGGGATCCTCTTTCTGAAACCTGTTGAGGGCACGGCTGAAATTGGCTGAAGCACTACCGTCCTTAGATTGGGGATGCAGAGCCAGAGAAATAACAGGCTCAGGTACAAACATACTGCTCATACTGAGTGAAATGGTGCCATCGGTAAAGGTGTCTCCACTGGAGCAGTCCACACCAAACATGGCACATATTTCTCCAGGCCCGATACTGTCGACATCCTCCATATCGTTGGAATGCATCCGCACAAGACGGGGAACTTTGACTTTCTTGCCTGTGCGAGCGTTGAAGATGACGTTTCCTCGTTTCAACGTACCCGCGTACACCCGCATGTACGTCAGTTGGCCGTATCTGCCCTCTTCCAGCTTGAACGCCAGTCCAACAAGAGGGGAGTCAGCGGCTGGGGAAAGATCGACAGTCGGTGTGGGAGCATTTCTTCGCGCCTCATCCATGGCCTCTTGACCCTCTTCCTCTGCAGCTTTGGCGGCCACCGCTTGTGCTTCCTCACGGGCGGCTTTGCTCACATCGAGAGCCACGCTAGGCACTTCTGCTGGGTTGGGCAGGTAAGCACACACAGAGTCAAGCATCGCTTGCACGCCTTTGTTCTTCATGGCAGAGCCCATGATGACAGGCGAGAATGCGCACTTGATCGTTGCTCTTCTGATCGCACTAGCCAGCTCTTCTGCACTTGGATCTCGTTCCTCAAGGAACAATTCTGCTAGTTCATCGTCCACGTCTGCTAGTTGTTCGATAAGTTCTGCTCGCTTCGCTTTCGCCATGTCCAGGTACTGCGGAGGAATTTCCTCCGATTCACGAACTTGGATGCCTTTCTCACCCTCATTATACAGTGCCTTCCATCGGATCAGATCAATCACTCCATCGAAGGCATCTTCTGCACCCATCGGAACTTGAATTGCAGCAGCATTCATCTTCAACTTTTGCCGAATTTGATCAATGACTCGCCAAGGATTAGCACCCGCCCGGTCCATCTTATTGATAAATGAAACCCGCGGAACATTGTACCTTCTCATTTGACGGTCTACAGTGATGGTCTGCGATTGAACCCCCGATGTGGCACAAAGAACAAGAACGGCACCATCAAGTACGCGCAATGCCCGCTCTACTTCAATGGTGAAGTCGACGTGACCTGGCGTGTCGATGATATTGATCTTGAAGTCTTGCTTGATCCCTGCGTCATCTGTGGCCACATCGCCTCCTGCTGTTCGGAGCTCGGCAGGGGGTGTGGCTTTCCAGGAACAATACGTGGCAGCACTTTGGATTGTGATACCTTTCTCTCGCTCCAGTTCCATATGATCCATCTTGGCCCCAACTTCATCACGACCACGAACCTCATGAATGTCTTTGATACGTCCAGTATAATACAGGACCCGCTCCGTTACTGTGGTCTTCCCGCTGTCAATGTGAGCAGCAATACCAATGTTGCGTTGTCGAGTGAGTCGTGCAATGTCAGCATCTGTCAATGGAGTAGATGAGACGCGAGAACGCATCACATCAGATGCACTTGTATTTGGAAGTGTTGCATCCTTAGGCTTCGTGGCCGCAGAAACAGAAGCAAATCGCTTGTTGGCCGTCGAGGCCGTATTCGCGTTCAAAGACGACTGCAAGAAATAAGCACCTTGAAGAGAGCCCCTGCCCATCATTTGATACCCTCTTGAGGTACGCAGGCACCCAGCAGCGCTCGAACGAGCGACTGCTGTCAGGCGTAAGGCAGACATTGCGTACCGAGTCGAGACGAAGAAGATTGGATGTGCCTTCCGAGAGAAGTCGGGCGGGAAAAAAACACCAGCACGTGCGTATGCATCTCTCTACACGATGTTTAGCTGAGTAAGGACCATTTTTCCTTGACGCGTAAGGTGGCGCGTCCACCATGTGTTGGTTCCCCTCGTTTTGTCTTGCCTTCGGTGTCCATGGCTAGACAGCAAACGTTAAGGTACGTGCTTATAAATGACAAGACTTTTCTGATGGTCTTTTCACAACAGTGGCTACACAACCGAGCCAGGAGGCTCGGTTTCAAAAGCCAAAGAGCTCGTCGAGCATAACAAGCAAGACGTCAGTAAGAAAAGAAGTCGTGTTGTGGAAGATTCGGACGACGATGACGAACGGAAAGAAGGTCCGATCTTGACGGAAAGAGGCGATTCCAGCTCAGCACAAAAAACGGCAAAATTGAGCCAAGAGGAAGTGCACGAGAGTCCGAGCGAAAGTGATACAGCAGAAGAAGACGAAGAGGAGGAGGAGGCAGAAAGTGACGACGTAGAGAAAAGACGCGATGGGGAAGCTGTGAAGAAGCTTGCGGCCATCTTTCAAAAATCGGACAATGCAGACATGCTTCCGAAATGGCAAGCAGGTCAGCCAGTACCTTACTCTGCTCTGGCAGTAGCTTTCTCTCAGATCGAGGCAACGACAAAACGTCTTGCGAAATTGGAAATCACCACCAAACTCTTTGTCAAGGTCATTCGAACCACACCAGATGATCTATTACCATGTGTGTATCTGTGCATCAACCGACTATGCCCAGACTACGAAGGACTAGAGCTTGGCATTGGTGAGAGTTTGTTGATTAAAAGTATTGCACAGAGCACAGGAAGGGATGTGACAAGATTGAAAAAGGACTTGGAGAGCAAGGGCGATCTTGGCCTTGTCGCCATTGGATCGCGTCAACGGCAGCCGACGATGTTTAAATCGGCTGCACTGACTGTGCGGAACACATTCAAACAGCTCAAAGAGATTGCGGCCATGACGGGAAATAAATCGCAAGAGCGTAAGATCGGAGTAATTACGAAGTTGTTGGCTGCATCCAGCGGTGAGGAGCCAAAGTACATCATCCGCAGTTTAGAAGGGAAGTTGCGCATCGGCTTGGCAGAGAAAACCGTCCTTGTCGCTCTGGCGCAAAGCATAGTCCTTGCGCAAAAGTCACCGGCAAAGTCTTCGTCGAACGCCTTGTCTACCGATATGGAGACGAGTGTGGAGACTGTCAAAGCAGTGTACAGTGAAATACCATCCTACGATCTTGTTGTTCCTACTCTTCTTCGAGTCGGTGTTTCGGGCCTGCGAGCGGAGTGCAAGCTGACACCTGGGGTTCCACTTAAGCCTATGCTGGCCAAACCGACAAAAGCAATTGGCGAAGTTCTTGATCGATTCGAGGGAAAACCATTTACATGTGAATACAAGTACGACGGGGAACGAGCGCAAGTGCATTACTACAAGGACGAGAAAAATGCGGAAAAGAACCACATTCTTGTCTTCAGTCGCAATTCAGAAAATATGAGTATCAAGTACCCAGATATTGTCGAGCAGTTGCCTCGTTGTATCAAGTCAGACGTAAAGAGCTTTGTTTTAGATGCCGAGTGCACGGCATGGCAGAAAGGCGACGCAACAAATGGGGACCAAGCGCGGTTGCTTCCTTTTCAAGAACTGAGCAGGCGGAAGCGAAAGGACATCAAAGTGTAAGGAAAACAAGTAGACAAAGAATGTGACTGACTTCTTGCCCAGTGAGGACATCAAAGTCAAAGTGAAGCTCTTCGGCTTTGATCTGCTGTATTTGAATGGCGAACCGCTTCTGCATCTTGATCTGGCTAACAGACGGAAGTTGCTGCAGCAAAGTTTCGTGCCCGTCAAAGACGAGTATGACTTTGCCAAAAGTAAGGACTGCACAGCCAGCGAGGAAATACAGGCATTTTTGGATGAGAGTGTCAAGGAGGGTTGCGAGGGACTCATGGTGAAAATGCTGGAAGGCAACGATGCAACATACGAGCCGAGTCGGCGATCTATGAATTGGCTCAAGCTCAAGAAAGATTACTTGACCGGTACAGGGGATAGTCTCGACCTTGTCGTCATCGGTGCATATCATGGCAAAGGAAAAAGGACAAATGTGTATGGTGCATTTCTACTTGCATGCTACGATGCCGACAGTGAAACATACCAAGCCATTTGCAAGCTTGGTACGGGTTTCTCCGAAGAAAATTTGGACACTCACCACAAGACGCTTTCTGCACTGGAGATCGTGACAAAGAAAGGGTATTATGATGTGGGGGATGCCAAACCCGACGTATATTTCGAGCCAAAAATCGTGTGGGAAGTGCTTGCAGCGGACTTGTCCTTAAGCCCTGTGTACACAGCTGCCAAAGGTCTCGTTGACCATCGCGGAATCTCATTGCGTTTCCCACGCTACATTAGAATTCGCGACGACAAGGACGCAGAGGATGCCACATCTCCAGAGCAGGTACGTTTAGTTGCGTCGCACAGCTTTTCTTCTAAAACCTGTTCCAGATCGCCGACATGTACCGCAAACAATCTGTCACACAGGGCAAAGGCCGCGGTGAGGAAAATGACGATGGCTATTGGTGAACAGTGGACCGCTCGCTGTACTATGCTGTAATGTTTCATGTGTATTGTCACATCATTCTTGCCCCCTATGTAAAGTAGCAATGGAGCTCCAGCGTGGTTGATTCGTAGTCGCCTGATCGCTCGAAGATGTGTCTTGAAGTATGTCGTCGTCGTCGTCATGCAATTGAGTGTACGTCGTTGTCCCGCATAGATCTGGAAAGCGCAGACCAACACAAGACACATCTCCTTTGGATGGATTCAGATACTACACCACGTCAGCAGGCACACTCACGAGCATTCCTGGACTCGTATGCGCACGAGGCGCAGAAAGCGTACGCCAAACAATCCGACAAAGCAGCACAAAGAACGTCCAACATGGCAATGCGGAGTGATGGTGTGACACTCCACCATGTATTTCTCACGCTTGGACCACGCGCCAGTGCTTCGCGTTAGGCGCGTTGCTCACGCGCTCTCTCTACAACTTCGAAGGCCATTTGGATCGATGCTCATGCCAGGATCATGGATGGACATCTAGGTTATCGCTCTTCCAGGGCTGAGATCTCCTCTTCGTCTCCTTTACAGAACCTTCAGTCCTTGTCGTCTTCGCCTCCTCTGTCACCAGGATCGCCTACTCCGGCTCATCGGACAACCTCACGTTCCTCGGTCATCAGACAAGGACAAGCTCTTGCTTCTCCCTCCTCATCACATACTGATCCTTTTAGTGGCAGTGCCAAAGCTCTACCTTCATCACATCCATCGTTTGGAAAAGGGCAATTGCGTCTCAAGCATCTCCGGAACAGCCCCAACGTAAAATCCAAGCAGGACAATGTCGCCGTTTTGTCTGAAGCTATTGAGCCTCTGTACCAGAGGCAGCGCGACATTGTGCTAGAGCAGCACTTCCTCGACTCATCCGATGACAATCCAACCAGCGATGACCCCAGCATTTGGAGCCAATCGCATGCGACGGCATTGCCTAGCTCACAGTCGTCTATACACGCATTGCATGGGGCTCAATTGGGCCTTGGTATCCAGGATCTTACGGAAAGAGAGCAGAATACCAGTCTTCTTGCTGCGCCCTTCATCGATTCTACCCCTTCACAAAATAAAGGTACTCGCGTGCGGACATTCAGTCGAGCTCAGTCAAGTAGCAAGGATCCTTTCAGCGCAGGCTCCGGCTCCTCCATCTTTGCTCCTGCAACGGAGCATGAATCTCCACGTGCACACCATACCTCGCAACGTAGAAGGCTTACGGGGTCCAGTCCCAAAAAACTGAGTCGTGCACGCAAGAGAATACTGGGAGAAGACATCGACATGGTAGACAGCGAGGATAGCGCGGAGGATGGGGTGTCAGCTTGGAATCAATATACCCGCTCGCCTCGTGCGAATGAATGTACGTCCGTGAGCTGGCAAGCAGAAGTAAACAAAGTCTTCGAGAAGGTCGACGGGAAAATTGAGCTAGTGTATGTCGGGCAAAAGCATATAATCCTTACTGATATGTCCTTTCAGCGATCGCAACATCTCATCTATGGATCCGATTGTGGCGGATCTAGCCAAGTTTGTCAATCTGCCGCCTCTACGAAACGACAAAGTTCCATCGTCGACTCTGCCGCGAACCCTGTCTACGACAGGCATAGACAGAGTTAGTCATTCCGCAGCAGGTTCCACAAACACATCTCCAACCAAAAGTCATCTCAGACGATCCACAAGTAATTTTATTACATCCAAGTTAGAATTGTACTTGGCTAAGAATAGCCTCAAGACATACCCGAGTGCGCTCTTCGAAGTGACCAATATTGTCGTTCTCTCTTTGCGCGAAAACGGTATCAGAGAGCTGCCACCTGCCATTGGTCATTTACGCAATCTTCGCGAACTCAATGTAGCGCAAAACGCTTTGGTAAGTTGCCAGAGGCGTACGCGGATGAAAACTTACGAGATGACCTCTTAGAAATATCTTCCTGCAGAAATACAACGTCTGCAATTAGACAAATTTACCTTTTTCCCCAATCCGTTCCAAAGGGCACCTGAAGAGGCTCGACTATCGTCTCGACCCTTTTTTTGTTCTATCGTACGCGCAAAAGCCACTACATTACCTCCCCAGAGTATGGGACCGCCTCCCATCCCCGCACGAGCTCGCCATGCGCAGCATGCGAGCACAGACAGCGAAATGATGGCAAGGTACCTGGAACCCATGTCCGACAATCCACCTTCACTGCCCACTTTGGTGGAGTATTGTATGCGACGACTGCTGGAAGTGGAAGGGTCTGACAATGACCACAGTAGTCACCAGATTTTGTTACAAAACTACGAGGCAGGTTGCCTTTCTGCGCTTCGCCACAACCTTAATCGTACGATCATTAGGAACCTCGAAGCTGCACGTCGCAGTGCTGCGGGTGTCTGGGGTCGAACGAGACCAGGCAGCGGAGCGACAGAAGAGACTTGGTGTACTGGAGCACGTCCAGTTCTCGAAAAAGCACACAAGGCATCCGTTCTGTCTGCCGCACCGCATAGCTACCATCAGGTGGACAGACAAGACGATGGCGAAGCTAGTGCTGAATGGAGCTCAGAAGAGGACGATCGTCTGGAGCTACTCGATGTGGAAAAGGACCTCGACCGCGGTGACGACAGCTGCCAGAACCCCTGGTTTAATCAGTGCCCAAATCCTGATCACCAATCTCTAACGCTCCAACCGCAGGAGCTCATTTCGGACTGGCCACTTCTAGACGAGCATCAGCTTCCATCCCATACTTTTGTACAACCCACTTCGACGCGGCTTGAATGGGTAAGCCATGTTGGCGGATACCGCGTCGCACAGAGCCATGTATCTTTCGCTATGTCCGGGAAGGACCAGGAGAAACCTCTGGTGCGCGACAGCGACTGCCTTCCGATCCGCTGGAGGGGTTGTGGTCTGCATTGCCTGGACTTCTTACATGATCAATAATTCATTGGTCGTCATACAATTGCAGGAGTACCAGCGTGTGTAATGATTGTATTAGTCGTCATACAATTACATTGAAGAGGAATAGATGTATGCACCGCGTTCACAGCAGAATGTAGCCCGCCATGATAATACATGCTAGAGACACGTACGGTGACAATCGCTCGCCTAAAGGAGAGGAAGTGTTAGAGAGTCTTTGGCAATATTTCTGCATCTTACCGATTCGGGCCGCTTTGAAGCACAGTCCCATTGCTCCGCCTTTGTTGCGATCGACTAGACCCGGCGCCGTCGCACGCACGTAGGTACAAGTGCAAATTGAGAGAAGCACGACCAGGAGCAAGGAAGAGAAGTGGAAGAGCGCAGACTGGAACAAATTCAAGTTAGATCAATCGTAGACATCTCGCATCGCTCCCTCACCATGACCTTCTCTCGACGTGACTGTGAGAGACAAAACGGCCGCGCTACCACTGTAAGGATTACACGCACGTACGCACGCGCCATCTTCCTCGTGGTTGCGTGTCGTATGTTGCTTATCTTGTCTGTCCAACACAATGTCGTTGCCTGGCACCGTCCGAGCACGAGCTCGGTATCTGAGCCTTTTGGCAACCGCAAAAGAACGGTTGCAGTATGAGGCTTTCCGTGCGCCACCGTCGATGGCAAGTACAAATGCTCCCCACTTAGACCTCTCCCGTGGAGCGCACTCGCGGACTCCATACCGTCTCTACTCGTCCCGAAGTACTTCAGCAGCGGAACATAGTAAACGCTCAAGGACAAAAGGGGACTCAGATATGCTGGCAAAGATCCCCACTCCGAAAGCCATGGCTGCGTACTTGGACGAGTACGTAATTGGACAAGCGAAAGCCAAACGGTCGCTAGCTGTTGGTGTCTATAATCATTACATGCGTTTAGCCATGCTGCGACAAAGAAGAGCATCACGCATTATTGATGAAGAAGAAAAAGTTTTGGATGATTCACTTAAGCAAAATAGACCATCTTTTCCCAAGGACTTGGTACGATCTCCCGATGAGGACGCCATTCTCAGTGATTATGTCGGGCAGACATCTGGATCGAAACGGTGGACTGCAAATAGAGCAACGGACGAGGAAAGCGTCCGCATGACAGGAAATTCGCAATTATCATCAATGCAATTCCCATCCACGTACTTTTCGTCTAAATGGCCAGCATTATCTGGCCCGACACCCAACCAGAGCGGTCCTATGCACGATGCAAAAGCATCACAAGCTCGGCGCAACAGAGCTGTTCTGGATCACGAAGCACATTTTGACAAGGCCAACATGATCATGATAGGACCTTCTGGGAGTGGAAAGACGCACCTGATCCGCACACTAGCAACTTCGCTGTCTGTCCCATTTGTACATGCCGATGCAACACCCCTGACATCCGCTGGCTATGTGGGAGAGGATGTTGAGTCGATTGTTGGAAGGCTTCTGGAGGCGGCAAACTGGAACGTCGAAAAGGCAGAGCGAGGCATCATTTGCATAGATGAAATCGACAAATTGGCAGCACCGTCCTCGCCCTCCTCCGGTGCAAAGACGACGGGTCGCGACGTGGGTGGCACAGGCGTTCAACAAGCTCTTCTCAAAATTCTTGAGGGAACAACGCTCACCTTCCCCGATAAGCGTACTGTTGAACCCAATCAAGCACGCCAACCGACGCAAATGGCGAATAAGCCGTGGTGGAGTCCGGAGATGCAAGCACTCCACGCAGAACAAAACACAAACGCCAACAAACATCCTTCACATGCCACGGCGCTGGACACTATACGGAAAGATGAAACGACAAGTAGTAATGGTAGCGATGGCTCGGGTAGCATCAAAGTCAACACATCCAATATTCTCTTTGTGTTGTGTGGAGCATTTGTGGGCCTGGAGGACATCATCGCTGCCCGCAATCCTACTTCTTCGCTGCACGCTGTCGAAGCAGAGGACTTGACAAAGTATGGCTTCATTCCTGAATGTGAGTGAACTAGACTCCGTGCAACCCCACCACTAACAAAACTGCTATCATCTAGTTGTTGGAAGGCTCCCCGTCTTTATCACCCTCGATCATCTCACCAAGGTAGATCTGGTTCGAATCTTGACAGAGCCCCGGAATGCTCTCGTCACCCAATACCAGAATTTATTCTCCTTGTTCAGTGTGAAGCTCCACTTTACTCGGCCCGCCCTCGATGCCATTGCGCAGCAAGCAACAAAGGTCTCCGGAGCATCATCAGGGGCTCGTTCGCTCAAGAGACTTCTGGAGACGCGGCTTCTTGATACAATGTATGAAGTACCGGGTGGTGGTGTGCGCTATGCCCTCGTAGACCGCGATGCGGCTATGGGACAAGGAGATGTGCAATTGTTCTCTCGAGGCGGGCGTAGTGCGTGGGCGAACGCCATTGAAGAGGATGAGGAGAAGCATAGTCCATCAAAGCCCGGACCTGCTCCCTCGACCTCTTCGACCAAACCACCAGGACCTTCTGACAAGCTTTCGGAGGTCAGAAATACTGTCATAACTCATCCCTCTGTCGGACCCAACAAAGCATCTCCTTCCGGGCTCTTTACACGTGTAGATGAGGCGACACTTCGAAGAAGAGCGCGGGCACGTCTGACAAGGCCATCACGAGTCGGCAATCTTCGTATTCTAACCACCGAGAGTTGATGTATTATAGTATGACTAGAAGCATGCCTTTGAACCGTGCCATGCACTGGGCCTGTCGGGACACCTCACACTGTCCAATGTTTTGCGTCACACTCCTCCATCGCCAAACGCAATGAGGTAGGTCGGTATATAAAAGGGACGGTGAAGGCGCTGAGACGACACAAACGGGTGCAATTCATTGCGCACTTTACCGATCTGTATATATAAGGACAACACTTTTTATCGGCTAAATTGTGGTGTGATGGCGAAATGGCATCGCGTGTGGTTGCAGTTATACTTGCCCGCCCTCGCGGAGGTTATGCAATATGTTCCCTCAAGGTTACGTGTTCGATTCACGTTCGCACCTCTTTTTTTTTTTGGAATGATCTGCACTACTTTTCGCCCATCCGACTGCCATTAAATCTCAGGCACGCTGAAATGACGAATATCTCCATCACAGGTACACACAAAACAGACTACTGGGAGTTCATGGAGTGGTGAGAACATTGTACAGATTGCATCATGTTATAGGATCGTGATACACATCCCTTCTGCCCTGTGAATTACTCGCTAATCTTGGCGAGAATCTCAGAGTCCCGAATCAAGAGGTACTCCTGTAAGAAGATGGTGTGAATCGAGGATAAGACGACGGCAGTCTCTACATACCTCATCTTGGACTTTGATAGAGTTGCCTCCCCATCCTGGCAAAAGAATCTTCTCGCCTACGGAAACGCTAGGCTTGATGAGTTGCCCATCCTTGTCTCTGGCACCAGGACCAACTGCGACAACAGTCGCCTCAGGCAAGGGATTGTTGGTTGCCGACGAGGGCAAAAAGATCCCCGAAGCCGTCTTCTGTTCCGGCTTGAATCTTTGGACGAGGACCCGGTCCAAAAGGGGAACAACCGACTTGACACTGCGGATGGTGGATTGCTATGGATGATCATGTTTAAACTGATATACTGGCGAATGACTGTATACTCACCACTGCCGACATGAGGAAAAGTATATGGATGAAGGGAGTTCCAAACGAGCGTCGTGCTTTTTTCTCCGGTCTGCGAGAAGCCAGCATCCGTCACGCGCCTGGGCCCTTCTAAAATCTTCCACGCGGTGCCATTTTTTCGCTTTTGCAGGAAATGCCGCCACACAGGTGGGGAAGAAAGAAGATGGCGCTCCGCGTCTAGATTTACTTTCTTCTTACCACATCCTCGGAACGAACGATTGATTTGACTAAGATGGTTCTCTTACAACGGGCCAATATGGCTCGTCAGAGCACCAGTGCTCTCTTCAGCAATGCAGTTCGCGCATCCAACCTTGTCCCCCGCTCCTCTCGTTGCGCAGCCCCCTTCTCTTCTTCGGCGATTGCCAACGCACACAAGGAGGTCAAATTCTCCAATGAGGGCCGCGCTAGTATTTTGAACGGCGTGAACCTCCTTGCGAATGCCGTCAGTGTGACATTGGGCCCCAAGGGACGTAACGTCATCATCGAGCAGGCCTTCGGCGGCCCTAAGATCACCAAGGACGGTGTAACAGTCGCCAAGTCCATCCAATTACAAGATAAGTTCGAGAACCTTGGCGCTCGCTTGGTACAAGACGTAGCGAACAAGACCAACGAGGTGGCTGGTGATGGTACGACAACGGCCACCGTCCTCGCTCGTGCCATCTACTCGGAGGGCGTGAAGAACGTGGCGGCCGGATGTAATCCCATGGATCTGCGACGAGGTGCTCAAGCTGCCGTGGAAGCTGTGATCAAATTCTTGGAATCGAACAAACGGGCTGTCACGACGTCTGAAGAGATCTCCCAAGTAGCTACTATCTCTGCCAACGGCGACAAGCATGTTGGCCAGCTCATTGCGACAGCCATGGAGAAGGTCGGAAAGGAAGGCGTCATTACCGTCAAGGAGGGACGCACACTGGAAGATGAAATCGAAATCACAGAAGGTATGCGTTTTGACCGCGGATACATTTCTCCATACTTCATCACCGACGTCAAAACACAACGTGCTGAGTTCGAGAAGCCGCTCATCCTGTTGAGCGAAAAGAAGATCAGTCTTTTGCAGGACATCTTGCCGTCATTGGAAATTGCTGCGCAAGCCCGCAGACCGCTCGTGATTATTGCAGAGGACATTGATGGGGAGGCATTGGCCGCCTGCATTCTGAACAAGCTTCGTGGACAACTGCAGGTTTGTGCAGTGAAGGCCCCTGGCTTCGGTGACAACCGCAAGTCAATTCTGGGAGATCTTGCCATTTTGACAGGTGGTACTGTGTTCTCTGACGAATTAGAAACCAAGCTCGACCGTGCATCTGCGGATCTTCTCGGCAATGTGGGTAGTATTACCGTCACCAAGGAAGACACTATCTTCCTCAATGGGGAAGGTAGCAAGTCGGCTTTGGAGGCTCGCTGCGAGCAAATTCGCTCGGCCATCAATGACGCTACCACGTCTGAGTACGACAAGACCAAGTTGCAAGAACGCCTGGCCAAGCTTAGCGGCGGTGTTGCCGTCATCAAGGTTGGTGGCTCTTCTGAAGTTGAAGTGGGCGAAAAGAAAGACAGATACGATGATGCATTGAACAGTACGCGTGCTGCCGTCACGGGTGGTGTATTGCCTGGAGGTGGTACAGGCCTTCTAAAGGCGACGTCGGCTCTGGATGCCGTCAAGTGTGAGAACTTTGACCAAGAGCTCGGCGTGTCTATCATCCGCCAAGCCATCACGCGACCCACGAAGCAAATTTGTGAAAATGCCGGCGTGGAAGGTGCTGTGGTCGTTGGTCGTCTGTTGGAAAGCAAGAATGAGCCCTTCGAATTTGGCTGGGACGGCTCCGACTCACAGTACAAAGACCTCTTCAAGGCCGGTGTCATTGACCCCTTCCTTGTCGTCAAGTCGGCCCTGGAAGGCTCTGTAGGAATTGCATCTCTCTTGTTCACGAGCGAGTGCTGTGTCGTGGATGCACCGGAGGAGAAGGGCAGTGGTGGTATGCCTGGTATGGGTGGCATGGGCGGTATGGGTGGCATGGGTGGCATGGGTGGCATGATGTAAGAATGTCCATCTGTGTCCTGCTGGCAAATCGTGCAATGTGTTTCTTGTTACTTCACCACTCATACATATGTACCTTGTAATCAAGCCGACAGACTCTCTGTGGCTTGCAAGAAAATCAATCTCGATCTCATCATTCCCCACGCGTACCTGAAGGTTGTTTTGTGGAGTTTGTGCCGGTTGATTGCAGCCGTGTTCCCCGGAACACGTCGCTTCCCTCTTCCCGACAAAATGTCATATCCAGCACCTGACTGGCAGCCACTGCTTGAGGACATTGGTGCATTGCTCAATGAAACTGGACAGACTCTCGCCATTGCCGAGTCAACCACCGGGGGGTTGTTGAGCGCGGCCCTTTTGAGCGTCAACGGCGCAGCTGGCTGGTACAAGGGCGGTGCAGTGCTGTACACACTGGATGCACGTTCGCAGTATGCTGGTTGGACAGAGGAGGACGTTGCAAATTACAGGTAAGTCTACTCTATTAGAGGTATTGGCATGTAGCTCATTCTCTCTGCAGGGGTCCGACGGAAGGCGTAGCCACTACATTGGCACAAGGTGTCAAGACTCGTCTGAATGCCACTTTATGCATCGGCGAAGCAGGCATAGCAGGCCCTATGAGTCCCAGTCGACGGCTGCCTCCGTGAGTGATTTTTCCTCAGAAAGATCATAGCTGACTTTTTCGATGGAAGTGGGATGACGTGCTTGTCTCTTGTTCAAGATGAAGGTCCACCCATCAGTAAGACAGTCATGACAGGAGTTCGAGATCGGATTGTGAACATGCACGCATTCACTCACGAGGCTTTGAAGCTTCTTCATGAGAGTCTTTTGAGAATGAAAGACCAGAGTAAACTATGATGGCAAGAAGAAGAGAGCTCTTTTGGGTGCGCCATGCGCACTTTCCAAGGCTTTTGGGCTCTTCTTCCCTCGACATGCTTTCTTGGCTTCGCCATCTCTGTCAAATATCTCGTAGACACAAGCATCTACTTTTCCTGTCATGCTTCCTGTTTTCATTTGCATTCTTGTATTGCCTTTGTCTTGGAGGCTGAGAGCCGATAATCAGACATCTTGTTTGGTCATGTGCAGAACCCTATCCTATAAGCCCATCCGTGTGCGTGGAATCTCACAGACCTGCCGAGGCCTTGGCGTTCCTGACTCAGACTCAGTGCTTCTCAGTTGACCCTAGCACGAAAGTTATAACCCCTTTGTCCATGATCAGGCTCTTTACAATCCAGCTTTGCTCCTCAGATCTTCTAAGCACTCCACTCCTTTTCCGCGCCGCTAGTTACTTTCTGCGGTGGGGGACCCCGTCCGCGCTGCATTGCTCTAAAGAACAAAGAATACGTCATGGTCTAGACAACACGCGCGCGGTTACCGAAACGGGCAACAAAGTGGAGACTGGTAACGTGCCGTACGATGACATCAAAATCTCGTCTGTTCACCCCATATCTAACACGTCCCTTAGACCACCACCATTGATTCATTGTCCTACCCTACATTTTCACCATGTCTCAATACGATGCACACAGTGTGTCGCGCGCATCCAGCGTCAGCCGTAAATCGACGGTTGCCAGTCGCAATGCCAGTCTAATCAAAAAGAATACCGGACCACACGAGCTTCGGCCATCCGACATCCTGATCGATCGGTTCACAGGATGGAAACATATCACCAAGCAGCTAATTAGCTACTTTGAAGGCATCGCTGATATCGAGTACAATACTGCCAAAGAACTGACAAAGCTTGGTGGTGTCATTCAAGTCCCCTTCCGAGAAGGCAATCAGTTCCTTGGTGAAGGAGGGATTCAAGATGTCTACTATGGAATCCGCGACAAGACTAGAATCATCGCCGATCATCACGCAAATCTCGCCAAAACAGTTGAGGGATCCATCGTCCAGCATCTGCAGAAGCTTCGCTCCGAAATCAAAGCCCATGTCAAAAACGTGCAGCAAGACACGGGCAAGCTGGCCAACAGCGTAGCTAAGGAACGCGAGATGTCGACAAAGATGATCTCCGATTTGGCCCGCTCTATCACCCTCCTCAAGAATACACCCATGAGTGTTACGGCCAAGGAAGATCCCTATACCGCCAACATGTCCGTCTTCCGCCAATTGCAACGTCAGGTGAACGAAGAAAACGCTTTGCAGAAGAGCATCATTATCATGCAGCAGAACAGTGCCCATTTTGAGGAGGGCATTGTTCGCTCTATCCAGAGCGCTTGGCAAACCTTCGATGAGTGGAGCGGACGTATGTCGGCCCAGGTTCAGGATACTTGGTTGAGCCTTGGTGTCGAGATGCGTGGCTTGGAGCCTAACTCGGAATGGATCGCATTTGCTGCTCGCAGTGATCACCTCCTTGATCCTGACACACCGCTCCGCAACCCCGAGACGATCGACTATCCAGGAAAAGATGACCCCTCGGTCATTCCTGTCCATCAAGGTATCCTTGAACGCAAGAAGCGATTCACAAAGACATACAAGGAGAGTTTCTATGGTAAGTATTCTATTTGTAACGAATGCATATCTAACAAACTTCGCAGTTCTTACTCCCGCCGGTTACTTGCACGAGCATGGCAGTTCGGACCCTACACGCCATCCTCATCCTGAATTGTCTCTCTTCCTCCCCGAGTGTACTCTTGGTGCGCCCTCCACACAAGCTTCCAAGTCACACAAGTTCCACATTTCTGCCAAAACATCAAATGTCAAGTCCTTGCCCGGCTTAGGCAAGAGCGATCATGCCTACACCTTCCGAGCGCGCTCGCACGAAGAGATGATGGAGTGGTGGAACGACATCAAACAACTCAGCAAAGTATACCTCACTTCCAGTGAACAGATGGATCGCTCGGGTCCTGTGCCTGCTGCCGTTCGAGCTGCTGGTTATCGCAGTGAAGACGAAGAAGAGGAAGAGGAAGATGGCTCATCAGTCGAAGAGGAAGATGATGAGTACGAAGAACCCGAAGACTCTCATGCCGATCAACTCGTTCCGGGAGAGTCCACGGACATCCCTGCTAGTGGTGAAGAGCAGATTCCAGCCTATAGTGGAGCCGCTAAGGGCTCTGGGATCGAAATCGGATCCAATGGATACGCCGTGGAGAAGAAGAATGGTGACGGTGAAGGTCCTGCCGGGGAGCCTTCACAAGATGCCGTGCAGAGAGCAGCTGGAAAAGAAAAAGCGGGTGAAGAATCCACGGCTTGATATTTTTTTCATACTCGTTCAGTCTCGCGCTACCGTGACCAGTTTCGTTGTTGTACACGATCAGCTTTGCGTTTATACACTCTTTCAATGGATGAATTTGCAAAATTAGTATAGTACATTGTCATTTCACTCCTCATCGTCCTGGATGAGTGCTCGTCGCTTACGCACAGGTGAAGTCTGTTGGGTTGGAGGAGCATGCTCATCGCTGTCTTCATCGTCACTCGCGGATAGAAAAAGATGTAGTCGTTTCTTGCCTTCCACACGCGCAGCATCCTCCCTCTCCTCTTCATCATCGGAATGCAAAAAGAGTGGCTGAGCACGCTGTCTCCGCAACCTCCCTTTCTTTGCTGTGTGCACAGTGGTAGAGTATGACGAGGTGTGAATGGAGGAGTCTGTAGCAGAACTGCTTTCGCGTCGTCGCCGAGGGCTCGATCCGTGATGTTCTGGCGAGCTCTCTCCGCGGGACGAAGTTGCTTGGTCCTCGTCCTCTGAATTGGTCTGAGAAGGCTGTCCTGGTGGATCAAGACCCTTCTCACCCATAAGTGCGGCAATCGCTTCCAATTCTTCGTCACTGTCTTCGATCAAATCATCATCAAGCCATGCATTTCTCTGTGGCTGTTGACGAGGTGCACGCCCTCGAGCAACCCGAACTTCCTCTTCGTCTCCGTTTTCGTTGACCACAGTCTTACGAGCTCGTTCCTTCCTTACGCGCGCAACGAGAGAAGAGTATGATTCACCAAACATCTCGAATGGGTGGCGAATAGCATCCTCTAGAAGTTCTGCTTCCTGAGATAGAATTGCAGGATGTATGTCTGCAGGAATCGTCCATTTCCAGTGGTGGTCGTCATCTTCATTACTGCGGAAGTTCAATAAACGGCATAGAAGCTTCACTTCGGGTCTCGTTGAGGCATTCTCCCGCATCGTATCGTCGTCGTGATAGTGCATGGCTAAATCATCCAGTGTCAGAATGCAGTGAGAAATGGTCCTGTGTACTCACGAAAGTCGCTAAATTCCCCAATACGATGTACAGGTGTAGCTTGAGAATCTTGGCTCGAATCCATTCCGCTGCTATGCATCGATGACTGTTGCCCAAAGAGGGCATTGCGGATGCGGCTTGCTTCTTCCAGGGCACCTTTGATCCAGAACACCACTTTGCTGAGCTCCTTTTCCACGAGCAGACCCACAGCAATGCGCACGTCTTCCTCTTGGCCACGACTTGGGCGTATCTCGATTTCGGGTGGCATTTTGAACACTTTGACTGGTCTTGGTGCCTTCATCCCTTCCGCCCAATGGGCTTTTTCTTCTTCGTCGAGGCGATGGAATTTGCTCAGAACATACTCGATGAGCCTCGATGTATCGGACTGGACCAGAGGTGCCTCTCGGCGAACAAATTGCCAGAATAACTGATCGCTCTGTAAAGACTTTAAGGCCATCCTTCGACGGTGAGGGAAGAGCAAACGGACGCTACCCGCCTTGACAACTATGCGATGTAATACATGGATGACTCCGTTTACGTGCTCAAATGCGTGGTCTGCTATTTCTTGCCATCGCGTCAGATACGTAAGGCACGCATCGACAAGTTGATTGCTGCAAAGCTCGCCTTGAAAGCGTTGGAACTCGAACTTGCGCTCCTTGATCTTCGAGTCAACAACCCGCTGCACCTGCTGATGCTCTTCGTCTGCATTCATGACTTCGCTTTCCTTACTTTTGCGCATCTGTCGCTTTACTTTGACGTACAAATTCCCCTTATCTTTCGAATATCGCTCGAGAAGCCTTGGCATGACAAATGCAAAGTCCACAATGCTTTCTAAGCAACGGAAACTCTGACTTGTATAGCTTTTCGTGATGCTTTTGGCCGCATCTAGCGCAATCTCATCGTAGAAGTGTAGAGCTTGGATACCGTCTGCCTTATCCACCTCGTCCTGCTCTCGGCTTTTTCCTAAGGCCTCTACAAGGTTCAAAAGGGTGGTCCACAATCGAACAGACACCACGTATTCGAGCCATGCCCGATCGTCCCGCGCTTGTATCGCTCGCATCCACGCCATCTTCAAAGCCCATGGTTCCAGCCAATATTCAACGGCGGAAAACGAAAAAGAAGATTCGTCAGGTGCCTCTAAGTCTTTACGTGCATTCACTTCTTCTCTGTTCTTCTCTGAAGAGGCTTGTACCAGATGCAATTCTCGCATCTGAAGAAAATAGTTCAGAAAGAAATCGGATACTTGCATCACCCGGGTTCTTGTTTGGTCTATGTTGATAATTTTGGCACTTTCGCTCCTAATATCCTTTACAACGGAACGGATAAGGCTTTCGAAGCCTGTCTCAAGAAATTGATCTGACCATTTGGCGAGCACTTGAGAAGCAGCTATCGACCACGCCATTCGCTTCCTAGCAGCTCCTTCTTCTTCCACCTTTTTTCTTCTGCAAATTCGACGCCTTCGTTTCCGCAAATCTTCTTCAAGCTGCTCTGCGCTCTTGCGTAAGGACGCTTGGGACGTAGCCGTCCTTGTCTGACCAGTAGAATCTTTGTATTGAAGAGAGGTCGTGAATCTTGAGTGACGTGTTGATGTCGAATGGCATGCCTGATTACGCTTATCTTGACTCTCCGCTAATAACAGCTTCTGGAGTGTATTCGCAGGGAGCGGTGCTTCTTTGCCTCTGCATGATTGTTGGCTGGACCTTTCCAGCAAGCATGAGGGATTGCCCCCTGCAAAGAGGTGGTACACAAATTCCGTGGTGACAACATTCCAAGGCTCGAAGTCGCGCGTCTCTGCATTTCCTGCAAACATGAGCATTGTGTCGAGAACATGCGAGCTTTGCATTTCCTCAATCAACTCGTTCTGCAAATTCGAGAGTGCGACCATCTCCGCACTGCTAAGGGAAGTGGCTGTTGGATCTTGTATGGCAACCAAATTCCGGAAAAGGTGCAGACACATACTGATTGTGCCAGTGTCCCGCTCACTTCGGTGGTGGCGTGGCTTCGTCAAGGACGGAAGAAGAATGTGGAGCATAACGATATGTAACATGCTTCTCTTTTCGGCATTCGTTTCTGCAGACCGTGTCTTCAAGATAGCTGATTTGTAGAAGACCAGAAGTTGCTGCATGGAGGTGTATGAATCCAAAGTCGAAAACTCTTCATCATTTTGAAAAGCGGCTCTTTGTTCTGCAGTTAGATCCAATGGCCAAGTGAGAGAGGTGATAAGGTCAGCTATAGGGAGAGTGAGCTTTCGACTGCAATGAGGACGGAAGACTTACTGCATGCCAAAGCGATTTTTGCGCCTCGCTCGCCCATGTCTGCAGTTTTTAATAGGAGTGGAATCAACCCTTGCTGTACAACTTTCACTTCTCCGTAGATTTTCGGTATGATTCTTGACGGATCATCTTGGTCTTGGTGCAATAAGGCCCTTAGATCTCTTAGACACCGTAAGCAATCGTCACCTATTATATAGACTGAACGAATCGTCCCATCGGGCAGTTGTTCCTCTTCTATACCACCAAGTGCTGTGACAATGTCTATCACTGTAGTTCGAATGGCCTGAATATGTTCCTCTGAATATTGTTGCGGCTCGTCGTCATGATCCGAACGGCTCCCAGATGACTCAGAGTCCGAGCTATATTCTCCAGAAGATAGTAAGTCATGCTCATCGAACAATTCGAGATCGTCTAGATCATCGACCTGGTCAGCCATCACGTCTGCGATGTATATGGAAGGAGTACTGCACCACAATATGTGTGTTGGTTGGTCTTCGAGGCGCGTCGCGCCCAACGTGTCGTGTAGAGACGCACGACACGTGCATGACGCGCATTGTGTTTATTGACAAGAGCAACACTACAGGTTGTTGACTCACATCTGTGACTTACGACCGTCTCAAACGGATCGTACGCAGGGTGACATACCGACCGCCAAGATGCGGATCGAAGAGCTGATCATAGATGGATTCAAAAGGTAAGTGTTTGCAGATGATCAGCCTCTTTGCTAAGCAATCAATGACAGTTACCCTGTTCGAACACATGTGTCTGGTTTCGATCCAAGTTTTAATGCAATCACAGGATTGAATGGCAGTGGAAAATCAAACGTATTGGACTCTATTTGCTTCGTGCTTGGTATAACAAATCTTTCAGCAGTGAGAGCCACCAATCTGCAAGATTTGATCTACAAACGTGGACAGGCAGGCGTTACCAAAGCATCCGTAACAATTGTATTTGACAATTCCGATAGGGCGAAGTCGCCTGTGTCATTTGAGAATTATGCACAGATCACTGTCACCAGACAAATTGCAATGGGAGGCTTGTCAAAATATCTCATAAATGGCCACAAAGCCACTCAGCAAGCTGTTCAAAACATGTTCCAATCTGTCCAATTGAATATTAACAACCCCAATTTTCTTATCATGCAAGGCAAAATTACCAAAGTTCTCAATATGAAGCCTGCAGAAATTTTAAGCATGATCGAAGAAGCTGCAGGAACGCGAATGTTTGAAGATCGAAAGGACAAAGCGATCAAGACAATTAGTAAGAAAGACCAAAAAGTCAAGGAAATCACTGCAGTGAGTTCGCAGAGATGATGTTTGGACCAACTAACTCATTCCTCGTTTCAGATTCTTGAAGAGGAGATTACTCCGAAGCTTGATCGACTGCGAGAGGAAAAGCGCTCATTTTTGGAATTTCAGCGAGCGACCTCAGAGCTAGAACGACTGACCCGTTTAGCAAAGGCATTCGAATGGCAGCAATTACGCGAGCGAAATGCAGATTTGATCCGTCAAGTCGAAGTTCATCAGCGCGCCATTTCAGAAAAAGGTAGAGACGAGTCTTCTTTACGTCACCAGATCGAGGAGATCGAAAAGGAATTAGAAGACATTGAGAAGAAGAGAGATCGTGATATGACCAAAGGCGGAAAGCTACAGGCTCTGATAGAAAAAAGTAAAGCCCTGACGCATGAGGTTGTCAAGGAAAAGACGCAGGTCGACTTCAAACTGACCTCCATCGATGAAGAAGAGAAGAAAATTGTGGCAGATGAGAACGCTTTGGAATCTCTTCGCACTGCACGCAGCGAAAAATCTCGACAGTTGCAAGAGCTCAGTCAGACATTTGCTCAACTCAAGTCCGACTTTGATGCAGCAAATGCTGCCCTTGCGTCGCAGGATGAGCTTTTGCAGACGCTCCTTACCGGCATGGCATCCAAAGGAGCTGATAATGAGAAAGCGAAACAGGGTGGATACATGGGACAGCTCTCTGAAGCGCAAGAACGCGAATCGACTGCTAACTCTGAGATCGAGCAGGCCAATCTGGGCATCAAGCACTTAGAAAAAGAACTCAAGACTAAAGAGCCACAGGCTTTGAAAGCAAAGAAAGAAGGCTCTGCATTGCTGCAAGAGCTTTCTGCAGCAAAGGGGTCTGTTTCAAGCCTTCGTGATAGTATGAATGATACTGGTTGGAACGAGGAAAAGGAGGCACAAATGCACAGTACTCGTGCAACTCTTATGGAAAGGGTGAATGAACTCCTTGAAAAGAGAGACAGATTGAAATCACGTTTAGCCGGCATGGATTTTACATACACAGATCCTGAACCGAATTTTGATCGGTCAAAAGTCAAGGGCCTAGTCGCCTCACTTGTTCATCTGGAAGCCAGTCGAGAAGCATACTCGACAGCTCTTGAGATCTGTGCAGGAGCACGTCTTTACAATGTGGTTGTAGAAGATGAGAAGACTGGATCGAAACTATTGACGAATGGGAAGCTAAAGAAACGTGTCACATTGATCCCCTTGAACAAGATCAGCGCTACCGTAGCTGCTGCACAACGAATCGGTGCAGCGCAACGGATTGCTCCTGGAAAAGTCGATCTGGCACTGAGATTAGTCGGTTACGAGGATGAGGTGTCGGCTGCGATGGAGTTTGTGTTTGGCAATACTCTTGTCTGTCATGACAGCAGCACGGCGAAAGCTGTTACATTTGATAATAATGTTCGCATGAAAAGCGTAACGTTGGAGGGTGACGTATACGACCCGGCAGGAACGTTGTCCGGAGGAAGCAAGCCGTCAAGTGCCGGTATTCTTGTCAAAGTGCAAGAGCTTTCCCAAATCGAAAAGGAGCTCAACGAAGCACGGTATGCACTACAAGTGTGTGACACGGAGACGCGAGATGCCAAAGAACAGATCACAGCGTTCAACAAATTGAAGAGACAGCTTGATTTAAAGATTCACCAGGTTACCTTGCTTGAGAATCAAGTAGACGGAAGTAATGCCACGCGCATCATAACAGAAGTGGAGAATTTGAAGAACTCGTTGCAGGAGCTCAAGAGCAACGTAGAGACTTCGAAAGAGCGGAAAGCCGAAGCTCATCAAGAAGCTGTCCGCTTAGAACGTGAAATGGAAGAGTTCAATGCGAACAAAGATAATAAGCTGGACGAGCTTCGCAAAGAAATAAAGGAACGCAAAGCAGAAGTGAACGGAAAGAATGCGACGATCAAAGCGAGACAGAATGAAGTTCGCACGATAGAACTGGAACTTGAAGAGAGCGGACGTGAAATCGAAACAGCAGAGCATGCTCTAGTGGAAGGAAAGAATTCTCTTGAGCAAAGCCAACAAGAATACGAAAAGATGCAAGATGCTTTGGAGAGGCTACAAAGCGAGTCTGACAAGCTAGAAGAGAGTATTCGTGAAGAAAAGCAGATGTTAAATGCCTTTGATGAAGAACTGCACAAGTTGCGGGATGCCGTCAAGAGTAAGAAACAAGAGATTGCTGATGCACAACTGGCTGTCAAACAGTGCACACACGAAATGGACAAGGCGCAGCAGGAGTGTCAAGGATGTGAAAAGGCAGTCAAACAACTAGAGGCAGAGTATGAATGGATTGGCGAAGAGCACGATCTCTTTGGTCGAGCAGGTACGGCATATGATTTCAGCAAGCATAACATGAATGAAATTCGGCGTACTTGCCGAAAATTGGAAGAGCAGCAGAGTGGCATGCGGCAAAAGGTCAATCCGAAAGTATTGAACATGATCGACAGTGTCGAGAAGAAGGAGACTGATTTGAAGACCATGCTTTCCACTGTCTTGAAAGACAAGAGTAAAATTGAAGAGACTATCCAAGAGCTGGACCGCTACAAGAAGGATGCGCTGCAGACTACGTGGGAAAAAGTCAATGGTGATTTCGGCGAAATCTTTGCAGAGCTGCTTCCGGGTAATTATAGTAAACTACAGCCCCCAGAAGGTCAAGATGTCACGCAAGGACTGGAAGTCAAAGTTCGTTTAGGAAATGTATGGAAACAAAGCCTTACGGAGTTGAGCGGTGGACAGAGGTAAGTCGGGCGTGCATGCCACGCTGAATGGAACTAACGCTTGCGCTTTAGGTCCCTGATTGCGCTTAGTCTGATCATGTCTCTGTTGCAATTCAAGCCTGCACCAATGTACATTCTGGACGAAATTGATGCGGCACTGGATCTCTCGCACACACAGCATATCGGACAATTATTTCAGTCAAGATTTTCGGGTAGCCAATTCATCGTTGTCTCGCTCAAAGAGGGATTGTTCACAAATGCTAATGTTTTGTTCCGTGCACGCTTCCGTGATGGTACAAGGTATGTAAATAGGGTCCGCATGCGAATTGTTCTCACCAACCTTGTCCCTAGTATTGTGGAGCGGACGAGCCAGCGGCCCAATGCGTCCGCCCTAAAACAACGCGAGATAAATCGGCCTGCGCTTGCCGCGAAGTCAGGGAAAGCCGCTTCGCGTGCTTCACGAGGTACACCAGTAACTTAGTGCGAGAACAAATTGGTCAGAATGGCTGCTTGGTAGTGTTGTATAGTATACATGGCAAGGCTCGAATCGCATGCGTAGTGAAATGTATTTCGCAAAAGTACTGAAAGGATTCAGAAAGTTCATGGAGCCAGAGTATACTCGGTCAACTTTGTTCCGCGAGTGTAATTTTGTAATGTTTGAAGCGGAGCCTAAAAATGTCCTATTATGAGGACCCTATGACGGGATGGCACGACGGTAATGCAATTTTATGCAGGGCATGCGTTGCAAATGCTCGTCGAACAAACTCCGCACGACCAGCGAATTCTGCGCGCGGAAGATAGGACGCATCTATATCCTTGTGTAACTAGGAAGGAGCCTTGTTTACCATCATAGGTCTATAGTGTGTGTACGAAAAATTACACAACACCAACACCCTGCATGAAACGGGAGGTCCAGTGTGCTTTCGCTAAAGTCACATTGACCACGAGGACAGGGTTCAAAGCATGTGTGTGAAAGGTTTGACACTTTTGCATGCGCGTGGACAGTGGACCAGTATTTGATGGAGGTACCTTATTTGCCACGCGCATATTCGTGAGCAAGGGGGCTTGCAGATTAGCGTCCAGCCTAGCCAAAAGCAACGGAAATTTTGCTAATGCGTGGCAACATTTTTGTATGTTTCCATGCAAGAAGGTCCGAATTTGCCACGTCTGGACTATGCGGCGGAAACGATACACACACTAATAGTCTCAATCTTAGGAAAGGAGCAATTGCCCGCTCGTCCACACGCCAGTTTAGCAGGTGGGTAAACTTGCATGCGAGCAAGACCAAAATATATGAATGAGAAGCTCGGATACCGTCTTTCGTTCTCACAACTCACCTTGTGAGAGGGGGGTTCCAGGTGATCTACCAGATCTTCTCTCTCACTCCTTCTCCCTATCTATGGTAGCAAGCCTCGTCCATCTTTGAGCCTTGTCATCATGTCTATTTCTAGACCTTCACTTGGAAGTCGGGCTGTGTCTGACATTCATCCTTTGGTCACTCCGATGGCCCCACAAGGTGAGAAAGACTTGGGCTTTGGGTCCCATGCTATCTCGGCAGGTACCAAGCTGTCGTCTGGTAAACGTATGGTATTGGGTGGCATTGCCCCACTCTCGCCATTTCTGCCTTTGCCTCCACCGCCGTCTGCCGAGGAGCTTCAGAACCTGCATGATACCGACACACCACGCGGTTCTCACCTCGCTCCGCCGTTCAATTCACAACGCCGAGCATCGAGCAACGACGTAGGCAACCACCACGCAACGAAACCAAAAAGCGACGTTCCTGCACCTCTCATGATTCGAAGGTAAGCGTCTCGTCTGATTCTTCCTGCATCGTGTTCTCATGCTCTATTTAGCTACTCCATGCCTGTAGCTACGCAACGAGACTTCGAAGCACAAAGAAAAGCAGATATTAGTCGTCGAAACGAGTATCTCCAGCAAGAAGAATTGGCACCCAAGCACCGCACACCTCTCCGTCCATTCCATAAAAGCGAGATGAACGCATCGCATTTCATGCAGCGAGAGCAATCTAAAGAGTCGTACTTCACTGCCAAAAAGCAGCATGATCTTTCTCCAAACTCAAGCTCTGACGAAAATGACGAAGCGTCAACACCGCGCGCCGCTTCTCCCATCTACACTGAATGTGGTGATTGGAAAGATGCGTGTGACCCCGTCCTCTCTTTCTCAGTCCACCCTGACCATCTCAAGGCTCCTCCCATGTTCTCATGATCATGATATATCCCTGAACCATATCATCAGCAACATAGCATAGCTTTACCTCATCACAAACGTCCTCGCATCTTCCCATGGGCTTCTCATCGTTTTTGAGTAGTCTTCCTTCAATGTATCCTAGATGAACCCATGCCGTGAATGTAAATACTGCACTTTCGCACTCGTCCCGTCCTCGCCTAACCATGTGGGAAGCACGTCACACGTGGACGCTCAGGGTCCTCACCATTTCATGCATCATGCAATCTCTGCAGCGCGATTTCTATTAGTACAAAATGTTCACCCTCCGCCTGCAAGCTCCACAATGAGCCTCGTGGCGCATTCCAAAAAGAGGAACGGACTACAGATATCTTTCTGACCTTCGGCCGGCGCCACGCTGAGCGGAGCTTTCGGCTTCGTATAGTCTGCTGCATCGCGCTCGCCGCTCTGTCGATAAGCAGACTCCAATGCTTCTCGGAGGGTGGCATCATCGAGCATAGCTGCTGACGAGGCCATAGATTGCTCCCCGCCAAGGGAATCGGGACTCGTGACGGAAGCAGACCCACTCTGGTTTCTGTTGAGCGGGGACGCGGCACTGCCTATAGGACTTGCGTTGCTCTCCAGAATCTTTGCCGGCGGACGCACGAAGCTGTACCCGACATGCCGGAAGTCGACCAGGTAGTTGCTTTCATCTACTCGGTACAATTGTAGATTCATGCGAACAATGATGTTCTGCACTTTCCAGCGCGTTTCAATAAAGAACAGTTCTTCGGGCCGTGCTTCGTGTTTAGAAGGAGCTTTCTTGCCATGATCCTGTGCATCTGTGTGAGTTTGTGTGTCGGTGGACGTTGCACCTGTGTCCTCTTTGCCTTGTTCGTCATCCTTCCGTTTGTCGTATGGCTTCTCTCTCCATTCCATCCCCAAGACTTGTAAGGTGCGGTACAGCTCAAGCATAATTTCCATGGGCGGACTTCGGCTACGAATGCCAAAATGCCAACGGTTGCGTGAGCGCTTAGCTGGCGTGATAGAGGAGTGCGACGAGTGGATTGTTGTGTCCTGAGTCGCTTCGCTATCTTTGCGTGTGCCAGGAACACTCGACTCCAGCAAGCCTATGCCGGTAGCCTTGGCGAGGAAGTCATCTTCCAGGAAGTCATCCTCTTCCGTGGAGAGATCATCCACATCCGATGCGCTATCGTCGTCATCAGATGCACCTCCCTCTGTTGTGATTTCATCGGTGATATTGCCCATTTCCTGTTCAGTCATCAGAGTTTCGTCACCCGGTACGTCCGACTGTACCGCCGTTCCAGGCAGCGGCTGGGTCCCAGAATGCTCTGCCGAAGACTTCTCGCGCTTGCGAATGCTTGTACTTCGACTCATGACATCGTCTAGCCCTTCGTTCCAAGGAGGAGGGCTTTGTGCAAGGAAGCCGGCCATTTCTTTGTTCTCATCAAGATGAGTCATTTGCAGCATCCGCTTGTGATCGTTGAGCAGCTGGTACGCCACTTTGATCTGGTTTTCTCCTGGCTCTTTCAGATGCTGCCAGACTTCATCGACCGAGAAACCGACCATCTTCTCGGCCAGTTCCGCAACGACTTCGTCGCGAACATGTCCGATCTCGGGCAAAACCCTTGGATGATCACCGTCATCTGCCTCGGTTCCGGATGTTATGGAGGATATGCCAAAGTCGAACCCAGGTTGTTCGGTGGCTGGCGTGGGAGGAAGGGGTTGTAGATACGTGGGAAGATTCTTTTGGAACCATGGCAGCTGCCTTATTTCCGCAATTGTGATTCGTTTGACTGGATCCACCACAAGCATGCTTGACAAAAGGTGCTTGGACTCTGGTGATAGATATGACGGTAGAGAATAGATCCCGCCGTTGATCTTCTTGAACAAGGTGGGAATGTACTCGTCATCAAATGGAAGTCTGCCACACAGCATGACGTAAAGAATCACGCCACAGCTCCAGATATCAATCTCAGGGCCAGCATATAACTTCCCAGAAATCACCTCTGGAGCAGCGTAATTTGGCGAACCGCAACTAGTTTTGAGAAAGTCACCGTCCGTCATGATATTCGACAGCCCAAAGTCTCCGATCTTGACGTTCAAGTACTCGTCTAAAAGCAGATTTTCTGGTTTCAGGTCTCGATGGACAATCTTGTGCCGGTGGCAATACTCTATGGCGCAGATAATTTGCTGAAAGAAGCGTCTCGCCTCGTCCTCTGACATTCTTCCTCGATCCACAATGTACTGGAACAGCTCCCCTCCCGCGTACTCTATGACCATGATAATATCGGAGGGTGTAGTAATTACTTCGTACAGCTTGATGATGTGTGGATGACGCAACAGCTTCAAATACTGAATTTCCCTTTTCACCCGTCCTCCCATGTCCATAGACGAAATCTTCTTTCGGTTGATGATCTTCATTGCTACCCGATGACCGGTCAGGGAGTGCGTTGCCACTGCAATGTGTCAAAGTGGCTCGAATGTACAATGTCTTCCACTTACATTTGACCTTTCCAAAACTCCCGGTTCCCAGTGTTTGTTGTAAGATGTACTGGCCTATTCTCACAGGCTTTCGTGGCCCTTGGTGATGCTTTCGGCTTGAAGGAACAGTCTTCTCACCATGGCCACTAGCCGGCCGGCTTGATGGTTTCGACGTTCTGGTTGCAGAAGGATCCTCCGCATTCGCAGTCTTGTCTGAGGCATTGGTCATGGGAGCCCCAGTGGCTTCTATGTGGATCGAGTCCTTGGTAGCGGGTACGCCAGATGCCGCATTATTCTCATCTTCCATGCCGACGATGCTTAATCATGCAGAGAAGTTAGATCTGATATTCTGATGGAAGAGAGGCAAATCGAAATTGAACGGGGCGACTGAGAGTGCGATGCGACGTATACACGGTCAGCGCGACTTGACCTGTGCGCACGTAAGATAAGTGTGGGACGTGTGTAATGTGAAATTTCTGGATGAATTGGAGTAGTAAAGACGGCAGTATTGTTTACAGAGGTGGCTACGGAGAGCTATGCGAAGAGGATGGATATCTAGCGAAAGAATGGATCATATGTGCGGAGGTCCGGGAGAGCAAAATTTTGTTCCGTCGGGGGACCGGGTGGACGAAATACAGGAGTGTGGCAGTCTGCGCACTCAGCGCTTTGCATGAACCTGCACACAAACTCGGAGGAATACAGACTTGGCAGATAGTTACGGAGAATTAGAAGTGCGACGGCATCGATTGGCCTCCAACTCGGTATGGCTGCATTGCCGGAGAAGTAGTTGTGCTGTGAGAAGCATAGCCATCATGAACGCCATAGTCGGGCGCGTTATAATTGCCGTAGCCTTGAGGTTGTTCAGAATAATAGGCATTCTCTTGACCTCCCTGGTAGCCAGAGCCGTACGGATCGAAATACCCTGTAGCCCCTGTCTGATAGTTTGCATCGTCATACCCACCGTAGCCATTCACGGGAGAAACGCCCGGCGCAAGAGCTGTTGTACTGCCAGCAAAGGAGTCGTGACCTTTGTTTCCATACTCGTTAAGGCTGCGGGCGTCGTCGTGTCCGACCTCTGACTCATCACCCATGTCAAACCCTGCACCACCCGTCCGTCGAGCAGGAAGAGGTTGCATGGCAGCCGCATCTGCCCCTTGCTTAAGCTCTGGCCATTTGATATCGGCATCGTCATCTTGATAGTCACTGAAACGTTTCCCGCCGAATTTCATGTACAGGAAAATCAGTGCTCCCAAAATGGCCACACCCCCGACAACGGAAACACCAATGATCAGACCTGTATGGTTCGATCCACTGTCTTCTTCTTCCGGAGCTGCTGACTCCGAAGACGAAGCAGCGGACGTGGGAGGTGCTGTGGAAGTGGAACCGGCAATGGTGGAAGTCACCTGGACAACAGAACCTGCTGTATCTACAGACGAAGCCACGGTTTCCTGTGCCTTGCTGCTTGTTGCCTGCGATCGCGTTGCTTCGGAAGATGAAGATGAGGATTGCCTCTCTGATGAGGATGAAGATGTCTGCGTAGAGGTAGAAGGATCTGACGACGAAGAAGAGGTTGCCTGCGAGCGCGATGAAGTGTCGCTTGTGCTGTCGCTAGCCTTTGCTGTCGAGCTGGCACTATCGCTATCACTACCACTCCCATCGCTATCACCTCCCAAATTTAAAAGTGGTGATGGCGCCCGACGGTGCTGGACCATTCTTCTCATGATCAGTGGGCTTGGTGTCGCTAAGGGTTGTTGAAAAGCTGTGGCAGCTGTTGCGGAGGCCAGGCAAAGAAGGAGAAGTGCCACGGGCCGCATGGTGACGTGCTATGAATGTAAGAACAGTAGGTGAGTGAAAAATGAATGAGCGGAAGTGAAGTATCTGATGGTGTTAGTTTTGTGGCCTGCCACAAATGAGTAAATAAGGATCCTGAGAGGGAGGATGGTGGGGAAGCTGGCTTTGTGTATATCGTTTGAAGGATGATCAAACTTTCACTTTGTGTGTGCGCGCGTCAGTCGAAACAGGGGGTGATCCCCGTTCAAACACAGGAACAAGAGCAGTCTTGCGCAAATCACAAGTGCGGGAATTAAGATATTTTGAGCAACACAGGGAAGAATGCGATTGTCAAGTGTCCACACGCGCGTCGTTCGGCATGTGCGAAAACTAAATACAAAATTGGCGCAACGATTACAACCAGCGTTCTTGCATGGTGATGCCTTCCTTCTCCAGTTCCTCGCGGATGGGGTCGCAAACGGTTGCGGAATACGGAGCTACAATTTTGCCCTTTTGTTTGATGTTTGCATTTCCTTCCAGGATGAGTTTGGTGGCAATCGCACAGGGAACGCCCACAAGCTTGGCCATGCTCGTTGTGCCGCCCGGGACACCAAAGTCCAAGAGAGTGCTCGTGAGAACCTTTTTACTGCCGTCTTTAGCTTCGACATCAAAGCGGTGTTGAAGCATGACCATGTCTCTTTCTCCCTCCTCATAGCGGCACTTTTCTTCCAATGTGGCACACAGAGTGTCCAGAGGATTGCCGTATCCTGCCTTGTTTTGAGCGGGTGTGCCGCGAACTGGTGCGCTTTTTGCTGTGTCAAAGAGACCAAGCCAGCGGAGTCCGTTGAGAACCTGAGTTTTCTCGTCCTCATCTGCAAAGGCACATTTGGCCTCGACCGCAGCAGTCAACGCATTCACATCGTTTGCTCCATTTTCGCTTCCGACGAGCTTGGCGGTGACCTGCGGCCAGGTCAAGCCTGCATCCGACTTGAGCCAGTCCTTGGCATCGTCACCATCATCCAGGAAGCCCATCTTGACGAGGGAGAGAACGAACTTGGGGAAGCTTTGGTACCGGAGAGTGCCTCGGATCACCGTTTCCGCTTCGGGAATGTTGTACCATTCACGGAAAGGCGATGAATCGCGATTGGGGTACGCAACGAAGGCGAAAGCAGGATTGATGTAGTACGGTTTTGCACTCTTCATCAAGTCCACTCCCGACACAACCTGAGGCTCTTTGTGAGGTGCCTGGTAGAACTTTCCCGTGTTACGGAGGGCCAACAAAACACCGCGAGAAGACCAGCTGAACTTGTAGCCCAGAGGATTGTCCGCCGCTTCGGGGGCAGGAAGACCTCCACAGTAGGAAAGGAAAGACTTGACCTTTCCGCCGTCCTTGTGAATATCGTCGATAGCCTTGACAGCATACAAGTGGTCCACACCGGGGTCCACACCGATCTCATTCATCACCGTGATACCTGCTTTTTCAATTTCCGGTGCCAGCTCGCGGATTGCATCAGATACATAACTCGTCGTCACCACATCCACTTTGTGTTTGCAAGCAGCCTTGATGACCGCTGCATGGTAAGTGTAGGGAATCAACGACACGACAACATCGTGCTTGCTGATGGCCGACTCGAGCTGGTTGTTGTCATTGACGTCCACGGCAATTGCCGTGGCTCGCGACAAGCTTGCCGCCAGCTTTTGCGCATTCTCGATACGTGACGAAGCAACCGTCACATTGTACTCCGGATAGCGCAGGATGTAGTCAGCAAATGGCTGCGCTACGTATCCGCTACCCAGCAGTAAGACATTCTTGGTATCGCGTTTCACCTTGGCCGAACCGTCACCAGTTGCTACCACAGCACCAGGAGCTTGCGCACCGTCGTGAATGACACGTCTAGAGAATTCGGGCAGGACAAATGAAGCAACATGTGTCTGCGAATTGTAGTAGTTGCAGTTGGGAACTTCGCGAAGAGGATGACGAATGTCACGGCCAGGCTCGAGAGAGCACACGACGAATCCGATTTGTCCACAGGGGTACGTGGGAATGGTCGTGAAAGCATATTCTGCCACGGGGAAGAGTTGCTTGGTGCTTTGACGGAGCTCGCGAATGAGCGGTAAGTGTAGCCATTGGCATTCACCTTGCGTGGAAATATGACCACCAGGCTTGAGTGCTTCCTTGAGCAATTGGAAGAAGGATGGCTTGAACAGAGCTTCCGCTGGACCCACAGGGTCGGAGCTATCTGTTATGATTACATCGAAAGCAGCCTTGTTCTCGGGTTTCTGCAAGAAGGCAAATCCATCGCCGATGTGAACTTTGCTCTTGGCGTGGTCAAAGCCCGCAGCCATTTTCGGCAGATACGTCTTGCTGACACGAGGAACTGCTTCATCAATGTCACACAGGATTGCTTCCTTGACAGTGTCGTGCTTGACAACTTCACGTAACACACCACCGTCACCGCCTCCAATGACCAACACACGTTCGGGCTTGGGGTGCGAGGCAAGGGGAAGGTGGGCAATCATCTCTTGGTAGGAGAACTCATCGCGCTCTGTGCACTGAATCACACCATCCAGCACCAAAACGTTTCCGTAGTCAGTCGACTCAAACACGAGAACATCCTGGAACTTGGATTGCTCCTTGTGCAAGATTCTTCGTACCCGAAGACTCATCGCCTGACCAGGCCATTGGCTGTTCGCTAGCGAAGGAAGGCAATGAAGTTAGGAGGACGGTAATGGCATGCAAGCTTCTATTTCTCACCTTCGTGGAACCAGCCATCTCGAATCAAATGATGCGTGAGAACAGCCATTGTGTGAAAAAGGATGTAGTCGAGAACAAGACGGCGAGTCATTCAAATTTTTCGCGCTTCCTTCTTCATATTAGCGCGTCCACAACTCCACACTCCCCCGGTCATCATGCCACCTGTGGGACATCATCTACGCCCCCGGGCCATTGGACTGTACAAAGAGCTTCACAGACTTGGTGTAAGGAAGGGGTAGATGGAGAAGTTTGGTGCTGACTCTTGCCTCGTGTGCATATCATTTAGCGAGAGTACCCTGATCCCAATTATAATTTCTTGGGGAAACTTCGTGCCATGTAAGAGGCCAAATCCATCTGTTCCGCACACACTGACCGCCCTGCAGGTTTCAAAAGAACGCGCACCTAACCGAAGACAAGGAGATCGAGGCCAAGCTAGCACTTGGCGAATTTGTTAGAAAAGGTAAAGAGGACGAACTGGCCACACGTATTCGGAATTCATGTTTCTTCTCACAGAAACGGAGACATTGTATTCGCTAAAAAAGTATCGGACTTTGCGGAGGAGGTGAGTGTATGGAACCTCGTTGGGCGCATATTTATAGTGCCACCATAGATACGTGCAAGACGAGTAATGGTCTGTTTGTTCAGATCTCGATGCAACCCGAGCTACGCACTGAGTCGTATTTTCAATCAAATTAAATGCATATCGAAGCCAATACAGGAGGAATCTTCCTTGTGCGACTAGATACAGTAATTTCATACATGGAAAGAGAAAGTGATTGTCCGCTGAATAGAAGTGAATTGTCTAACAACCGCCGTTGAGTTTGTTCTTGGGCCATGCGTACTTTGTCTTGGACCATTCAGTTAGATTGGGGTTATTGTAAGGTTCGGGGTGATCATTGATGTATTGGGCAGTGGGGTAGTCGTCCGGATCACATGAAAGCCTTTCCTTGCCTTTCTCTTGGTAAATACGAACGTAGTCAAACTTCATCGTCGCGGGGAATTTGACGCCACCCTCATCAAAGTCAACGGTCTGGAAGCCTTTGGACATGCCCAAGTTCATGATGATGCTCATTGGCTCGACGGGGATGTGTCGCCGAGAAATTTCCATCACAGTCCGAGCAGGTAGTGTGTCCCCAGAGATACTCCATGTTGCCTTGCCGTCGACGTACCAGTTGATGAATCCGCCTCCATTGAGGTCCCAGTCGGGCAGGTACTCCACACCAAATGTCGTGTATTTCTCGCTGTCTGGCGCATCATAGTCTTGGAAACCACGTTCGGGGATTTGGGAAACGGCTGATACAGCTTCCTGGTATGGACCACCAACGTAAGTGTTGATCTTTGTGTCATCGCCTCTCAATGTGGTGGCAGGAGTTGTGTTGACCCAGTAGTATGCATCGTCAAATGGAGCGGTTTGCAGCGACTGACTGGCATAACTATGTTTGACGCCACCTGTACTTTGGATCTGCGCCTCAAGAATATCCAACTCGGGCACGCAGCGAGAAACACTATTCTTGGGGCCTGGATGATCTTCACCAGGGCACGTGCACGATGGTGTACGCTGACCAGGCAACTTGGACAGTTGCCCATCATCCGCATACTGACCAGTAGAATCGACAGCTTGGACAGGACCACCGTCTGCATTGGTCTGGTTGCGAAGGATGCCCGTGTCACATGCAGAGTAAGAATAGGGCCACATTCCGTCTGTCGAGGCAGCATATCCTGGACGGCCCAGGTTGCCCATCAACCACGCACCGGGCCAGTAGCCTTGAGTTGTTTCGGATCCAGGTTGAATGAGGGAAACTGGGGAGGACATGAGTGATGAAATAGAAGGAATAAGGTCGTCTTACATTCAATGTATCCACCCTGGAAACAAAGTTTGTTCCAGCTCTGTACCATTCCTGATTGGAAGTTGAGATTGTGTGCGGGGATGTCAGTCATGGTGAGCTGCAAGGCGCCTCCCGTTGTGTTGACATTCTCAGGTGAATACCATTCCAAGTCGAATGTGACACCGTACCATAGATCCACCGCCTCCCACTACAAGGTGGATCAGTGCGTGTGACAAGGTCGATGTAGCTACTCACGAATTGATCATCACCTGGCCAGAAAGTGCGGCCCTCTTCCTCGAACTCATCGGAGAATTGCAAATTGTATGTTGTTCCTGACACAGGCGACTTCCATGTTTTGGCACTGTCCGGAGTGTCCGTATCGACCAAGGGTCGAATGGCTTGAAGTTGAGCGACCTGGCCTGTGCCGTTGGTTCCTCCCAGACCATACCCTCCCTTGTTACTTTCCTTTGCGCTCAGGATATGGTATATGATGGGATACCCAGCAAAAAGCATGAGAAGAGCCAGGACAAGGGTAATCAAGGTAAAGACATTCAGAATACCTCGCCAAGATAACGCGCGCGAATGGCTTTCTGCACCCTTGGGATCATGCTGGGACGAATGAGTTCAGCTTCCAAGCAGGAAATGTACTTACCAGAAAGTCATCCGCATCGAGGCCTCTATAGTCGCTCGCATCCATCTTGGCGGCCGAGCCGGCAAATGCCCCCGCTGCTACGCCACCTTTCGCGTTCAAGAGACGTTCCGAGCTGCCCGCACCGGTGCTCTTGTCATCCTCTGATGAAGGGGCACCATTGTTGGCCCTGCGGTTCAAAGGAGAGTAGGGGCCATACTCTCTTCCACCCATGGAGGCAGCAGACATGTTGTTCTGTGGAGCCGAGTGGCCATACATTTGAGAATAAGCACCATGAGAGCTTGCACTTGCACTGGTAGCATAGTTGCTTGACTGTCCCATAGGAACAGCACCTTGTTGCGGTGAGCGAGCACCAAGCCGAGAATAGGAAGCCATGGTAGACTTCCTATGTCAATGTTGATGCCAAGAACAAAAAGACAAGTCGATTTGAGTTTCATTCGCTTCACAAAATACATAATAATCCCATTACTACTAGATCACTCTTGCATTGCAAAAGGGGAATGAATCTAAATACAAGTGGCAGTCGTCTAGTGCCAAACACCGACGGCCTCTTGGGATTCGCGCGGCCCAAATTCCAACGCGTGTGCCGCTGCCGTGCCGCCGCCGACAGCAAAATTAGAACGGAAAATCATGTCAGATACGAACAATGAGTGTGGCACGCGCGGCACACGCTACGTCGGTCAGGAGAAAGGCGTGCGTGAAGAGCGCCCTCCAACAGGACCATCTGCTGCAAATGGGAAAGGGTGCTTGTATCAGAGAAGGCAGTCGAGCATCGTAAACTTCACCCTCGCAAGCACACATGTTCTGTAGGATTGTAATGATAGTGTAGTATAAAAGTACATTGAAAGATTCAGGCCAATAAATCATGTGCCAATGTTCCTGACTTCGGTGCTGGAGTGTCTGCAACGTACCCATCGCCGGCACTCCCGAACTCGTCACCAAGCATGGCGTACGGGTCGGAGCTGGCGGTTTCCACATTGCTTCCCGGCTGCTCGAGATCGGCATGGCCGTTGGGCTGGGAGGGTTCCTCCAACGCGGAAAGCGACTCTTCTGCATTGTCCTTTCCGTTCGTATCGCCGCCATGCAGTGAGGGACCGTCGGTAGGTATGGGGCCATTTGCAGGGGAGGACTCGTCAGCGATGGAGGATAACTGAGCTTTGTAGTTGGACTGATGGTAAGGTTTGGAAAACAGGTGTGCACTCGCATGGCGCCTGGCTGTCTCGTCCAGAGCCGGTGAATCTGGTAAATATCTTGGTTTGGATCCCCGGATGAATGTCTGTGGCTGACGATGAAAGATACTGGCGAGGGATGACCCGTGGAGAAGGAGCTGGTCGAGCAGCTGACGGTCCATACGATCCGTCTCCGTGCTGATGGCGGGCTTTTCGGAAAGGACAATCTGTCTGGCGGCCGCTGGGTCCGTGGATAGGAGGCGCCAATACATGAAGCCACGATCACGGCAATCGGGATTATCCACCTCCTCTGTGGCCCACTTGAGTACTTTCGGCACCAATTCCCCACCAACAGTGGGTCTTTTGAGGAAAAGCTTCACAGTTGCTGTTAGAAGGGCTAATTGCACCTATCCAAAGCCGTCAGGATATCATGCACATTCCGACAAGGACACTCACCTCCACAGGCTCCTCCAAGAAGGAGAACAAGAAATCCTCGAGCAGCTCATCGCTGTTCTCGATACGATCCGCATACTGGCCAATGATCCAAATCATAGCCGCCTTGGCCTCGGGCTCGTCGAGACTGTCCAAGTTCTCACATAGAGTCGCAATGACGGCTTCGTAACGATTGGGGTACTTACGAAAAATATCCTTGATCACAACGATGGCTTCCTGGACAACGTAGTTAACCTTGGTCTGAATGAGCGTCAACAATGTGGAAATGCACCGGTCGGCCGTAGGCTCGATCTTGATGGCAAGTCGCCCGATGGACCGCACAGCCTTTCGGACAAAGTCGATATCGACTTCGGTGGCATACTCGCGAAGTTCGGCAAGGACTTGCTCTACGTTGCGTTCATTGGCGAGGCGATACATGATCTCCAACTTGGCCATCTTGACATACACGGGATCATTGTATTTACAGAAAAACACTTTGACCTCGTTCTGCAGGACGATGGGCCGTCTTTGAATGATCAGGAGTATGTTCCGCAGAGCAACATATTGAACTTCAGGTCCCGATGACAAGAGCGTGACTGTATGACGTGGTAAGTCATGCCACTTGCCAATGTACTACTACTTACTCAGAGGAGGGCTGAGCTTTTTACACAAACTCTCACGGAACTCTGCTGATGCAATGTAGTTCATAAGATATAAGATGACCTTTGTTGCTGTCAGGACGACTGCCGAATTTGTGTGTTGGAGCCGCACAGCAATCCGTTCGGCAAGGATCTCTGCATCCGCGTAGTCCTTTGGGACGAAGAACATGAGCGACTCCAGAATGTACGTTTGACCCCATCTGCAAGACATACATGAGCATCGTGCATTAGATTTACTCGAATGCTTACTCGGAACAGTCAGGAAGTGCGCTGACAAGCTTGCTTGCGACTGTGAGATTGAGCCTCAGCTGGATGTTGTCACTCCTTTCGGAGATCTCGGTTAAGGCAGAGACGGCATTGGCTACAACAGTAGGGTTGCCGTCCGCGAGAAGATCTCGTAGCATGCCAATGAAGCCATGTTTTTCTACCAGTCTTCTGTCGTGCATGTACAACTTGGCTACGCATATTGCTGCTGTTTTACGAACGTAGGGATCAGCGTCCTTGAGCGAGTATCGAACTGGATCAATCAGGGCTTTGAGGACGGCAACTGCTGGAATATATGACATGGTCCGGATGGCAAGAGCGCGAATGAGTGGGTTGCGATCATTGCAGTCCTGTTGTAGTGCTCATGTTAGCAATTCAGCTCGTATGCTGACGTCTCGCACATACGCTTAGAAAGCCGGGGATGGCATCCACGATGGCGTCAGCATTTGTGCGTCCGTACGTGATGAGGTAGAGATCTACGCAAGGAATCAGTCGCTCTCAAGAGGAGTCGCTCGAATACTCACAGACCATCTTTTTGATTTCCAAGACTTGAATATTCATACACGCTACAATGTCAGTGAAAAGTGGGCTCATGTCATTCCCCATTGTGGCATTGGCGATAATCTTTTTGAGAACCGTCTTTTTTCGCACCCAACCTTTGTCCTTTTTGTCCAGCTGCAACTCAGCACGGAGTTCTTGGACTTTGCCTCTTTGAAAGAGCTTGGCATCTTTGCCTGAATCTGCCATTTCGAGCGCTCGTCCGCCCACGATGGTGGAGTGTACTCGCGTTGGCAGGGATGGTGGAATATGAATATTTATGAAGGGCAAACGCGCTTTCCAAGCCACACACGTAGCTTTACTGCTCGGACAAAAGGTCAAACAATGCAGTGTCTGCCAATCATCGATTCGGGCAAGAATAATAGAATGTAAGACTCGAAGACGATATGAGCTTGAGCTTGTAACAGTGCCAAGCCCGATGTCGCGCCATTATGCCAATGAACTTTGTACTTCCGCCTGAGATAGGAGCTTAGTCTGTCAGTCTGGTATTCTCCGACATATGCGGGGGACTCACATGACACGTTAGCACAAAATCATGCTACCTTAAGCGCGAAGAATCGTACCATTTGCGTCCGTTTGGTTGCCCTGCAAAGGACGGTGACTGGTATTTTTGTGGCCTCCCGCTTGCGACAGAAGGATGTCTCCCACCACTCGTTCCCAAAAGATGAGCCAGCCTTCCGTCAAAGAACCAACTCACACAGACTTGACACGATGGCGTCTGGAAGTCGATCATGGCAGACACGTATGGCATTACTTGGAAAGCGACAAGGAATGTGAATCCTGGCCGCAAAGCGACGAAGACAAGTATTGGCTCGGTCTTGATATCCAAGCACCTACTCTCACGCCTCCACAGACCCCGCTCGATGCTGCGCGCAACGGGTTCTCCTTCTATAGACGTATCCAGTCCAAGGATGGCCACTGGAGCAGCGAGTATGGTGGCCCGATGTTTCTCATGCCTGGGTTGGTGATTGGGATGTATGTCACAGGCACACCCATCCCTCAAGCATGGAGTGTGGAGATGAAGCGATACCTGTTAAACAAAGCAAATTCCGATGGTGGTTGGGGCCTACACATTGCGGGACCTTCCACTGTATTCGGTACAGCGAGCAACTATG
This sequence comes from Meruliopsis variegata, assembly GCA_037044235.1. Taxonomy (NCBI): domain Eukaryota; kingdom Fungi; phylum Basidiomycota; class Agaricomycetes; order Polyporales; family Irpicaceae; genus Meruliopsis; species Meruliopsis variegata. The sequence goes on from JAWLTJ010000001.1 coordinate 2,033,193, forward strand.
TAGTCTGCCGTCTTCTTGGAATGGATGCAGAGCACCCTGCAATGGTCAAAGCACGCGCCTTGCTCCATCGTCTCGGTGGTGCGACATGTATACCATCGTGGGGAAAGCTTTGGTTGGCAATCTTAAACGTATACGAATGGGAGGGAATGAACCCTATCCCTCCAGAGCTGTGGTGCCTGCCCGATTGGCTTCCTATTCATCCTTGGAGGTGGTGGATCCACACGCGAATGGTATACATTCCTATGGGATACTTGTGGGGTAATCGATTCAAGGCGCAAATGGATGATACGATTGCTTCTCTGCGCGAGGAGCTGTACGTCCAGCCGTACGAGTCGATCAACTGGTCGGCCCAACGAAACAATGTCGCCAGCGTGGACATTTTTGCGCCGCACACGCGCACTCTGGAAGCACTGATGGGGATTCTTGGTCTGTACGAATCATGCGGTGGCCTTCCACCTCTCCGACGAGCGGGAATTCGTCGGGCTTATGAACTTATTGTGCAGGAGGATGAAAACACTAGTTATCAGTGTCTGGGCCCTGTCAACAAAATGCTGAACTACATCGCACGATGGAATGAGGAAGGGGCTGAGAGCAAAGCGATGCAGTTGCATCGGGAAAAGCTCAAGGACTTCATGTGGATGAGTAAGGAGGGCATGATGATGTGCGGGACAAATGGAAGTCAGTTGTGGGACACATCGTTCATTGCACAGTCCATGGTAGACTCCGGCTTGATCAAGGAAAAGGCAAATTATACAGCATGTTCCAAAATCTTGGACTGGCTCAACTATCACCAAATTCAAGAGAATCCCAAACATTACAAGGAAGCCTACCGTTTCCGTACCAAGGGAGCTTGGCCTTTCTCTACCAAGGAGCAAGGTTACACGGTCAGTGACTGCACGGGCGAGGGAATGAAGGCGGTGATTATGCTGCAATACGATGCTGGATTGCCTGAACAGATCTCCAAGGAGCGGCTGCATCATTCAATCGACCTGCTTCTCTCGATGCAGAACCCCAGTGGCGGGTTCGCAAGCTACGAAACAATTAACGCACCCATGGCCATCGAACTAATCAATCCCGCAGAAGTATTTGGAGATATCATGCGCGAGTACGACTATCCAGAGTGCACGACATCCGTTGCTACTGCATTGCTCAAATTTCGACAGATCGATGACTATCGCGCCAAAGACATTGAAAAATGTTTGCGTGGCGCAATCAAGTATATTCTTCAAGCTCAACGCCCCGACGGCTCGTGGTTTGGAAGCTGGGCTGTGTGCCATACATACGCAATGATGTTTGCTCTTGAGAGCCTTTCGCTAGACAACCAAACGTACGAGAATAGTGCCGCCGTGCGCCGCGCATGTCGCTTTCTCCTAGAAAAGCAACGAAGCGACGGTGGCTGGGGAGAGAAATTCGAGGTATGTGTGGGCATGCAAAGATAGACGGGAAAGTGCTTATCTTCTATGTAGTCATGTGTGCAAGGACGATGGATCGAGGCAGAGTATTCTCTTGTCGTACAAACATCATGGGCTCTCATTGCTTTGCTCCATGCCAAATATCCTGAACCAGCGCCGATCAAGCGTGCAGTGCAAGTGATCATGGACAGACAGAAGGCTGATGGCCACTGGGACGATGAAGACATCGTCGGCGTGTTCAATCGCAATTGCAGCATTACCTATGCCCTGTATCCATTTGCCTTTTCCGTATGGGCTCTGGGCAAGGCACATCGATACCTGGTAGAAAAAGGGGCTTTGTAGTCACAACACTCTTTAGGTGGTGTGTAGTATAGATTTGCCGTAGGTCCACACAAAAGAGTGACCCGGCGCAATGGAAACCGTTCTACATGTCTTTCTCGTTCGTCCAATGGAAACAATTCTACACGTCCTTCTCATTCGTCCTTGTCTTGAACTCACACACAGCATTTGCCTCACTTCCGCCATGTCTCTAACACTTCTCCACTTAATGTCACTCCTGCGCACTGGACACGTGATCTGGTCCTGAAAGGCACGTGCGAAGCTCTGCATCTTCTCGCGCGCGCAATGCAAAAGCGGCTAGAGCAAGCCGTCGCTGCTAGCCGCGGCGAGAAGACTACCATGGATCATGTTGGTGAAGAATGAGAATGGCTGTCATGTACGTGTAGTGCGAAGGAGTGTGTGTGCGAACTACTGTAAATGGATGATGACAAGCCTGACCGCCTTGCGTGAAGAGATACGGCGCGTCACGTGCCGCACACAGGTTGCGTGGGGGCACGAGGGAATGTGGATAGATGTGATTGATCTTGATGAACGCACACACGATCTTCGTAACGTTCTACTAGAGTGCTCCCCACTACTAGGCTGGTTGCTGCACAAGGCGTCTGCAAGTACTGACTTGGCATCGTGTGTCAAAGTTGACGGCCCTTGCATACGAACCTGTACCGGCGGTGTTCCATTTCGACGAAGAGGGCAGACAGAAGTGGCCCTCTGTTGTCAGAATTGCACGCTTGACCAACATACACTTGTACTTCTAGCATCGCCCTTCGGGCATCCCGCCCGGGCACAGAGGGGCCGAGGAGGAGGTATCTCGGTACCCCTTGCGCTGGAGGTCAACGTACCATGGAAGACCCCCCAGAAGGATTGTGGTCTGAACCACATTTACGAGAAAATGGTGACAGTGAAGGCACTACGTTTGCCGGTTCATTTGATTCGATGAGGTAAGTGTTTTTCGCATGTGTACATCTCGTCCTGACCAGCATCTTAGCCATTCGCTTATCGGTTCACCGTTCACAACGCCTGACACTCCTATGAGTGCACAGCTGATCGCGCAGGAGCCGCCGCAAAACCCCGTCATGTATGATTCCCCAGCAGCTGCCATTGATACACCCACAGGCATGCGAGAAAACGAAGACAGGTCTACCCTGGGCCATCCGATGGCTGTCGCATTCTCCACCGAGAGCTCCAAGTCTTTCCGTCCACAAGCACCCATGGCCCCGGTGTCTCATCCTATCACGCCAGGCAACCAACAAGGCGGTGGATATATTGGTATGGAAAGTCAGAACGGCTGGAACAATAACTCGGCGATACCCAGTATAGACCAAGTGAGTGTACCATGGCATGTCGAATTTGTCTGACCAGGTTCAGAACGCCATACCTCTTATGTTTTCACAGGCTACCCTGCCCAATTCATCGGCTCCACACATCCCGGCTCTGTTCAACCCCGCTTCTCAGCAGCCACCGCATGTTCACGCTATGGCTCTTGTCACTAATGTCAACTTGGGTCATGAGATGGCTACCACGGCGCCTATGACGTCTGTCAATGCCTCGCCAGTCACAAGTATGGCCCCTTCAGCAGACGCCACCCTTTTACACACGGAAGTCGCTGCACCAGTGCCAGGTAAAGGTGAACGCATCAAAGCCACGTCGTCCCGTCCAAAAAAGAACAAGACCAATGCTACTGTCGGTGGTAGTACGGCGGGCACCACGCGCCGAGCAAAGTTCCGTAGAAGCCGTACAGGCTGCATGGTCTGTCGAAAACGGAAAGTGAAATGCGACCAAGACGGCTTGCCCTGTAAACAATGTCGAATTGGCAAGCGTGACTGCCACTACGAGGAGAATCCTCCCAAGCGAAAAAGAAAATCCAAGTCAGAAGCCATCGAGATGTCCAATGATCAAACGCCCAAGAAAGCTATGTATCCCGTCCGACCGCCTTCTCAACCGTCGCCCATCAAGTCTAGAATGCCTGTCACAGCGGGTCCAGGCCCGCCACACATCAACGCAGCGCCTCTGCCTCCGTACACTGTTGTGAATCATGTGGAAAAGCTCGAAGACACGAGTAAAGAAGATGAGGAATTCTTCGCGCAGCACACAAACTTCGATGATTCCGACGACGACGACGACGATGTGGAGAGCAACGACACGAGGCGAGCATCGGCAGACGAAGATGTGTCGCGATCAGATATGTGAGTGTGCCAATAATAGGAGCACAACGTCCTGCTAACTTTGCGCTCGCAGTGATATCAGCGCCACACAGTCTGCTGCCGACGACGATATGGTAGCCCAGACAAAGGAAGGGGAATCCAAAAGCTCTCTGGAACAGGAGCACACAACATTATCGACGCTGACCGGCTTTCATGGCACGGAAGATTGGAGTATCACCACACCCTCCACTGGGGCCACGTCTGTTCATACGTTTGATTGCGATACCAATCCTTCTACAACCAGCAGTAGTAGCAGTAGCAGTAGCGGGCATCTCTTCCACAATGAGGAGACTGGAAATGGAGCGTTGAAACCCGTGGCGACGCCTGGTGATGTGCACAAGAATATTCTAGGCGAAGCATTTCCTGGCTTCGCCCTCCATGACACCCCCTCGTCCTTCGACAATGCCGCGCCTACTCTTGTGGGACAGGAGTCCGACGTACTCGTCACAGACAAGATGCCATGGCTTCCCACCACAGAGGAGGGATATACGCCCGTTGGAATGCACGTGGGTACCCATCTCGACCGTATCCAAGATTATGGGAGCTCGTGATCTATCGTGAACCGCTATCCGTGTGTGACTCTGCAAGAAGAACCGACAAATCATCGTACCATACTGAATGCCTGAATTGTTTGCCGTACATTACTTGCTCCATGTACTCTAACTCACCAACTAAACAGATGGTGATCCAAAAGTCATTTGTTATATCTAATGTATTGAAGTGAATGGAATCTGTCAATCCATAGTCTGTTTTACGCGAGACCAACACGGCGACGCGTTTGAATTTCCATCATCATCATGTCCAGCTCTGGCAACGGTGTAGCACGGGGCGCCTTCATCGTCATTGAGGGGCTCGATCGAGCTGGCAAAAGTACACAAGTATCTTTGCTAGCCAAGTCACTGGATGCCCGGTCCATAAAATTTCCAGGTATGCTTGGTAGCGGACAGTTGGACACTTTGACTTAGCTGCTACCATGTAGAAAGATCAACCGCCATTGGCTCTATGATCGACATGTATCTCACCAACAAAAGTGAACTAGACGATCGTGCTGTGCACTTGCTCTTTTCTGCAAATCGATGGGAAGCAAGGTACGTATCCATTGGGCGCTTTCTTTCTTCTCACCGTTCCACAGCAACTCCATACTTCACACTCTTGCAAGTGGTCGGCATGTCGTTTGCGACCGATATGCGTTTTCCGGGATCGCTTACTCTGTGGCCAAGGTGAGCGATGTCCAGATTCCAGTATGAATGTGCACTTTCTCACTTGTCAAGGGACTCGAGTACGAATGGTGCCGGGCACCGGATGTGGGCTTACCAGCGCCCGACCTGACTATCTTTCTCAATCTATCTGCTGAGGAAACTGCAAAGCGTGGAGGCTATGGTGAAGAGCGGTACGAAGCCATTCCACTACAGACAAGAGTCCGGCAAGTGTTCGAGAAGTTCCCAAAGGATGCAGGCATCACGCACTCAGGCGTGCAATGGAAGGTCATTGATGCCTCACAAAGCATGGAAGATGTGTCTAGAGACTGTCAACGAGCAGCAGCAGCAGTCATTGAATCTGTTCAGATTGAGCAGCAGCCCCTTGGTTCTCTATTTAGCCTTAGCAAGGATGCTATACAGTAATGTAATGTAGTCAATATGCAATCTCAACGTCGGCGGACACCACCGCTCGCTCCCTTTTGCACCCCAGACGAGAAGGGGTTGCCCTCCAGGCCGCCACCATTTTCTGCCTCTTCATTGTTGGAATCAGCAATCTCTGTAGGAATCAGCATGAGCAGCACCACGGGCAGGATATCTAGATGGAAGCAGTCAGCTTTTCAGAATCATGTCCACGCCTGTACGCACACATCCAATACTTGGCAACAAAACTCTTTTCCTTAGGAGGTTGTTCTCCTTCCGCCAGCGGAGTTCCATCTTGTCGCGTAGGAGGCGGAGGTGGTGGGAGCGGGCTACAAAAGTGTACTTTGTGAGACAATAGAGGTAGACCAATGTGAGGCAACTTACTTGAGGGGCTCGTCAGGGCGGCGTATGTCGACCAACGTCGACTTCTCTGTTACAGACGTCTGCACGTCTGGGCAGCCATGGGAATTGAGCTGTGATGCTTGCAAGCCTAGCACTTCGTAGCCAAGACTCAATACCTCTCCTTCATCGTCACTGATATGAATTGTGAGTTTCTCGTCACCTGGTGTCGCTAATTGGCACTGCAGAACATTCAGCATGGCGTCCATCTGCGTTCCGTATACGTACCACTTTCGCAAATGTGATGGGTGTGAGCTCGTCCACTTTTCCTGATGCATCTGAAGTGATAGCTAGCTGGTAAAAGTCCTCAGACCACGTTTCGTACCCCTTCAAGCTTTCCCACGGCATGTTCTTGCCTGTCAAGTCTTCGTATGTGGCGGACGGATTCTGTCCCCGCTTCGACAGCTCAGCATGGTCCGTCTGGATTGTCCCTCGCTTTGTCCAGGCCTCGGGCCAAATGCGATGGTGCAGAGTGTACGACAAGGACAGACACGGTTGTGCGAGAAGCACCGCCGCTAGCCACAACAAGACGGCCTGCCCTAGAGCCATGATGGTTGGGTGCCTTGATGATCGCCTCACTGCAACACGAATCCTGCAGTGGAACGTGCGAGTACACACGTGTAGAGAAGCTTGCGAGCAGGAAGGAGTTCCTCTCCTCCACGGTGACCACGAGAATGCATGTCACTCGTCTCTGTGGCTCTCGCAGTGCCGCTACCGAGCTCCTATCCAACTCGTTTTTTGTCAAGGGCACAAATATGGCTGCGACCACCTTGCTTCAGACTCTGGCCATCACCGCGCATCTAAGCGCCGCCTCGCAAGGCAATCTAATCTCCTTTCACCACCCTAGAGTATGTGTATTGGCCGTCCCCCTCTTTGCCCCCTACTGAATGCCTTCTTGTAGGAACCTCTACAGCAGAGGCTCCTCGGTTACGGTTCTATGACGTTTTTGCAGCCATTTGACGAGCGCCATCCACCTGACAATAGACGACTCTCTCTTGGTCGTAGAGCATCTAAAGATCTTGCTTCCTTGTCCAACGAACAGCGCTGGCAGAATCGTGGTGTAGGTCTTCGTGAAGTTGCCCCGTACATTGGCCTTATCCTGCACGATACTGCCCATGGCCATTGCCTGTCTGGAACTTCAGACTCTGGCGCGACTGAATCCATTTTGACGAGTCCAGTCGAGTATGATGAGGATACGACATATGATCTTTCCTTGAAGATCGAGCCTCGGAAGTCAGGTAGGCATTGTTAACGACAGTCTTTCATGAGCTGATCGTCATCTAGTATTCACAAAGTCCCATCAGCATTCTCGTGCAAACGACCGCAACGAGGACCGCGTATCATCTGCACTGCAGCGATTCCTCACGGCTGCCAATCACGACTCAAATTAGCGCACTCTACTCCATATGTACTACTACCATATACCGCATCTTCCTTCCAAGACCATATCCTTCTTGAACCATCGCCGCTTTCTCCGTTAGCTGCCATATTTTCTAGCAATACCCACGTGTCTTATTGCCTGAACGCGTAGGTGTCCTATACACGCCAATTTCGAGACGTGAATTGGGACCAACACTTTTTGTTCGTGCGGCCTTGCATTCATTCGTCTGCCACACCGATGGGAGACCATCTACGTAAGTTGTACACCCGCTTTGCTCCGCCAGGGCCAAGTTCAACTACACACAGAAAGCGCAAGCACGATGAGCAAGTCCAAGCCGTTCTGCGAGACCTTGGCGACGATGACATCAGTCAAAGGAAGCGCAGGGATAAAGAGTTACAGCAAACTCCATTCATCTCCCTTGCAAACAATCGAGAGGCATCTAGTTTGGAAAGAGAGCCTTTCATTCCTCTCAGTGACGCGCAAATGCGACGCCATAGAAGTGTGGCAAGCATGGCGGGGGAAACTAGTCCAGATCCTGACGTGAGAAGAACCCATCGGTCTCCCACACCTGAGGACATAAGCGAGTCAGTCTCTTTGTCCAAAAGTGCAGATCAAAGCACTCAACACTCTTCCCGCTATTACACTTGTCTTTGGCGAAAGCCAACGCCAAAGAAAAACAAAACTTGGGACGGGGATGGGATCATCATCGCCTCTGAAGCGTCACGGAGAGTCAGACTGGTCCAAGCAGATTCCCATGCAGTGTGAGTATGACCATGAGAGGTACAGCGGAGCTCACTGGATATGGATAGGATTTGCGAAGATACTCGCCCCATAAAATGCTGTTTCGAGGCAGGTGAGACTACCAAAGTCGCTGGAAGAGAAGTGGAGATTGAGGAGGAAATCAGTACGCACCAGTTCATCACTCAACAATCTCGCAAGGATGGTTCCACCTCTACCGCCGTAGTACCGTTGTCTCGGCCAAGTACTACCGGTACACCATACCGTCGAGCTTTTCGTCCACCTTCGGTCGTCCAACCAATGCCTGCGCCGAAGAAAGTGACACCTTCTGAATCGACCGTGATCGAAACTGTACCAGCCACCTCTTTCTACTCGAGCGACTCGAATAAGAATTCGAGGCCATCTTCTCGCGTTTCTGGTCTCAGAAACCCAGGTCACGGTCCTGACCCGCATCCTCTTTATGATCCAAGCGCGCAAGGTGCTGTGGTGATGGAGCGGCCATCAGACGAACATCAACGCATTTTCAATACGCAACAACGCCCTGTTGTGGATGTGATTGTCAATCCGATCATTTCACAGGCTCTTCGTCCGCATCAGATACAAGGGATTCGCTTCCTTTATGAACGTGTTCTCTTCATGAGCCAGTCCATGCAGGGTATCAACCCGAATGATGCCACAGCCGGAGCGATCCTCGCGGATGAAATGGGACTAGGAAAGACATTGCAAACCATTGCAGTCATCGACATGCTTTTGAAACAAAACTGCTATTATTCCTACAATCTCAAGACAATTGACCGTGTTCTGATTGTTTGTCCGCTATCCGTCGTCCACAATTGGTGTGAAGAGTTTCAAAAGTGGCTAGGACAGGCTGTTCGAGTGAAGAGCATAGGTGATCAGTCCGATGTCCGATCCGCACTGAACGGGACGTATCAGGTTATGATTATCAACTATGATAAACTCATCAAATGCTCTGACTTGCTTACGAAAGTGCGTCCATCGTTCGGCCTTTTGGTTTGCGATGAGGCTCATCGGTTGAAAAACGTAGAGACAAAGACAACGAGAGCTATCCAAGAACTAGGAATCCAAAGACGTATCTTGTTGACGGGAACGCCGCTGCAGAATGACATTTCGGAGTACTACACGATGATCGAGCTTGCTGCTCCAACTCTTCTTAAGGATATCTCAACCTTCCGCAAAGTTTTTGAGGAGCCCATAATGCGTAGCCGAGAACCAGGATGTAGTGAAAAAATTCGTCGACTAGGAGCAGAGAGATTGACTGCACTTCAAGTCGTAACGCAACCTATACTTCTCAGAAGAACCGCGGAGATCCTGGAACACTTTCTCCCTCCAAAGCATGAAATTGTCGTCTTTTGTGCTCCAAGTCAGTTACAGCTGCAGGTGTACGAAAAAATACTACAGAGCGAAACAGTTCGTTCAGCAACAAGCGGGCAAGAGGGCGAGCGTAGACATGTTCTACCCCTCATCAGCATTCTTCGAAAGCTTTGCAACTCTCCCGAGCTTTTAATCAAAAAGGCGCATGGAGACGGTGCTCAGGGAGCAAATACGAAAGCTATAGTGGGCGACGCAATGCAGTTTCTCCCAGACAAGATGAGCGGTGATTTTCTGTTAAGTGGAAAGCTTTACCTTTTGAAACAGATGCTGGAAGAGATTCACTCTCAGACAGACGACAAAGTGGTCATCGCCTCACACTTCACTTCCACACTCGATCTAGTGGAAGCATATTGCAAAGGTCGTTATTCCTATTTGCGTGTTGATGGTCAGACAAGTAAGGAGCATCGTAAGAATTTCATCCGCCGTTTCAACACTAGAGGATCCCAAGACACGTCTGTTTTTCTGTTGAGCTGCAAGACGGGCGGACAAGGAATTAATTTGATTGGAGCCAATCGCCTTATCCTTCTTGATGGTGACTGGAATCCTGCTCAGGATGATCAGACAATGGCTCGAATACATCGTGACGGTCAGAAGAAGCCATGTTGGATATATCGTCTTTTGCTCTCAGGAACGATGGATGAGAAGATATTTATTCGACAAATGAGTAAAAGATCACTCAGTTCTTCGCTCATGGGCAGTGGTGATTCTCGAGGTGGTGGGAACGAGGCATTCACTTTGGAAGAAGTAAGTAACTTTTCATCCATCAGAAAGCCACTCACTGTCTCTGTTAAGCTTCGCGCTATCTTTCAACTCCATAAAAACACTTCTTGTCTAACACATGATCTACTGCAGTGTACTTGTCATGGTCGAGGTGAACCCATTGCAGAGTCTGCCGCTTTTTCTTCTCAGAGCAGCGAGAGCGATCCCTGGACAGAGCAGAGCTCACCGCTTGGCTTCACATCAGCCTCCTCAGTAGTCAAAGATCCATCTCTACGAAGCATCAAAGACTATCGCATGCGCTTGGCCCAATTATTGGAATGGGCGCATGATGATCTTTCCACGCATCAAATATGTCGAAACTTCCAGGACCCGATCTTGTCGTCAATCATTTCATGGAGCACTCGTCACGCGCCTGCTGATGGTGGTAAACAGTCTCTCGATGAGAATGCACCTGTCGATCTTTATGAAAGGATGACTGGGGAGATGTTATTTATGTTCTCCAAGAGTACATCTCCGTTTTCGTCAGCAAATGCAGTAGATGAGGTACAAGATGACGAGAGCTCCCTCGAGAGTGAAATACTCGAAAGAGGAATCGAGTATCCCTAGCATGATTTGTAGATTTCTCAATAGAGCATTGTATTGTAGACAAGCATAGACTCGTGTGAAGAGATATCTTGTGGATTAGCATCACCGGGCAATGTGTGTTGAGTTCACTTAGGTGATCTTTGCCGTTAAGAACCAAGTGCATGATTCGGTCTGATGAAATAAAATTGGACGTTTGTGGCTTCAATACTATACTCGCGCTCCGCTTGTGAAATGTGTTCCAAGGTTGTGTCAGGACATATTTGTCTCCAATCTTCCTATTTTTGCTGAAACTTCACTGACGGCGGACTGTAGTTGTAGATGATGACTATCGCCGCAATGCGAAGAATAGTTGTGGACTATCTGCTCAGAGTTATCTCCACAGAAGTATGTGTCTGAATGAGAGTGGAAATTTCAGGGGAAAATGCTCGATAAAAGGATAAAAATGCATTCGCTTATCATCACAGAATCCGTCATAAAGTGGAGCACAAATTGAAAGCTTCTTCGCAAGGACATTATCTTTCGAATTAGGGCGGTCCACGTCATCCATGATACAATCACGAATTATCTATGAGGGCTTTTCGTCAAGTTGGGCAACAGTATTTCCCATGACTTACATGGTGACGGAAACTCATTTATATAAACATCGAAAACTCATATAATGCTTCCAATAAATCAAAGTTTTATACAAACAATCCAAATCACTGGAATTGTCTTAAACAGCGCCATCTGAACATTTTGTTGATCATATGAACAAATTTCGATATCCCGGGATTCCAATCACGGTATAGTGCACATGCGCTTGGCGATGCGATCGCGCGATAAGTCGCTACCTCTCCATGCGGAGGACGCGGAGCAGTCTCCGGCGCTATTTCAGCCTTTAGGCAATTGTTCGTGATCCACCATTGCTTTCTCAGTGGAGCGGACACGTACTGATCAAAATCACATGTGAACACATCCTTTCGCTTGATCGGATGTCATACCTAGAATATGGCTGCTAACTGGACAGCAGCAGGTGGAAACGGGATTATTAGCGATTATACACCGCCTTCCATCCAAAGAGTCAGTTATGCATTATCCAACGTGGACTACCCGCCCCAATACTTTAAGCTACCATCCTATGCAGAAACGATAGAACTATCCAGGAATCCTCTAGAAGCCGCGAGCGTCAAATTGATTCCATCGGATCAGCAGGTGCCAGTTCAAAGAAACGGCCCTACATACAGTAAAGATCATCCCCGCCATACACTCCCAATTTCCTCGTTGGCTATTGACTCATTGACGCCTCTGCAGAATGAAACGCAAGACCATTCCCCAGCAGGCATTCTATACATGGGAGGACGAGATGGTATGATCAGCTCATGGGAGCTTGATCTGCCCATGAGGTCTTCTGCTTCACAACTGCATCCTACCGGACAAAGTGCTGTGAGTGACTCCATCGATGGGTCTCCGAACCGAGCTTCGGGCTCAGGCAATAGCAAAGGGAGAAAAGGTGCTTTTTCTATGCGCAAGACTGGAAAGGCCACTTTCCGTCAATGTATTGGAAGCCACACCGATTGGATCAACGACATACTCCTGTGCAATGATAACCAGACAGTCATCTCTGCATCGTCTGATCGAACTGTAAATCTGTGGAACCCACACGATGAAAAGGGACATGCTACCCCTCATATTCTTGGTACACATAAAGATTACGTGCGAGCATTGACTCAAGCGTCACAAGCGAAGTGGGTGGCTAGTGGCTCATTCGACCGCACCATAAAAGTATGGGACACAAATGAACTCCGTCACGATCCCATCGTTACATTCCCCGAAGCAGCCGTCCAGTCTTCAGTTTACGCGCTTGCTGCCAACCCTGGGGGCCATATTATCGCCAGTGGCAGTCCTGAAAAGGTCATTCGCCTCTGGGATGCTAAGAGCGGACTTCAGATTTCGAAACTGGTCGGACACTCTGATACGGTCCGAAGCATTCTTCTCAGTCAAGATGGATCCCACCTGCTCAGCGCCTCTGCAGACAGCACGATCCGCTTATGGTCGGTGCGCGAGCAGAGATGCTTACACACATTCACACACCATTCAGACAGCGTCTGGACGTTGTATAGCGACCATCCTGACCTTGATGTGTTTTACTCTGGCGATAGAGACGGTCTGGTATGCAAAGTAGATTGGGATCGGTGTGCAGACGTGACAGACGGTGAATGTGTTGTCATTGCACACGATTCTCCTCCTCTCAATGGGCCACCTGGATTCCGATGCGATTCGAGACAGACAGGGGTGCAAAAAGTTATAGCGATAGACAATTCGTACATATGGACTGCAAATACAGCAGGGGATGTCTGTAGATGGCAAGATATCCCACTAAGATCATCTAGGGAGGCTCTATATCCTATCACTGCTTCTTCGCCAGATCCATGCTCCTCGAGGCCCGAACATGCTCCCACCCAACTTCCTGCGCCACGTGTAAGCGCACTGAAAAGCCGGACACAAAGTAGCTGTTCAGCTCCCTCATCAGTGTCATTTGCAGAGGACGAGGAGAAAAGCACATGGCGAGTGAACCATGCCACAGATGGACAATTTTCTCCACAGTCAAGCGATACTCGTCCAGCGATGTTCGGAATTCCGTTTGAATCGCTGGTCTGTCTACTATCCCCTAACGATGCATTTACCGCCGCGATAGGAATAGGAACCACAAGTGCAAGGGGCAAGAGTCATAGTGCATTGCCGAATGAACCTAAAGCCAACGCGATCTTTTCGTCCGCGAGTCTTGTGTCCATCCCTAGTACAGCACATCTAGTGACACAGCAGACTGATTATTCGACTGAGGAGACTCCAGAGAATGTGGCTGCGTGCACTGCAGATGTACAACAAGTCCTCGACAATCAGCTAAGGGGGGCATCTGCACGTCCAACAAGCGTACACAGTGCAAGTTGGCGATTTGCAGCTGTGACACGACATAGCAGTGGTACGGATTATGAGCAGGACACCAAAGAGAGCGGAAACCGCAAGGAAGAAGAAGCATCGGAGGCGCGGTTAGCATACGAAGAGCGAGAGCTGGCCTTGGATGCGACACCTCTCCGTCGAGAACCCGAGGAGACCATTCGAGGTATTCCTGGGCTAATCCGAAGCTGCCTGCTGAATGACCGGCGCCATTGCCTGACGATTGATGCAAAAGGATCCATCTATATCTGGGACATTTTATCAGGTCGCTGCCTTGGTGGGTATCTTTGGGAGGATGCCTTAAAAGCAGCCAAAGAAAACGGACAATGTGATACGTTGCAACCTGGAGAGGCACTTGACATTGTGCGAGAGCACATCCAGGGCAATTGCGCCACACCAAACTGGTGTAGTGTAGAGACCAAGACAGGAAATTTAACCATTCATCTTGAAAACCCTCGGTGCTTTGACGCTGAAATTTATCTAGACGAATGTGAAGATGTCTATCGAGATGCCGATCCATCTTTCACGTACAAGGAGGACCAGCGAGCAAATATTGGGAGGATGGTGCTATTGAGTCTATTTTCAGGGTTCATTTCTCAAGAGAGATTTCTGAGAATCCGCCCATCGAGCATTATCAAGGAGGGTGCACTGGCATACGAAGTACCTGAACAAATACAAGGAGCCCACTCCACATTCGAGGACGAGGATGCTCCGCAGGCTCAAAACAATCTTCCCGCAGATACACCCAAGCCTGGAATGACCATCTCACTTTCCATTCCAGCCAAGACGCAGGCAGCGTTATCCAATCGAAGTCCATTGACACCGAACCCAGACCACAATATAAGTAATCTTCAACGCCTCATCAACGAGAATCGCGAGAACAATGAGAAGTCGGACATATCGAGGGATTACAAGGCGACAAAAGAACCAATTGATGCTGATTACTTCTCCATTGAACGACGTGCCGATGCTGATGTCGCGCCGTCGAAGGCAAAGAACGGAGGAGGCGCAGTTTCCTCACCCTCTGGCTTCATGAGCCGTTTACGCATGGGTCTCCGCCGAGATTCGAGTCCGCAGATCAAGCGTGATATTCGGGCAAGTGGAGCAAATACGCCTGGAAAAGGTGGCGAGAATGGACAAGAGGAAACAGACACAAAGTCAGTGGAATCTGTCAGCAATAATGACACACAACAGCACCTGCAAAGGCTTCGAAGCCTTTTTAAAGAGTTCAGTCAACTTGACGCAAAGAATGCCGAGCTCCACGACGTCCCTTTTGTCTCTTTTCCGAGAGACACCGCAATTACTCTCTCTGAATCATCGCATGATTCCGGCGGATTTCAAGTCACGTACAGAGGACTGGTAGCTAGTACGGAAAACGACGTAAGCTCACTGGAAATGCTTGCTCCTCTGTGGCTGTTGAAGAGCACACTACTTCCTTGTGGAGACGATTCGAGCATTGGCAAGGAGAAAGGGAAACTTACTTTTCTTCTCGTCCCCAAGTCTCCCGCGCAGGAGTCTGGACAATCACCGAGCTCGAGCATGATGATGGAGAATAAGCATCCCCTTGCCGACGGCGAGCAAAGAGAGCAGCACGCGATGGCATCTCTACCTGGCTCGAATACTCGACTGACAGCCACACCGAATCTCCGTATCAAGAAAAGCGCCGCCTACATTGCCGACAGGCTTGGACTTTTCGCGGAGCCCAGCGAGCAGACAAACGGACATGCCAGCATCTCCGAATCAAGGCGCAGCTCTGCATCCGCTCCTGGCTATCCGAACCAGGTGGCAACTAACACAACACTTTCGGCTTCTATACTGACAATGACAAGCTCCACATCACAGCAGCCTATTCGATCGCCAGCAGGATCCATCCATGGTGCACCGTCGGCATCGGACTCAGGCGCAGTTGCATACTGTCTTCCACCGAACTCTGCTGCACATGATTTCATTCATCTTTCCTGTAACGATATCTTGCTGCCTAATCTTGCCACCCTGGCCCAAGTGCAGAGATATATTTGGAAAAGCAGCGCTCCCATAAAGCTAGAATACTTTTGGAAGAGGCCCTCCACCTCATAGACCTATGTACATTAATAGTAGTAGTAACGCGATAAGTTTCTCTCTCCCACCTCGCGACCACAAGATGCGTAGCACGGCCGTCGAGCCAGGAGCTCCCACCGCCATAGCTACACAGCAGATTCTCCAGCAATCCCAAGACTTTCTTGCATCACGTCTTGTACCTGACCTACAGATTGCAAAGCAAAATGTAGAAGGACTGCGGAGAAAAGAAGAGGGTTACAAAGATTTGAGGCATCGTCTTCTCGCTTTTATGAGGCAGCGTGAAGAAAACGTTTCATCCTCACATGATGTAGAAATCAATGTGCCTCTTGCAATGGGAGCCTATGTCCCTGCCAATGCGAGCAGTTCAAGCACCATTTTTGTGGATATGGGCTTAGCTCAATCCAACGGCTCACAAACAACAGAGAGTGCCAGCCTCTTTGCGGAGCTGACTCTGGAGGAAGCAGCAAATTTCTGTCAAACAAAACTTCGTGTCTTGGACAAGTAAGCATTTCAATTAGCCTTTGTGAATTCTCCCTCATGTTCTTCTCTAGAAAACGCACACTGGCTGAAGATCGTGTCGCGCTCATCCATTCACACATGGAATTAGTGAGACACAGCGATGAAGCTTGATTTGCCTGACCTATTTCTTTAGACAACACAATCTGTCGAGCAGCTCAAAGCTTTGCAGGAGAATCCCGGATCGACGTTGATCGACTTTCTTCATTGAGAGTTTGAAGAGGAGGATGAAAACATGTCTGTACATTACACGCTTTTTATCATGGGTCAAATATGTCATTGAGAAAAGAACGACCAGGGTCGTACCGATACAGCTATCGAAGGGCCACACGCATGCATCAGAGGATATAGTGAGATCGAAACCGAAGGGGTCGCATCGGAAAACAGTGTCACATGAAGGGGGAGTACGCCAATACGTTTGGGGAACCCTTGTGTGATGATTACTCTTCGAGGATTTCTCCTTCTTCCTCGTAAGCGATCTCCTCGTCATCAGCTCCGCTAGAGAATAATTTCGTCAGTGCGCGCAAGGAAGACGAGAGAAATGACTTACGCGGCTTCGTACTGTTGATACTCTGCGAGGAGGTCCTGTAGATTCGACTCGGCTTCTGTGAACTCCATCTAGAGACATGTTAGCGAATGAGCATATCCTTTGAATCGTACGCACCTCGTCCATGCCTTCTCCCGTGTACCAGTGAAGGAAAGCCTTGCGCCGGAACATGAGGCTGAATTGATCGGATACACGCTTGAAGCATTCCTGAATCGCAGTAGAGTTTCCAATGAATGTCACGCTCATCTTCAGGCCACGAGGAGGAATGTCACAGTGTGCGGTCTGTACGTTGTTGGGGATCCATTCGACGAAGAAGCTGGAGTTCTTCGTTTGAATGCTTTGCATCTGGTCCTCAACTTCCTTCATAGACACCTTTCCACGGAAATACGCGGCAACGGTGAGGTAGCGTCCATGACGGGGATCACAAGCAGCCATCATGTTCTTCGCGTCGAACATTTGGGATGTCAGTTCGGGCACCGACACAGCACGATATTGCTGACTGCCGCGCGCGGTCAAAGGAGCGAAACCGACCATGAAGAAGTGCAGGCGAGGGAAGGGAACCATGTTGACGGCCAATTTACGGAGGTCCGAGTTCAGTTGACCAGGGAATCGCAAGCAGGTGGTGATACCAGACATGACGATGGAGACAAGATGGTTCAGGTCACCATACTTGGGTGTGTTGAGCTTCAATGTGCGGAAGCAGATGTCGTAGAGAGCTTCGTTGTCGATACAGAACGTCTCATCGGAGTTCTCGACAAGTTGGTGGACAGACAGTGTAGCATTGTACGGTTCCACGACTGTGTCGGACACCTTGGGCGATGGCATGACAGAGAAGGTTGCCATCATACGGTCAGGGTATTCTTCGCGGATTTTCGAGATCAGAAGCGTTCCCATCCCGGCACCGGTACCACCACCAAGGGAGTGCGTGATCTGGAATCCCTGAAGCATGTCACAGTTTTCGGCCTCCTTACGGACGACGTCCAAGACGGAGTCGACAAGCTCAGCACCTTCGGTGTAGTGACCTTTGGCCCAGTTGTTTCCGGCACCAGATTGCCCAAACACAAAGTTGTCGGGGCGGAAAATTCCTCCCATGGGTCCAGAACGGACGGAGTCCATTGTACCAGGCTCCAGGTCGACGAGTACGGCGCGCGGTACGTACTTTTGGCCAGCCGCTTCGTTGCTGTGGAACCATGTGAGTATGAGTATAGGCGGAGGAAAAAAATCAACGTACTAGTAGACATTGATGCGCTCCAGCTGCAAGTCTGTGGTACCCTTGTAGGCACCGGTGGCATCAATTCCATGCTCATCGGAAAGGACCTCCCAGAACTTGGTACCTAATGAGAGAGTTAGACATCGACATACAAACATCTTTGGATACGTACCAACTTGGTTACCGCATTGACCAGTTTGAAGGTGGACTAGACAAGTACATTAGGAAAGCCATTATGGCGTAGCACCAATGCTCACCAATCTCTCTCATTTTGCGAGCTGGACAGGGAAAGAGTGGTTAGTTTGTACATGGTGCGGTGTGGTCACCTTTCATGGTGCACTCCGGACTCACTTCTTGACCTTGTTGACGGATGACTAGAAGCAAAGGAAGGAAAAGGGAAAGGACAGGCGTGTGATAGCGGAAGACAAATAGACAAACCCGCGAAAGTGACAGCAGAACATTTTAATCGATAGACTGGCCAATTCCAAATAACACTGGCAAAAGCTCTGAAGCATGGACAGTGGCCTGGTGCTCTTGTTTGTGTTTTCATTCTGTTCTTTACAGAAGCACCGACGCGTCTAAATGTTTTAAACGCGTCAAGAATGCCGCTTCACAATGGCATCTAGGCATGCATTGTTACTAGCCAGTAAAGTAAGCGTGTGTGGATTACAGAATGAAGTGCATACAAATAAGAGAGGCTACATAGAATACCAAGTATGGTACAAAGCTAGAATTGCATGATTTGCGAGGGGTTCATGGGCAGCTCCGCCATCTTACAGCCAAGATGGCACTCCAAGGTACGAAGCATCTCAATATCTCCACGTGGGCCGCCGCTGCCGGTGACGACGTTGACGCACACACTAGGTCGACTGTGTACGGAGCCGTTGGATGCACAAGAAATCTTTTCTTTGTACTCGTCCACGTTGCGAGGCAGATCGTAGAAGACGATGAGAGGCACTTGGTGTACATCTCTTGGCTGAACCACAAGGTCATGCACGACGAGGGCCTTTTTGGTGCTGTTCCCGGGTGTATTTGGGCCTTGAGGACTAGTGTCTGAATTGTTGCTGCCAACGACAGCACGGCCCGCGGTATGATAATTCGTGCCGCTTGACGAGACGGCACTACGATACTTAGCCAAAACTTGTTGTTTTGTCGAGCTTGCCATGTCCTTGTGCAATCCAAGAGCCTCGATGCCCTTGCTAGCCAATTTGTATGTGACAGCCTCATGAGACGCATTGGATGAAGTGTAAATGACCGCGTGGCCAAAATCGATGTCTTCTAAAAGATCTGTGATGACATCGAGTTTCATTTCGACTGCATGTGACGGTCGATGTGAATGAGGGCTATGCATACCCGTCCCTGTTGTGACGGCGACATAAAGATAATATTGCCGGAGGCCTCGGAGTGAGGACAAAATTGGATCGGCGAGTGGATTGGCATGGTTGTTTGCAGGACTTGCACCCAGCGCATTGACAGGCTGCCCATTCTGCACAGAGCTGACATTCGTTCCCGGTGTGGGTACCTGAGCGGAAGATGCGGGTCCTGGTGAATTGAATGTCATCTGCATGCCACCTTCACGGCGCACCAATACACGAACACTCTCCCGTAAGTGGATACTCTGGGCAAAATTCAGAACATCCTGTGGAACGGTGTTGGAGAAGATGGCTGTCTGTCTGTCAGTGGTCGATACATTGACGTTACTGTTCTGATCTAATGCACTTGCACCACTTCCGCCGCCTGAAGCGGGCAGTCCGGGCGACAGACCTCCTTGGCTTGAATACTGTACGACGCGAGGCGTCGGCAAGATCCTGAGCAAAGTGGAGACATGATCCGCGAGATTCCTTGCAATCAGCTGATCCACTTCGTCTAGAACGACCATGCGAATGTCGGCAAGACTGATAGCACCTCTCGTCTTATTTGCCAAAAAGTTAAATAAGTCCATCATTTTCTGTGGTGTTCCTACGACGATTTGAGGTTGTGTCTGAATCAATGCACTGGCGTCTTGTGCCACATCTGAGCTTGTGACGGCGGCAATGTGCACACGGATGCCCAAAGCAGACCCGAGTCCCAGAGCCATTCGCTGAGCTTGAGTTGCCTGGTCCACCGTAGTGCTGATTATTAATGCGATTGGGCCGCGCACGCCCATTGTGGACGGTAAGATGGCCTCACCGCGCAGTACATTGAGAACCAACTGTAAGGCCGGGATGACGTAACTTGCTATGCGCTCCTGAGTAGGAGGAGCCTGTGCGATGATATCGCTACCTCGCAGAAGGAAAGGCAGGGCGCGTTGCTGAATCTTATTTGGTGGGCCCAGGCCATACTTGAGAATGGAGCGAAGCAAGTCCGTATGAAGATTCAAGTGTTCCCATTTGGTTACGATGACGCCCTGATCAGGCGGATTCATGGCTCCGGTCTGGTGATCAGCGGTGCTTGTATGGTTTTGGGTCCATCGACGATTCGGATTAGGACTGTGTCCAGACTGTGGCGAAAGGCGGCTATTGCGATCATGAGCGGAAGCACCTCCCATTGCACTGAAGCGAGAATTGGACCCATGGAATGGCGTGCCGGGAAATGTTCCTAACTGAGGTGTAGTGATACCACTTGCGCCAAAATTGGGAGAGGCAGGACCCAATCCGAGGCCCGCCAAAGGTGCGGGCGGAGGGTGCGAATTTTGAATAGAGGAGGATGAACTTGCCATCAACTGGGACATCGTGGTACTTAGAAGAGATACTTGGTTACTCAAAATGCGTATCTCTTCAGAAGAACCGTGAGTCTGGGCAGAAGAAGGAAATGGATGTTGTTGCGCTACAGGCGTACTCATGCTACGAGATTGATGCAGTGAGCCAGTTGCAAGCAGCTTTGTACGTTCGAGTAGGATGCTGACACTTTTGTTGAGTCCGTCGACGGAGCGATTGAGTTCGCTGATGCAATGCTCCGTTCTAGCCAATCGATCGAGCATTTCTGCCATCAACGGAGACGCACGAAGACTCGCATCCAATTCGCTTAGCGAACCATCTTGTTGCAAAGACGGCAGCGAATTGATAGAACGGTCATGAGCGTTGGCAGGCGGACTTGCCAGTGGAAGGGACAACATGCCCTGGCTAGGTGAGAGGCCATTGCTTCCGAAACTGGCAGCATTTGAGGAAGAAGGGCCTACAGCAGCTGCCGAAGGCGATAAAAGACCCGAATGCTGCGCAACTGAGGACTGAGAAGTGGCCGCTTGAAGATTCATATAGGGCGCGGAAGACATTGCGGGGGGCATACCGCTCATATTGGACAAGGAAGAGTTACCTGTGTCTGAACGCATAGGTTTGGGAGCGGAGCGAGAATCGAAAACATCCTGAAACGGGAACCCATCGCCCTCTTTGGACATCATGCTTGCAAAGGCGCCCGTCATACTTTCGGACGGGCTGGGGAGCCCAATAGAGCTTGTATCTCCCAGAGCCGAGGTGTCCAGACTGCTTTGATCATCTTGCGAAGGCTTTTGCTTCGTTGTCTCCGGCTCGTCCACAACCAATCTGGGCGTGCCAGCAAAGCTGCGAGTGTCGGGAAATGAAGATTGTGACGTCGACCGATCCATAGCATTCGAGCTCAACGCCGTGAAAAAAGAGGGCGAGCTGCCATTGTCCATGCGAGTGAACGCTCCATGGTAGGGCGAATCCGTATACGAATGGGCAGCAGACGTCGCAAGCGAGCGAGCCGCGGCAGACGAAGCTGCTGCCGCTACCGCCGCAGCGGCACTTGCGCTGGGTCTTTGGTTGCCGTGGTGGGACTGTCTGTCGGAACGTGAGTTCGGCCTTGAGCCGATGGGGTCTGTGATATTACTGTTGCGGCGCGGGAGGGAGCGAGTGCCAATGGCTTCCCCTCCGAGACTCGTAGGGCCCCAGGCACGAGAGGAGGGAGGTGGCGAGGAAGTCGAAGGGATGGACAGCGTGTTCATTGACGCGCTTGTTTGCTGAACGAACGGTTGCCAATCTTGACCAGGGAATAGGGGGAATGTGTTCATTGTGTGCGAGTGTCCGGTTTACGAGAAATGAAGGAAGGAAAGTAGTGAACGACAATGGAAGAGTTGATGAGAAAGGGTGGTCACCATCAAGATGGACCTTGGAGTGACCGGGGCCTTGGGAGTGACCGTATGGCGAAAGATCGTTGCACGTACTTGCCGTGCTGCGAGCAAACTCTGACGTCTTCCTCTTCACGCAGTCAGTCTCCCGAGATTTTCGCGTGTTTGTCCATTGTTTTCCTTCCTTGCACCAGCTTAAAATTGTTTAGCGCGCACTCCAAATATACATGTCAAGCGAGCTTTCTTGTGCCTTGTCGTCCTTTGCTGGCAAAGCACTAGGCCCACGCGATGCGTGATGATGCATGGGCCATGAGCAAACAACATTCCGGAATTGTTGAGCGTCTTGGAATCCACCATCTCGACATTGTTTCGGTGATATGGTTGGCGGAGCAAAGCATGATGAAGCGAACGAGAGTAATGACAAAGACCAAGCGTATTTCCAATACTATGCTTTGTTGAGCCATCAGGCGCAGATGCTGCAGGACAATGTTCGTACTTCCTCGTACCAGAAGGCGATTTTGAGCAATGGCCTAACTTGTTTTAAGGGTGCGTTTCGGATTAAATGTGTTGAACCCCTACTGACTTGATACTCTTACACATGTAGACAAAGTCATCATCGGTATGTGGCAGACAAGCATCATGAACATGGCAGATTGACTTTTGTTTCACAGACGTCGGTGCAGGCAATGGGATTCTGTCACTTTTTGCTGCGCAAGCAGGTGCCAGGAAGGTTTTTGCCATCGAGGCTTCCAACATGGTGGAGCGACTTCAACACCTGATCAATGCTGTTTCACCATCCTCGTCTCGTCCAGGCACCAATGTATGGCTTGGCGATCGAGTGGTTCCGGTGCGGTGTGAGTTGGTCGTGGTTTCGTGAAAAAGCAATGACTAAATCACTTTCTCCACAGCTAAAATGGAGGATGTGACGGCCTCGACACTCCAAGACAACAAGAAGTGTGACACAATCGTATCGGAGTGTCTCGGGGTGGTGCGTCTATGCACGACAGATGATTGTGATAGCTAATGTTGTCCCCATCGTCAGCTTCTTGTTCATGAGAGGATGTGCGAGAGCTTTCTCGATGCGCGCGATCGCTTTTTAAAGCCAGGGGGGAGCATGTTTCCTAGCTCTGGTACCATCTGTCTATCCCCCATCGAGGATAAGTTGGTGTGGGAGGAAGCAGCAAACAAAGCGAGATTTTGGGATAACCAGGTGGGTGGACTGGGAAGGAAAAAAGCTTCATGAAGATTGATGCCTATGGAAGAACTTCTACGGAGTGGACGTAAGTCCATTTCTGGAGGCAGCTTGGGAAGAGTCTTTCTCGTCTCCGGTCGTGGGTTGCTTTGGTCCGTTGATTGTCCTAGCACCGTCAAATGATTACAACATCGACTTTCAAACAATCAGCCAGGAGCAGCTGAAACGCTTCACAATCCCCCTGTCATTTGAAATCTCTCAGGCGGCTGTTATCCATGGGCTCGGCGGCTGGTTTGATCTGCATTTTTTCTCCTCTAGCTCAGATGCTGCTGCGGGTACGCACGATTTCGAAATGTCTACGAATGAACCCATTACCGATGCTTCGTTGAATATGGCAGCCATGTCCTCGATTGAAGAGATTGCAGGCCTCACGGATCCAGTCGTGGGGGGTGTGCTCGGCAATACAACCTCGGACCCCTCCGTCTCTTCGTCGTACATGAGCACCAGTCCCTTTTCCACTCCCACACATTGGCAACAGGTGCGCTTCTTGTTGCGTGAGCCTCTGGCTGTGAACAAAGGACAGAGAATAGTAGGATCGGTTTTGTGCGAAGCCAATGACTTCCGGTGAGTGCACATGATGCAGCCATGCAGACGATTGACCATCTGCAGGTCCTACACACTTACTGCCTCTCTTCGAATCGATGGCACGTCGGATGACGTGTATTCGCGAAAGTGCCAATGGCGCTTGGATCGCCAGGTGTACTCTTGGACGTCATCTGCTCCGGCACCACAATAATTACGAAACTGCGATCAGATTCTCAATCGAACAATGACTTTACTGTCCGATTTGCTCAATCTGGTCTATCAATCTAGAGCGTGTAATTATAGAAGTAATAATTCTTTACAATACAGTCTGGAGCGCCTCTAAATAATCACACGTATCCGATACATCTTTGGCAACTTTGACCCATCGCACAACTCCTCCGTGATCCACAGCAAAACCACCCGAATTCAGCCATCTGTTTGATCCTTGACCGGTTTTTGTATTTTTGATGCCCTCGGAGGCCAACGAGAAAACGCTCGATAGGACTTGTATGTTGAATATTCCGCTCCATGGTAGTTGCCCAATTCCAAATCTATTATACAAGGAATATTCGGGGTCTCCAAGCACTGTGATGCGCTCTGGATGAATGAAGCGAGGCTTTCTGCTCATCACGAAAAAAGTACGGTCAACTTGCCGACCAAGATGAGAAGGATATTACTCACCCTACCTTGTCGAACCAATCATCCGTCACTTGCTGCGTACTATGAGTGACCACGACTATGCGGACGTCAGGCGCTTGCGTTTGCGAGGCAGCCAAACTGTGCAGTTCCTTCTCGGCGAACGGGCATCCACAATGTCGAACAAAAGCAACCAAGTGACTTGACTGCGCGAAATTCACATTGGGCAGCGGAGGACTTTGGCTGCCGACTTTCGGTACATCGTCCGGTTTGGACTTGTCACTTGCAAAGAGTGACTGAATATCATACGGTAGCATCGACATCAATGTCTAATGGTCAGGCCGAGGCATCTATGGATTTAGATAGATGACCAACGGAGAAGGTACCAGCCGTGAATGATTTTGTCCCGCCAGTTCACGTAACCACGCAAATGCCGTTGCACTCAGAAAGCCTAGATAAGAAGGACCCTGCTGCTGCACGTCTATTTCCTTGGTCAGGCACACCAATGGTCCATACTCGGCGCGTTTTCGCTTTTGACGTTAAAGTGACCCGGTGCCCCCATATGCACGTGTTGTCTATTCTCCGACAGTGGGGCTCACATTCAAACTTTAGCCGGTCTATCCTCGGTCCGACTGTATATTGCGTGCGTGACTCACTGCGCGACAAAAATTGATCTTCTCTAAGAATGAAGGCAGGATTTTCATTCGCTTGTGAAGTAGATCCAATTTAGAGGAAAGTGTGTGTGACACACAGCGCCACTTTCTTTGCGGGCTTTGCCTTTTCATAGCATCCGGTCCATAGGCGCATCGGCCCTGACTGACGCGCCGTGGGGGAAGGCGCGCATCGCTTTGGTGCCCAAAGTAAATCAGGTGTCGGTGAAAAGGCAAAAGTGACATACCTACTTTTGCCATCACAGCCATTGCCCTACCCACCATCCTGCCTCGGATTTCATGATTTCTATAGGAGAACGATTTTCTTGAGCAAGGCTCACACATATTGCCTATCATGCCAGCCACAACCTCACGTCAGAGGCAACCAAATGTCTCGACGTCGCCACCTCCCAATTCTGCCGTACATCATCGAAAAAAGACAAAGCCGGCCTATCCCATCACATCTCAGGATTTTGATACAGATACAGATGACGATGACTTTTCTGACGAGGATAGTGATGGTGATGCGCAAGCTATTGCTTTTCAAATGGACGGACAAGATGGATGGACTCAAAACTATTGCGGTACCTGTGATTGCCTGATTGCCCCTGGACAAGGTGTCAATGCACGCAAAGCAGGCGAACACGCCACCTACTCCCCCACATCCAGTATCTCGAAAGGTTCTCAGTCGGGCTTGAAGAGCAAGGCAGGGACAATCAAAGGGAAAGCCACATCTCCGGATACATCCTCCTTGACCGCCCCTGGGGCAGTAAAGAGGACATACTCAGCCGGCAGACTGCACGCTTCGGGTGGAAACGGCTCCAACATTGGACCTTCCAAGAGGACCGGAAGTGCAGCCGGCAGGCTGAATGCTCTCAGCGATCTGAAACCGACGACCAAGCTTCACGACACGAACAAGGGGAAATCCTCCGAAAAGAATTCAACGCGTAAGAGCACCGGCATGTCAAGACAGAACTCTACGGCAAGTTCCAGATCAGGAAGTGAGCCGTCGTCACCCAAGAGTCCTGCCAATTCCCTGCCCCGTTCGAAAAAGGGTGGGATGCTCGGGTCCTTAACCCCTGCTGCGCTCAAGCAGAAAGAGGATCTCGAAGCATCCAAATCTCATCTACCTGGCGCCATGTACTGTTCAGAGGAATGCCGAGCAATCGACGAGCAAAAGAGCAACAGTATCGGAGAGCTGGCCCAGTACATGCAGCAACCCGCATCACCTACTAATCTTTGGTCCAATGCCTCTGTTGGAAGTTATGGCTCACGATCCCACCGCACATCTGTTGGTAGTATGTCGTCCAGGGCCATGCAGCCAGCCGCTTTTGGTCAGATCACACCCGAGTTGGATTGCCAATGTCAAGAATGCATGGAGAAAAACAGTATTGGAACTGTGCCCAGTGGCGCAAGTGATACTACGGATGGCTCCTTGGGATATCCTTTTGGATCTCGGGTTGGGTTCAAGCAGCGAACAAAGAGTGGCCGCATCATTACGCCTCAAAATCTCGTGCCACCTGGAAACCAGTGGACGACGGACTATTTTGGGCCTGTGATCGGCCAAAGTCAACGTACGTCTAGCCGCCCAGGAAATGTGGATACGGATAGTAGTACCAAGAGCGACGAAAGCAATGCAAGTGAACTGTGGGAGCCTTCTGTGCAAGCGCAATGGGCACATTCCATCGCACGCGACATCGATTCGAGCGGAGAGAACCAACCTCCTTCACGCATAGCTCATGGCACACGGGAAACTTCAAGCTCGGGTCACGTAGGCGACGGGCTCTACGATGTCCTCAGTTCTAGCCAAGCATCTACCACAAGTCCCTTGCGACTCTTGCGCGATGGTAACCATCGTGGCTCTGCATCGGTGGATGTGACTTCCGAAGTGGCCACAAGCCCACAACCGTACTCCTCTAGTTTTCTGTCCCGCAGTGTCACGAGTGAGCAGACAGAGGGCGGTGCTTCTAGTGGTGTGACTCTAGCACCTCAGTCCTCTCTGTTTGAAAGGCGTCAGCGTGTCCGAAACCTTGGTGTTTCCGCATCGGATTCCGATCGGCACGAACGTTTCACCGACAGCCCTGCTCCATTCGAAACCGGCAACTCTTCCACAGCGATGCACCATTTGAAATCGGCAACTCGGCCACGTCCCAATCGGGACGGTGAATCAGTCTCGCCTAATCCTACAGACGCTTATCGTGCTTCTGCAGCGCCTCCATCATCCAATGGGAGTAGCCACCAAGGCTGGCTTCGTAATTCTCTTTCATCTGCTTGGAACACGCTACGGGGAAACGCATCCACCGATTCGGGCATAGAGTCTTTGTCAAGATTGAAACTCTTCCAGCAGACTGAGGCACCAACCACGCCAGGTGATGTACCAAACAACTCTCTCTTTGCACCAGAGGTCATTTCGCAAGAGCCTACTCCCAAGCAAAGCCTTGTCCATAGACCAACGATTAAAAGAGGGGACGTTCCCGCCTTTGCTCGTGAAATTGGGCATGGCGCGATCCCGGGAGAAGGCAGTGCACAGTTGGAACAACCACCGACGCCGGGACTGTCCAAGTCTCTCGCCTCGACACATGAAGAGGAAGAAAGACGGAGACGCCGTGCTGAGCGAGATCGAGCACACCGCCATCAGCGAAGCAGAGACGTTACCCAACTTCCACCTCTCCTGGGTGTAGCTCATCACGCAAGCAGCACGAATCTTCATGGTATGCGCCCATCGCGCGCGCTATCGAATGCGAGTATTGCTAGTGGAGCAAGTCAAGGCAGTAGTACCACGGGCGCAGAGCCACTTCGACCAACTACGCCCAGTCTCCGCAAGAGCCCGCACAGCGCTTCGGGAACATCTTTGCACGATCTCGGAACAAGTCCAGGACGCGTGTCTTCAATGGGAAGCTTTGGGACGAGCCCGCGTCGCGCAGGCTTGGGATGGGGTGCCATGGTTCCTATGGCACCCTTGTCCTCAGCCGAGCCGAATCAGGCAAATAAACACATTCATCAGCATGTTGTCCACCGCCCTTCACACCATCATGGTCACCATTCTATTCATGGTATACATGCTCCGCATCACCGAGCCCTTCATCATAGCCATTCTCGCTCGAGTGGAAAGTCCATCCCCCTCGGCAACATTGGCATGCTTGGCATGCATCCACACGGCCACGGGCCGGTGTATGGACGGCATGCCACTACTCCTGTACGCATGTCTACACCCAGTGTACCTGAAGATGGTGGTGAGATGACTGGAGCAGCACTTAAAGGGGAACAAGACGAGAATTCTTCCGAAGAAGCGTCTCAGATTCAATCACGTTCGTACAACAGAAGGACTCTGCATGTTCCTCCTTCGCGTCCACGGAGCGGCATGGCGTCACGATCCAATGTCGAAGCATCCCATGGTCCTTTACGTCCACCTTCGCGCTCTCAAACACCTTCAAATACTCATGCGAGTACGGAGGAGGGACGCCGGCAGAAAATGTATCCCGTTCTTGACGTTCCGAACCGGCAACCGACTCACGACCATTACGGGCTTGGATGGGGGCGCACCGGCATCGATGATTTACTGCCCAAGAAGACCCCGTCTCAGCGTGAAGAAGAGCAGCATGCACCATCGGCTCCCTCTTCTACCCGTGACAATACGAAAGGTGACGACAATTTAGCGCGAAAAAAGCTCTTCTACTTTGACACATCTTAGGCACATCGTTCGTCGCACATCGACTGTGACGGACGGTGACCTTGGCCCCGCCTCAATGCCGATCCAGCAGGATCTGGTCTATATTCTTGTATTTTATTCATGCAATTCAATTAATCTCACAAATGAATTGTCTGTGACACTTGCGCAGTGTCAGTCCATGTACGGGCCACGGTTTCAGTCCGCCCCGCATCACAGCTGGTTTCAAGCTCGGGCACCCGCTGCCCGCCCGAGCTGTTGAAAACGACGCAGCGGCTGTATTGTCTCTCCACATTCAAATGTCTCTTCCGGACTTTAACGCGTATTTTGTCTAAGAAGACTGTATTCGTTCTCCCCACATCGCGCGCGCGCTGGGTACTCGCCAAGTGCGAACAACGTCTCTCCTTCTTGAATCCAAGCGTCTCGGATCCTTGTCTCAACAGAGGTCATTCTCCACGTCCACATTCACTGATTGTCGTTGAGACTCCATTTCTCGAGTGCTTTCGGAGTTCCTATTCACCGTTAACTAAGATATTTGCTAAACTGGAGACTCTAAAATGACAAGCAGAGCAGTGAGTGTCGCAGACTCCGCACCCTTCCACATATATTCTGATTCTCTTCACACTTCAAGTCTAAGGGAAACGCCTATGCGAAAGCGCTCGAAAGCGCGCGCCTCAGAGGAGACTGGGATGCTCAGCAATTCTCCAGTGGAACAGGCAAAGATGTGCCATGGGCAGAGTTGGTGCGAAAATATATGAAGCACAATCCCAACGAACAATGTAAGTACAAGTACAGATGGTATTTGTTGATCTGATTCTTGTAAAGTGACGCCAAGTGTAGCAACGGTAGAGCAGCAAGTACGAGCTGCTCTTTCTGCTTTTTATCGCGAAAAGGGGTTCTCGGATGCTTCGTACCTCAGTGATAATGCCTCGCCAAAAGGTCAAGGTACAACAACATTCCCGCCTCCTCTTCCATTGGATGGGGCAGGTGACGGGTGGGCTGGCGAAGGGTTTACCAGTGCAATACGGCAACTCAACGATCTCGCAAAGTCCACGCGCGATGTCGTTCCCAAACAGACAACCACTGCCCTACAAGCCTACGCTCTCTTTGCCACGGGACAAGACGAGAATGCAGTGGAGCTCCTCCATGAGTCTCGTTTTTTGGAAGACGTAGACCTACAAGCATTCAAGTCCACCTCGTCCGGGGAAGGTTACAACACCGCCCTTATCATGATGGGATATACTGTCTATGGTATGGCAAATGAACGGCTCTTTCTCAAACGCCAGGATGATGGTTATTTACCATTTGCCTTTGCCGGGTACGCGTGCACCATCGACCTACACGAAGGAATTCGTGGGGGTCAGTCTGCGAAAGCGCTTCGCGGACTTCCTGCAGACGAAATTGAAAGCTGGGGAGAGCTGGCTCTTTATCGTAATGCACTTTTGGGTGTTCGGCACGGTAGTACGGCGTTAGGTCTGAATAGTCTGCGAGCTTATCAGGCCAATGCTGGCAGATGGCCGTCGAACTTCCGTGTCTCGCAAAGAATGGTAATCTTCCGTACATACCTGGCTACTCTGAACAGAGACGTCGAGCAAGGCACCTACACTCCCCCGCCATCGAATACCACCCCCTCTCGAGATGATTGCCGCAGCGCAGCCTACCAAAGCTCTGTAATAGCCACCTCCGCTTCTCGCGTCGAAATTCGAGACTTCGAGTCGGAACGCACGTCACGCTTGGGCTCCGCAAAAGGCTTAACTAATGCCAGTAACAATGCGATTTCTTCCGCCAACACTACTGGTGCGGCCCGTACCACTTCCAAACGTAGACCAGCACCGTATCGAACGATCAGACCCACATCTTCGACCTGGAACAACGAAGTACTCACCGTGCAAAGGGCCACTGCCGATGCCATATCCCGTACTTCACAGTTCCCTCACGCCGGCAAGGTGAACAAGGCTGCTCTGGACTTGGCCGACGAACTGATACGGGGCTGGCGCTACAGTGGAGAGCAAGGAGGTTACGAGGCTGATGAGTTGGCCGAGACCCTATACACCCTGTCACGCTACACATTCCACTCGCAAAGGATCTCGCGACATTTGTTCACCATCTTGGTAGCAGCTGAGAATTATGACGAGGCGCGAAAGGCCCTAAATTTGTACATTCAGATTGTCGATAAAGCTAGAGAGGGCGATGCCGCAGATGCCGCAGCTCTCGTAGAAGAGGCAAAACGCAGGGAAGCAGGACATGATGCGCCGGCTACAAATGGGAACGTACACGACGGAAAGGAGGCCAACGGAATCATATCCAAAGAGGCTAAAGAGAGTGCGCAAGAGGTTCATATCGACGCAGATTCTGATGAGATCTTCATCAACACGCTGCTCTTTGCATCTCATGTGTATTGTCGCTATCTCAAAGATGCTGCGGGTGCCATCAAGTTGATTGAAAAAGTCACGTCTCTGCTGGAAAAGAGCGAGAGCCAAAAGGCAATCGCATCGGACAAACTTCTCTATGCGCGGATCAAGCGAGTGAGTGGCGCTGTCAAAGCTGCTTATTGTCGAGCGATACACCATTCTGGCGATCGCTCGGTCGTGCAAGATGAGGCTTTATCACTTTTGAAGCAGGCTGTAACGTATGATGATCAAAGTTCAGAGACATTTTTCCAACTTGGGCTTCTTCAAAACGAGATGCTAGAGACAGCGTCTGCTATTCGATCTGCTCGTCGTGCCGTCGAGTTGGAGCCTGCCAACGTTGAATACTGGCATCTGCTTACACTCTTGGTCTCTGCACAAAAGGATGCAAGAGGTGCTCTTCAGGTAGCCGAAGAGGGTTTGGCAGAGGCAGAGGACGATGAGGAAGCAGAATTGTCTCCAACTGGGCAGACAAATGGCGTTCGACCAGGATCCCGAGGCGGCTCAGGTTCTAATGTCGGCGCGCGAACGTCCTTGCTCAGTATGGACTATCCACCAAATTCTCGTGAGAGGAACGTGAGCATCCTGCAGCTCATGATAACACACAATTCCCTGGAAGAATTGGTGGAAGGTACGCAAGCGGCGATTGAGGCGCAACGAGAGATCTTTGACTTTTTCCACCGTCGCATTCCTTCTGCCGATAAGTCTCTGCACGCCGTTGTACCCACCTCCTCACTGAAAGGTCAGGAGCTTCAAGTTCCTGGGCATAATACGGGTGCGGATCAACATTCCCGACCACTTACAGGAGCGACTCAGCCTCCTAAACGGTTCAATTCTGTCACTGGCATGGGCCAAAGTGGTAGCAGCCACCATTTACTTGATGGAGTGGTCAAAGGACTTCATGCGCATCATCGTGACGGAAATGCATCCGTGAAGGATGGTACACTCAAGAGCGGCACGAACATCGTACCACCTTCCTCTGGGCGTGACGATGATCAGCTCTCTGCTGAGGCGCTCTCAAATGCGGGCATCAGAAATAGTAGACATGAAGCAGAAGAGACTAGCTTGCTCAGTTCGCTCTGGCTCATGACGGCAGCAACTTTCCGCCGCGAAGGCAACTTGTCTGAATGTCGAAGGGCAATACAAGAAGCTGAGAGAGTGGACCCTGTTGGCGCCGATGTGTGGGTTCAACTCGCGCTGTGGTTTGAACAGCAGCTTCCAGGACAGATCGATGGACCTCCCGTTGGATTAGCGATTCAGAGTTTGTACAAGGCATTGGCCTGTGACAGTGATCATGTCAGCGCCACTGTTCATCTTGCGAGGCTCTTCGTTACTCATCCGCTCAATCCTCACATCAAAGATGAGTACCAACAGGAACAGCTGTCTCTCAAGGGTGTCGCAAGCCCTTTACCACAGACTTCTGAGTATGTGCAGGTTTCTTCACTTGCTAGCGATCTACTTGCACAAACGCAGAGTCGCAAGATCTCTTCGCGGGCAGACAGTGTTCAGGAGAGCCATCGTACCCTTTTGAAAAAATCGTCGGAAGAACGAAAGAGACTGTCAACGCTAAGCATGGCAGAAGGCCTTCTAGTATCTCTTTCTCAAAATCAAGGATGGAATTGTCCTGAGGCGTGGCTTTACCTCGGCAGGGTCATGCAACATACGCATCGACCAGAGCGACAACGTGAATGCCTCCAATATGCCCTTCAGACGGAGCGCAGCAAACCTATTCGACCGCTCCATCTCACAATTAATCCAGCGTGCTGAGCGCTTGTCTGTCGTGTAGAAAGCTCTTTGGCAGGCGTATTTTCCGCCTCACGCACTCCGAGACGCGCTCAAGCAATGCATCTTGGCAATACCCCCGTAATGTTGACACATTGCCCTTCTTATGCTTCTCCAACTTCTGCACTTCCAGGTCCTTGTGCTTATTGAGTCTTAAATTGAATTTTCTTTTGAAACGTTTGATTTCCGCTCTGTTCCGAATGTCGATAAAACGACGTAAAGCGAGAGTCGTGTAGTAGCCCCTTGCATCTCCTTCCAGGTACGATCTATCTCCTCGCGTGTCTTCTTGTTAGTGTAGATGGGTGTTTCATTTAGTGGATTTGGACAAGCTCACGTTTGCTGGCGCAGAACAGGGAATTAATGTGGTCTTCAACGCATATAGAGTCGTTTTGATATCTTTCTCTACTATATCATTTAGCCATCTCGACACAGATACAATACACAGTACCACACACTTCGGCCTGACACTCTTCTCCGCGTTCAGAGGTACCCTGTCTATGCGCGCAAACAGCTTTGTTTGACTTGGGGTCCACGCGTTTATTCTTTTTATATGCATGCGCGCGTGGGCTTCCCTAAAGCAAACAGTGGTTTTCCGTCCTTCGCCTCACCTATTATCATCGAGCCTTTCACAGCCAAAGACTACTTTGGCCGGGCACGAGACTGTAAAGGTTCTTCCTTGCACCAGAGTACAAAGCCCATCTAAACAACGTCTGTGGTACTAATATCCTTTTGAACTTCTCACAAAGCCAGATGCTTTGGTCCTAATTCGACTTTCTCGTTGACCACAGAACAATTGCATGCCCGGCATGAGCAATATGTTGCCATCGCGAGGGCATGCCATACGGGAATCCTCTGGCCCAGGGTCAGCGGAGGCGATGGATCTCCTGGATAGCATTTACCCAGAGGACCTGCAGCGGACATCGGCATCCTATCCTACCGCTGATGGTCAGGGTCCTGGAGGTCTAGCTGTTGTACCTGAGAATCAACAATTGAGCAACTTGGACCATCCACCGTCGTCTCAGTCTCCGTCTAGCTCCGCTTTTGAAAATCGTCAAAGCGCAATGCCAACCTCCCAAAGTAACCCTCCTGTTGGTGAGCATGTTGCTTCCTCACCAGTTCACAACAGTCAAACAGCTGCGTCCCCTGCGGTGAATGACGTTTTTGGTCCAACAGTATCAACAAAAATCAGCCATTCCTCACATATACGAAGACAGTCTTCCCCCAGCTCTCGACGGACTCTGAATGATCCAACAAAACCATTACCGGGCCTTCCTCAAGGAAATACTCTTCCTGCCGAAGATGGTCAGTCTGCCGTGCTACCCAACGATGGAAAGCAGCAAACGAGCCTGGAGAAAGCTTTCGAGAAACTCAACCACGGTCCTTCTGCTTTGCCGGCTCAGCATATCCCTCGGCCAATCGAGCCCAGTCATTCTACTTCTTCGACGGATTCAGATCGTACTGCCTCGCTTCGTCCAGACACTACCTCGCAGAAGGGAGCTACGTCTCCTCATATTCAGAATGCAAGGCATTCTGTCGCATCACCAATGGTGCCATCCCAATCGCCCAGTGGTATTCCTTTCTCGCCTCCCGACTCCAATCCTGCTCGGACATTAGCGGAGAGTAACCGTTCTAGTATCGAAGACATACGTCGTTTGCATGCGCAACGTGCTGCACGCAATCTGGAGGCTGCTACAGACACACCAAGTGAACCCGGATTGCCGCGCAGGAGAGACGGACAACGTCCTGTCAGCGTCATTGAGCCGAGATCGCGTGACAAACCCGCAGCACCTCCCATGGTTGCCAGCTCGAGCCGGACTAGTACAGAGGAGGGCTCAAAAGCCATATCGCACAGGACGCAAAGCGCTTCACGCCCAAGTTCAGCCCATATCGATCGTGAATCAGATAGAAGCGATCGTGAACGCGAACGCCGTACAAGACGAACCTTGGGTGACTATGCTTTGGGGAAAACCTTGGGTGCTGGAAGCATGGGTAAAGTCAAATTGGGTGTCAAGATGGGAAATGGAGAAAAAGTGGCAATCAAAATCATTCCGCGACACACCTCGCTTGCGGCTGCACAGCAACCTAGGGGTTCATACCATGGCGAGGGACATGAAAAACCTCAACCGCCCCCATCACCAAGTTTTCTCGCCAAGGCTGCAGCCAAAGACCACTCTAAAGAGGTGCGTACGATCCGCGAAGGAAGCCTGCAATTACTATTGCACCATCCGTATGTATGTGGCATGCGGGAGATGATCATTCATCCAAATCACTATTACATGGTCTTTGAGTACGTCAATGGTGGGCAAATGCTCGACTACATCATAAGCCATGGTAGACTTCGTGAACGAGCCGCAAGGAAGTTTGCACGCCAGATTGGGAGTGCCCTGGAGTACTGTCATCGAAACAGTATTGTGCACAGAGACTTGAAGATCGAGAACATCCTTATTTCTAAAACAGGAAACATCAAGATCATTGACTTTGGCTTATCCAACCTCTTTTCCCCCCATTCGCACTTGTCCACTTTCTGTGGGTCTCTGTACTTTGCTGCACCAGAGCTTCTCAACGCAAAGGCCTACACAGGTCCCGAAGTCGACGTATGGAGCTTTGGTATTGTTTTGTACGTGCTGGTATGCGGTAAGGTGCCTTTTGACGATCAGAGTATGCCTGCCTTGCATGCGAAGATAAAGAAGGGTCAAGTAGAGTACCCCGCCTGGTTGAGCGGCGAATGTAAACACATATTGTCGCGTATGCTGGTGACGAATCCTACGGCCCGAGCCACCTTACCGGAGATTCTTGCTCATCCATGGATGGTAAAAGGATTCGAAGGGGCACCACTTGCACACATTCCTCAAAGGCAACCTCTACGACCGCATGCTCTAGATCCGCAGGTGATAAAGGGGATGACCGGCTTCGAGTTCGGTACGCCAGAGGATATTGAAGCTCGCCTTCTTGAGATCCTCACAAGTGATCTTTACAATGCTGCTCTGCAAGCTTGGGAAGCTCGGAATGGCGCTGCAAATGGACTAGGTGCCTCATCAAGCGAAATTAGTGGCTCTTCCGCCCTCGGTCGATCTTCCACCCGGACAAGCACAGAGTCCAAGTCCAAATCTTCGTCACGGCGCTTCTCGGGTATTGACTTTTATCGAAAGAAGATCAGCGGGTCTTCTCTTTTTGGATCCAAGGATGACGCTGCGTTGACAAATGGTGTAAATGGAGGCACTCACTCATCTGGCCCATTAGGGTCTTCGGCACAAGCAAAAGAGCCCTTAGATCCAACAAGAGGATTTCATCCCCTCATTTCCATATATTATCTTGTCAGTGAGAAGATGGAGCGTGAGAAACTGTATGGACACTCCTTCTTTGCAAGCTCCAGTGTTTCTCTGAACGGTGGCTCCAATGCTGCTTTGGCGCCACCTCCGCCCTCAGGACGAGCACCGGTGGAGGTCAACACGTCTTCCATGCCCACAGCGGCTGATATCCCTACTGATTCACTTCGGGTGCCAGAAGTGTCTCACATGGCCACAGCTAGTCGACGCGACGGACCTGTCCCTGCTTTGCCCAAGCCAATGGTCAGAGCCTCAGAGCCACCTGTACCCACGCCCATTTTTGAATCCAGGGAAAAGAGCCAACCTCTCCCGATCATGACTGGACCCCCTAGAGCTCGAGCTCAAGGCGATGAACTGGAAACAACCCTGCGAGACAAAGGCTTTGCGCCGGCATCTGCTCCTTGGGATGGTCAGAGCTCCACTATAGATTCTCCAACAAATATTGCGTCTGGGCCACATCGGCGAAGCCTAAGCTTGAATGCTCACTCGTCGGGTCGCAAAAGTGCTCGTTCCAACATTGCACACAACGCAGATCCGGAAAGCCTTCCTCCACCACAATCTCCGCAGGGCTTTTCGCCTGACAAACGTCGTTCGTACCACAGTGGCGTTCCTACAGGAACGCTCGGTATGGGAGCGGCTCCTCACACTCCAACAGCACCCGTAAGAGACTCAGAGAATGTGGATCAAACGACCACACCGCAAGGCTCCAGCTTGTCTCGACGCTTCGGTTCCTTTATTGGGCGTTCTCCCTCCATGCCTTTGGACACAGAGAGTCGTGAGAAACGACGGGCTACACGGATGAGCACGGGCGGGATCGGAACGGGATCTCTGGCTGGCACACGGCGTGGTCATTTGCCAGCAACGGGTGGTACCACTGTCCTTTCGGAGGTACAAGAAAGTCAAGCAGACGAAAAATCGGCATTGGAGGAGGAGTGGAAACAGAATCATGCGCGGCCTAAATCAGCCGTCTCGCCCGGATCGACCGACGGAGGGGATCTTCGCCGCTCTGGGACACTCCTCGACAGCCGACAAAGTGGACAAAGCGCGAATATCGCCTCTGCCTCGACGATGAGTAGAGCAAGCGGTGGAGCGGTTGCTGCGATCATGGGCGCTAACGAGGGAATCACGGGCAGATCCACACAGCAGGATACGCCTATTTTGAATGACTGGCGAGGTGTCCATGAAGATAATGGCAAGGACGATATTGCGAGCCGGGCAACACCTTCAAAAAACAATCGTATTTTCTCTTCAGCTACTAGCACTCCACCCACCTCGTCCGATGCGACAGCGTCGAAACCTGTTTTCTTAAAGGGATTGTTCAGTGTCCAAACGACGACGACAAAGTCCCGTGCATTACTACATGCTGATCTGATCCGCGTATTGGACAGGATCGGACTACAGTACCGCGATATTAGGGGCGGCTACGAATGCGTGCACCTACCTAGTCTTGATCTGAAGTCGCTCGTAGACCCTGCATCACCCACTAATCAAATGACCTCTGGTCATGGTAACGCTCGCATTACGCCAGAAGCATTCTCTGACGATGGTATACGTAAAAGCTATACTGAGATTCCAGAAGAGCAGGTAGCCAAGCCACGACGCAAGCCAAGTCGACTTTCTTTTGTCTCGAGTCGGAAGGAGAAGAAGAATTCACAACAAACCAGCGATAGCAATGACGGGTCTCTCCAAAATACTGCCACGGAAGTAGCAAATAGCGGTGTTTCGCGCAGCCGTGCCAGTATCACGACCGACAATACACTTGATGGGGAGGCCGGTGCGAATTCAGACCGTGAAAGAGCATCCACACCATCGCGTCTCAGCATAAGTAAGTCAAGGCAACGTACCGATTCCTTGGGTGCGCCTAGCTTTATGCAGAGCAGAACGCAGAGTCCCGTCTTATCAATTCATCATGGTCATTCGGCAGGCATGGGCACAGGTTCTCCCAGTCACGCACCACCTGTACCCAGCAAACAAGTGTCTCCTGGAATGCCTCGCGATGGCAGCGGCACCTCAAGCAATGCAACGGGACCCGAAATCAATTTGTTTGGTGCGGGAAATAGTCAATTGGCGCATGAACTAGTTGTACGCTTCGAGATTTATGTGGTGAAAGTGCCACTGCTTTTGGGCGTGAATGGTCTCCAATTCCGGCGGATCAGTGGCAATGCCTGGCAGTACCAGCAACTGGCCCGGCGTGTCTTACAGGAACTCAAAGTGAGTACAGAGGTCTTGACAATTGTAACCCTTTTAACATATCGTAGCTATGAGAACCGAGAGCTTTCCTGTAGAAAAGTCTTAGGCACAGTTTCCCCATGTGAAAAAATTTCTCCTTGTCTACCTTCATGATGTGTCTCTTATCAGGTCATATTGCAATCACAACGGCAAATCGTTCAAAGCTCCACTCTACACTGAAGACAGAACTTCCTTCTTTACCATACATTAAACGCTGATGTCGTCTGCTTCTATTGCTTTCTGCGCAAAGAAACGAACATCTGCGTCTTGATCTTCCTTGAGTTTTTCGAGTCCAGGAAGGACTTTGCTCTGAATCGCAGCTTTGCCCTCCGCTGATTGATTGAGGACTTTGGCGAGTACTTCAAAAGATTTGGCCACGTTGAAACGAATATTCGGAATGGGATCGTGCACCATAGGCACGACTGTTTCCAGGACACTGTCAATGATGACTTGCGCGTTGAGTGATGGTGCCATAGTCTGCAGAAATTGTCAGTGAAAATGTGTGAAGAGGCTCCTCTACATACCGTAATGGCAAACAATGTGGTCATGCGATAAAGGTAGTTGGGGTGTGATCCCATTTGGAGAACCTTGGGGATGATTGTATTCCTAGCCCATTCCACACCAAAGACCTCTGTGAGCTTCCGCAAGTTGACTGTGGCGGCCTCACGGATACTGAAGACAGTGTCTCCAAGCCACGACATACACAAATTGCTCAGCTGTTCATCGAAAAACTCTACACCAAGCTGATTGGCCAAGAGGGGGATATATTCGATGATTGCTTGGCGTACGCGCCATTGTTTATCTTCGGCAAGCTCGACGATGGCTGGTAGCAGGGACTGTGACAGTAGGTCAATTCCGATGACTATTGTGCGAGGCTGTCAGAAACGCAGTGACCAGAGCGAGGTTCACTTACCTTCATTCACCTGTTCGAGCTTGGAAATGATGTTCAAGCGCACATCGCTGAAGTCATCCTTGAGCAACTTCAAAAAGAGTGGCAAAAGGTGTTCAATCGTTGCATCTTTGCCGAGCAGGGGCGCAAGTCCGCTAATCTGTGTTCCGAGAGCCGCTCGAACGTGTTGTGAGGGATCATTGGCCAGGTCCCGCACACACGGCATCAGTCTTGCCAGGATAATGTCTTGATCAATCAGCTTGGCGAACCCTGAGAAAGCTATGTGAATTGTTATGAATATCGCATGATACCCTCACACACCTGGTATCTGACCGGCACCTGCTGTTCGAACCTCGGCCTCATTGTCTTTAAGTAGCTGCACAAAGGCCATCACGAGTTCATCTCGTACGATATCATCGCCAACGGCCGACGCGAGCTACGTTTGAGGCGCTCAGCAAAGCATGATCCAACGTCGCTATGTGCTCACCTCCACAAAATGATCAGCCACCATGTATCTCACTCTCCAGCTCTGGTCCGACACAGCACTCCGGATGGACGGAAGGAGATAACTTTTTGTTTCGTCGTGTGCCAGGACTTGTGCGATGGCGATCAGATCTTTGACGGTAAGCAGTCGAACGGAGTCTTGGTCATCCGATGATAGTTTACGATAGAGTGGAATGATGTCGGTGATGACGAGCTCTTTGGATAGAGTTTTGGCAAATGGCTACAGGAGGAAACTTTTAGTCTGAGAAGAGCTGGCTGGCTTCATACTCACTCCCAAGTCTTTCGCGGCAGCACGGCGGACCATCGGCGTATCGTCATTGCAGAGAGCTGCGAAAAGCTTCCGTAGATCTTCTTGGATCGTGCTGTTCACCTTAGGGTAGACTGCGGCGAATAAAGCTGTGGAGCTGGTTCTGGAAGTGAACCAGTCGCCTCCAGACAGTCTTCTGACCAGAGGGATATAATGCTCTTCCACTTGCGCTTCAGAAAGCACTTCTGCGATCTTCGTGATGGATTCTGCCGCTTTTTCACGCACGACAGTCTCTTCTACCGCAGCCAAGTTCTCCAAAGGTCCCAAAAGAAGATGGGCAAATGATGGTCCACCAAGATACTCTACGAAGCCCTGTCCCAGTTCTTCCGCAAGTGCGAGGAGAACCTCATCTTCATCGTCTAGGGAGTCTTGAAGAAACGGGATCAGCTCATCCCGCGACCTCTCTGGGCCTAGTGCTAGAGCGATAGTAGAAATTCGATGAATGGCGTTGAGCCGGAGGGTAACATCGTCGGATTTCAGTTCATCGATCAAAATCGCAATTGGATACAACTGCTCTTCACTCTCCATGTTTAACTGATCGCCTACTGGGCAATGAGATGCAGCTTGTTCGGATGCTGGTGCAATGTGCAGGGTAAAATGCGTATACAATATCTATGTAGGCAGTACTTGCGTTGCCAGTCGTGTGGAGATGCTTGCGATGAAGGTAGGAATACTTCTCGAACAACAGCAACATCACCCGCGCTTTAGTTCGTTTCAGGCGCGCGCACTTCCTCCTGCATCAACAAACGCGTGGGCCGACATCGATGGAACATTACTCTCATCCACACGGCCAGCCTGTTTTCATTTTCAATCGTGACGTTGTGTACAAGCTCTATCTACGTCATCATGGCTTTTCCAATGTCAGGAAAGCCTGCTTCAGAGAGCTGGCGCTTCCTGTCGAAAAGAAGAGAAGTCGCCACGTGGCGCTCCCACCTGAATGAAGCATGCACGCGCTGTAGGCTCTGTGCTCTTGGTCCGAGCGCAGGGACTACGTCTTGGGCTTTTTCCTGGTCGGGATCTTGCGTTTCGTTTGATCGGGGGACGTTACGTTGACCGACCGTTTAGCTTGCCATTTGCCAGGCCATTCCTGCCATCCCCCGGTAGTTCCCATCAATGTGATGGCTTCGAGCGCAAGAGGTTCGACGTGCTGCAGAATGAAGTCTGAACGTAATCGCATTCTCTTCCTGCCGACTTACCTGCACGCTCAGTCGTCCTCGATTGAGAAGGGTCATGCTACGAATCGCGGCAAGATGTTCGGCTGTTAAATACCCTAACTGCTGCGACGAGTCTTTTGCTAAAAATTGAAGTAAAGCTAAAGGAACGAAGTACGGAAGTTTTCGCTTCAACTGCACATCAACCTTTGCCGTATTTGAGCGTTCGATTACTACTGCTTGTCCATAATGACTTACCATGAACCATTTCGGATGGTCCTTGTCCGTCTTTGGATCAAAATATGGGTGCTTCTGCTTGCCAACGTATGTGAGCCGGTACCATCTTAGCAAAGCACAACTTACCGGATCCCACGCGGTGTAGTCCGGGTATCCCTCTTTGACAACTCGGGCAAGACCAGCAATCCCTAGTGGAGTGAATAAATCATTCACGGGAAAACATCATAACCGACCTGGAAGTTTGCAATTACTATGATAGAACAATACACTATCTCCAACTTTCATCTTGTCTTTCATTATCGTTCTAGCCTCTGGATTTCGAACGCCATCCCATTGTGTAATTTGTTTGGGCATCGCAGCAAATTGGTCCACACTAAATGAGATGTCGACGCCTTTCTCAATTCTGCTGTCTGGCTCTGCTTTCATGAGCCAGCCATGAGAGGTGAGCACTCCATGTCCGTCATTGTCGGAAGTTGTTGGTCTTTTGCGTTTCGACATCCTGTCGTAGTGAGCCAATATCGCGGTTCGATTCTCAGGCCGCTAACCAGTATACACAAATTGTAATGCGCGCGCCAAGTGTTCCCAGTCCGGTAAAACCTCCTGCACTAGATACGCCACGCCCAATCTCACTTTGTGCCCTTATCACCACAGCGCTTCGTCTTTGGGTGGACTGTAGCCTACCAGGCGCCCACAATTGATGT
The DNA here is from genome assembly GCA_037044235.1 of Meruliopsis variegata. Classification (NCBI taxonomy): domain Eukaryota; kingdom Fungi; phylum Basidiomycota; class Agaricomycetes; order Polyporales; family Irpicaceae; genus Meruliopsis; species Meruliopsis variegata. The sequence goes on from JAWLTJ010000001.1 coordinate 2,075,571, forward strand.
AAGCCACTTTGAGGAGTGGTGTGATTTCAGCATCATCTCATCAGCAACACCTAATCTTACGATCACTCACACGCAGTCCGAATCTCCTATGCACATTGCATTTTACACATCATGTCTAAATTGCCCAACCATAGTATACTGGCGCGCGCCACAACGTCGGCTGCGTCCAGTCGAACATCCGTATTAGCAAAGACACATGCACATGGATCCTCGTCACCTTCGAGTCGTAGTAGAAATGGTTGGCAGAGAATGTCGACGTATCTTCCCTCATCCACAGGCACACCCTCCAGTTCTCCAGCTGGGCAAGCAGAGCAACCCAGTACTCAAGAGTCCAATGCCGCTTTGGCTGCCATGGGGGCAGTCAGTGCTCCGTACCAAGGGCCGCAACCAGCGGCTGTGGTTGTTGCCTTCGAACAAGAGGCAGCTCTACAAGGGCAAGTAGACGTATCCCATGACAACACGTCAACATTCGCAGCATTCCCATCGATTGCGTCGTCTGTTTTTGCACAAGGAAATTTGATCTCTGCACCCGTACTGCGCAGTACCTCACATGGGAATATGATTGCTCCTCGTCCGCACCGGCCTATGCACTTCTGGTCACACTCTCAAGGGAGTCATCACTTAGAGAGTTTATTGTCGAGCAAGGTTTCGCTCAAGACATCAAAGTCAACCAAGAAGGCCAATTCCCGACTTCTATTTGACATAGCGGATGGTACAAAGGGGAAAGAGGCTGAAACTGATCATTTCGAGGTGCTTTTCTCTCCTCCGGGACAGGTACATCCAGACAGATGGAGCAATCGAGGGTTTTCTTCGGACACAAACACGGTATCTTCTTCGTCCGCTTCTGCCAGAATGAGACTAGGAACCATTGTTACAGATGCAGGGTCTTTGCCACTGTCCAATTCCACCTTTGCAGAGCAAGAGGCAACTTCATCACGCTCACCAAGCCCGAAGAGTTCCAACTGGGATCCCGACCGTGAACTTGGACCAAAAGGTCTCTTGCATAACGTTCGCGAACCCCCCAGGAAGTTTGCGGTGACCACATCTTCGGAGTCGGGCATGTCGACCGACGGAGCAAGCTCTGCGACCAAACCGAATGCAAGTGTGACTGCAAGCTCATCAGCATCTGCCTCCGGCTCATCGGTCTCACACAATGCTGCCCCTCAAACAGGACAAACAGATCGCTGGGCCCGGCATTTCAACATTCCGCGTTCAGCGAAACGACATGACTACATGTTTGAGCACGGTGCTTATGGTATTCCCAAGCGCCATCCGCTCTCTTCCATCCGCAACACCCCCCTCCCCTCTGCTTCAGGCAGAAAACATGCAGAACGGCCATCGCCAAGCCACGATATGGTTCCCTCGAGTAAGATACAAGCAGCGCAAGACATGCTCAACGCCGCTGCTGATTTTCTCGCCGGCCCTCAGGTGCCTCAAACAAAACACAATGAGTATCGGCCAACAAACGGTCAAGATGCTCTACGTGCAGCCTACTCAGGCGGTAGTACTGCGGATGGCAGAGAGCTACGACGCTCGTCCTCTGCATCGCGTAAAGGTAAAGAACGACCTGCCTCAGTTCATCGAATGGCTATTCGAGGAGATGATGGGCGCATCATAAAAGATCGTCTTCGCAGTGTGCAAGTAGGTGAAGACTCCTATTTCTTACGACCTGATTCTCTTGGTGTCGCCGACGGTGTGGGAGGATGGGCGTCACGACCAGGCGCTGACCCAGCGCTCTTCTCAAGATTGCTTATGCATTTCTGTGCGGTGGAGCTCTCTCGTTACGATGGGCTCTCCGCCTCAGAATTGGCTGCAGACGACGGCAGCATGCTCAAAGCATGGGCCAGTGTCGATCCTGTGGAAGTTATGCACCGTGCATGGGAGCGGTGCGTACGTGCATCACGACGAGAAGGGATATTGGGATCCTCCACGGCATTGCTGGCAGTTCTACGTGGGGACGAACTTCGCATTGCAAATGTGGGGGACTGCGTGTTGATGATTGTGCGAGGAGGTGACATGGTCTTCCGCAGCACAGAACAGCAACACAGCTTCAACTTTCCCGTCCAATTGGGAATGATGGGCGACACATCAGATACACTGAGACGACATGCACAAGGCGCACAGCGGGAGAAAGCGGCGCGCGAAGGCGAAGTGACTGGCGGTGCGCTTGAAGATTACGACGATGTGGAAGATGAGCACAGTGCCGAGCATCGTGATGTACATGCATTGGCACCCGGCGTAAGTCATGCTACCCAAGCAAGCGACGGAAACGAGCCTGAATGGGATGAGCCACGACGCGATGCTGGTCGCTGGACCGTGAGGGTGGAGGCAGGAGACATTATTGTTGTAGGGTCAGACGGGTTGATGGACAATCTCTTCGATGAAGACATCATGGAAGAAGTCTTGCGCTTCCTTCCAAAAGATGCAAAAGGCCAACCTGATCAACAATCCCTGCGACACGAAGGTGGCCTCTTGGGGAAGATTTCTTCAGCCTTTTCTCCTCAGCTAGTCTCGGAAGCCCTTTGCAGCCGTGCCAAGGCTGTATCTGAAGATAGCAGAGCAATCAGCAGTCCATTCCAACAGCGAGCAATAGAGGAGGGGTTGGTAAGTTGAATACTGTTTTGTGGCTCAGTGATTGATGCATCCTCACAGAATTACGTCGGTGGGAAACACGACGACATCTCTGTCCTTGTCTGCTTAGTTGGCGAGCGTGACACTCTCGACCTCGACACAGACTCGAGCGACTCGGAACTTTCCACAAACTCTACAAGCAAATTTCTTGTCAAATGATTCTATCCTCGAATTGAAGATGTACTTTTAGAAGCTGACATACATGAAAATATGTAGATCAATGACAATGACAAGGACCCTTGATGACTTTTACTATACATTGTTCGTTGGTGACGTATTTGCTCGTCACCATTCCCTCTACAAGCTGCTCAGGAAGTCTCCAAGGCTGGACTCTGCTTGCGGTGTGTCCGATTCTTCTGTGGAGCTCTTTCTTTTCCGATTGGCGGATAATAGCGCTCGTAAAGCTTGTTTGTCGGGCTTCTTTGGTATTTCCATTTTTCGGCTATCGTGTTTCGCGTTCCTGGACCGCTTTTTCATTTTTTGGTCTATTGTTGCTGGTTTGGGCAGGGATTTGTTCTCTCCTTCCGCAACAGATGCGTGCTTTTCCTTTGCAGACTTAGAAGACACATCGGTCTGCTTTGGATCTCCATCATCATTACTTTGGATATCCACTTTGTTGAGATCACGCGTAGGATGGTGTTTCCCAGATGTGAGCTTGGCAGGTGTTTGTGTTGGTACATATGTATCCCGATGATTATTTCGAACACGGCACGAACGGAATTGCCGCTTTTTTTCCACTGAAGGTCTTGACAAATGTGTCAGTTCACCACATTCTTCGCAGTTGATGATATATCCATCAGTATTTACTCCGAGGCAACTATTCATGCCAAAAATGAGAGGTATTCCACACATACAACAATGGGGGTTGTGCAAAGCATACCATGTTGGAAGAGAATCATCGATGGAGGAGGTGACGTCAACCTTGCCACTTGCAGAAGCAGACATCAATGTATTATATCTCCTTCGTATCCTTCCTCCATCGCTTTGTCGAGCGGAGATTCCCTCGATTTCGCCGCCCCATAATGCCTGTCGATAAAGACTGTTGGAGGTAAAGCAAGGGCTGTCATTGCCAATGACCTGCTCCAGCCTGACAGCGTTTTGCGAGCTCGAGTTCAAAAGAGACCTTACTGCCAGAGATCTTGACAAGTTCTCATGATGCAGCGCTGCTACAATGTGGGGTGTGGTCATGTAAGCCACTTGAGGGACATCTTTCGATGGCAAAGGCTGAATTTACGAGTAAGACAAAGTAGATCACCGACACGTGCAGGTGATCTGAGCGCCCAACATTCGTCGACGGCCGCGTCATGCTCTTAGGGCAGTTGCGCGTCTACCTCTCCTTGTCCGTCACAGATACCGACCATCAATCCAACATGGTGGTAACTTTGATGGACAATCGAGCCTCGACATTGGCGCCCACGCAGCTAGGCGCAAAGCAACATTCTTTTAATCCTTATACGGACAACGGTGGTTCTATCATGGCTATCGCTGGCAAGGATTTCTGTGTAGTTGCGGGGGATACCCGCCAGAGCGAGGGATACCAAATCCAGACGAGGTATAAACCCAAAGTCTTTCGGCTGTGAGTACAATACAAATCATCTTCCCCTGCAATCTGACTCAATTAATGACCAGAACCGATCGTGCAACAATCTCTACCGTTGGCTTCTCCGCCGATGCGGAGGCTCTCGTCTCCAGAATCAAGCAGCGACTTGAATGGTATCGTCACGCCCACGGATCTAGTATGCCCCTACACAGCATAGCAAGGATGATTTCCACCATCTTATACGGCAAACGATTCTTCCCCTTCTACGCTTACGTCATTCTCGGCGGTCTAGACGAGCAGGGACGTGGAGGTGTATACAGCTACGATCCGGTCGGTAGCTATGAGAGGGAATTCTGTCGCGCGGCCGGGTCTGCACAGTCTCTCTTGCAACCATTCTTAGATAGTCAAGTAGGTACACGATAAGTGACGTTAGCTGTCTGCTAAGAAGTTCCTCTAGGTCATGTTCAAAAATCAACAGTCTACGCCGGAGCGTAAGATCCCTGAGCCTGGCACTATGTCGCTTGAAGAAGTTCTCAAACTCGTGACTGATGCTTTCACGGGCGCTGCAGAAAGAGAAATCGCAGTCGGAGATGGTCTAGAAATGTTTGTTGTCCGCACTCCTAGCATAGATTCAGAGCAGGCGCAAGCTGGCACAGCAGCAGCTCTAGACCTCACAGCCTGGCATGCAGAAGAGGCGCTCGGTGGTGAGGACGAGCAACAAGACAGAGCTGTGATGGTGATCCGAAGAAATCTCAAGAGAGACTAACAGGAACCATGTACTCAAATATAATTTAGTGAGAAGACATACATTCTTTGCAGCCGAGATGCGTGCCCTATTGTTCTTTGGCTTTCCTGTTGTTCTCGCTGATGGACTTGCGCATGGCTTTCTTCATATCCTTTGCGTCTTGATTAGCTTTTCTCTTGGCCGCTTTGGCCTCTTCCATCTTGGCTCTAATGACGTCCTTGTCTAATTTGGGCTTGTCGCTCGATGATGCGGAAAGCTTCTCCATATGACTGTCCTGGTCATCAACCTTGTTTTTCTTTCCTGGTAGAGAGAAGAGATCTACTGTTGGAGAAAAGGATTTGGTTTGGAATATCTTTCGATCTTGCAGCCGCTTCGATGCCTTCTCATCTCGCACAGCTAACGTGGAGTATGTATATCCATCACGGTCTGGACGCTCCGCAAAAGGCACACGGCAGCAACACATACATGCGGCCAAGACATCGCATATGCCCACAATGAGGCCGAAAAGTCCCCGCACCAAGATGGCACCTACTTCACCTACAGCCAACATGAGAGTTGAAAAGATCTCACCAACGAGCAAAAGTGTACTTGCGAGACATGAACAAACAATCCCCTAAGAATATGTTAGCGAAAGAAGAGCGTCTCAAGAAAATGTAAACACATACCATGATAAGAATAATCGTGAAATGTCGTGAAAGTCGTGAAAGTCGTGAAAGTCGTGAGAGGTCGTGAATGTGGTGAAAGAGCTGCAAATAGAGTGTTGTCAATCCTATTCTCTATTACATGCAAGACCACGTACTGGCCTAGTGGACAACAAAATAATGCCTCCTAATCTAAAACGCTAGTAGCCCCTATCTCATGCTCTCCACATTTCCAAAAAATATAATATATAATATAATACTCTACATTATCAGACAATCATCTGTGTCGTCGTCGCCAACGGACACTCGACCAGCATGTTGGGCCATTGCATGTTGAGCGACGAAGCGCAACAGTGCTCTTGAAGAAATCCCATAATGTCTAGTAATGGATGAGAGTCTACGTGAGACAGTGAAAAATTGACACTTACGATTTCTTCTGCTTATTTCCATTGATAATGTCTTGGCGCATGTCATAGCGGTCCGATAGAAGCGGTCCTGTTGCCACAGGTCCAAATACTTTGACAGAGTCATCAATACCTGAGCATGCCCACACTGGGAGACGCGGATGCTGGGCTAGAACATTCACCACACTATCATCACCTTTCCAGAGTCCCTTCAATGTAGGGTTCGTATCGTCCGAGTTGTCCCAGGCAAAGACATGACCACAGTCTGAACCGCTCCAAACATACTCATCATTACTCCCTAGGAATCCACAATCTTTGACTGTTTCGTTATTGGCATGGCCGGTAAAAGATGTGGTTGGATATACGATTTCCGCATTGCCTCCCGAGAGTCCGTGATGATCATCATCATCATCGTCATCTTCTAGGTTGCTTTCCATTGTCTCCCATATTGCAGCATCGCTGTCATCGTCTTCATCCTCTGAGACACTATCTGCTTCATCGTCTTCATCTTCTTGCATTTCGCCGTCATGCATGGGCCAAGCTCCAGTCAATTCCTCATCGCTTGCCGAGTTTGAGGATCTCCAAAGCCGATTGCTCAAGTCGGAAAAATGTGCATTGCGAGCACTGTCAGACTCGTCATCACTGCTTGCGGTGTCCACAAGACGACTCATACGCTGAGCTTGTGGGGATGATGAAGCAGGTGTGATGGCATCACAATTATCACTACTCTGAATGCTCTCGTTCTCTCCTTCAACGTCCATGGACACATCGGTCTCACCTACTTGCTCATCAATTGGCCGATCCCACCACTGCCGAACAAGTCGTTCGCTTTGCTCGGTGAGGAGAATACGCAGCTTCACCATTTCGCTCTGTGCCTTCCAGTGGCCTGCTTCAATTAATTCTTCAAAAAGAGGAAGAACCTGACGCCCAATGTCTGTCTCTGCGTACTTTTGTAGATACTCTTTTCCTTGCGTAAAGTTTTCAAGTTGATCAACCTCCGTTTCTGATGTGTCTCTTGGAAGGTTGATTAATGCCAAACACAGTGCAATCGTAGCACCTTCCTGTACAACGTACTCGCGACTTTTCAGTTGTGACTCCTTTTCAACCACTTGCTGCAGCATCTCTAATTTTTCTTTGATCTCATTTCTCCGACCAGGCCGTCTTCCTTGCAAGGGGCGAGGAAACAGAATCCGAATTGCTCGACGTCTCGTCATCTGCCTCTCGGCCTCGTTCATCTTTGGAGTCTCATGGGGGACGGTGTCGCCACTGGAGGTCTTATGCCGTTTACTGCCAAACGCAGTACCTGCTGACTTGCGTACACCAGGCTGTCCATAGATGTCAAATTTATATACGCCATCACCAGAATAGCTTGCAATTAACTAAATATAGCGGTGAGATAGCCTTTTCGCAAATGCCGCACAACCACTCACATCTCTGCCATTCTTGCCTGAGATTTTGACAGCAGTGACATGCGCCCTATTCATCCGCCTTCTTCTCGTTGTAGCTCCTTCTTCTGATTGCTCCTCCTGCGATTCTCTGCCATATCTCCGTACACAGTGAGTCAAAGCAGAGCTCTCAGGAGATAGCTGGCTTCCCCATTCTCGACGGAGCAGACGAGGTATCATGCGGCGATCCATCAAGTATACTTTGTCACTGGTCCCTGCTACTGCAAATAACCAGGGTTCCAATTTAGAAACGGATAAAGAATACAGCTCCATCTTGAACTCAACCAGAGGGCGAGGACACCCTTCTCCGTACCCTCTTGATTGAGAACAGACATGCTACACAGGATGCAAGGCTCAATGAGATATCTCATACACAACCAGATATGCACATACCGGGACCCGGAGATCTGTCTGTCGTACCTCTCCGTCTTCCGCACAACTAAGAAAGATGTCTGGGCTGTTCTCCGTGCTTATGCGTTTTGCTCGACTAGTGTGACAGCGGAGAACATTCGTGCAAGCACCTTGCCATTGAGGCCATCGTCTGTATTCTTTGCCTGTCGAAGTGGATTCGTCTACATACGAAGTTGCTCGTGTCAGATCAAAAACTCGCATCTGAGAATCTCCGGCGCAGGTGAAAAGCCGTCGGTCCGAAGAATTAGGCGCCCATTTTACGCTGAAGACTACATTTGGAGAGCACGGTTAGCATAGTCGCACAACATTTTCCATCTTACTATTGGCTCGATGACCCTGAAGTTGAAGTTTAGCAGCATCCGATAGGAAAAGCTCAAAACTTACCGTTTCGATGACGTCAGATTGTGCCATGCCTAATTCAGGATGGCCTCGAGAGAAACTTGCTTGATAACCCCCCATCTGCTCTGCGTATGGATTGATTTCTGAGCTTCCCATCCGCCAAAGTATCACACGCTTATCGTCGCTCCCTGTGGCAAGACAGTCGCCACTCTGTGACCATGCAAGTGCACTAACGTGCGTCAGCTGAAGAAACAGGCGAGAGTATAAGCTATAACTCACTTGACGCATCCTGTGTGCCCTACTGTACTGCCATCGAATTGTGAGCCGCCCAAGACATCAATCTGGTCAAAATGTCGAATGAAATCTTCTGTAAAATGTGATGATCGTCTAAACACTGAAGAGTACGCTCGAGTGGGCGTAGGGTGATTCCTTAAGGTGGCTAGCCGCCCCGCATACGATGATGAAGAGAAGAAAGGTGAGGACGGCGTGAAGTGCGCAATATCATACGACATTGCAAATGTAATGTGGTCATCCAATAGTTTGAGCTCACGAATTGCACATGTACCCTTACTTTTGAGGTTCGGCTTGACGACAAAGCTCAACGATAAATGACGAGGGGTTGGGTCATGCAATGCATTCGCCACTAACATGGATGTGCACAGACCACTCAGGTATACTTCAAGATCTCTTTCAGAGATATAAGTGATTACAATTTTCGCAATCTACAGGGTGGCTATCGAACCTTACCTCGTGCACTCGCTCTCCGAGGCCGTGAGGAAGTTTGCGGCGCAGTATTTTGATTCTCTTCTTTGGGCGTGTTAGGTTCCATGAGACTACCTTCGAGTTGACGTGCAAATGCCTCAAGGTCCTGGTCATCGTCCTCTTCTTCATCGTCCTCTTCTTCCTCGCTTTCTTCCTCATCATCGTCGTCATCATCGTCGTCGTCATCTTCATCGTAGGCGATAGCCATATTGTTTCTCTGTGCGGGGGGTTTCCAACTAGAAAGGAGATTTGATTCAAATCCAGGCCTTGGAGAGTTTGCCATGCTTGCTGGAGACATTCCTGGTGTACCACGAAATTGGCTTGTAGCTGGCGTAGTTGAAGAAGGAGCTATGTGGACAAATGCCGCCGCTCCGCTGTGCTTCGATGGTCGGTCGATGTACGGCGATCCTCGCGGTGTTATGACTTCCTCTTGTTCCAATCCTGTTAATCCAAGCCCCATCCTGGTGCGTTGGGTTTCGTCATCAACTTTCTCTGTCTCCTTTCCATCGAACTGCTCCAGTCCGCGCTCCAGTTCCTTAGCAAAGTCTTCATCAGTGTCCATTGGGCTTTGTTGCTCATTTTTGTCTACATTAGTTGGGCTTTGGCCTTCGAGCAAAGATGCAACTTTCTCAGTTTCAAGCTTGCTTTGCGCTTTACGACTTAGTTTGGTAAAATTTCTATCATACTTGAGCGTGAAAACAGATGCAATATGATCGAGAACATATGCCTTGGGAAGACAGTTAGAAAATGTGACAACCGTTGGATTTTACTTACCTTTCGATTCTCATCCCAAACGAGGATACAGTCCACCTCACGTGTACTGGCTTGCGAGCCACCGAATCCTTGTGCTGATGCTGGTCTGTTTGTATCCGATGATCTGGTACCCTGTTTCCGACCATTTGAAAGCCCATATTCGAGGGTCCAATCTGTGTTGCTGCCATTTGGACTATGCAGGACGCCAGGGGCTTCGTCTGGGATCGAAGGTGGCCGGAAATTGTCTAAGAACAAAGTATGAGCTAGGCACAAAGTCAAGGTGCGGCATACTCACATTTCAACGATATGAATGAGTTGGAAGATCCGGCCTTTTGATCCTCTCGATCTACACTCGGCCCCAGCACAATGGGGTACGAGGGCATTGTGGTCGACTGGTTAGAGACAAATGTAGCTTTGGTCGTAATCTCACGCCATCGCACAGACCACGCTCAACCACAAAGTCAAATCGAGGCGTCACCTTTGTCAGTTGTCTTTCATCATGACAGACATTCTGCAAGATCTCATCAGAGTTACAAATACCGTACCGTCTTCATCCAGACCTGATGCATATCTGTCTATTCTCAACAATCTGCTCTCTCAACCACAAACAAAGTTGGATGGGGCTACACTCAAACAATCCCTCAGCAACTACTTGGATCACACTGTCTTCAGCGACGCAAATGCGACAGGCGGCAATCTCATCGTCGCGAGACAGATTCTAACTGATTTCGATCTCGCTATATTCAATTCGTCTAAGCGGAGAAGTAATGAGAAAGAAGGAGATGCGGTAATGACTGACTCGCAGACGGAACCTGCCATCCATGATGCAAATGTGCGGAGAGACGCTCTAGAGATGGCATTAGAGAAGCTACAACCTCGCGTCTTGAGCTTTGAGGAGCAGGTATGTGAGATTCTTTGACAATATACTTGGCTCAATCCCGTGAAACAGGCGGCAACCATCCGGCAACACTTAGCTGACCTTTTAGAGAGCACAGAGGATTGGATAGAAGCAGCGCGAGTTCTACAAGGTATCGCTCTTGAGTCAAGTCATCGGAGCGTGTCTGATCTTGTGAAGCTGAGAACCTACGTGCGCATCGTTCGACTGCTTCTGGAAGGTGATGATTCCGTGGGGGCCGATACGTTTTTGAAACGAGCCAGTCTCATTATCCACAACGTCCCCGGAGCATCTAGTGACATAAATATTCAGGAAGAGTCTCCAGCAGACGCACTTACGACAGTATCGCATGACGAAAAAGTCGAGGCAAAGATCCTTGGCTTACAATACAAGCTATGTCAAGCCCGTATATACGACTCACAGCGTCGATTTGCAGAAGCGGCCAACCGTTTTCATGAAGTAAGCTATGTAACAGAGATCGATGAAGCGGAGAGGAACATGATGCTATCAGCGGCTGTGACAGCCTCTATTCTGGCACCAGCAGGGCCATTGCGCTCCAGAATACTAGCCACACTTGTTCGGGATGAGCGCACCGCATCTCTGCCACAGCATACAATTTTGACGAAAGTGTTCTTAGACCAGATCATTCGACCTGCGGAGATTGCCTCGTTCGAGAAAATTCTGAGTCCTCATCAACGAGCATTACTGCCAACAAATGACACAGAAATCCAGCTGCAGAAGCAAATACAGAAACGTTTCGAAGATGACTCGCTCATGTCCGCGGAAGATCACGATCAAGAAAGTCAGCGAATGGGGCCGTCCACTGTTCTCGATCGAGCCATCATGGAACACAATATTGTTGCCACGTCCAGACTATACTCCAATATTACATTACGCGGATTAGGTGCGCTTCTGGATGTGAATCGTAGTGGAGCCGAGAATATGGTCCGAAAGATGATTGCCCAGAATCGTCTGAAAGCCGAAATTGATCAAGTCGAAGGATTGGTGATTTTCGGTGAACAACGAGGCCTTGAAATAGGCGTGGCGGGTGCCGGTCACACTCTGGAGAAAGAAGGCGGAGCAAGTGTGCCAACAGACTCCCGTAATCGTGGTAATGAGACAGACGTGGAGGATGATCCAAGCACTGTCTTTACAAAACGCTGGGATGCAAGCATAGCCAAGACTGCCTCTGCGGTGGAGGAGATCTGTGCACGGCTGAGAGCGCACGAACTGGTTTCTACTTAGAGACAAAGATCTATTCAAATGTGTACAATGTCATCCTGTCTCCCGTCCTCATGCATACAATAATACAATTCCTACTCCCAGCGTTACCGCCCTGGCTGCGTGTCATTCTCGTTTGTTGCCTCTCCCGATTCGCCGCCTGATGACGGTCTTTGATCTTCACCCGGGATTGGTTCAGCACCACTCCATCCTTCGCGAATTTGTGACAAGACGGTTTCTCCGACAACTCGACGCAGTTCCTCTTCTTCCTCTGGAGTCAGATCATCTGCTGAAGATGCACCACGGGCTTGGGCTCGTAGAAGGACATCCTGAACTCTACCCATCAAGACTTCCGTCCTTTCTTCAATGGCACGATCAGCAGAAGGACTATCCATCTCTCCATCTTGAAGATCTTGCAATCCCGAGTAAAGCGGTCTCTCGCCAGTGATACTCCGCAGGTACTCTGCCACCTCCCCGTTCCCATTCTCCTCTGCATTCATTGCTGGCTTTTCAACAATCAGACGCGGCGACAAGTATACAATAGAAGAGCAACTCACTGTATTTCCTTCTTTGTTTTCATGCATTGTGTCAGCATGAAACTCCTCCACCAAGATTCTTGCTATCGGTACAGTTTCACAAGCAAAAAGAGGCGTATCACCATCTTCATCTGTTGTATTGACCGAATCAGAGGGCGCCTTGGGGTGGTTCAACAGATATCGAAGAATTTCAGTATGCCCGTAGGATGCGGAGGCGTGGAGAGGGGTATAAGTGAACTCATCCGGTGCATTCGGTAGTACGCCTGCATCAAGCAGAGTGTGATGAGCAATTCTGCAAACACAGTAGCTGAGAATTACATACCTTCCACATCGATCAGATGTTGGACTCTTTCGAGATCACCATCGCTTGCTGCAACCCAGATGTTCTTCTGATTACTCGCTGGCTGCGTCATCGCTGAAGCAACTTCAGTGGAGGGAGCACTGGGCATAGTGATGATAGCACAAAGGCGAGTCACGAACAGACATTTTTCCGCCCATGTCTGTGCGCATGCGAAGCCGCTATTTCCCCACGCTGATACAGCAGCCCTCTCGACAACGTCTCTTCGTCCATCATCGTACGATGTTACAGCCAGGACGTGTTCTTCGAAACTTCTCGGGATGGCAGAAACAGGTATACTCTCCCTTTACAGCGTATGCTTTTCCTCAGAGTAAAAGAATGAGGAACATACACTCCTCTACAGGCAATTCATTCTCGGGAAGTGCACGAAGCAAAGATTGGAGCCATCTGGCTCTTGCAGCATTTGCAGGTGCTGTTATTTCTATCGGGGGATACGAGATTTCTTCAAAACCATCGAACATAGAGGAAAAGTTTGGTCCCCCAAGTCTTGATTCCTACTTAGATACACTTCGCAGAGATGCTGGATTCCACCAAGACCAAATCTCTCAGGAGGAAACCGAACTAGAAATTCATGGCCACTCGCCCTGGTCTTACCACCCGGCGCATAATCCGAGTGCAGTGGTTTTTCCTTCTTCCATACAACAGGTGCAATCACTTGTATTGCTTGCACCCAAGTATGGCATTGTATTAGTCCCTTATGCTGGTGGGACGTCGTTAGAAGCCCATTGGGCTGCCCCTCCAGATCATCCTCAACTTCCTGCTAGGAAAGTTGTGTCTGTGGACTTTGCCCTCATGGATAGAATTGGAGTGTGTCATGTAGAAGATGGCGATATTGAGGTGGAAGCGGGCGTCAAGTACGAAGACTTGAACGAGCATTTGAAGGCGCAAGGTATTCCTCTCTTTTTTCCGGTGGACCCTGGCCCTGGGGCTGCACTTGGTGGAATGATGGCCACAGGGGGTTCAGGAACAAACGCAGTGCGCTACGGAACCATGCGTGGCGACTACATCATCAATGCAACCGTTGTTCTTCCTAACGGCGAGATCATTACGACTCGCAGTCGATCACGTAAATCGTCTGTTGGTCCTGATTTAACGAAACTCTTTCTGGGTTCCGAAGGGACTCTGGGACTCATTGTCAAAGCCACTCTACGCCTTGCACCACTATTACCCACATCCATAGTGGTGGTACCTTTCCCTTCGATCCATAATGCTTGTGCTGCCGCCCAACGGATCATTTCCCTAGGTGTGGGGGTACAATGCATCGAGTTGATGGACGATGAAATGATCAAGGTGGTCAACAAAGCAAACGCACAGACATACGACAAAGGGCAATACATCCATCATCTTCCAAATCCCAGTCTCTTTATTAAACTTCAGGGCTCACAAGGACACCGTTCAGAGGACGAAAAAGTGATTCGAGGAATTGCTGCTAAACTTGGAGCGCGTGATCGCGATGTTCTGTCTAGTCATGAAGAGGAAAATAACAACCGCCTCTGGAGGGCTCGGAAAATTGCATTGTGGTCTTGTTTAGAAGCTGCCCCAGTGCGTCCAGAGTATGAAGGCAAAGAAGGGAACGGATATAAAGCGTGGACAACAGACGTCAGTGTCCCCCTCGGATCTATGGCAGATCTCTTTGAAAAAGTTCGCAAGGATACCAAAAAGACAGGACTACACGCTCCTATCATTGGGCATATTGGGGACGGTGGTGCACACTCCATCATTATCTTCAAGGAAGACGACAGTGAGGAGTTTGAACGTGTCAAGGCTTTTGTTCACCGGGTATGTAATACGAGAGAATTCGGTGATACGACTTATGATGCATTGTAGATTGTAGGATATGCTCACGATATGCAAGGTACCTGTACTTCCGAGCATGGTATCGGAAGGGGAAAGCGGATGTACTTGGAAAAAGAACTAGGACCGGGCAGTTTGAGACTGTTGCACACGCTAAAAACTGCTATTGATCCGCTCAGCATCATGAATCCGGGCTCTTTGCTATATGAGACAGAAGAAGAGCGCCAACGAGAGCGAATAGAGATGGAAAATTACGAGCACTAAAGCCAAGTCCACCGTCCTCATTCGAATTAGAGTCGGCATTCCGTGTCGGTATCTCTCTATGTAGACTATTTATGTGTACAAAATTTGACTGATGAATCGAAAGGATGTCAGCGGTATAACTTTTTTCTTGGACAGTTCTTTGTTAATGTCCCTGTCTTTTTGCACAAGTAGCAGCTCCTGGTTTCAGAATATCGTTGCCCGACGCCATTTGTCACAAAGGTGCGGCTATGATTTGCATTCTCCATGCCTTCATCTTTTCTAGCCATGTTCAACCAGTCTTCAGCCTTCGAGTAGAATTGAGGATTGGAATGTAATACCTTAATGAAAGACATGAATTTTCTAAACCCAAAAAAGATGCTTTGGATTCGGAGCATTTTCTCCTTGGGTGTGTAACTTTCCTCGTATAGTCTCAATGACACTCGTGAACTTATCTTTAAGCTCGAATCCGCAGGCTGATCCTTGGTAGCGGACTTTTTCTAATGAAAGACTACTGAGCCTTTCTTGCTTTGCTCAAATTGAAGGTTCTTTTGACTTCTCTACAAAGTACAGAACTTTTCCTTGTTTAGCGATTCTATGCAGAAAGGATGCACGATTATACGTCCTCGCGAGACTCGACTCCATGCTTGACTGTAATGTAATTCCAATGTGGTAGTCTAGCTCATCATTATAATTTTTGCTACTGGAGGTGAAATTGCCGACCAGTATACGATGAATTAAATGTATACGGCAAAGTATGATTCAATTTTGTCGTCCCAAGTTGGCAATTCACCTTGGTGAGCTTCTTCATATGGATGTCGTAGCTTTCAATACTTGAAAGGAGGCGAGACTATGTGTAGAGCAGCAGGTTATGGAAAGAAAAGAGGCACTTTCAATCTTTCGTAATCAAATGAAAGCCCCAATCTTATGGGAGTCCGTGATATGGCTCCTCACTCATCGCAGAGTTTTAGATTTTTAATCACTTGAGCACGATCTACGATCTACGGTACGGCTGAGGACACTGTCTCTTCTAATGGGTAAAACTCGATCGTATTGAGGAAAGAAACGATATGTTACATAAGGATCTTTCACAACATGAAAGATCCTGTGTCCGTTAAAGTAGCTGACCTTCAATCAACACGGAGATTGCCATTCTTAATTGAAGAAGTGGACATAAGTACATTTCATTGAGTTGTATTCATTTGCGCCGTGTGAATCAGAAAAGTAGAGGCCTGGCATCATATGTCACATTGTGATGGTGGATAGCAGAGATGCGCTCTAGGTTGGTCGTCGAGCCCTGAGCGAGGACTATTCTTTAATTACCCTCTTGAACTACAGGCTAAGTACTACCGCGCGTAACAGGGGGTAGAATCAGGCCAGTGCTGCTGATCTTTGTTATCACATGAACTAAAAGAGGCGCCATCCTTCGCGTGCAAATCATTGCCAAGACTTGGACTTCATCAGCAATCATCCCACAAAGCTCCAAAGCGTCAAGTCGGAACCAAGTCTTTCTTTTACGTCCGACAGTCTGAAATCTGATTGATGATGGACTGGAAGGCTTCTGGGCTTCGACTCCGGTCCTTTTGGTCCGCTTTATCGATAGGGACAATAGCTCTGCTTCTTGGTAGCACGGCTCAAGCAGAACTTACTTTCACACACAGCTATCCCCAGCAATGCACCCCACTCAATATAAGTTGGACCCCTGAAAAAGATGCTTATCCTTATAGCGTCTACATTATGGGTGTTGGGTCGATGGGTATGTAGCAAAAAAAGGGTGATTGGTCACGCTGAGTCTTTTAATTGTCTGTAGTGCAATCATACTTGGTGAATGAGGACTATCAACCTGAGGCAGAACAATTAACTTTTCAATGGAATGTACCGGCGCCAACTTCTTTTTTCAATAGCTTCATTGTCTCTGTAGCCGACAGCAAAGGGAACGGAAATAGCTCAGGTGTATTATCTGTCGGTACAGGTAGTGACTCCAAGAGCAACTGTCAACCCTACTCGGCCACTTCGGCTTTCAATTATGCTGGCGATTCGCAAACGGGAGAACCTTCCGATCGATACCAATGCGGATCGGTGCGATACTATCCAGTCCAGCCCCCATTCCGTGGTACGGCCCCATTCTCTATCACCCTTGTTCCTCTACACGACAAGCCAATCACCGTTGACATCCCTTCCAGTGCAGAGAAAAATGATACTTTTTTCATATACAACAGTGAGATACCCTTAAAAAGCGGCACACAATTCTACCAGTTTCTCTCGGATGCCACTGGGGGTGGTAGCGGCGGCGGTAGCATAATATATACAGTTTCGCCATCGTCCAATGACTCATGTCTCTCAGAAGATTACAAGCTGCGAAATGAAAACAGCTCGAATCCTCTACCTTATGGACAGTTTACAGCGCTTTATGCGAATCTCCCCGGAGCCATTGATGACCCTGACCACAAAGATGGAGGATCTAACGTTGGTGGATTGGTAGGCGGCATCATTGGTGCCGTGATTGGTGTATGTGGCATCCTGCTTCTCATTGGTCTATACATCATATATCGCCGGCGGCAAAAGAGGAAGCTAGAAGCCGAGCGAAAAGAGCAACCCCAATTCATTGATTTGGACGATGACGACAATGCCGATCCTTTGCCCATGCCGCTTCGTTCTGGTCGCGATAGCCGACATCAATCATATCAGGTCTCTCCTTTTACATATGAGCCAGCGCCACAAGCGGCTTCTGAGGAGGGTATCAGAAACGAAGTGATGCATTACCATGATCAATCATCAGGTCCAAGTACGCGATACCCACCGAGCACACATGGAGGGGCTTCACCATTCCTCACGCCTCCACACTTGTCTTCCAGTATGCCATTCCACTCCCAGGAGGCCCCTCGCCCAGGAAGCGCGGTTGCAGGAACAGAGAGTGAACTTGTTAGTCTTTATTCAGGTGGCCCCGAAGGGCGACATCGTACGGCTAGCAACGCTTCGGGAAGTGCCCCCGGTGGTCACAATCCGAACCAGTCATTTAGCTCGGGTCGATATGTTTTACGAACCCGTAATACCACTACAGACGACAGCAACCAGGATTCTCGTGAGGCCCCGGCTCTTCCCCGCAAGACAGAACTTTATCCTGGTGCAAGTGATGATCATGACGGAAGCCTTGCTGCTGCCCGTCTGATGCAACACACAGATGGTGGGCCGTTGACTGAAGAGCTTCCTCCTTCGTATGGCAATTGGAACAGGCCATCAGCATCTGCCTCCCGTCGTGACAATGTATAATGGTGACATACATGCTTACGGACATTTTCCAGTGCTCTATTGTAACATTCATTTCATCTCTAATAATTGATAGTATGCCATGCGTGGAGCATGAATCCTTGAAAATATGATATTGGGTGACAAAACAACCTTGGAAGCTTCCATCTCTAGCAATCAGGAACACTGACGGGAATATGCAACGAGACGCTCGTGGCAAGGCCACTTAGCGAGGTCTCTTTGAATTCGTTACGCATGCCTTGAGCGGTAAGTCGCATTGCTCGGATAGCGTCGTCTAACGAGACCTTTTGCGTCCCTGAGCTTGAAAGAGCTAAGTTGGCACTTGAGATGGCCTTGATAGCTCCCAAGGCATTTCGTTCAATACAAGGTGCTTGCACAAGACCGCCAATAGGATCGCATGTCAATCCAAGGTTGTGCTCAATTCCGATTTCAGCCGCCTGCTGTACCGTTTCTGGCGTTGCGCCCATACATGCTGCAAAGGCTCCAGCCGCCATGGAACAGGCCACACCCACCTCGGCCATGCAACCACCTTCTGCAGCCGAAATGGTAGCTCCACGTTTGTAGAGCATCCCGATGGCTGCGGCCGTGAGAAGAAATGTGAAAATATCTCGGTCTTCGTCGTCAGACATGAACTCCAGGGTATACTTCAGCACAGCGGGAATGATCCCAGCCGCACCGTTAGTGGGAGCTGTCACAACCCGGCCGCCTGCCGCATTCACTTCATTGACAGCCATAGCATACACCGTGAGGTAATCGATCGCAGGAAAAGCTGGTGAGAGGTGTGAGGCGTTGCTACCACGTCTTAAAGCGTACTTACTCGTCCTCCGAGGTGGCGAGGGCATAATCGGATGCTGAAAAGATCCATGCACGCGTGGTGGCCCTCTTTTGCCAACACTGAGGGACCTCGAGGTGGTACTTCCATCCACTGTGCTTTTCAGGGATGTAGATGAATTGCCGTTATCTGATGTCGGACTGTCTACGTCAGAAGATCCAACTTGTGCATATCCATCATTTCGACTATGCGCTGGATACAAACCACGGGTCAGCCGCCCGTACAGCCCGGGTGCTCTACGATTCATTTTGAGCGATCCTGGGAGAGTGGAAGGCCGGGCTTGTACACCCTCTTTGATACAATGGTCCATTACCGACCATATACGGAGAACTTTCTCGCGAATTTCGCCATCAGTATAGCCCAGGCTCCTTTCATTTTCATAGACAAGCTGAGCAATTGTAAGGTTATGTTTCTTACAAAGTGTCAAGAGGCTTTGGGCATCACGAAAAGGAAACAAGGGGTGCTTATCGGACGCATCACGCGACAAGGCCCCTTCTTCGTCATTTTTCGAGAGTTCAGCAATCGTGTTTGTGGAGGAAGTTGTTCCTGGCTCCAAAAGATTCTTCTGCTCTTCCAAGGATAAACGAGGATTCACGTCAGGTCCTGTCCTTCGATCTCCTGCTGCGTCTGAACGTCGAATCTCTTTGTAGAACATATTTTCTGTCAGATCAGACGGGTGGCCCGTAGGGGGAATTTCAGAGATGGCATCTGGTGGAATCGGAGCAACTGGCAGAGATGCTAAGGAGGTGGAGCCTTGCGGGCTTGCGGTATTGGAAGCAGCTGTAGAAAGCGAGCCATTCACCACGAAACCACCGCCCACGCTGAACAAATCATTTGTCGCGAGCATGGTGCCCTCTTTATCAAATACCGTCAAGCGCATACCATTACTATGGAGTGGCAGCGTCTTTCCCCACTCCCAGACAAGGTCTTTCTCGTAATCGAAGGCAATTGTTAGACCATCCTTGTTTTCATGCGTCTGTCTCCCTAAATGAAGTTGTTTCGACTCTCTGATTTCATCGAATCGTTTAGGAACCCATGATGTGTCCACTGTCTCTACATCTGCTCCTTCTAGACCTAATAGAAGAGCAGATGGAGTCATATGGCCCTCACCTGTTGCTGCGAGGCTGCCATATAGAGAGATACGGATCTTGGATACTCGCTCTAAGAGGCCTGCCTCGATTAAATCAGTGATAAAGATGTTTCCCGCTCGCATAGGCCCAACAGTGTGAGAGGAAGAAGGACCTATTCCTATAGAGAAGAGGTCGAACGTGGAGATGACTGCATGCTCATGATCTGCCTCGCTGTAGGTGCCTGGTGTCTGATCTTCCGACTCTCCGTCTTGTTGACGTTGCCGATGTTGATGCTCCTCTCGATCTCGTTCCTGACCAAAATGAGCATCCGAAAATGATTGCACATCGTCTTGGTCTCTTCTACCGGCAAACAAACGAAGCCCACCTAGAGCACAAGTCGGACTTGTGCTCTGAATCGGCCGGCTTAGTAATAGCGTATTGTTTATCGCACATAGATGAACCTGCCTTCGTCTTATCGTTGTCCAATAAGTCCATGTCAGCCTTTGAAAGGTAGACTTTGCCCGATACATGTCTCGACACAAGGTGGATGGCGATCAAGATCGCTTGAATAATAATCCTTTCTTTGAACACTCTCAGTAGTCTGACTAGTCGATGATAGGTAGGAGATCCACCCTTGCCTGACGTCTCTGCCTTGTGTCCACCAGGCACAAGGTACTACTAGTGTAATATCGCGTTTAGAAGTGTGCCGCGGAAACCGCGTTGACAGGACCGCAACCAATAGAATTGTATGAATTCTTCAGCATGCGTATAGGACAGATTTTGGGTACGATTACAATTGAGATGATCAACAAAGGGGAAAATTATGTAGAGCTGTGCATGTGGTATATCTCCACGCCGACGTTAGTGATCATGATGACTGCGTACGAGATGATAAGAACAAAGCCAATTCTTCGGTTGAGAAAAAAACCGTTTAGAGGGACGCTGATTAGCGTACCAGCGAGGATGAGAAGGAGTCCAATTCCACTGACCGTCAGTGTTGGCGAAAAGTCAATGAGGTACATATGTTCATCTTTTTTCAGGGATGCCAAGGGGAGAGGCGGATGATGGTCGTGTGGTATAGGTTGGTTGCGCAAAAGAAGCCAGCTGCCCGAGATTCCAATACCAAGCAGTAGGTTCAGCAGGGGTCCAGCGAAACATGCTGAGATTGCCATTACGGGATGACCCATTTTGGCTATAGTGATATTGGCTACAAGGTCACCTAGACTATTTCCCATAGCGAAGATGGTCAACCCCAGGATAGCATCGCTAAGTCCAAGGATCACTCCCAGCGTTTGTAGAATACTGACGACTTCGTCCACAATGGTCATGATGTACAAAATGCTGACGAAAAAGCCCAAAGATACGCGTCCCCATCCGACAGCTGCGATGAGCCGAATAGGTAAACTGAGGCCGTCTCTGCTGTGATATCTTATTTTTAGTCGAATCAGCAGGACCAGTGCTGCGAACGTTACACCGCCTAGAAAGGCGAAGAAAGTCTTGCTTGCCACATGTTTAGACTTGGCAGAGCTGGTGATCGCCCACATACAGAAAGGAGGCGCGAGTATGCATTGGGTGATGACAATGGAGATATGGGAAGACTGCGTGGCAGTGTGCGAATTTGTGCTATCACACGACTGCTGAGACGAAAGTGAAGTCCCGTCATTCGAGTGCTGATATGGTCTTGGACTGATGTCCACATTTGCTGGTCCACCTTGGGTAGTCTGGCGGAGTGCAGAGCCAATCTCCAAGTGTCTCTTTCGATTGATTTCCGTGCCATTACCGGCATTTTGCGGGTCGTCGCTTCCACTGACGCTTGTCCATGGATTTTCGCTGGTATTTGAGCTCAATGTTATAATCCCTCTTCCATAATCTTCGTCATCCGACTCGTTCCCGTCGCTTGTAGAGTAAGCATTAATTTGGGCTTCGTCGCCTTCCAGACGAACACGACCTAGTGGGCTCTGCATTATACCATCAGATTTATGGCCACCAAGAAGATTTCGTTCTGCTGCATCGTCAACCACAGGTAAAGTAATGCTTAGTAGAAAAATAGCTGGCGCTGTGATGACCCCAATCGCGACTCCGAGCCAAGATTTTTCTTTCATATGTCGCAAAGAGGGAAACAATACTTTTAGGATTGACTTCACCAAGCTTTGAACTCCTTCCCATGATGAAACTTCCGGAAGAGAAGAAATGGAACGACTTTGAGTTCTTCGCCCAGGTGAATCACCGGACTGCTGCGTCGCTTGGCGCACAACTAAGCGAGGAAGCGAAGGCTTACTGGTATGCTTGATGTGGTTCTGATCATCGTGGGACTTCAAATGAGGGATAGGAATGGCAGGTGGGGGCAAAGGCGAAGTATCGCAGGTATCATTTGGAGCATGCTCCCTCCACGGATCGCCTAAAGCGTCGGCAACACCTGCCATAGATGAAGGCTGCCCAGAATTCACATGCGGGGGAGATAAGAGGTCTGGTTGAACAGCTGACCGAGCTTCTTCCACCGTTGAATGACTACGGTGTAGAGATGGCTTAATGTTTCCATCTGAAGTAGACCGTGCACCACCAGCAGCACTTTGATTCCTCTTATGCTTCCCGCTAGGAGTTCTCGACATGTGTACGTGGGTATGTTGATGCGGAAGAAAGCTTTCGGGATCTCGACTTTGGTACACTTCAGCGGATCTATCGGGAGTCGATTCATTTTGCAAGTTGCGGACCACATCACGGAACTCCACAGCGCCTAAAAGTGAGTGCCTGGCAAGCATCCCTGCGCGAAAGCGCTGCAATCTATTGTTGCCACTGGAACTCGTCCCTGAGGTTGGAAGGTCATGCGGTTGAAGAAGAGGAGATGCACTTGACGAGGCATGAGAGTGTGGTGAGTGAGGAAAGGAAGAGTCCTGCTGTGCAGCCCAGGTAGAAAAGGGATCGACCTCAGGGTCATACTCAACAGCACTCTGTGGCGGAAAAGAAGGCGACAGACGGCTTGATACATCTGGACTGATTTGATGTTCGGCGTCTATTGTGGCTGATAGCCGTCCAGGTGAAGCACTCGAGCTATACTCTTCTCGGATATCGTCAAGAAGATGACGTCGAGTCCGTTGCCTTTCTTGCCACCATGACCCGACGATGATTGTAGCGGCATAAGCTAGATAAAGCCCGATGAGACTTAGACATTCGCTTAAAAGAAGCTTGCCATCAAATAGAAACACCATTGTCAACGCAACAGCCACGGTGAAGAAGCCAACATCTCGGAGGAAGGGATAGCGCTTCACACGGAAAGGTGCGATGAGCATCATGGACCCTGAAATAACACTGACAATAAAGGAAGCTGCTCCAATAAGTTCTCCAATAGCTAAGGTGCCTGAACCTGTACGCATAGCGCCGAATGTGGAGAAGACATCGGGACTCCCATTTCCAAAGGCAAGAAATGTAACACCAGCCGTGCTTTCACTGAGCCCAAGCCGGGCTGCAATTGTGCTTAAATTTGGACAGAAGAAGTCGCTTGCAACAATTCCCACCCAGGAGAAGAGGAAAAGCATCCAGGTAATGATCAAAAATAGAGCTATGGCTCTGAGAAGCGTTAAACGGGTATCAACTGTCGACTCTCGTTTGTGAAATGGTTTTTGAGAATCCATGTGCGATAGAAGAACCGTTGGAGTCGTTGCTTTCGCCTTCGTCTGCTGCTCTCCAGAAATTTCGGATATGCCAATGCAGTAATAGAATTCGAGGTAGTTTAGGTGACCAGACTGTGGGCACGCTCTTCGAACATGCTGACAGACACTTTGCGGTGATGCATGAGTGGGTAATGGTTGACATGGGACAAAATTAGAAAAGGAGTTATGTGCAAAGGAGTTGTTTGCAGAGGAAATATGTGTGTCGAATGGCTCTGCTGCACGGGGTATGGGTGCGCTCTGACCTTCATTCCTGCTCTGTAGTCTAGCTGGTGTTGCAAGGTTGCTTCGTGGGAACGCATTGCTCTGAACAGACGATGTCGCCCTGAGTCGAGATGTACCTCGCCATGAGGCGAGCTGTACGACCAGAATGACTGATGCAAGAAAGCATAATCCCTTTTTTTTGTGGGACGTATTCTTTGTCATAGCATCCAGGGAGGTCACGACAGAAGGCCTTCTGGTATAATGTGCGACTTCTAACAGGACCGCGCCCGCGATTCCTAGGGTACGCATGCACCGTGCGACGCTTGCGTTTGCACAGCAGATCCATTATCGATTTCCGCTCCACTCGGAGTAGAGACAGTAGTAGTCCCGTATAGGGGGCCGCGCACTCACACTGACCTAATGCGCGTATCAGAGAATAGGGTGGATGTCATGAACAAGTGGATGCTGCTCCTTACGTCCATCTCAAGAGTGTATCGTACATACAACTCTATTCACCCACAAATTTCTCTCTTGAAAGATTGCTTCCGATTATGAAGCTCACTCTCGCTTTTGTCTCGGCCCTCGCAGCGGCCGCCAGTGTTGATGCTGGTGTTCATAAGTAAGTAGTGACAGTAGCGACCTTTCTGTTGCTGAGATGCCTTGGCAATTTTCTAGAGCCAAGCTGCAAAAAGTCAAGCCTTCTCGTGAGCTCACACAAGCAGGTATTGCCGCACAGATCCAAATGCTTCAGCAAAAGTATGCCTCTGGTCATCACCAGAGCCCTTTCACGGTTCAATCGGCTGACAACGGCTTTGGCGTCCAGCCCGTAGATCAAGGTCAAATGAATACCGATTGGCATGCTGAAGCCAGCAAAGGCCATTCAGTTCCTTTAACTGACTTTTTGAATGCTCAATACTTTGCTGACATCTCCATTGGCACCCCTCCACAAGACTTCAAGGTGATTCTCGACACAGGCTCTTCAAATCTGTGGGTTCCATCCACCAAATGCTCATCAATTGCATGCTTCTTGCACACAAAATATGACAACACTGCCTCTTCGACATACAAAAAGAATGGTTCCGAGTTCAAGATTCAGTATGGAAGTGGTGCTATGGAAGGCTATGTGTCGCAAGATACTCTGCAAATTGGTGACTTGACCATCAAAAGTCAAGACTTTGCCGAAGCCACGTCCGAGCCTGGACTTGTATTTGCCTTCGCCAAATTTGATGGTATCCTCGGTCTCGCCTACGACACAATCAGTGTGAACGGAATCGTTCCCCCTTTCTATCAGATGATTAATCAGAAGCTGTTGGACGAGCCTGTTTTCGCTTTCTACTTGGGAAAGAGCGAGCAAGACGGAGGGGAAGCCGTGTTTGGTGGTGTGGATGCCAATCACTACACTGGCAAGATTACCTATGCACCTGTGCGCAGAAAAGGATACTGGGAGACTGAGCTCAACAAGATCCGTCTCGGGGAAGACGACATGGAGCTTGATAACACCGGCGCAGCCATTGACACCGGTACATCCCTCATTGCTCTCCCGACCGATATAAGTGAGATCATCAACAAAGAGATCGGCGCTACAAAGGGATGGCAAGGAACATACACTGTAGACTGCTCCAAGATTCCATCAATGCCAGATCTTACTTTGACAATCGACAATAAGGATTACGTACTGTCCGCATCCGATTACATTCTGCAAACGGGCGAAAACAATTGTTTGAGTGCCTTTACAGGTCTTGATATCCCACCGCCCATGGGTCCCATTTGGATTGTAGGCGATGTGTTCCTTCGCAAGTACTACACCGTCTATGACTTGGGTCGCAATGCAGTTGGCTTTGCGAAAGCCAAATGATCCCGATTGTCTCAAATACAATGGTATCTGTTTATTCTCATGTTCATACTCCACATGTTCTACAGCAGCACACCCCTCATGTCTCTTTCTCGATAGTTCTCGTATGCTGGCAATTCAATGATTTTGTGTATGTGTTTGTATGGCTTGTGCGCTGTGATCGCGCAAAGGAAAGCGCGAGCGAGCATTGTACGTTGATTGGACACCACCACATATGAATATCCTCAACTCCCTATTTGGAGCGGGGAAATCACCTGCGGAGAGACTTCGGCAACATCAACGAAGTCTTCAGAAGGCGCAGAGAGAACTTGATCGCGAGCGTACGAAGCTGGAACAGCAGGAAAAGAAGCTTGTGCAGGATATCAAAAAGAGTGCCAAGGAGGGACAGATGGTAAGCAATAGTATCCATAGACATCCGTCTCTGATTTTGCCGTAGGCTGCATGTAAAATACAGGCACGAGACCTTGTGCGAACAAGACGACATATTCAGAAGTTCTATCAGATGAGGACTCAACTACAGGCTGTTTCCTTGCGTATCCAGACTCTACGGAGCAATCAACAAATGGCAGAGGCAATGAAAGGGGCAACAAGGGTAGGTGTCAGCGTAATTGGGTAAAGTCGACTAAAATTATATCTCTTGATCAGGCAATGGGGACGATGAATCGTAACATGAATCTGCCTGCCGTGCAACGGATCATGAGAGAGTTTGAGAAAGAATCCGCTACGATGGACATGAAGGATGAGATGATGGGTGATGCCGTGGACGAAGCAATGGACGATGATGCCGAGGGAATTGGGGAAGAAGAAGAAGGTGATGCTATTCTGAAAGAGGTTCTCGACGAGATCGGTGTAGGATTGGGTCAACAGGTTCGTAGTGACATCGCTGCCGTAAACGAATCTAACTCTTGCAACGTCTCAGCTCGGAGAGACTCCTGCAGCGAATCCAGGTGCAGCAGCAGCAGCTCCTGCAGAACGTGTAGCCATCGGTGAAGGGGTAGGTGCTTCTGCTGCTGGAGGAGGTCGAATCAGTGAGGAAGACGCCTTACAAGCACGGCTTGATTCCCTTCGCAAAGATTAATGGGTTGCGACAATTGTATGAGTAGCTTTGCATGCATTGTTTCGTGACGGTTAGACCGACACTTTCCTATTCTACAGTAGATTGGTATCTATGCCTACACTTTGTGTATGTCTACACGAGCCAGCCTCGATACTGGGCACCACGTACGAGACTATCGGGCCACTGGACGATGAACGAGTCCACAAAAAGGTGGACCAACTTTGCTGTGAGACTGAGTGAGCGCACGCGTGCAAAAGATTCAATATATACCATTCGAGGCGACGGTCTCCCGAGAATCTGCAAGTGTGATGTGAGAGGAACGTAAAACACTCTTCTTCCGACGTACTCTGAGCAGCCAGATCGCCATGACGATAGGCACACATGTTCCTGGGCCATTCAAAAAGATGACATCGGCAAAGGGCGTTTGGTGCGATGTTGGATGTAATACAAATAGTTTTATACAGGTGTAGAAGGAGATCAAGAGGGAAATGGGCGTAGACAGCCATGATTGATGCACGTTTCGTGCTCTTGGTAATTGAATATATTGATAAGGAGAGGAAGAAGCGTGCTCTGTAGGATGGTCTTTGTGTCTGCATTGCTCAGCATACATCGCTTTTGATACACTGAACTGATCCCCTTCGCTGGTGAGATATATACGAGGAGTATACCTTTCCTCTGGTAAAGCTTGAATGAGCTGCAGCATTTCGGTCGAATGCCCGCCCGAGCCCAAAAACACCGCGATCGAGCATTTCTCACTCTGTGCTCGCTTGGTTGAAGGTCCCTTACCGGAAATTAGCACCACTCCTATTCGACTAAACAGTGCAAGCGTGATGACGAGGGTCAAAGTGGTGAATAGCATTGCTCAGAAGAGAGATGCTAAGAGGGAGGCTGTAAGATTGACTCTCCACGTATTTTTTCTGTGCACGGTTGTGGCGTGTACAGCGTGCATGTGAGAGATGCACTCCTTAGTCTTCATACGGTCATGACTGTGCCAAACTCGGTGCCTGCCCCGAATGAGGACGGGATCCTTCTGCTGGAAGCACCGTTTGCCAGGGTACCGCACGATGAACTTCGCCGCCACCTTCGCACACAACAGCGTCATGTTGAAAGAGATTTAACATTTTGTTCGTCTACCTTGAATGCAATTGGTAACAGCAGCGCTACCAACGAAAATGCACTACTTCAAATCGGAGACATTTCACAAGATGGCGATGCTAGCATTTTGGGAGATGTATCATATGCAAGTGATGCTGTACAAGCTGATGATAGCATCTTGAGTTCAGGGGATAGAGACGCAACTCAAGAAACTGCTTTGATAAACAAGAAAGGAAGCGAACTCGACAAGTCTTTGGATATGATGATAGGTAGGATAAAAGGCCTTAAGCGTAAGGTGAGGATATTGTAAATTAAGTAGCGGTAGGAACTGACTTGGTCTTAGTTAACGTCCGTTCAGGACATGACGGAGTCGACTTTGAACCGACTCGAAGACCGCACAAAGCATCTCAATGATTTACACAACATTCAAAGCACCGCATCACCGAGCTTTGAAGACTGGTGTAGAACTCGATTGGATAGAATGCTCGTGGACTGGCTTCTTCGCAAAGGCCATCATCAGAGCGCAGAGATGCTAGCACGCACACGTCAAATTGAGAATTTCACAGAGCTCAATCTGTTTACCGAAATGGCTCGGATCGAGGCATCCTTGTCTGGGTACACACAAGAGGATGGAAGCTACATCGAGAGGTCATGCGGGCCAACACTAGCATGGTGCTCCGAGAATAAGTCTGCACTACGTAAAATTAAGGTGAGGTGATTCGGAATAATGATGCGTGTCTCTCATTCATCTCCTCTCCAAGGCCACTCTGGAGTTCGACTTACGCTTGCAAGAGTTCATTGAGATGACGCGCAATCGTACACCAGGATCATTGAGTGAAGCGCTCGCTTACAGCCGGCGGCATTTGCTGTCCTACATGAACACCCCAAGCAAGGCGAGTGATGCAGAATTGGTTGGTAAAGGGAAACCGGACGACAAAGAAGATGCAGAGGAACGCGAGCAGCAAGAGACTCTCCGCAAAGCAGTCAGTCGTGCACTTGGTCTGCTGGCATGCGGGCCGTCTAGTTGGGCCTATGCCGAGCTTTACTCAACCGATCGTTGGGATGCTCTGCGTGAGAAGTTTCGAAGGAGCGCTTTGCAAATTCACAGTCTTCCTCGTCAGCCTTTGCTGCATATCGCGCTCAGTGCGGGTCTTTCTTCCTTGAAGCTCCCCTCATGTTATTCAAATGAGTCAAAGACAGCTCCACCTGCTCATTTAGGAGGCAGAGCGTTCGGTGATGAGCGAAGCAACCTTCTCTCTGTCGCTGGTATGACAGAGACTAGCGTCTCTGCACCCACCTTTCCTCCAGCAGCAGGTATACCGCCACCTTCTTCACCGCCATCCGTGGTGGTATCTTCTCCTACTGTGGCACCTTATCATGGTGATGCTAACCACGCCTCAGATTCCAAGAATAACAACTGTCCAGTCTGTGATTCACAGGGTTTAGGTGTTTTGGCCAAAGAAGTTCCCTGGTCTCATCATGCCAACTCCACACTTGTCTGCGCAATTTCCGGAAAGATAATGGATGAGAACGAACCGCCGATGGCACTTCCTAATGGACGAGTTTATTCACATGGAGTGAGTGTCTCTCTACCTTTACGTATGTCACGCTGATCGATCTACAGGCTTTGAAAGAACTTGCCAGTGCAAGTCACGACAGGCAGACGGTCACATGTCCTCGTACGGGCGAATCATTCCCTATTTCTAGCTTACGCAAAGTGTATATCTCCTGATGTGCTTCTACTCATATTGAAGTGTATTTTATAACAACTAATGGATTTCTTGGCAAGTATTCATTCTTGACACATGCGTAACAAGACAGGATCCGGACAGACCCGGAGCCTGTTTCAGCGAGCGATTTCGTGCCTCAACTTGAGACAGTTTCCGTGAGAGAGATAAGGCAACACGCACACGGCCAGTCTAGTTTCTTATCTCTGCGCGTCAAGATCCTCGCACGTCGGAGAAGAGGGCTGGCACATTAGCGGGCTAGTTTATCTCGCAAGAAGTGGATTTCTTATCTCTCCATAAATTTCTCAGGGGCTGGCCAAGAGGAAGCTTTCCTCTGATAAGTATAGTCTGTACCTGAGTACTCGGCATTGTGTATTGAGAATGACAAGATTCTGGAATAACGGGGGCCTTGAATGGGTTTCCGCCCAGACAGTGAGAAATTCTGGTATCCCCACAGCGTTTGCAGGTCCCTCGGTCCAGTGGCTTGCATACTCTCAGTATACCGATAAACGATTCCTTCCCGTTGGCAGGTAACCCGTGTGCTGAGTGGATTCCGAAATCATTTGCGTTCCGTATATATACACCTAATTAGTTGGCCCCAACTGCACAGGTTGCCCTCTTGACCACTACTCCGGTGATATCTTCCTTTTCATTTGGAAGACGTATCTTCTTCTGTCCCTAAATTCCGTTCTTTGCTTGTAGGGCTGCCCAGCAATATGGTCAACAGCACTCTTCTACCCGAACACAACATCGCCACCACCTATAATGGAGAGGAGGTGAGTGACTCCAATTGTAAACATTGCCTTGACTGACTGTAGATTTTTGCAGTACATCTACAATTTGGGTGATATGGCGTGGATCATCGTAGCCACGGGTCTTGTCCTTATCATGATTCCGGGACTTGCCTTCTTCTATGCTGGATTAGGCCGTGCCAAGTCCGCTACATCCATGCTTTGGGTTGGCGCTGTGGTCATGTCTGTCGCAATGTTCACATGGAGCTTCTGGGGATTCAGCCTAGCCTTTTCCAAAACAGGTAACCCCTACATCCGTAATCTGGATCATTTCGGCCTCATGAATGTCGACTTGCAACCATCCACAGGAAGCGACTATATCCCACAATTGCTCTACTACGTCTACCAGATGATGTTTGCTGCCATTACACCCGTCATCGCTGCCGGTGCCTTTATTGATCGTGCTCGCCTAGGACCAGTGATGATCTGGACGTTCTGTTGGAGCACCATTGTCTATGCACCAATCGCCTGTTGGACATGGAATTTGGGTGGAGACGGTCCTAACCAACCTCCAGGATGGGCTGCCAACATGGGTGGTCTTGACTTCGCCGGTGGTACACCTGTACACATTAGCTCAGGTACTGCGGCTCTAGCCATTTCTATTTTCTTGGGACGTCGCAAGGGCTATGGTACCGAAGTTCTGGCATATCGCCCCCACAACGTTTCCTATGTGATTCTTGGCACCATGTTGCTTTGGTTCGGCTGGTTCGGTTTCAATGGTGGTTCAGCTCTCGGGGCTAACTTGCGCGCCGTGATGGCAATGACCGTGACAAACAATGCTGCTGCTGTTGGTGGTCTTACATGGATGTTCTGGGACTACCGTCTGGAGCGTAAATGGTCCCTCGTAGGATTCTGTTCGGGCGCCATCGCTGGTCTTGTTGCAATTACTCCAGCTAGCGGTTACGTAGCATGGCCTGCGTCGATTGCGTTTGGTGTCGTGGCAGGAACTGTGTGCAACTTTGCAACGGGCCTCAAGAATCTGATCGGTGTGGACGAAACTTTGGATATTTTCGCTGCTCACGGTGTGGGCGGTATCGTCGGCAATGTCCTTACCGCCTTTTTTGCGGACAGCCGCGTAGCGTCTTTCGACGGAAGTGACCCCATCGACGGAGGATGGATCAACCACAATTGGGTTCAATTGGGATATCAGCTCGCTGACTCTGTTTCTGGGTTTGCTTATTCCTTTGTCTTGACTATGATTCTTCTATTCCTGATCGACCGTATTCCTGGATGCCACTTCCGTGTATCGGAAGAAGAAGAAGTTCTCGGAATCGACCTTGCTCAAACAGGAGAACAATGTGTTGTGTTCCCGGAACACTTCATCAGTAGCGGTGAGGCTGTTAACGTTAGTGGTGGACTGGCCAAAGACCCACCTCACAGCAGCACTTCGGGTAGTGAGAGCGGTCACGAAAAGACGACGGAAATTGCCGCTGCTCAAGCGTAATCGTCGTTCTCATTCAATATATTTCGGCGAATTTCCATCACATCCTGCCGTAGAATTATTTACCCCTTTGTGTACGCTAGGTTGCAACAAACCCCTACGCTAAGAAATAGATACCTGTACTACGATTCATTGCATGCCATTTACGTAAGACCACAAACGGTAAATATGCACAGAATCTCTGAAAGAACGTATGCTTAGAAAGGAGGGACAAAGCAATAGGCTGAAGCGAAATCGTGAGGGAGAGAGAATGTCTCACTAAAACAAGCATGATGGGGTGTCATACATAAGGAAATGTTCCGGGTCACATGATGCTCAACACTTTTGCGAACCGGAGACGCTAAGCAAAGACTGGGAAGTGTGAGCAGGATCGGTTCCATCCGTCCCCTCCCCAGAAGCTTGTAGGGAGGCAAGGTTGCTCTGCGAAAACAGATTGGGGGATGCAATATCTGCTTGCTCGTGCACTGCTTCGAACAAATTGTCACTAGTTGTCATAGAGTTATTCCCAAAAAAAGTGTTCCCTGTTGCGGTAGGGGGAAAGTGATGCTGCTGCTGTTGCTCGAAACCTTGGGCTTGGTAAGCGGGAGCTGACGCTGCGCCTGATCCATAAATATGGTCTAGGCGTTCTGCATCACTCACTTCACCCCATGAGAGTGATTGCTGCATCGCTGTTTGAGGCCAAGGGGTAAATCCCATATGAGCATTTGGCGCCATCACGGGGTATTGTCCCATGTTATATGCATCCATGGGGCCCATTCTTCCTGCTTCGATCCGAAGTGATGACAAATCGAGGTTGGAAGAGCTGGGAGTAACAGGATGTGTGACAGCCGATGAATGGTATGCATATTCTGGTTCCCATGGAGACAAAGTCTGTGCATAGCTGTTTCCATAAAGAGGGGTGATTGGGGCGAAATTGTTGTGAGGGCCCACGGAATGGATGTTAACTCCTTGGCTGGTGAGTTCGCCCGCATTAGTGCCCCAAGAGAGTTTGTCAGTACATATTGCCTCTCGAATCTCTAAAAGATTAGTAATTGATTCTCCTGACTTATTCAACTGCAGAACTGCATGTCGAAGTTGGCTATATGGTCCACAAATGATGTTAGTGAGGACACTCGTAGCTTGTTTCCCCTCCGTGAAATCAAGACACTGACGCCAAGAAGTCTTTTGTGTTCCCCCTTCTTGCACATTAGGCTGGGCATTACACCGAAAGACCTCCATATAGAATTGAGGAGGCCGGTTCAACTCAACAATGAAATGTCCTAAAGGGCCGTTGCTGCCTTCGCTCACTTCGTGAATTGTGGGAGGACGGGGACCTGTGAATAATAGACGACGGACGCAAGTCAAGGGAAATTCCAATTTGAATCCAACCGACTCGGATGACAGATACCACGAAAAGCTTTGATTTTTCCGCGAGTAAAGGCAAATGAGAGGTTTGATTCTTCTCCAATCCCCGATACACAATGAAGAGACTGGCAAAGAGATCACAGCTGAGAGGCATGATGTATTAATGGGTTTTAGCAGCTTCTAATCAACTCACGCTCTTGGTTCACGGGAGCTTGCGTGATCGTTCTTCTTCTTTTGTATGCAGAGTTGAAATGGACTGGGGAGGTTTGCACTGTCTTCCCTTTGGAGACTGTTGTGCGTTGTTCTGGCGGGACACCATCTCTTATTTCCATTATTTTCGTCTTTGCACGCTTGTTTTGAAACCAGACCTGCACACTACGTTCAGGCATTTGGATACTTTTGCTCAGCTCCTCCCGAACTTTGCCTGTAGGGTTCCTGTTCTTGGCGAAAAATGCCTCAAGTTGTCGATACTGCTCCGGGGTACACTTATTGCGCTTCTTCCTTTGTGCATTTTGCCCATCCTTTGACTCCGTTGTACCTGTGGATGAATCATTAGAAAATGCTCGATTCAAGGCTTGTGAAGACTGTCTTGTCATCATCCTCGATGTGAAAGTGGAGACATTACCTGATCCAGCTATTATTGCATCTGATGATGTCCCGAATGCCGACGCCGTTCCTCTTGGACTTTCTTCTGCAGATATGGCAGCACTACTATTGCCTTCTTCGTCGTAGAATTGTGGTGCGGACGAGATCGATCCAATGGAGCCTACCCGGCGAATACTGTCATGATGTGAATGCGAGTAGCTGGGAGTCCTTTGCATTGAGTCATCCATTAATACTGGGGTTAGACTTTTGGAACTGTGTACTTGTGTGAATTTTGTGTCGTCCCCATCTGCACACACATTAGCTGATTGAGTATTATAGTATTGATGACTCTCGAAATCAGCCATTTGGGAAGAATTTGCCAGCGATGATAAGGAGTCCTCATCGAAACTAACCATAGTAGGATTGGAAGCCGTGATGTGGCTTTCATACATAGTGTCATACATCGGTTGGTCTTGAGCTTCTTTTCCAAATGAAATTCCGCTCCCGCGTTCCCTTCCGTGCTCGGCTTCCACTTCAAGATCCTATTAATCATAAAGTCAGTGATGACAAGATGCAGAGAAGGGGCTCACTACTTTGGTCTGTTCGTGCTGCCTGGATTTTTCTCTGCTGCTGGATTGATCTCCAGGTTGGACCAACTTTCTAATAGATAGAGGCGCTTTGCTCTCTGATGGCGGCCAATCACCACCAGAGGATAATTGTAGACAAGCGGTGGAACTTTTGGTAGACTCTGAATGATCCGCCACCACTGGGTCGCTATAAGATCCGTATATAGTATCCGACGGTCTGAGAGGTTGTTGAGTGCCGGATTGTAGGATGGCTTCTTGCTTCACTACACCATCAAACGCCATGGCATGAATAATTATCGAATGAATTGATGTGGGGATCGGTGATTAGTTTGTTAGCAATAGAAAGGCAGGCGCCCGGATGCAAAATGACAACGGACAATAGATCCGTTGATGAGGAACAGAACGTTGAGAATTAGTTGGGATAGGTAAAATGAGTGCCCAGAAATGAGTTGACGAAATGTCAGCCACAGTGCAATACGATTGTGTTGAACGTAAGAATAGATGGGAAGGTGAAGGAAAGGAGAAAGGAGTCAGTATCTTCGACCAAAGAAAGAGCGCCAAAACAATTTTTACTCGAAGCTGTCAAGCAGTGTGGTCAAGTAACAGGCTGTGCTCTGTCCACATAAAAAGTGAATGCTCCCTGTCAAACTCTTGGATACGGATCCGAGGCGAAAAAGCGCCGCTTACGATCCCTTCAAACACAGGGCGCATTTTTCAAGAGGTTTGGGCTGAGAAATGAATGTAAAACTCCGTTTCATGCAAATGCAACATGGAGCTTTACTACACGACACGAGCCACTGCCAGAGTTTAATGGAGTATTTTCATCGGAGTAATTTGATGAGCTACAGTCGGCCCGCTGTATCCGCCATTGCGTAGCCAAACTCCGATAGCATCACATTATGTTCAACTCTTTGTAATGGCATCTCGCATCGGCGCACGATATGGTGACCGCTTCTAGCAACTCACTTACCTGAAGCGAATGATGAGCCTTCGAAAGAGGAAGAGAAAGAATGGTACTGTGCAAAGAGCGTTGGAGAAAGAGGGGATGAAGTCGGGTTTTGAGCAAATCAATGCTTGTATAAGAGATGGAAGTCTTCTTCGACGTAGCAATATTCTAAAGAAACTTGCTAAAGTGACGACAGCTTTCATGCGATCCCAATTTTTAGATCTGGAATGTGTATCTTACACAGTCTTAAAGCCAGCATTAGCCCCGGTATGCATGCCTGGGAACTTTTCTAATTTTCTCAGCACCATCTTGCTCGAGGTGACGGATGATACTGTGGCGCTTAGGCAACGCCGAATTCATTTAGAACCGACTTTGACTTTTGCTGCACTACGTACGTCCCCCTATGCAGCTTTTTCATTTAGAGGCAGGTGCCCGTTATTTGTTTGCGGCATGCTCTGGTATGTATCCGTGATGAGATGCTGATGGGTATTTTATTCTAGCAGCAGCGCACGCAGACATAGTACGCTACGAAGTCACACGCGCGTTGCGCAGGTATCTACTACAGTGTATTGTGTATTTTACAGGGGCAGGCCACCTTTAGTTCGAGTACGCTTTTAGTCTACTAGTGATGAGGAGATGATGGGGCAATTCGAACTTGCAGACACCTTGAATGCCTAAGTCTGCCTGATATAGTACACGGTTGCCCTCGTACGGCTTAATTGATCCGTCCGCAGTGCCGATTGTAATATGGGGACGCCATTCCTGGCCCTGCAAGTTCCGAATGTCTTCGACACTATCACTCGTCACTTCGCGAATACCCAAAGCCATGACCCGGTCGTCCCACGCTAGGCGATCGACGGAGATTTTGAATATCACTGGCGCTGTGCCTTGATTGAGAGAAGCATATCTGTCCCACCTTTTCTGTGCTGAGGCTTGGACCTCCTTGGAATCCACCATATCTTGCTCAAGCAGCTCATTGCTGTGGACAAGGGTCACGTGTGGGATGGGATTGACTCGTTTCAACCGGCTGAGCTTTTCAAAGGCTAGGAATGCATCTTCGTTGCCTTGAAGGTGTTTAGGTAGAGTACGAAGCAAGTCCACTTCCGCTGCGAGAGCAAAGTAACGCACTGATGGGCCTTTTGCTGCTTTAGCTTCCTTCTTCATTTCTACTTTGTAATTCTTGGCGAAGGCAACAGCTTCACTAATTTGCTCGTTCGAGGGTATAGGAAGGCCGAAGATAGGTGATAGCTGTGAAAGAGCTTTGAGGATATTTTGCTCAAGAGATGCATTGACATCCATGCGAATGACATTGTGAAATTTTTCGTCACCATGTCCCTGGTCACCACTACCAAGCTCAGCAGTCCCAAACGGTTCCAAATTTCGGAGAAACTGCCATAAAATCTGCTCGTGTTCACGATTTTGCGTAAGGCGGAGTGATTGATGGTTTTCTCCGCGCACTGTGATTCTATCTGAGCAGATATGATGAATGGCGTTGAGCGGGAGTGCATCTAATGACCAGGCTAAAGCTACCAATCGAACGTGATGTGTGTTGTTTGTGGATGCTTTGTCCTCACGATTATTTCCATCCTTTGGGGGGTGCAGATGCTTTTTCATACCACACTTGCCGCTCTCCCAATCATGGACACTGTTGACGATCTCGTTGCGATGCTTGAATAGGTGATTATTGCGGTCAGCAAAAACTACACTATGTTGCGAAAGCTCTTGAAGAATATTTTGAAGAAATATTGGTGCAGTTTTCCTAGCTTGCACATCGTCGGACTGTGTGTGCCCCATATCTGGAAAGAGGCGTTGTAGCGCAACAGCAAGTTGAGTTTTCCCACAGCCAGGCACTGCTACAGGGACAAGAAGTGTCTTATCGAACGGGCGAGAATCATGATCAAGATCTCTGGAATGTACATTTTGGCCTTCAGTGACAGATGTTTCTGTTTTTCCGAGCTTTTTTTGTCCTTCATTCGATCTAAGAAAGTCTAGATATCGTTCCCGAAGGCGAATGATCCCTTGGTTATTCCCAAAATCGGCGAAGAGATTAGGTTCTGCAGAAACTTTTCCATCCTCACTGCCATATATTTTTTCATGACACCACTGAACAAATAATTTCGTTTCTGCACGTTTACTACGTGTTTGTGGGGGATCCGGAGGAGGCAGACCGGTAGCGAAGGCGGCAGCACGCTTTTCGTGTCTAAGCCTTTCTTGCTGTGCCTTTCTTGCTTCTCTTTTGATTTCCTTCTTGCTCTTCAAGCCGCTTTCCTCTTTCTCCACTCCATGAGGATTCGGGTCGTGCAAGACATCGTCGCTTATCTTCGTAGGATCCAAACTTCCCCTTTCCTTGTCGTATTTTGCTTTATCGGATAGCATCCTTCTGGTGAGCTCACGCCAATCTCTATACATAAGGTAAGGTTCGTCAAATTTCACTTTGTAGAACCACTCTTGGTTGGGCGCATATGGAGGTGCAACCAGACCGTCGACATCTTTGGATATGCTATTGGGCATATGCGTTCGTACCACAAATCCCTCGATCGGAATCCCTTGCCAGCTTCCTGTCTCTGCTATTTTCCGACAGAAAGCATCTACGTCTCTGAGGCTTTCCATGATAATGAAGCGGGTGGGCAAAAATCCCCACTGATTGGCAAATGCTTCTACCTCAACCATTTTGCGGGTGTGGAACTGAGGTGTGTTTCTATTGAGACCATGAAGATGCAGTCCGGTTCGCTCGGGAGGATAGGCAAGCACGTGCTCCTCGAAGCTATCATCGCACAGCTCTGCGACTGCTGTTTCATTACGAGTCCAAAGCTCGTTCGCAAGTTCCTTCTTGGTCTTGCCGACGGTATGTAGGTGCTTCTCCAACCATTCTTCGCCTTTTTGAGCGTGTGTTGGACGATCGCCTTGACCCGATCCCAATGAATGTTTAGAAGTCACGATGAGCTGCTCAGGAGAAAGTGATGAGATAAAGATAATGCATCCATTCTCCTTGAAAGAAAGCTCGTATGGTGCGGTACTAAATTGTTGAATGGCGGCAGGCTGTGAAAGAGGTCAGCGATGGAAAGCTGTTGTAGATTATTGGACTCACCTTGGTCCAAGGCATTTCACCTTCATTAAAGAACTTGTCATATCCTCTTACAAGAATGCGGTGGTGTCCGTTTTGGTCCGTAATAGTGAAAAGACCACGAGCGAGTGTGGGTAGCTCATCTTGGTCTGTATATCCAATCGTGGACGTTTTACGATAGGCAAACTCATTTGTTTTCCATGAGGTGACTACAATAGTACTTTCAACAGCCTCGCTCATGTTCTTCAAGTCTGCAGTGGTATCTGATTGGCTATCTTCCTCATCATTCAATTCTTCGATGAGGGCAGCTTGGCTATTGTCATGGTTTGATATTAAGACATTATGTGGAGTGCTTCGTATATTAGCCTTTCTGCCTCCAACGTTCCGGAGCTGACGCAAGCGCTTAACAAGAGTTTGTGTCTCCTGATCACTCTCCTGATAGCTTCTCATTTCTTGTAAGCTCAGGGAGCGAAATGCATCATCTAAAGAGATGGGCGCCATGGTTCCATCGATTGTATCCTGGGAGCAAGATCATTAGCGCATTGACATAACCTGCTCTGGGAGAAAATTAAAATGCACGTGCTGAAGCCCTTGATTATACACGAGGCTGCGATTGGTTAGAAGCGGACCGCTTACTCAACGCGTGAGACTAATGTCCACCTCGGAGCCTGGCAAGTCACACTTTTACACAACCACCCGTTTTCGACCTCGATGGCACCCATGGTTGCACCACTGATTATGCGCCAGGGCGCTGCACAGCGTCTTTCAATGGCGTCGTCTCTGCTACGTACAAGCATCAGACCGCCGTCGTCAATGTACCTTCGTCGAGGATTGGCTACAGAGGCTGACGCTCAGGATAGCAGACCTCAATCACGAGCGTCCACTACGACGCCTGCAACAAATGCTTTCACCGTGGAGGAGCTACACGATAAGTCTGCGGAAGAGATTTTGCGGGAAGGGGGTAGTCGCAAGGAGGCAAGTATGCGTCATTTTACCGTAAATTTCGGGTAGGTTTTATCTTACAGTGGGTTCGAAGCTGGCTAATTTCTCAATCTCCATCAGCCCTCAACATCCAGCTGCACACGGTGTATTGCGTCTCATCTTGGAACTGAATGGCGAGGAAATACTTAGGACAGATGTAAGCATACCCCTATCGTCCTAGTTCTTCTCTTACAAAACTCATAGCCCCATGTTGGATTACTGCACCGAGGGACAGAGAAATTGATCGAGTACAAGACATACACACAAGCACTCCCGTATTTTGATCGGTTAGACTACGTGTCGATGATGACAAACGAACTTTGCTATGCCCGAGCTGTCGAGAAGCTTCTCAACATTGAGGTTCCGGAGCGTGCCAAGTGGATTCGAACGCTGTTTGGGGAAATCACGCGCATTCTAAATCATTGCATGGCCGTTCTATCGCATGTGATGGATGTCGGCGCGCTGACGCCTTTCTTATGGGCATTTGAAGAGCGTGAGAAGCTTATGGAATTCTATGAACGTGTTTCCGGTGCTCGTCTGCATGCCGCATACGTTCGTCCCGGCGGTGTAGCCTTCGACCTTCCCGTGGGGCTTCTGGACGATATACACAAATGGGCTACTCAGTTTGCATCTCGTGTGGATGAGATGGAAGAGATGATCACGGGGAATCGTATCTGGAAAGGAAGAACAATTGGGATCGGAAAAGTGACTGCAGAACAAGCACTCGATTTCGGATTCAGTGGTGTCATGCTTCGCGGAAGTGGAGTGCCATGGGACATTCGTAAGGTTGCACCGTATGATGCTTACGATCAAGTCGAATTCGACGTTCCGGTTGGCAAGAATGGGGATTGCTACGATCGGTACTTGTGTCGGATCGAAGAGTTTAGACAGAGTCTGCGCATTATTGAGCAATGCCTGAACAAAATGCCGCCCGGTCAATACAAGGTTGATGACCACAAACTTACCCCACCTCCACGTGCAAGCATGAAGGAGTCGATGGAATCACTGATCCACCACTTCAAATTGTTCAGCGAAGGGTACCATGTTCCTCCCGGAGAAACTTATTCAGCCATCGAAGCGCCTAAGGGTGAAATGGCTGTCTACCTTGTTTCGGATGGCAGCAACAGACCATATCGATGCAAGATCCGTGCACCAGGCTTTGCTCATCTTGCACAGGCAGATACACTGGCACGCCATCACTTCTTGCCCGACATGGTTGCCATTATTGGAAGTGAGTAATGCATGACATAACATCCACGATTATTAATTAATCCCCTCAGCTATGGACTTGGTCTTCGGAGAGGTCGACCGTTAACCGGTTACCCTGTAGAGTTCTGGCTCTCCTGAAATGTCATACTATCTATACAATTCATATTGAGTTGATCCCATATGGCGCCATTGCTGTTCTGCGTCGTTCAATAGATTGTAGATTGGTCTGCTGTGCATAAACGTCCCAGACCTCTCAGCTCGTCAAGTGTGTGTGTAGGCCGTGCGGCCAGCGCGTTGGATGAGCCAGTCCTGTTCTGTTCATACACGCGTGCCACGCACAAATACAACACACTTTTGCGACAACAGCGCGCGCATGCCCAGACAACGCTTTTACACATAGTTCATCTCCGTCCTCACGTCTCTCACATTGATGAAGAGAAGCGGTAAAGTCGTATGAAGAAATAAAGACTAAAGCAAAGTATCATACGTCAAGTTCTCATTTACTTCTGAGCGTTTTTTGGAGAAGGCTCAAGTGAACCAGCATGTCTGGTGCGCAAAATAGCCAAGGTCTCCTGTCTTCGCTGACGTCCTTCTTCAACAATGCCTCTCTGAGAGGGACCACCTCTTCTTCCGAGGACAGCTATGGTGGCGGAAGGCGATCGATGTTCGGTAGCGGGCTCCCTACGTCCATGAGGAGAGGACCGCCGAAGTCCTTAGATGATTCTAACTCATGGACTCTCCCATACAGTCAATATGTAGATCGTTCTCCTTCTACACCACATTCAGAGAGCTCATACCCACCAGCACAAGCTACAAGCCCATCTTCTGCAGCCTATCCAAGTTTCTCGACTTCTACGACCACCATTCAAGCGGGAGAATCCACTTCGACACTGGTACCTGGGAACGGTAGACGTTCAATGACTCTTTCTACTAATGTTTCCATTCCTTCGACTGCCTACCCCCCTCTGAAACATACTTGGAGACGCATCCGTAAATGGTGTGACCATCACTACACAGAGCTATCTGATACATTGAATTGGCCCGCTACGGAGGCGCAATTGGATGATCTGGAGATGGAGATCGGGTTCACGCTACCACCAGCGGTTCGCGATAGTTACCTGTGCTACGACGGACAAGAAGTAGAGTCGCATCAAAGCTGCGAAGACGGACTATTTTTTGGGCTGCCTCTGTTAAGCTTAGATCAAGTTGCAGAAGAATGGCGATTCTGGCGAAGCGTCGATGACGACCCAACGACAGGGGGAAATGCAGAAGTCAAGGCGTGGATGAACAGCTGTCCTGCAGGATGGGTTCGCCATGAATACTCGTGTCGTGGCTGGATACCGCTTATCACGGATCACGTAGGCAACTATGTTGGTGTAGACTTGAGTCCGAACCCGAATGGCGGTGGCTCCCCAGGGCAAGTGATCTTGTTTGGTCGTGACTTTGACACAAAGATTGTCCTCTGGCGCGGTGAAGGGGAGGGCGGATGGGGTCGCTTTCTACAATACATCGCGGAAGAGCTGGAGAGTGGAGAAATCTGGAGTCTCGAATCAGAAGTGAGCAGTGACAGCAACGACGAAGAAGATGTCATTGGCTATGAGCCCTATTTCTCAGGAACAGGCGGAGGGCATGGTGGTGGTGATCGAGGCGGTGATGGTGCAGCACAATTCAAGATGCGTGGGGAATACAAAGGATGGCCTGTACTAGAAGCATGGGCTGATCGTTCGATGCGATGTTGGGAAGAAATAGGTATGCCTAGCGGATTACCTGAATGGCGAACAGATCCTCCGACTGTAGTACTTCCTGACCAGCAAGAAAATGTTAATGAAGATGGTGAAGCGCTGGATGCTGAAAGTAGCTCAAATTCCAACTTTGTTGATGATCAATCCCTTAGTCACCCTCTAGAGCCCGCGGCGCAGCCAGGCACACCCAAATCTCGTTCAGTGACGGAACAATCATATAAGGACACCCTCTCGCCACCACCAATGAATCATGGCTCGAAGTTTAAAGCAAAACAAAAGGATGTCTCTTGGGGAATGATTCCTCCCTCTGTTGAGACGCAATCTCCTGTTACTGCTCGAAACCAACAACAAAGAGCAAAGAAAGCCATTCCTGCACCGGCGGCCCCTCTCGATCTTCCTACTATTGATGATGTACGCGCTGCACACGCAGCGGCGCTAGCATCACAAAGACGAAACGGACCTTACCATTACGATGCAGAGCGAGCCATTCGTCCACCGCCCGGCATGGGCGGCATGGGCATGGGCATGGGCATGGGAAGCAGAAGCCCTGCTTATATTCCTAGATCTGCTGGTCACAAGGGCTCTGGAAGACCTTCTTTGCGGATTCAAGAAGAGCAAGGGGTGGAACTGGAGGCTCGCCCGAGTGCGGAGGTAACTAGCCCATTGAACGCGGATGCATCCACCGATGATGTTAGTCATCTGAACGACACAGTCGTAAATGTCAGTCCGAGACCATCTTTGACTGCCCACCATAGTCCATCTATCAATACTGGGAGAACACTATTTTCACCATCTACAGCAGAGCCTCACGACCCTCTAATTGATGCATCGTCGGGGAAGCGCTCAGAAGATAGCGAAATGCTTGCCAATGGCGTGCAGGCCTCCCTTTCCTCCGAGGCTGTCGAGCCAATGTCATCGCTGGAAAACAATCCCAATCTCACAAAGTCTACCCTGTTAACACGGGACATTGAAGCCCCTGCTTCCATGGCTGCATGATCATTACTGCTTCACTTCTGTACCTGGACGTCTGTAGCGGATGATTACGATAACTCTCTAATCCTAAATATATAATGACAAGGGGTGGTGTGATGTGACTTCTTCTGCACGTGCCACAGTGATGCGCGATCTGCTCTCAGAGCAGTTCGCCTTTGCAGAACGTAGTGTAGGTTGTGCGAAGATTGTTGAGCTAAGTTATTGCAGCATAGGTCTGTTAAGGGTGGAGAGTATGCGTAACTTCATCTTTTGGCCCAATGCCCAGAATGTCAGTGTCGCATGGCAATCTAGAAGCTTAGCGCTTTCCCCCAGGCGTGTACCTCACTATATTGTACAAGCGAAGTTCACGGCGCGCATG
Source organism: Meruliopsis variegata (assembly GCA_037044235.1). Classification (NCBI taxonomy): domain Eukaryota; kingdom Fungi; phylum Basidiomycota; class Agaricomycetes; order Polyporales; family Irpicaceae; genus Meruliopsis; species Meruliopsis variegata. The sequence goes on from JAWLTJ010000001.1 coordinate 2,119,096, forward strand.
GAATCCGCACAGTCCGGATCTGTCATGACGTTGTTGGGCACGGGTGGCTCGCGCGTGCGTATGCCCCACCGTGCTTTAGGCCCCGCTCGAAAACAAGCGCGTGGTCCACGCGCCCACATTTGAAGCCCACAACAGTCACCATCGATCTTTTCGCTCTAAGCCACACTGTCAAGCTTCGAGAAGACAGACAGAGCACATAAATATTCACCGAGAAACCTGAACTTGTCGCAAGAGTGTGCTTTTGGCGTAAGCAAAGGCAAGTGCTGTTTGATTGCGCACGTTAGGTCCATAGCAGTACATCACAAACATTATACAAGCGTTATTACAGTGAACGTACCTACCTAATCACATGTCCAGAAGCAACGGTTTAGTACGTAAGTACCTTCAATCCATCCGCTCCCTGCCTCTGCTGACTCGACCGTTTTCTTTGCGATCCACTCTTTTCATACAGCCATGGACGATCCGCTGAAAGTCATCAAGGTCACTGCCTCCGATGGCAAGTCAGGAGAACAGAGAGATCTGAGCTACACAAACTGCAAGGTGATCGGAAATGGATCCTTCGGTGTCGTGTTTCAAGCTCGTCTTGTAAGCGGAGGAAATGGTAACCTTGTCGAAGGGGCGGGTGCCGGCCAGGACGGTGGAGCTGCAAGTGAAGCTCCCAAAGAAGGACAAGAGGACGTCGCCATCAAGAAAGTCCTACAAGACAAGCGATTCAAGGTACGTATACTCTCGTGAGCGTCAAGGAAGTCTGACATGTCTGCTCTAACAGAATCGTGAATTGCAAATTATGCGCATTGTTGCCCACCCTAACGTAGTTGATTTGCGCGCCTTTTTCTATTCAAACGGTGACCGGGTGCGTTGCTGCGATGATAGATTTCTTGGAGATATGATTGACTTTTCCATCCGTCGTTCAGAAGGACGAGGTCTTCTTGAATCTAGTGCTCGAATATGTCCCAGAAACCGTCTATCGGGCGTCACGACACTATGCCAAGCTTAAGCAAACCATGCCCATGCTCCTTATCAAGCTCTATATGTACCAGTTGCTACGAAGCCTGGCATATATACACAGTATTGGAATTTGTCACCGCGATATCAAGCCTCAAAATTTACTCCTCAATCCAGCAACTGGTGTCCTCAAGCTATGTGATTTCGGCTCGGCAAAAATTCTCGTTGCTGGTGAACCAAATGTGAGCTACATTTGCTCCCGGTACTATCGAGCACCTGAACTCATTTTTGGCGCAACCAACTACACAACATATATTGGTAAGAGACAGTAATCAGAAAGTGATATGGAGTCTGACAGGATTGCTAGATATCTGGTCGACGGGGTGTGTCATGGCCGAGTTGATGCAAGGACAACCGCTATTTCCCGGTGAGAGTGGGATCGACCAGTTGGTGGAGATCATCAAAGTTCTGGGCACACCTACAAGAGAGCAGATCAAGACCATGAATCCAAATTACATGGAGCACAAGTTCCCTCAGATCCGGCCACATCCTTTCACGAAAGTCTTTCGTCCCAGAACGCCTCCCGATGCCATCGATTTGATTAGTCGATTGCTTGAATACACACCCACAGCTCGCTTAACCGCAGTGGAAGCGCTCTGCCACCCCTTCTTCGACGAGCTGAGAGCAGGAGATGTGCGGATGCCAAATGGTCGTGAGATGCCCGAGCTTTTCAATTGGACAAAGGAAGGTTAGTCACTCGACCGGTGGTGCTGCGATATGGCTGACTCTATACAGAATTGTCTATACGGCCTGACCTTATTCACAGGCTCGTGCCCCCTCATGCAGAAGCAAGTCTGGCCTCAAGGGGAATCGACGTCCACAACTTTATTCCGCTATCCCCCGAGTCGCTGCGCGTTAGTCTAGACTAAACGTGATCCGGTGATCAGTAGTAGTGCCCTGCAAAGCTGCTGTTCTTATGAAGATGCGACATTCGCAAGAATTTCTCTCACCCTCTGCATGCAGCCCTCTTCGTAACCTCGACTTACAACAGTGGTCGTGGTGTATCATGTATGACTCAAATGTATGTATCGCGCAATAGTGTTTGGTACAATTCTCGACACTCTTCGCAGTGTCAGTGCATCGGGATTTTTCAGTGTACTGTGAGGTGTGCCATTCCTCCTTGATCAGTGATTGTCCCACTGGCAGATCACTTGATCAAATTCTCGGCACAAGGAGGCATCTATCCCTTACTTTTTCGGCTTTCCCAATCCCGTGGCGTGTTCTGTGGCTGCTTGGATCGTGCGAGCCACAGTGGATCGCAATCCGCCATCTTCCAAATTGAGGAGACCAGCAATGGTACAACCCCCCGGTGCTAAAGAGGTATGAGAACGATAGAGTGTGTGAGGTTATACGTACTTGTGACACTATCTTTTATGGCTGCCGGGTGCATCCCTGATTGAATCACCATTCGCGCTGCGCCTTGCATGGCTGCTGAAAGATTAGCAACGCCCTATGTATAAATGATGGTCTGATAACATACTTTGCGCAGCGAGTTCCAAGGCCTCCTTCCGAGGCATGCCCATCATCACTGCTCCGTCTACCATGGCCTCTAAGAAGACACATGCAAAAGCGGGCCCGCTCCCGGCAAGTGCCGTCGCTACGTCAAAATGCTTCTCATCTAGGATTCGGCATTTCCCTACAGCGGAGAAAATAGCTACCAGTCTCGTCCTCGCAGTGGACGATGTAGGGTCTTGGGAAGGCAGTGGTGTGAGAATTGTCATCCCTTCCCGAATCTACAAAGCGATCAGATTGAGCTTGTCTAGTCAATAATTACACTCACTTTTGAAGGAGTATTAGGCATCGCCCGTACTACCGTAGTATCTTCATCTACCCATTCACGGATGCGTTGAATGGTAAGACCAGCACAAATACTACATACCAGCTTCCCCCGAAGTGCTTCTTTCATACCTGGCTCGGAAAGGATATCTCCGACCATCTGCGGTTTGCAGGCCAGAACAATGACATCGGCATTCTTCGCTGCTTTCAAGTTCTCGCTGGCCAGCACCTCGACAATATCCTTGTGATCTTCGAACGTGATACGTAACCTTTTGGCGGATTCCGTTCTTGCAACACATGCCAAGAATCGGCCTGGGAGCTGTATAGGGGCGTTGTGATGGGAGCCATCATGCGCATCACCGCCCTCATCAATTTCCAGCAAAGATGCAATGGACGCAGAAAGATCCACGCTTGCGCCATTTTCATCTTGCGGTGAATTCCTCCCGTTTGTGTTGCGTTCACTGTTTCGTTGAGATTGCGACAAGGCAGCCGACGCAGCTCTTCGAGCTTCCTGGATTTTCTTCGTATCCAAGACGCCCGACATCACCGCGACACCCATGGTACCACAGCCAATTATGGCAAGTGTGTATCCTGCCTGTTCAGCTCCCATTTTGCTTTGGATTGAATAGTGAGAAGCAGGGAGGTAACAAAAAAGAGTCATGTACATACTTGCTTATGTAAGCTCACATTCTCCACGCAGAAGAAGACTTCGTTCGCATGACGCTATACATATTCGTTCCACCACCAAAGTAGAGAGCGTCATGGAGCAAAGTATGGAGCTTGTTGCCCGCAATTGTGGCAATCAGCTAAGTAGGTAGTAGTGTTCTATCATATATCTCCTCATTGACTACTTTTGGCTTCAGATGAGTATCAGAGATGCGTCTTGGCCAATCGAAGTGATCATGATGGTGGTGCTGCTGCCTGTCAGTCCCAACGGACCGCTCTTTCCGCGTGTGCTTCAGATGCTGTACCGCTTGTTTCTGAGGTCAAAAGAAGGTGTCAAGATCAGATTCAAGTGTACAATTCTTGCTTGCAACAAGGACAACACGACACGGATGACCAAATTGCACAAAGGTGTACGCCGGCCCTTCGCGACCTATGGACATGCACGGAGGCTGTCAAGCAGGAAGCTGCGAAACGTCATTGAGATGCTTCCCATGTGAAGTGGTGTGTGGACATTTCAAATGGATGTAATGTACAATCAAAATGAATGGAATACAAAAACGACAGGGGAACATTAAGGAGAGGAAAAGGAGTGTATTAATGGTAGGTGTGTGTCACGTTGGTACCCGACGCCATATTGTAGAAGTAGAATATTCATTGAGTCTCGAAAGCCAATTGCTCCCATCCTTGTTTGGATGGGCCAATGCAGCGGCTCCCCATGGTACCTGGAGATTATTACTTAGGTACCATGCATCAGCGTCCTCAACTTCACGTCTCGAAGAGCAGAAGGCACCCAACGCGATCCCCACGGTCATCAAGAGTATACTTCGGAGAACTAGCCACTGAGCTTCGTTTGGCCCATTCTTGCAAAACTCCATGATGTTGTCTCTTTGAAATGTTGGACCGAGGAAGAGACTCTTTAGTCTTGGAAGCGATACCCAATCATGTTGTGCTGAGGAGATGCTACTCATATTCCGAGAATCGGGCCCGCCACTAAGATGCTCTTCATATAAGATGCATCGACGGCCAGAATGTTGAGAAAGCATTCGGTAGCGAGAATCATCAGGAAGACCATCGTTGGAACGCCATTCAGGATGTAATCTATAATTAATATCATTTTCTAGAGAGGCCTCATCGTAAGTGGGTGGTGCGTGAAGCTGGGTGCGATCCAACGATGTCTGAACTTCTTGATCAGCGAATTCCAATGGGCCAGATACCTTGTTAGCTTTCCGCTTTCGTTTGTGTATGACAAAGATGCTTTCTCCATCCTGCTCTCCCACCTCCTCATTACTGATCATGCTATCCTCTTCACTCTGCTCCTCGTTCCTTACAGATTTTGCGAGTTCTGATCCAAGCCGCTTCGATAGTGTGCCAGGATCGACCTCGCTGGTGCGACTTCCAGTGAGTGTACTACCCTTATTTCTCAAATCTTCGAGTTCTCCAGTGAGCGCATCGATATTTGCTTGTAGAGACGCAATGATACGAGTGTCCTCATCGCGACCTAAAAGCCTTTCTTGTAGCGACGAAGACTCTTCGTGTAAATCCCTTATCTTCTGGCGGTAAGATTCACGATCTATTTCCCACTGATGTTCTCTCTCTGAAAATTCATTGAGAGATTCCGTTGCGTTTTCAAGTTCTTCGCGTAACTCAATATTCCGCGCGGTATGCCTCTCCATGGCATCTACAAGCTCCTCGTGATCTGTTTTCAAGCGAGAATATTGAGCTTTGATGACACCCAATTCGCTTCCAACCTTGTTGAGATCGGATTCAAGACTACTGATCGTGTCCAAATAATTATTCTCACGGGCTCGACTGGATGCCTCTTCTTTCCGTTTGACGGCCAAGTCTGCCTTAACTCGGTCTAGCTCGTCTTGCATTCTGCTAATATACTCTTCGGTTTCATGCTGCGTCTGCTCGAAGTTATTCTTCTTCTCCGTAAGTAGTCGGTGCAAACCTTCAATTTGCGCTTGAAGGGCAATGACATCGTCATTCACCAGAGAAGTCTGGCTCACATCCGTGGACCGCCATCGACCGCCAGCACTGCTTCGTCGACTTCCTGTAGAGCGGGGACCAGCTGGGTATTCTCCACTTTGGAACTGCGAATCGCCACTTTCATCTGCTGATGGACTGGCATGGATGCCTGATGACCGTCCTTGCAATTCCTCCGACAACAAATGCCAACGTTCGCGGGCCTCCGCGTCTCGCAAATCTTCGTCACCCGGACTGGCGCGGGGGAACATGAATGCGCGCTCAGAGGGGCTTCGAGAAAAGTGACCAAAAACGTCACTCGTTGGAGAGAAAGTTGGATTGGAAAGCATGCGACGCCTAGGTTCGGCATTGTTCTGGCTGTTTGTCCTCTCTAGATCTTTTCCAGATGAGTTTGGTGAATGTGACGGTGGCGAAGAGACGCTCCGCTGTTCATATTCACCATCGACACTCCCCCCGCTCGTGAGGCTTGCATCGCTCACATTACGAGCACGCTCACGACTAGCCAATGCTTGCGGTTTTGGTCGACTCCATGCGCTTGGTGGTGCTTTTACTTTTCCTCTCCCTTTCAGAACATCTTTTTCGCCACTTTCTACTCTTCCTCTTCCTTTGCTCCCGGGAGCAGATGACCTTCGATGTTTTGGACCGGGAGTAGATGGATCTGATGTAGCTTTATGCCGCGAGCTCGCAGATGCAGAAGAATAGCTTCTGTTCAGGACCTCCAAAGACAGGTCAGCACTTTCGCTCTGTGACCGGGGGAAAAGAAATGTCCCTTTTTTCCCTTTACTGTCTTCCATATTCTCTTCATCATCCTCGTCGCTGTATCGGTTGTCTTCTGTGCGTGACTCTCCACTAGACGTATCATAGTCGGAGTCCCCCGAGCTTGCTTGCATATGCGCATCTTGTTTACGCTTCATTTCCTCTGCTTCGGCTTCGCCGCGAGCATCTTGAAGCTGGCGTATCACGGCAACCACCGATTCAGGCTCCAGTATGAGTTCTGCGTTGCTACTGATAAATGATTCAATTTGGGGCTTGAGATCTTCTTCAAGGAGCTTGATCCCTGTCTGTCTTTCGAATCCATCCAGAAGGTCTGGAAGACTTTTCAACTTGATAGAACGGACCTTCTCGTTCTCTTCATCTGGAACAAGAGTCTCAAATAGCACCTTAATTTGCTGCTCTAAACTATCGCTAGGGTGACTTTGCTCGTCCAGTATACTTGCATCGTCACTATGTTGGCTTTCGATGATGCTCAATGGCCTTCCGTATTCATTATACGCGGCTTTCTGGCTGGGTATAGCAAGGTGATTGCTCAGCGACGTACTTGGGGCAGGTTGATCTTCGTCTGGCGCTGGTGAAATACCATCTCCCGGTTCTGAGACAGCTCGGAGCACGAAAAGGGGTAGTAGTACAATGCCCCTAAGGCCACCTTGAGGATCACCGTAAATGGTCATTTACGATTATGAAATTGGCGGATGTTAAGATGAGATGTTCAAAACACACAACCATGTATTCCACAAAGACACATGGGACTGCGTCTAAACATGCAGTGAAGACATGTATAGTGTAGCTGATACAGATGTAAGGAGTGTGCAAAGTAGCGGAACAAGCTTTCCGCCTTAGGAGCGCGAGCAGGGAAAAGTGCAACACATTACGCGTGATTCGCCTTGCACACAAGTAACCCTTTCTTGACGATCACTGCTCGAAGGATGGATCCTTGGGCAGACGATGGTGCAGGGCCCAGCTGGCAGTCTAACTCAGACTCCATCACTGGCCTTCCTGAGCCAGCGCCCACAAGGTTTCGGGAAGGACTAGGAATGGACCCGTGGGCGGATTCATCACCCTTAAGAAGTGGACAAGATGACAACTTGGCGCTACAGCACCCGTTAGGCTATAAGTCAACGCATGTTGAAGGAGAAAGGGAACACTTCTCAAAAAATACGCTACATTCTCCTGACTCAAATGCTCTGGATCCATGGGGAGGAGGCGCTCCTCCTTCTCCTACACTTCACATGGCGAAAGATGACCTCCGGAGAGAAGGTAGCTCGATAGATCAAAAAGCATCATCAAGATATGAAGATGAGCATATTTCTTCAATAGGCGGTAAATTGGACGCCAATGAGACGTATGCCCCTACAATGGACTCTACGGTTTCTCCCATTGTGGACGACGATGACCCATGGGGATCTGGAGCTGCAGCTCAGAGACTCGAAAAGGAGAAAGAATCAGCAGCACTGGCCCAACAGATGGAGATCATACGTCTTAATGATGAAGCCAAGGGGATTGCTAGCGGCCAGGAGTTAGAACACATGAGCACCGAGAAGGAAGCTTCTAATGTTCAGAACGACCGCCAGCCCTCCATTGTGGAGACCAACAATGCTCCTGCATCGAGCGGCTGGCGTTCTTTCTTTAGCAGGTCTTCTGCAAAAGGGTGAGTACCAGTGCCTCCAATGTTAGTAATACTGATCGCGTCCTTCCCATCAGACATGACTCGCCGGTCTCTGAGTCAAAGCAGGAAGCAGAGAGCAGTGTAGAGAACGCAGATCAGAAAGAGATGCCAAGAGCATCCACCAGCTCGACAGCACCCCGATTATGGCAAGCACCCTCATTGCGTGGGACACATGGGCGGTCTGCATCAAGCATGAGTCAGGAAAGAGGTACAACACCCCCAACAAACAGCTCGGAAAATCCAGGCTGGGAAATTACGACCAAGAAACAAAGTACGAACTCGTCTGGTGGGTTTATGCAAAATATTTTGGGAGGACAACGTCGGTCGGCGGAAGCAACCCAGAAAAGTCATCAAAGTAATGCAAGCATTGGCGGATCGACTATCAACAAAATAAAACAGTCTTTGCAACCTCCTCCTACTCTGTCAGCCGCAGATCAAGATGATGATGGAGAGGGTGATGAAGAGGAAACTGGGATAGAATGGGAAGCAGGCGATTCCTCGGGAAACATCTCAAGTAAGCCTCAAAAACAACCAAACTTGATGGATAGTGGTGGGGAGAATCAAGAATCAGCTGTCAGTAGATTCCTCGGTCGCTGGCGCACGAAAGGTACAACGAATGAACCGAATCAGTCGAAGCCAATGTCGCAAGATGATTTGTCTTGGTTAGAAAACATCAGTGGTCCTTCTCAACCTGAGTCGGAGAGGCAACACAGTACTACAATCAAGGAAGACTTGCTCTCGTTTGTGCATGATGACACACAAAAACCTATGCAGCAGTCTCGGCAGCCTTCGTTGGGAGATGTGGACTCCCGAGTTCAAATGTCCTCAACTCTTCAGAAAAATCAAACCTCTAAAGCGCCCCCGCAGCTAAACCCGCCACCGAGGTATACGGGTCCGATCCGCCAGAGTATACCATCACACCAGCATGATGGGGTCTCCAACACATTCTCACCACCGCTGTCACAGCATGCACAATCCACTCGCAATGTTTCAGGTTCCAGTCCCATGACTGTGAATAGTCTAGATCAATTTGATGTATTTCAGAGCAGTCCTCAGATTGGCGGCAGCTATCGAGACGAGCAAGACACCCATCGCAATAGTCTTCTTTCCCCAAAAGATTCATTTGCAGGCAAGTTCCGACATGATAAGTACCATTATGATGTAGACGATGACTCCGCAGACCAAGAAGGCTCTTGGACTGCTTTTCGCGACGTGCCACCAGCAGATACTTCCAATTCTATTCATCGGACAAGGGAAGACGCTGGCCTTCCTCCTCGACTTGCTGGTCCTAGGAACGGTACCGTAACAGTGCCATCTCCACCCACGTCTCATCTGCATCACTCAACCGAAAATACGTCGAGACCGCCGACACGTTTTCCCCCTCCACCTTCCGGTAGACAACCGTCTTCCGTCTCAACAAGCAAAACTCCTGTTCCTCCTTCAGCTTCAGGACCTTCTAGGCAAACCAAGACGCTAAGTCAGGGCGCTTCTCTGACACATGATGACCTTGATTTCTTTGAGAGCCTATAGCGAGCTCTTTGTATATATATCTACAATCCATGCTCATCTTGATCTATTCAGCGCACGCGCCCACGCTGAAGCGAACGTGTATCTAAGCAGTTATCCACACGCGTTTTGACTCTTGTGTTTAAGTGAGCTCATCTATCATCTGTTCAAGACAGTACACTCTTTAAACGGAAGGTCGCTCCTACCTCCATCATAACAGTGGATGTCGGGGCTGCATCATCGCTTTATAGATGTCCTATTCGAATCAGCGGGCCTTTCATGATTATCCACACGAAATGAGTGCGTCGGGTCGTGGTCAATCGTCTTCGGCAGGACGTGCAGCCTCACCTTCACCTCGAGAAGCCTTGAAAGCTGTTGCTACATCTCCCCAAGATCTGAAAGCACGCGCTGTTTCTCGAACAAAGGTGCACTCTCCCGAAAGCACATCTCGATCCCAGGCTATCTATGCTCCCGGTACAAATCCCACTCATATGTCAAGTGGGGGCATCCATATCAGTCTACCTCCTGGTGTCCCAACACCTGAGCTCAGTATATTTTCTCCTCCATCTTCACGACCACAGCCGGGGAGAAAGCATACAGAGCGACCAGAAAGCTATCATGAGTCATTTTCACGTTATGAAGAAAATCCTACGATACCCATGGCTCGATCCAGGACGCAACTTCAGAAATCGCATAAGCTCTCGCCTGATAGAAAGACAGTGGGCTCTTTTAAAGAGAAAGGAAAGCATGAAAACAACTTGGAAGGTGAAAATCCCCAGCGCACAAGTTCAAGCGAATCTCAAAGATCCTCTGATGATTATATGTCTACTTTCAAACGAGTTTCTCTCTCAGAGACCGCTGGGAAGAACGGGACGAAATCAGTCGAGCTTCTTCCGACAAAGTATCACTCTCCGATTTCGTCGTCCGGGGAAGCCATGCAAGGGTCTAGGTCATCTCAAAGCACTCCTGCTTGGATGTCTTCCAGTGCTATGAGGGATGAAGAAGCGGAGATCGATGATCAGATCACATCTCTTGACAGGTCCCGCGGTGACTTATCTCTGCCACCGCCCCTTCTGAGTTCTGGTAGAAAGGCCAGTGTGAGCCTTCAGCTCTTCAAAGAAACTGGCAAGTCTAGGTTAAGTGATGAAGCTTGGGATCAAAAAAGGAATGTGCTCACTCGGAGAAATGGCCGGCCTAGAACACAAAGTGCGCTTGAAGAGCAAGGAGCCGACGTAGCCTTAGACACAGCAAGCTCTTCTGGGTCCAGATTTGCAAAAGGAACAGGGTTGGCATTTCCAGCAGTGCCTCGCTCGGAAAGAACAGAGGCAGACAATCATCCTGCCACTCCTGCTTTACTTCTTGGGGAGAGCCACTCACAGGCTTCAAGATCTGCGTTACAAGATATTAATGACAGTCATCGTGATTTGTTAGAAAAGAAGTCTGACAAGTGGCACCCAGTGACAATGGACGACGTGGGGTCTGTTCCAGAAGAGGAAGAAGCGAGTAGCCTATCGTCTCTCTCAGAAAGCTACGAGTATATGGACGAAGAGCACTTGGATGACACTCTGCTAGATGATGCTGGTAATGCAGTCTTTGACGAAGATTGGGATAGCGAAGTAGGCCCTTCTTCTGTTGCAATTATGCCCTCCGACCACGATGGTGCAGGACCATCTGTTGTACAGTTGCAGCCATTCAACAATCAAGTGGGAGGCCATAATGCCATATTTCGCTTCTCCAAACGAGCTGTGTGTAAACCGCTTGTTAGCCGCGAAAACGAATTTTACGAGGCAATTGAACGTGAACATCCCTCATTACTTTCTTTTATTCCGCAGTACCTGGGGGTTCTCAACGTAACGTATCGACATGTGGAAAAATCCGAGGAGGGAGAGATAGATGAGCGAGCTTCTACAAAGGCGGGTGAAAACGAGTACCAAAAAGGCGATGTAGTGAGACAAGTTCCAGAAATAAGCTCTGCGACACGTCGCAAAGTTTTCAATGGTCAAAAGGACGATGACAGCGAAGTCCCCGAAGTCATCTTAGACATGAACAGGCACATCATACCAGATTGGATGTTTCGCAAGGCACATCGGGGAAGCCAACCTGAAAATCTAGACGCATCACATCAGCCTCAATCTCGCTCTAGATCGCTGAATAGGCTTGAGCATCATCAACCTGCGCTGCACCTTAGTGAAAGCGAGGATTTCAGTAGAGAATCCCCCATTGAACACCATCTGAGCACTTCATCTCCCCATTTGACGCACTCTCGTAGGTCAAGTGAAGAAGGCATGAAAAAAATCGATCCTGATCAAGACTCGTCTTTTGGGGCATCTGTGCCATCACGACAGGTTACACATGAGTCAGAACGTTCGATGACACCCAATACCCTGAGCTCTATTGCGGGACGCGGCTGCACAGTCGTCAACAGACGACTGCAAGAGCAGGTTCTCCGCGAAGTGTTCAGTTCACCACTTATGCGGGAGCATCCATCACACTTTCAGTATGGCCGTCGCAGCGGGCGCAGTAGTCGAAGGCAAGCTCGGCAATCAGGGTATGCCGGTTTAACAAGCACAAATGCTTCAAGAGATAGGTCTTACTCACCTGATCGACTTGATGGTCAGTCATGCCGAGCATCAGCATCTTCATCTGTCAGTCCATTCTTAGGCCCCATGGATTCAGTCAAATCAGCTCCGAAGAGTGAGGGTGGGGAGAAGCATGCCTCTACCGAAGTAAATCGACCAAGGCGCGTGCACAGTGATGCTGCCCTCACATTACGTGCACGAGAGCGTTTCGGTATTACCCAACTCCATCCAACTTCCCCAGCTAGCCATCGGGGCAAGAAAGATGGTAGCAGCATAGAGTCTTCTGATATAGGCAATGCTGAGCATATACCGAACACCGCTTCTCATGGAGAGACAACAGCAACGGAGCAGACGCCTCGACCCTTTGCTCCACACTCGTCTGAGCTTACAGGGGAAGTCGTGCCAGTACGACAGGATCTCTTCTTACTGATGGAAGACTTGACAGGGCGTCTGAAATACCCTTGTGTGCTTGATCTCAAGATGGGAACGAGGCAGTATGGTCTGGATGCCACAGACCAGAAGAAAGTTAGTCAGACAAAAAAATGTGACAAGACGACTTCCAGAACACATGGTGTGAGAATCTGCGGCATGCAAGTTTACGACGTTTTACAGAAGACGTACATCTTTCAGGATAAGTACTATGGTCGACAAGTGGCTCCGGAGCACTTCACTCGTGCTTTGGCTCGTTTCTTCGAGGATGGGCACGGCTTGTTGGTTCACCATGTACCTATTATTCTCGAGAAACTGTATCGGCTAGCTCGTCTCATTGTCGCTCTCAGAGGGTATCGTTTTTATGCAAGCAGTCTCTTGTTCATATACGACGGTGATGAGACGACGCAGAAGAGATTACAAAGGGAATTCGAACATCGTCATCATCGCGGGATAGCAGGGTACTCTCCTTCTGTATTAGACACCCTGGACAGCTTGGATAGGCAATACCATCATAAGTTTGGCAAGCACGGAGCCTTGCATGAATCTTCATACGTGCACCAAGAACACCTCGGTAACGCAGTGGACCTGGTAGGCCAATCGTCGAGTATCACTTCAAGCCGAGCAAGTTTTAGTCCACTTTTACAACCAGCAGCGCCTGAGTCAGGGACTATTCCAAGCTCTGCGCCTCCAAAGCGGAGACGGAAGAAGGGAGAGATCAACATCCGCATAATCGATTTCGCTCATTGCACTACTGGTCATGACTTTGTTTTCCCATCTGATGACGAGAATCAATTGTATGAGGAAGATCATTTTTCTCATACTGAACTTCCCAAGCCCCTAGCTAGGTTTCCACCGTCTTGGCGCGGCGGTCCGGACAGTGGATACCTGTTTGGGCTCAAGAATCTTGCGGCCAGTTTCATACAAATTTGGGACGCTGAAAGACAACGACGCAAAGACGCTGCTATGCGTGAGGCACGAACATCTGGAGAATGCACGGACGCAGAAGCAGAAGCAGCTTCCGAAAGTGCGGATCTCGGTGATCTTCTGATTGATGGAGAGGGGGTATTTGATGAAATCTTTGGCACCGAGCCTCCCGGATTGAATGGTTATGTATCATCTTGAGGACGAATTAGAAGTATTCTGTAAATGATTTTCTCTTCTGACGTTCATCACCCTAAATGGCGACCAGATTGGGCCATGCATTGCATTCTGATAAAATGACATATGTTTCTTTACACTAATTTGCCACCCATGCGACTACCACCACCTTCCCAGGAAGGTGCTGCGTTGGTCTGGCCCAATCGAATGCGACTGGCATGCACAGCGGCATCGACTATTCCTGCAACTGTGAGGACCCCACCAACAATAGCACACGTTGATGTGAGGAAATGTGCGAGTGATTTATGCTGCTCTGTGCGGATCATTTTTAGACCAGCAATGTCGAAGTTGAAAAAAACGCCAGGCATGCCCACGAACCCATGCTGTACTTTGCCAGGAGTCTCCTTCTGGGCAACTTCTTTTTGGTGGGCGGGGGAAAGATCCAGATCTCGTTCATATGATGTGACGCTGTACTGATGTGACTTTATAATAGCCCCATTGAGCTTATGCAACTCTGTCGCCACCACCTTTAGGAAATACTAAAGCAAAATGTTTTAATAGATTCTTTAGATACCATGAAGTCTCTCACCTGAAACATAAATTGGCTCTTTTCAGTGTGCGCCTTGACTCCATTCAGAGGCTCCGATATACCTAGTATCTGTTTGCGCACTTGATCAATGTGCTTATGAGTCGTAGTTCGGTGACCATCGTCAAATGAAAGCTCGTGGATCATATGTCCAAAATCCTGAAACAAGGTAGTGAGATATGTCACAGTCACCCGTCTCATCCCTCACATGATGAGTATTCCCTGAGCCTGAAAGGTAAGGGACGAGATCGTGCATGTGCACGCTATTCCGTTGGAAAGCTCTACCTGGAGATAAATGAAGATTGCCGATCACTTTGTTCACATGCACATAGCCCGCCACGTTACATCCCTCGGCATTTTGCGCCTTAACCTTCTCTGACCAGCCCTCTTTTACGCACTAGTGGACAGTGTGAATCAAATCTTTAATAATTGTGACGAACGCACCTGGTCAATATGGTCTGGGTCACTAAAGCTCCAGCCTCGTCGAACATATGCTTCTTGAACTTCTTCGCAGGTGTCGCAACACTTTTTCTCGCCGGGATCTCCTCCATAACAAGACCCGCAGTATTTTGGATCCCGTGTAGAGGCCATTCGCTCGACCTCCCCTTTCAGACCTAAGGCAGACGAACCATCAGGACCATGTGCGAGTCGCTCTATCTTCTCTCACCTTTTTTTACATCTACGATCGAGCCGTCCTGATTGATCCGCGTACGGTCGATGTCATGCATCAAATTGAACTGAGTTTCACCTGAAATATCCATCACATCGATGGATAGCACTGATGGCTATTTAGCCACCTCGAAGTACGTTAAACTTGGATGGACAACTCACAGTAGCATGGAACCCTTGGAAACGTGATGTTCATGTTGATCGTCAGTTTCTCTCCGCGATTCTTGTCTACAACCAGCTGTGTCTCTTCATGTACTCGCTTGTAATCAAGAAATTCACCCAAAGTGAGGAAAGCGATCAACGTGAACGAGATTAAGGTAATGAGTGCTCCGACGTTGGTACGAATACGTACATCGTCCATTGTCTTGCGACAGTAGGGCTCAGAAAGTGCATTGTGACAAAACGTCTTGAACTCACCTTTGCAAAGGCATCGATCCCGCTGAGCTGACCCAACATTCCGTTGCGCCCCATTTTGAATGCTTGATCGCACAAGGATTTTGATGGTGGTCCTGATGCCTTCTTGTACGTGGCGCTAGTATTCGCGTTTCTTGATTAAGCTAGACACGTCGGCGTGTCGCCGGAAGATTGCTTCACGCATAAGTCGCGCTGAGTAAAGTGATCGATCATAGTAAGTATGCATTTCATCATTCTACAAAAGAAATACGGAAAGGAAAGTACACAAAATCAGATGGAAACATCATTCATTCGAGACAGACGCCGGCTTGCTCTCTGTGTCTGAATGCTCGAAAGACGTTCCAACTCTCCATTACTGATGTGAATCTTTTTGCTGCGTTTGCCAAATCCGATCTTCCTTTGTGCGCGGTTCAGGAACGTTGTGCGGTTACCATACATGCTCTCGTGTCGCGAAGCAATACGATTGATCTCAGCTTGATGCTCAGCGTGGCGATTGCGCCACGTAGCTTGACGTTTGCGGACGATGCGAACAATGTACCTCATGGAAAATTTGATGAGATCTAGTGGAAGAAGCCAAACAAGCGACCAGACCCAGATAATACCAATCCATCCCCCACTAATGGGTTTGACATGGGTAAAACCCCAGTCAGCAAAAGCAGCAATGACGGAGGAAATTGCTTGTGCTACGCAAAAGGCAGCGAAAAGAGCTACAGAGGGTGCTTCCAAAAAGAACCACCCTTTGGAGCGAGTGATAAAAATTAATGCCTGGCTTGTTATGCTCGTGTAGAGATAGATGATCATGTGTAGTTCGGGAGCATTGACATCTGAATGATAAGCGGTCACCCCAAACGTGCCTTCAAAAAAGGATGTGTGATACACGGTTGCAAAAAGGGCCAGAGTTGATCCGGTAAGATAGAGACCATATCCTATGGCGAAAGAAAAAATTTCGATTAGATCCCAGTGGTCGGGTTCATCGGATGGCAAGACACGATCCAATGATAGTGTCATAATTGTTCCATCGTTGAGCAAAGCAACGATCAAGATCAAGAAAGGAGGAAAATCAAATTTCCACGCAAATGTCATCAAAGAGAAGCCGACTACGACTCGTATGGTGACTGCACATGCGTAGACACTATAGTTGCGCATTCGCTGAAAAATGATCCGTGAGCCTCGAATGGCGTCAACAATAGTCGAAAGTCCAGGTTCAGTCAGAACAATATCGGCCGCACCACGAGCAGCATCGGTAGCACCTTCGACAGCTACTCCAACGTTTGCGCGGGAGAGAGCTGGAGCGTCGTTTGCTCCGTCTCCGGTCATCGCGGTTAGATGTCCCAGTGCTTGCAGGCGTTTAACAATATCAAATTTGTGTTCTGGGAATACTCCTGCAAACCCATCGGCTTTCAGAATCATTTCGTCTAGTGTAGCGTATGGACATCCAATAGGCGGGTGACCTGTTTGAAGGGCCTTCGCGTTAAACATATTGTCACCCAGCCCTAGACGACGTCCTGTCTCTTTGGCAATGGCTAGCTGGTCACCTGTGGCCATTTTAACTTGGACCCCTAGGGCTTGTGCATCCTCTAGTGTCTTTTTTGTGTCTTCTCGGGGAGGGTCGAATATAGCTAGGAGACCAACAAGCTCAAATCCATTTCCAGTGTCATCCTTGTTACCGCTTGGCACGTCCTCGAATGCAACCGCCAGTGCTCGAAGGCCTCGATTGGCAAATTCTTCCACATCGTTCTCAAGAGCTTTCTCTTGTTGTGAAGTCTTGTTGCGAGAGCATAGATCGATAATGACGCCGGTCATTCCTTTCGAGGCTCTCTTAACCTTCCCAGATGCCTCATCAAGATAAGTAATCTCTGTACGTTTGTCAACAGGGTTGAAAGGCTTAAAATCGAGAAGTCTGATACCATGTCGCGCTGCAGACGGATCTTCTAATGTGTTGACAACACATGTATCTATTGCATCTTGGTTCTCTGTTCGCGAAGCAAAAGCCGCAAGCTGAATAACATCTTGAGGAGAAAAAGGTCCATATGTTTTCACGAGCTGTCGGTCAATCGTGAGTTTGTTCGTGGTCAAAGTCCCTGTCTTGTCGGAACACAAGATCGTGACACCGGCCAACTCTTCGATGGCTGTGATTCGAGTGACAATAGCCTTATGTTTAGCCAGCTGACTTGCACCTACGGCAAGAGTAACAGAGAGAACTGTGGGCATGGCAATGGGAATACCACCGATGAGAAGGACCAATATGTTGTCAATCCCTCTACGATAAGAATAGCGGTAACCAGCGTATAGTATCAGGATCTCTAAAACAATAAAAAGACCAATAGAAGCGATGCAGAACAATCCAATGCGAGCTAGTACTTTTTGCAAATGTCCTGTGGAGTCATCGTCTTGACCGACAAGTGCAGCTGCTCGTCCAAAAAACGTGTTGGCTCCTGTTGAGATGACAATGCCTTCAGCTTCACCTTGTTTACATGTAGATCCGCTGAAACACTGGTCTCCAGATGATTTGTTCACAGGAAGAGACTCCCCTGTGAGCGCGGCCTGATCGATGGACACATTAATCGCATCGAATAATCGGCAATCTGCAGGGACGATATCTCCAATTTTGAATGCAATTACATCTCCAGGAACCAATTCACTTGACTCAATTTCTCCCCATTCGCCGTTACGCTTGACTTTTGCTTTCGGGGCTAATGAATCCATAAGTGCTTTGACCGCATTTCCAGCGTTCCTCTCCTCAATGAAGCCAATAGTAGAGTTGATAAGAAGAAGAAGTACAATACCAACGAAATCTGGCCAGTCAGGAGGTTTTCCTTCACCGTTAGATAGCGCAATGGCGACAATGGCTGCGCCCTCCATGACCCAGGACAAAGGATTCCACATGAAAGAAAGGAATTGTAAGATAGGGTTCACTTCTTCACTTTCAATTTTGTTGGGACCAAAAACTTCTAATCTGCGAGCCACTTCTTCGTCATTCAACCCCTGATCGTCTGCTTGTAGGAGCTTGTACACATCTTGAAGTTCTATCGCTTCTAAATCTACCTTTTCTTTGTCATATAAGTCTTCGGCTCGAAGCTCTATTGTGCTCATATCAACGAGAGCATGAATAGGACTTTTGGCCTCTTCGAAGTCCTTGTGAACTGTACTGACTTTGTCAGTTGAGGTGGCGGCACTCTGCCCCATCGGCAACAAGTTGATGGACGATGACGATTGCAGAACCGTCATTGTGTTCTTATTTGAGTAGTACTCTACCGGAGAGGTACTATAGGGATAAGAGATAGTGTGATAATATTTTTTTTGCTATGCACAAAGCAAATAAGACCAAACTATAGGTGATTGTTAAAGGTAGAAAGATTTTGTCAGTCAGGGCTGATCAATTTCTAGATGGCAGTGCTGTGCATAAAGCTTGCGCTGAATTTACACAGCGTATCCGATTCTTCGACTCCAGTGTGCTAAGATAAGAGGTAAAGAACGCCCTCGAGCACACGGAAAGAAAACATCGGTGATGTACAGCATGTAGACGCCTAAGAAATGCACGCTCAACGTACCTTGAGATAGAAACGAGCTTCTGTTGGCTGTGAACGACACGTTTGGTGTGGAAAAGGCGTGCTAGTGGCGATGCAATAAGCAGTTGATGTCGGTATACCCCGTAGGAGGGAGATAATTGAGCTATGAAGAGCTTTGACACACCCTCTAAGATTCCGTACAGCCTGCAGGGAACTTGTTTTCCAGCTTTGACAGAATTTGGCTAAATGTGGATTCACACAGAGAATGGATACCTTTTAATACTTTAGACTTCAACATCAAGTGCTTTGAGCCAGCATTGCTACATTCTGTAAGGACCCCATCAGGAAGAATTAGGGAAGCTTGGCACACTTTAATGATATGGTGATGCTTCCAAAATTATCTGACATCCTTTATCTTGGTAGCTCTTATCTTTGTCCTAAGCATTCCTTTTTGCTAATTTACTCATCTTCATGCGCCGGTGTATATCACCTACTGCTTGTTCCTCCATGCAGCCAAGACAGATAGTCCGCGACAAGCGTGAGGGGTCACTCAAAAGAACTGCTTGAACAAGCCGCACTAAAGCGGCGGAGAGTCTATGGGAAACGGTCCGCAAGGCGCCAAGCACATGAGCGGAATCGGCGTTCGCTACAGTAAGATCACCATGCTCTACTATCACAGCAAGCTATTTTGGCTCTTGAACGGAATGTGTTCAGAAATTAAAATTTGCCCGAGCCCCTTGAATATTCCAATTTGGGAACTTGGAAGCATGCACCCGCTGGCTGACGAGCTTTGCGCACAAGATAAGCTACGTGCCCCCAAAATACCCTTAGCGTTTGCTTGCCAAGAGCACGCCAGAAATTTTGCGCACATTCCATATACGAAAATAAAGCAAATTTGTTCAAGCGTACAATCAAGCATGCTAATCTCGCAGTCTGAGGTCATGTTCATGTTGAATGCATTGTGGTAATGTGACAATTTTGTGAGAACGTAGCAAGTGAACCAAAGAGACAAACGAAGATATATGCTTAGAAGATTTTCACAAGCGAACGAGTAGCAGTTGATGCACCTCGTATCAATCTTGTATGATGATAGGGTTATGGGGAATGACGTAAGTCAAATCTTAGTTCTTTACAAGCTCAGCTCGTGCTTTCTTGGCAGCAGCGACCATGTTCTTGCATTGGGCACCAGCTTCATCCCAAGAACGTGTCTTTAGACCGCAGTCACTGTAAAGGAATGTTAAAAATACCCTAGAATGGTAAAATCGTTTTACTTACGGGTTGCACCACAAGCGTTCCACGGGCAGATATGCCGTGAATGCTTTGAGACGGTCGAACATCTCTTCGGGTGTGGGAACACGAGGGGAGTGGATGTCAAAGACACCGGGTCCAATGTCGTTAGCGTACTCGAAGTTTTGGAAGACCTTGAGAATCTTGGCGTCGGACTTGCTGTTTTCGATGGAGATCATGTCGGCATCGAGGTCCAGAATGCTTTGCATGATTTGACGGTTGGCAAAGTCAGAGTAGCAGAAGTGACTGACAATTTGGGTTTCGTCAGAGACACCTGAAGTGCTCAATCGGAAAGAAGCCACAGCCCAGTCAAGGTAGGCTTTGTGCTCAGCCTCGCGGAGAGGGAGACCTTCACGGAGAGCAGGTTCATCCTCTTGGATGGAGCGGATACCAGCCTTTTCGAGATCATTGACTTCGTCGCGTAGTGCAAGAGCAATTTGCTTAGCTTGAATTTCCTTGGGAATGTCTGCACGGGGGAAAGACCAGTTCAGGATCGTGACAGGTCCTGTAAGCATACCCTTCATTGTCTTCTTGGTCAAACTTTGAGCGTAGCTACTCCAGCGAACGGTCATCGCTTTGGGTCTGCTGACATCACTAACTACGATAGGAGGTCGAACGTAACGGGAGCCAAAGCTTTGAACCCATCCGTTCTGCGTGAACACGAAACCATCAAGGAGTTCTCCAAAGTACTGAACCATGTCATTGCGCTCAGGCTCACCGTGGACGAGAACGTCTAGGTCAAGAGCTTCTTGCTTTTGAACGACAAACTTGATTTCGTCTTCGAGGAACTTCTCATACTCTTCCTGGCTGATCTCGCCCTTGTTGAAACGCGCACGGTAGTTTCTGATTTCTTTTGTTTGAGGAAAAGAGCCAATAGTAGTGGTAGGGAAAGGAGGAAGATTCAAGTGCTTGTCCTGGAGGGGGCGGCGAACCTGGAAGGTTGATTTTCTCTTCACGTCCTCAGGCTTGATAGCAGCCAGACGTTGACGAACAGCGGGGTCAGAGTTTTTCTCAAAGTCTCGGCGAGCCTTGATACTCTTCTCGTTTTCTGAAAGAATGTCAGCAGCGCTGTTCTGGTCTCGAAGTGCAGCGGTGAGAGTGGCCACTTCAGCTGCCTTCTCAGTTGCAAAAGAGAACCAATCAAGGATCTCAGCAGAGAGCTTGTTTTCATTCTTCACAGTGATAGGAGTGTGAAGAAGAGACGAACTTGAAGCAATCTGAATACGCTTGGCGTCTCCACCAAGAGCTTTGACAGCCTTTTGAGCAGTCTTCAGAGCATCATTCAGGTCTGTTTTCCAAATGTTACGACCAGAAACAAGCCCCAAAGAGATCACAGTTGTCTTGTTTGCGAATTGAGGAACAACTGTGTCAATCTGTTCGGGAGCACGGTCCAGATCGAGATGCAGTCCAGCGACTGGCAATTCTTTGACAAAGTCAACGTTAGATTCGAGGCGTCCGAAGTAGGTTGCGAGCAGGATCTTCAAGTTGGGAGCAGCCTTTGACAGTTGCTCGTAGGTTGACTTGAAAACATCTGCATATTGGGAAGCACGGTCCATACACAGGATGGGCTCATCGATTTGAACCCACTCTGCACCTGCTTCGGCAAGTTTGGCGAGAAGTTCACCGTAAACAGGTGCCAACTTCGAAGCGAGTGTTACGGGGTCGAACTCGCCATCGGCTTGCGCCTCGCGGTCAATCTTGGAAAGAGCGAGGAGAGTGATCGGACCGACGAGAACAGGACGAGCGTTGTAGCCCGCTTGCTTAGCTTCGACGAAGTCGTCAATAGGCTTCGTGTCGTTGATACGGAAGTTGGTTTTTTGCGACACCTCGGGAACAAGGAAATGGTAGTTTGAGTCGAACCACTTTTGCATTTCGGTTGCAGGCAAATCAACATCTCCCTTTTGGTGACCACGAGCCATAGCAAAGTATGTGTCGAGAGGGTTCAGACCTGACTTGGCATATTTATCGGGGATAATGCCAAAGGTGTTTGATGCATCGAGCACATGATCATAAAGGGTGAACGTGCCAGAGGGAATCACATCGACACCTTGAGATTTGATGATCTCGTACGTCAAAAGACGTTGCTCTTTGGCAACCTTCAAAAGCTCATCAGCTTGGATCTTGCCACCCCAGAAAGCTTCGAGAGCTTTCTTGACCTCACGCTTGGGTCCTATACGAGGGAAACCTAGTACAGCAGAAGAACTTCAAAGAAGTGTCAACATGGTCCTTGTGGCATTATCGACATAGTCAACTTACGCCATAGTATATTAGTATATCAAGAGCAGAGAAGAATGGATCAGACTCTGCGGAAGATGATGTCGTGAGGCAAGAGCACGACTCTTTCAGCAAGACTTTTTTCACCTTGTAAATCTTGCCTCGCTTGATTCTTCTTGTTTCTATGTGGCACTGTAGCAGTGTGTTTTGTAGCTCATTCCGTAAAGACGCGCAAATTGTCATGCAGCGCTAGAGAGTTAGTACGTGCTGTCCCGTGTAGGAAGGAGCAGAGTAAAGCAAACGTGTCCACTGCCGAGTTCAAGAGGTTCTCCACATGAGCGAAGGCGCAACTAATAGAGTTCGAAACCAAGACTATGCTACAATAGGGTAATTCACAAGTATATATCGTCATACTATATATGCTATGTCATAGCCATGTAAAAGAATCCGTACCATTCTGCTATGATCTGTTTCTTCGTTTGAGATCTAATAAGCCTAACAACTTTCCTACAGATCCTTCATCAACGTGGACATTACTCGAGCACCGGGTCGTTTCGTAAGGCGAGCGAGATGGTGAAGTGGACCGTCTTCCGTACTTTTCATTTGCTCCGGTCATCGTTGCTTTTTCCTCATGATCAGACTTCACTGCGCCGAGCGCATCAACAAGCTCTTCCATTTCTTTTGCATTGGTAGATAAGAATGCTGGATGCTGTGCCAAGCGTGAATACACTCCACTTGGTGTGAGGCTTCGTGTCATGGTCACTGTCGGCTGCTTGTGATTGTCAAACTTCCTGTCAAAACGGTGTGCTGGATCCTGAGAAGGTGGCTGAAAGCCAAGGCTTGCCACAGTGCGGGCCTCGCGCTCTGCTACTTTGCGTTCGACGAGCTCAACAAATATGCGCATGTGTTCAGGATCTCGCCCAGTAGGTGTGCCCGACTCACCGCCCCCTAACTGAAAGCCCCCTCCGGGAGTGAGCCCCCCTTGGAGAAATGCTGTCAAGTCGAATGGGCTCTGTGCCGAATTGCCGTTTTGAGACGAGGCCACCGCTTGGGCTTTCTCGTCGAGCTCAATACTATCGTTGGCACCTCCCATTTGTTCCCACCATGTGGGACGCTGAGGCTGTGTGTTGAGATCATTCGATGAAAGATTAAAAGCGAACGGGATCGGGTTCGGATTAAGTAGGGCCGCATTTTGGTGGCTGCGCTGAGGGATTGGGAGCGGATTGAATCCTGTGCCATTATTACCTCCGAATAACAAAGAGCTTCCACTTGAGCCCGCACCTGTTCCTGATGCTAGATTAACCTGCGAATCGAAGAAAGGGCTAACATTATTTGTAGACCCCCAATGCTTGTCATCACGCAGTTCTGCAGGCATGCCATGTGACACTGTGCTTTGGTTAGGAACCAAACTCGGTTGATGTTGGGCCGCAGATGAAGCATTGTGATGAAAGTCTAACGAAAGAAGAGGGCCTTCTGTACTTCCACCAGTCTTTGTGCTAGTGGTGCTACTTTGATCGGCAGAATCAATGCTGTCCCTTTTGTTCTTCCCGGTGCTTTGGTATGATAGTGACGAATACTTATCAGCGCCAAAATCGGCCGACCCACTAACAGTTGCAGACCTTTGACGACCACCGGGAGTCATTGATGGAGCATTTGGTGGCTCAACATAGAAGTTAGGCTCGCCGAAAGTACCACTGCTCACACCTCCGAATCCGGCTTCAGCAAAGGACGGAAACATTTTTGCGTTGCCGTTATTCTCGTGATCCTCTAGAAGGTTGTCAATCATACTCCCACACCCAATCCGATTGATAAACCCTTTCAAAATTTCATTCTCGTTCTTCAGGCTTCTAGCAAAGCGTTGCAACTCTGAATTGGCTTCAATTCCCATTTGATCGTACCGTCGACAACGCTCCTCCAGCTCACGTACTCGAGCCTCGCGACGCTTGCGGAACTCTCTCTGTGCTTTGCGGTTTTGAAGCGTACGCTTTGTCACAGCTCCTTCTGTTGTCTTTCGAGTCATCCTTTGCAAGTTGAGGCTATCTTCAGGAGATAATTCAACGAGATTTCTGTCTCCCCTATGCCCTCCCTCCATGATGTCGGTATGGTGTAAACCAAAGATACCACTGTGTTCTGGTGCGGCCGGAAATGAAGCAGAATTCCTACTTGAGATAGGATAAAGATCTTTGAGACAATTTGATGATGTCGTGCTGAGTATACTGTTGACAGGGAGGCGGTTGAGCAACTAAGCTGTGGCCCTGCTTTTCCGAAGACCCAAACCCCGATCCTTAGACAGGATCGATGCCTAGCAAACACCGGAGCTAGTCGCAATTCCTGGACCCGTTTTTCATTAAGTGAAAAGGGTCACTCAAAAAGTGCTTTTGCTCTGCTTTTGTGGCCAAATCGAGACACTCTCTCCACTTTACGCGACTTTCTGTGCCATTTGACAGTTTTGAAGATTTGAGGAAGAAGTATCATTTCACTTCAAAGATAACTTCACTGTATCTCCTAGGAGTGTCCATGCTTCGTATTCTGCCGTTAGGCCCCTATGCAGAATACATCAGGTAGCAACAGTGATCCACATGGTGTGCAGCAACTTCTCGCTCTCCTACGAAGGCAGCAAGACGGACAACAGGTCGCACAGCCAGGCCATCGAGGGGCGGAAACAAGCTCACTGGGAAAAGCAGAAGAAAAAGAGGATCTGCGCTATATGACTTTCGCTCAGGCGCTGCCACATTTGACAAAGCTTTCCAAGGATGAAAAGTTTCTTCGTTCCCTGCTCGAAATGAAAGTAAGTTGAGTCAGTGCGTTTATACCTCGCTCAATTTGCTTTTTTCCCAGGCGTATCAAGATCAATTCGAAGATATGCTTGCGATGGAGCACCAAGAACTATCAAGAGGTAAACAGCACACTACGGATCAGGGCTCATGTGGATCTCGTTTGGTAGTATGGGCTCAGGAAGCACAAGTTCGATGGGATCACTTGTACGCAAGACAACAAGAGCAACTTCAGCGCATTGGCGTACCCTGTTTCTATGTGACAAAGGACCCAACGCAGTTGCGGAAACAGCAAAAAGTGTTTGATGTGCTCGCAGGGTTGCTCGAGTAAAGATTTACAAATATTACAATTCTTTGTGATCAAATGTGCGATTGTGAATAAGTTCTATGGGTACCCCACTAGCTCTTACTCCACACACCAATGCGTGAATATATGCTTTCTTGCTAATATATACCATGATGCTCCGCAGAAACCTTTCAGGCTCAACTCAACAATTGAAGTTTTGTCATCCAATGTATATGTTGCATCTGCGGTGCATGTCCTCAAAGCGATCGTTATTTGAGGAGGTCCAAGCAGAAAGGATACCATTCCGCTCTTCTCGCTTCGAAACTACACGAACTGCTGACACTGAGTGGAGTGCGGGCCAAGGGAGAGTCTCAGCAAGCCGACACTCTCGAAGCGAAGAGTTTCATGCTAACCAAGCGAAGACATTGTTGAATCCGGAGGAACTAAGTTTACGAGACAACTACAAGCTTCTGACGTAAGTATGCCATTTCTTTCGCGCTGCAAAAGCCTTATTCCCTCCCTCAGTCATGGTGTCATCCCACGTCCCATAGCACTGGTTTCATCACAGAGCCGGAATGGCGATAGAAACCTTGCTCCTTACTCGTATTTTGGCGTGGCATGTCATCAACCGCCGCTTATCACGGTATCAATGAACGTGAAATCAGGGACAAAGAAGAAGGATTCCTGTGCTAATGTCTTGGAGACAAAGCAGTAAGTACGCTCATGCTCCGCAATTTTAACAACGAGCTTCTTCTCTCGGTCTAGATTCGTAGTCAATATTATTTCTGAGCCATTCGTCGAAGCAGCCAATTATACAAGCATTGACGTGCCTTGCAATGTCTCTGAATGGGATCTTAGTGGCCTTACTCCTGTTCCAGCACACACTTGGGGGGAATTCGGTCCGCCAAGAGTGGCAGAAAGTGCATTCTCCCTCGAATGCGATCTACACGATACTCTCGAATTACACGATGACGACGGGTCGCTGGTGACGACTATGGTGGTTGGCCGAGTTCGCTGCTACGCAGTAAACAAAGGTAAGACCGTCGTCATGGTTTGGGAGGGAAAGCTTAATTGATTGCTAGATATACTGGAAAGCGACGGAAGCATCGCCCCAGATTCGCTGCTTCCCGTTGCTCGAGGGGGCGGCATCACATACCTGCGCACGACAGCTGGTGTGGAGATTCCCCGTCCACACTGGAAATGTGAAGAAGGAAAAGGGGTAGTGAAGGCACTTCTCGGGTACGACAAGAGAAGCGACGAGTGATGCATGCGATTGATCGAGCGCCTCTTACATTTGCACAAACGAAGCCACCGCTGCGAGATTGTCGTGCACCAACATATGTTGTCATTATGGGGCTCCGTGTGACCTTATCAATCGAGCGTATTGCAGCATTCCGTCTGAGATAGATGCATGTATATTTTTCACGCTCAATCTAGTGCTTTCCTCGCGAAGATCGAGCGGGGCAGTAGCTTTGACCGAGGCCGAAAGGCGTCTCTTTCAAAGGGGTCCAAGCGGGTATTGGAATAAATTGCTCGTAACAAGTAGCAAACCCACCGCATCCCGACATCGTGAAAGGTTGTGTGTGATTCTCCACCTTGGCCGGATATCTAAGAACCCCACATGTCTACGTTCCAAGTGTCTTCCCACACTGGTGATATTATTTCCGATCATCGGTCCGGGGAAGTACGTATTGGTATTAGGCGTCAGATGACTGTCATGCAGACCACATATTAGAACGGAAGCAGATATCCCCCACATGGAGCATAGTGTTTTTTCAAACGACGATAAATGAATCTCATCTTCTCGAGTCAACCGGCTCAGTCCGAAAGCCATATCGTAATTGATCATCGCCTACAGAATTGTCGTCATTAACGTGTCATACTGATCTAGTGCCGAGAGGGGATTATTACAAACGCGCTGCATGAACCTCAAAGTTTTTCCCTTCGGCGCAACTCTTGTACAATAGTCTCGGTCGGTGCTCTGTTCAAGTTGAAACTTGAAAAGCAATCTGCCCGCGTAATCTATCTTGAGTTTCAGAAATTTTTCTCCAGGCACTCGTCGTTTCCCCACAAGAATTGAAAATTCTCCTGACCTTAATCTTGGATACCTCGGGTAGAGTAGGTCCGGAACGTTTCCCCACCCTTTAGAGGAAATCTTTGTTCATCCGTCAAACTGAGCAGCCGGTGTGTCATCAGATTGCTATCTTCCCCCTATACTACCATCAAAGCAACTATTTTCGCAGCCATCCACGGCTCTCTGTACTCTTCGTAACTTCCCTTTCCCTTTCCCGTGAGTATGACGCCGGTTTCTGTATGGTTCAGTGGGGAGATGCGGTTGGGCCCGCTTATCAGCACATTATTTCGGAGATCTATGTAGTCGACCCTACTTTTTCTTTGAGCGCAGAACCGGATTACTTCCCACACCTTCTAACTTCGTTCACATTTCTCACACCTTCTTCTACAGATCCATCACTCGCATCTAAAACAGCCATCATGGCTGCTGTTGATAGCATCGATGCTGGGAGCGGCACTACACCATCGTCTTCAACAACAAATGTCGGAGGCGTTGACAAGTCACAAATACCAAGGCCATACAAATGCCCCTTGTGTTCTCGCGCTTTCTATCGTTTAGAACATCAGACCCGCCACATCCGGACGCATACTGGCGAAAAGCCGCATGCTTGTACACACCCAGGATGTGGAAAAAAATTTAGTCGATCCGACGAATTGACCCGCCACGTTCGAATTCACTCCAACAAGAAGAACAATACGTCGAGCCACATTGATGCCACTATTTTGACGAAGAAGAAAGTAGGAGGCGAAAAGGGCTCTAGCTGGCAGGTCGGCGGAATCGACTCGGATGAGTCAGATGAAGACAGTCACAATGCACCGGCTCGCTCTGAAGAAATGTCCACTCTGGCAATGCTTGCAAGTAATGAATTACATTCGATGGAGCGTGCTGAACGTGAAGGGCGACCCATAGTTCCTGGATACAGTTACGCCGCCCCGTCGAGCGGCAATCATCGCCCCTCTCATCACGCAGGGACGTACGCTCCAACTCACAGTTTTCCAAACCATGAACAACCCCCTGGTTGTCAACATGTAGATTGTCACCGGTCGTACAACGATCGTGTTCTAGCATCCATGCAACCTTTACACCATCATGCAACTGATGCTGTCCCCTATGGAAATCATCGTAACCACAGCACGAACTATGGTACTCATATGCATCATGCACGAGGCTTTCCTTCGAATCCAAGCAGTGTCCCAAGTAGTCGCGAGCATTCACCTCGGTTCTCGCCAAATGACAGCGCAATGATCATGAGCGACGACTACCCCTCCGATGGCGAGCAGGATCGTAAATTTAACATCCAGTTGAATCCAGAATGGACGCCATCCAGTAGTCCGGTCCTCGGCTCGTTGCGGAGTATGAGTCTAATGGGTCATCGAACTGTGCCTAATAGCCCATACACGTCCCGACCTTCATCGCCTACAGCACGTTCTCATGCTCATTTTCCTTATGGATCCATGGGCTCCTCATATCACGGCCCACATCACTCCCCAATTTTGGAACGCGGCACGTCTAGCCGAAACAACTCTCCCCCTCATTATCCCTATGCTGGACCTTCCCATGTGGCTGGTGCCGGCCATCATGGCTCTCACCGCCACCGTAGCCACCCTTACGGGTCTGAAGCTTACGTACATCCTCATTCGCGCTCGCACCATCATCTCACCTCGTTGAATAATTCCTCTGCTCTACGCGCTTCAAGCACATTGGGGGAAAGAAGTACTGCAGCCGAGGGAGAGACGGTGATGGCGGCAAGTGTAGATGCACCTGGAAGTCTGGCTACCTCACCACAGCATCGTCTTCCTCCCGCCATGTATGAAACGAATGAATTTGGGACGTTCTCCCGTCGCAGCAAGAGCGCTTTGAGCCTTAGTGCTTACCATTTAGCGCCTCGTGCTGACGATGGTGTTGAGCATGGCAAGCTACCTTTACCTGTGCTTGGGAGCGATCGCACGTTACCGGCGCCTGACTCCCGATCTCACCACTTTGGTGGACATGGGGCATCCTGGCGACGGAGCAATTCACGCTCGGCCCCGGTCAGCGCAGTGAACAGCCCTACCTCATCTCCCAAGCTGGAGAACACATTGCTACACAACAACCATAACCACTCTCACTCCAGAAACCCTTCCACCTCTTCTTCCAGTCCAAACCACTCCCCGAACGTCGATCATCATGCTTCTCGCGGAAAGTTGGGCTTCAGCATGACGCCTATTCATCGCGCTGGAAATTACTCTCCTGGCAGACGTACAACGCTTCCGCCTCTAGGACAAGCCATTGCCACTAGCCGCGACACTTCACCACCTGCTGGTGTGATGTTGCCACCACCGATGTCACTTCAAGCAATGACAAATCCCAAAAATTCCGCTTCTCGTGATGTCGACATGACTGCTTTGGCTCATTGAGCATTATCATACTACACTATAGAGTTCAACAATTTTCTTTCTCGTCAGAGATATAATGACTTTTTCTCCATGATTATACATAATATACTCTAAGTTTCGCTGTTAATGTTAATACAATCTCTCGAAACGTCTTTAAATTGTGCTGATGGTATCACTCCCTTGATCTTCATTGTGCCTTTGTGATGATTGGTTTGGTCGTCTACTGGAGTGGAATTTCAATGAGTATTGTGAAGACGTACACCGTGGGCAGGTAAAGGTGACATGGATTCTAGTATACACATGTAAAATACAGCTCGAAAATTATCATGTTTGTAGGTTGCGTAGATCTTGTCGGGCTTGGCTCAAATCAGATGTTAATGTCGTTAGCTCTTCCAGCAACTCAATTCTTTGACGGCTCTCTGTATGCCGAATCTCCTCCAATTCCCTTTGGGTCTCTGCAAGCTCTTCTTGTGCAGAACGAAGCTTCTCCTCCATGTTGATGCGTTCGCTTTCTTCTGCTCTGCTCTTCTGAGCATGTGATGTGGACCTCACCCGCATGAGCTCACTTTCCAAGCTGCGGATGCGAGTCATCATCTGTGTTGTGTCCATGCCCAGCATCATGGTTCGAGGACTTTTTGAAATAGGAGTGGTATGTTTCAGCGCAAGCGCTGTGGGTCCGTCGGACGGAGACCTCCGACGCGAGATAGTACTGGAAGGGGAAACGCTAGTAGGTGCTGTGTTTGTGAAGGAAAGTTTGCTTGTCGATGGAGTAATCGAGAGATTCATTATTGGGCCTGCTCGACAATGCCGAGCAACAAGCTGTGAACCAGCAGCAGAGAATGAGTCATTCTGCACACTTCTATCTTCTGAAGTGGACTCATGTGTAGAGGTTCTCGTCCTCTGCAGAGATGGGCTTTGCCGTTGTGCTCGCTCGACCGTTCTCCGCATTTCCTCAACAACTCCCTCTAGCTGCCTCTCCCGTGCTTTACTTGCTTCGACAACTTGCATTTGGTTGGCCTGAGTTGATCGCAGATCCTCGATAGCTTTCGTTGCTCTTTCATATTCTTCTACTACGTTCGTAATCTCTCCTTCTAGGTCATGTCGCTGCATGTCCAAAGTCAGGGCTTTTCCAACAACATTCCTGGAAACGAAAAGCAGCGACCGGGTTCGTTCCGCTAGTAATTTTCCCATTTCTGTGGTTTGTGAGCAGTGAGCAATAGTTTCATCGGCATTTGGACGTTGCTCAAGCGCTTCCTGAATCTCATGCAGATCTGTACAAGAGATATCGATGTTTGGTAAGATACACAATAGCTCTTGAACTACCTCAATAAAGTCTTGTGGGGTGCTGGTCGCCACTGCTTTGTTGACAGGATTCTTCGAAACTCGCTTCATATCTGATAACTCTGTTTCCAGTGCTCCATTCCGCCTTTCAAGAAGGTTCACACGTGCCTCAAATTCTGCTGTGGAACGCATTTGGGGACTTTGTACGGAAGGACGCCGTTCATTCCACGCACTTGTGCTGAGTCGAGAGCTGTAGCGTGCATGTGTGGATGTAGCACTGACAGCAGACTGTCTCTGGAGAGAGGTCAAACGTCGATTTGCGCGCTCTGCTTGCAAGCGCCATTCCTCGGCCTCACGCTGAGTGTTTTGTAGCTCAAGAGCCAGTTCGCGAAGTGTGCCTGGTACTTGCGTGGAATTGACGGAGAGGTGTTTTTCGCTTTGTCCAGCACTTGACAGCGGAATGTTACCATCATGACGCAACATGGCTGCACGTTCTAATTCGTCTTGAATATCATCTATGTGGGTTGAGAGGCTGTCTAGTAAGCCGTCAATATCTTGACCTGCTGTCTTTTTCTTCTTTGCCTCCGCTCCAATGCCTGCTTTGATTCTCGACAAAAGATCATCCATCTCTTCGCGCCCTTCAGCTTTTCCAAGTAAACGTGCACATCGCTCATCTTGATCACGTAATCGCTTCTCAGCCTGTTCCAGACGACTCTCGAAGGAGGAGAAGAGCTGCTGTCCTTCTTGCATAATGTTGCGTTCTGCACTTATTTCGAAGTTCAATTGGCTCATTTGCTGATCCAACTTGTTTATTTGTGCATCTCGTTCCTTTACTAGTGTTTCTTTCTGTGTCAACTGCTCCTGTAGCAGTGTGATTGTTTCTCGTTCTTTTCTGAACGCAACGTCATGTTGTTTTTGTAGCGATCGATACTTCTCACTCTCACTATAAGACATTTCTTGATGTTCAGAAGCAGAAATGTCAAACTTAGACCGCCATAGATTGATCTCCTCCTCATGCTGTCGTTGCATTTGCTCGGTTTCAGAGCGTAATCGTTGAACCTCCAGACGAAGCTGGCCCATCTCCTCACTAGATCTTTCTTTGACTCGTCTTCGGATTTGCACATCGTCATCGTCATCATCAGTCGTTGCTGCTGTGCTTGCGAAGGTAGCTCGAGAGGCTGAAGCTTGTTCATCTTCTAGAACCTCTATTCGCGCCGCAAGGACACTGGCATGGTGTTCAAGCAACTTCTGCCTGTGCTCCATTAGCTGGTTGTGCATCTTTACGAGGTCGTTCATCACTGCATCCACCCTTTTGGTTGCAGTGGAAGAATCGACCTCCGCCTGTTTCACATCTACAGCCGTAACTGACAAATTACTTGCACCAGAAGGATTCCTCTGATGCCCGATCGCGGTCCTTTGAGAATCCTCACCAAGAAACCCATTTCCTCGGCCATGGACAGCTGTCCGCCTGAGTTTGTCGGCAGCATCTCGGACGCGCATTTGTACTTTGAGCTTGTGTTTTGCATTCGCTATTCG
Organism: Meruliopsis variegata; assembly: GCA_037044235.1. NCBI lineage: Eukaryota > Fungi > Basidiomycota > Agaricomycetes > Polyporales > Irpicaceae > Meruliopsis > Meruliopsis variegata. The sequence goes on from JAWLTJ010000001.1 coordinate 2,151,592, forward strand.
TTGTTCGAGATGATCGATATCTCGCTTGCAGGCTTCAACATCCTCCAATGATTCCAATTGTTTATAGGACTGCGTGTCTACTAAAGCAACAGAAGCCATCAACTGCTTCAAAAGAGATTCTTTGAGGGCTAATCCATCCATCATTCCATTGGCGCGTGGATTTTGCACGATATTATGTGCTTTCATTTCATCCTTCAATTCTGAAGAAGTTTGGCCTGCATTCGGAGTCGCGCTGCCAGTGGATGGAAAACTGGTAGCTGACAATAGGGATTGCTCCCCAGTCGATCCAAACTCATCGTTCACATCTAAGTAAAAGCTAGCTGTACTCATGCCCCATCTGTCGCTATGTGGATCTAACAAGTCACTAGTGGCTGTACTGGTGCTGACTTTTCCGCTCGGACTTGTGGAAGGTAAATGAAGATGTTTTGCCTCGGACTCCCATTGTGAGCGCCCCTTGGCCGATAATGAAGTATTCGACAGATCGTGTTTGGGGCTAATAGACTTTGGTGTGGCGTAAGTGCCTCGAGGCGCAGAAGGGGGAGGGCGATCAATGGCTCTGGATGAACGTGTGTCTTCGGAACTTGTGGTGCGAGCCGCGTGAAGGTTGCTGGTAGACTGATTCGCAGAAGAAGCAGATGAAAATGGTCCGACATTGCTAACATCGTCCGATGCTCTCAACTGAGAAGAACGAGATATTTTCGACCTCCTCGATGTCGACGAGTCCTTGCTCTTTCGGCGGGTCTTTACTCCTATCCCTTTATCGACACTCTGCAGCTTAGGACGAGAGATTCGACTGCTAGTTTCAGGGCTCTCTGTTCCTTGTCTCGTCTTAGCAGCAGCTCTTTGTATACTGACAGCATTGGCTGTTGTCACCACTACACTACCAGTTCCCAAACTGGACGCGGTGCTGAAAACAGAATCTCGATTGTTTGATACGTCTTGTGTCTCAACAACTTTCTGTGGTCTTACATGAGACGCTGCTTCTCTGTTCATCCTAGACTTTTCTAGCTCATTGACTCGTGTCGATCGTACTTCTGAAACTACATTCGTTCGGCTCCGGGGACCCCGAGAGGACGATGCAACCTCAGCAATCCTGGGTGTTGATGAATTGTCTTTGGGGGGAAGAGGAGCGTTATCCGCGAAGGAAAGAGAAAAAGGAGTCAAGGGTACTGATTCTTGCAACTTTGGTGGATAAGGCTTCACTGGAACGGCAGGCGGCACCTCGTCCTTTGAGACACTTGAGTCTCCTGCAGGCGACTTTCTCCGCGAAGGAAGGTTGTACATTGCGGCTTGATCACTCGCACCAGACTTGTACTGAAGAGAAGTAGCTGGGCTTAAATGTCCAGGATCCACATGAAGCGGTACAGCTGAGGGAGATCTCAACGGAAGTGAAATTGAGTGGTCTGCACTACCTGAGGAAGAAGTGGGTGGTAATGTTACGGGAGTAGAGGATCCACCGAGAGACCCAAACAGTGCGGCTTTGGCCCGGACACTATTAGAAGAAGCCATGATGGGAGGTCCAATGTAAATCTATGCGAGCTTGGACGGAATGGCAAGCATCTTCTAAGAAGTGCACGATGCAATACGCAAGACGTAGTTGCAAGACATTGTCGAGCCCTGGATCCAGTTAGGAGGCCTGGTTTCGTCCGAATATTCGACGGCGTCCTCTGGTGCACCAGAACTGTGTGCAACGCGCTAGACGCAGACGCGTCGGCGGTCGGTCGCAAAAGTCTTAGCCCTCTTGCGGAACGCGACGATTTAGTGCTACATCATAGATTGCATAGGGACAGAACGAATGAAGAAACGATGAAATGCGGGATATGAGGTAAAATACAAGAATGGATCATGAGAGAATACTGTGTTGCGATTCATGGGGGCTTAGGCGACTACATGATAGTACAATCTTGTTTCGTAGAGAGACGTCGAATGTGTTTACGGTCAGCACCTCGTGTGTCTTGGTCAGGTCGTCTTCCAGCAGAATTGTCCGTATTAGATGGTTGTGGGCGTCGCCAACCAGAGAGAGGTGTCGTCTTGGTATCGATCGACTTTCGTGGAGCATTTTCATCTTGCCCTTGTGACTTTCGCCCGGTGAAATACGTCGCGCTTCTATTTACGAACGCAGCACTGGTAGAAAGGTGGCGTTGGCGTTTGGGAGTTGCATCGCTTATTTGTGGCTGTTTTTTCTGTAGCTTAGAATGGTGTGAATAGGGAGAGCCTACACCGAAGCTGCTTGACATACTTGAAACGCTGCTGCCGTAGCCCAGAGAGCCTTCGTTGTTGCTATTTGAACTACTTAATGATCGACTCATAAGTTGTGATTGCTCATTTGCTGGAGAGGGAGAGCGGGCTCTGACGAGATGAGAGGGAAGAAGTGATGCTCGCCTTGGTCTTCGCTGAGCATTGGCTACATCTTGGCTCATGGTATACCCGTTCGATTTGGGACTCGTAGGCTCCGGTGATAATGGTATATCTGCAGTAGGTGATACGGGAAGGTGTACATCGCTTCCCCGGCTTGCATTACGCTTGTATCGGCTAAATGGGAGTCGAAACAAAGGTGGACTCAGCGTTGGTTGAGGCGATGGTGTACCTCGATCTTTCGAAGGGGTGGGGCTGACGTTTCGTGCCCAATCAAAAGAGCTACGCCCGTGGCCAGCGAGCATCAGTAATTGTGCACGAAGATTGCAGGGTGTAGAAGCGCGTTGAGCGCAGCTTGCGTGACAAATAAGACCGCAGTCTTCACAGAGAACGGCATGCTTTTTGACAGATTCACGGCAAATTTTGCATTGTACTGCTTTACTGAAAGTACTCTTAACGAAAGCATGAGATTTTTGCTCATCCAATACGAAAACGTCGGGAGCGTTTGCATCATATCCATTAATATCACTTGTCCCTTCTGTTCCATTTCTCTCCCTATCGGAGGTAGCCATGACACTCGGTGATCGTAGCAAGTCGATGGAAGTATCAAAAGAAATGACGTCGCTTCCTCGTCGCGCGTTATGTTGGGACGGAGACGATGAAAATACCATGTTTGAGGAAGGAGGAGAATGTGAAAGTGGTTCACTAGTCCCATCGTCTTGTTGATTCGATGAACAGTCTCCTGGCGCTGAGAATGTGCGCATCGCGACGAGGTCGGGGCGAAAAATTGCCGTGGGAGACGGTGTCGATGAGCTGCGTTCCATTTCTGCGAGGGCATCAGGCTGCGTTTTGGATCGAGAAGGTCGAGCAGGTCTAGACTGATCAACATCTCTGCCATTAACTTTTTTCATTCTTTCATTGCCTTTACTGGCGCGTATGCTGGACTTGCGATTTTCGGCTGCGCTAATGCGCTTCAAGAATGGCACACTGTCCTGAGACCGTAAGGCTTTGTGGTCGGTCCATGTGCTCCGTAACCACTCATGGTCGAATAACATGGCAGCATTGGGTCGAAGCGATGGGTCTTTTTGAAAACATTGAATAAGAAAATTGCGTAAAGTCTCCGAAATATCGTCAGGTAAAGGCGGATGGTCATCTTCTACAATTCGAAACATGGCAGACATTGCTAACATGTCGCCATAAGGTGGTTTTCCCGTCAAGAGCTCCACAATTGTACAGCCAAGCGACCAAATATCCGCAGCTGTGGAAGCCCCTTTTAGTTCGATCACCTCTGGTGCCATCCAATTAGGAGTTCCGATTGCATCATTTTTCTTCAAATCCTCTGCTGCCTTTAAATTCAATGAAACCCCAAAGTCAGAGAGCTTTACATTCCCGTTCTTTGTAGTAAGGATATTGGCGGCTTTCAAATCACAATGTACCACTTTCATGTCATGTAGATAATGAAGGCCCTCTAATATCTTCACAACGTAGCTCGCAACAAGCTTTTCCGGAAAATTGCCAAACGCTTTCAATGTGTGTAACAACGACCCATTTTCAACGTATTCCAGAATTATTGAAACCACATCTGAACCTCTAACAAGACCTTCATACTTGACCACGGAAGGGTGAACGAGAGTTTTGAGAAGCTCCACTTCGCCCATAAGCTGCGTGACTTCATCTTCTGAACGACCATCAAGCTTGATGCGTTTGACTGCCACCATTTGACCAGAATTCAAATTTAAAGCTCGATAGACAGATCCAAACTGGCCGCGGCCAATGCAATTACCAAGTTGATATGTGGTGTCAGCTTGACCCTCATTTGAGACCACAAGCTTGTGCTTTGTGTAAGAATTAATAGACGGATCACGGGTCATTCGAGAACTGTTCAACGATGACAGGTCATCACTTAGACCACTTAGAGGGTTAGAGTACAAGCTTCCTACTTCTGAGTTTCGACGAGAGCGTGTCTGGTCGTCGATCGAAACATCTGAGCGTGAGGCATTAAAAACTGGACGAGGTATATGCAAATCGGATGAGTAGCGAATATGTCGGCTATTCAAGGCGGGGCGAGTACCTAAACGTGGAGAAGCTGGAGTATGACAAACATTCTCCACAGATTGCGTAGCAGACAAAGAGAGATGCCTACCTATGCGCCTAGCACTAGGCGACTCAGAAGAAATAGCAACCGAGGTAGAATTGCTTCGAGGGAAAGGTACTCTAGCTGCCTTGGCTTGATCCTCGATAGTGAAATAATCGCGTGATTCGGGTTTGGATAATGTTGTACTCCTTCCACTATGACGCCGTACAGGCTGATTACGAACGGGAGGGAGGCGAAGCTCATCGGCACTGTCAGAAATTACAGGTGATCGAAGTCCTCCCACACTGCGAAGCTTGATTTCTTGACTTATCCTTCGTTGAGAAGTCGTTCGAGCCATGGAACTTGAGTGCCGATCAGGAGGCGTTGATCCACCGAGAAAACCTTGGCCATGCTCTTCTTCTTCGGCAACTCCCGTGAGGCTGAGCGCTGATTCGCTCATCTTACGGTCACGGTAAGGGAGACGACCTTCTTCCTCGCTCGAACGGAGCTGTACATTATCAGCAAAAGTGATGGATGTTGACAAACGTGGTCTTGACCCCATCATGGATTGACCAGGGATATCCCAAGAATATCGCCGTGAATGGTGTGCTATACCATTTACAAGCGGTTCAGGAGCGACTATTGCGACTAACTTTTTCTCTATTTGTTTGCGCTTTTCCAGAAGCAAGGAAGTATTCGGCTTTTTTAACGGAGCCTCATCATTTTCTTCTTTATCGTTAGGCTTTGATACTGAAGTGTGCGTTTTTGCTACTCGTTGAAGTACCAATATAGTGTGAACGGCTCGAAATAATCCTTCAACCGTTGCATCTGTTAAATCAAGAGGATGGAACAGATCTTTAGCTCGAATTCCATATTGATCTCGAGCTGCTCGGAGGAATCTAGACAAATTGTCTGCTCGAACCCATTCTAGATCGCGTCGATCTACTAGATGAACACTGTGTGGACGAAGGCGATTCATGACCAAGCATAAAAGCACACCTGAAGAGATGCATCTCCAAAATTCGAAGATCTCTCTTTGGAAGTCAATCTCTATACCCTTTCCTTCAGCTTCCTTTTCGCGATGTATCCAAGCTAAATTAGCAATGATCACCTTGGTTTCACCCATCTGTTCTAGTGTTAAATCGCTAAGCTGCTCAATCAAAAAGCAACGAGCTGTCCGGAGATCTTCGATAGCCAGTATTGGATCGACGCGGGTATCCACCCCCAAAGACGTTGCCGTACCTGATGCAGTGAGGCTTGTAGATCGAGTGAATTGTGTAGAGCCAGAGCCAGCTGTAGCGAGGCTATTTGTGCTCGATAGATCTGAAGCACTCTCCGAGAGCGCCACTGGAGTGCAAGAGCTAACCGTTGGGCTCCCCGTGCGATACCTTTCGGCTTCCGCGGCAGTAAAGCGGCGTGCTAACCATCCACGCGGTCGCCTACTTTGTTCTTCAGAAGATGTGCCATTCCTCTTAGATTGCAATGCAACGGCTTCTGCAGCGGAATAAGATTGTCCGGCCAACATACTGTTGTAAGGACCGTTACTATTTTGAGCTTTGGAGGGAGTATTAGCGTTACCTATGGTTGCTGAAGAAGCTGTGCTTCCCGCCTCGGAAATACGACCTGCGGAGCTAGAAATATCGCTTTCCCGTATGGTGACGCTACTGGGCTTTCGATTGCGTTCCTCAGGGTGTCGATGCTTTTCAGGGGTATTGTCACTTGTCACAGCATCCATTGCTGAGGCAAAGCTCGTATAGCGTGCAGTATCAGTCGAAATTCGTGGAGGTGTTTCCGCAACATTTGTCTGTGGACGAGTAAACTCTAAAAGCCCTGGTCTACTATGGCTTGCGGTAAAATCATCCATATCATACATAGGATCTGATGAGAGATGCAACTCAGGTGTGGAAAGGGAAGCTGCTTGTAAATTCTGTACCGTTTTGCGCCTTTCGGACCTTTGCTTTTGGGCATAGACGTCTTTCTCACAAATATCACCATTTGAATCCTCCATGGGTGTTAATGCATCTCCGGAATGCAAATAAAGATCTTTGCTTGACCTTGATGTCGAATCAGCTTTGTCACAAAGTCCAGAAAAGTTAGGCAAAAGCTCAGAAGATGTTTTACTCTGAGTGTTTGACGTTTGGCTTTTATGTTTGGAGCCGGTGGGCTTTCCACTCGTTCCATCGAGGTGGTAAACTTTAGGGTCGTGAAAGTCTACACTCGGGAATCCTAGTGACGCAGTTGCTGCCGTCATGGTGTTCAACCATGTACTTATTTTCGGATTGCTTAAGCAGTGGAGGAAGCTCTTTCTTGATTAGCTTTTTCCCAAGCTCCGTTCAGTATAGGATGGAAATGGTATCACTCGCACTTACGCAATATGAGCTTCAATGCTCAAATCCACTGTAGACGGATGCATACGTCGTACCAAATCTAGTGTCCTTTGATGGGAAACAAGGAGGAAATGCGTATGTCAGACTGGAAAAAAAAACGAAATAAGACTACTGTGCCGGGCTGTTACGCTCTTCTTCTCAATCTCAATGCACGGTGAACACCCGGCGGCTAAATAGCTTTCAGGGTATTAGATCATGAGATCAAGTCCGAAAGGCTTTAACTTTCCATTCAGTTTGGCACCAATGAAGTGCGGCCTGGATCACCTCATACTTTGCAGTAAAGATAGCACTGGAGGGATGAAGGACTAAACCACAAACCCGGAGTTCTTGTGTCAAGTGTTTCGGGCCGCCATTACAATGCTGAAGGAGACAGGTATTGCGCCCCCATCGGATCATTACTCACCCGTTGTAATCGTAATATCGCCACGGAGTGACCTAAGACTTGACTGGTTCTTTCGCAGATCTGAAGTCTAATGCTGCACGAGATTGTAGATGCAGTATCAATAAAGCGCAAGAAGAGGTGGGATGGCTTTACTGAGAACAGTCTCGAAACAAACCTATGATAGTGACGGTGGCAACGATTGTGACAGCATCGAGATCAACCTAGCTAGTAGCCGCAATGCCAAGTGTGCTTTTTCTGGCTTAATGTGCTAAAGCCGACTCTGTTAACGCTATGCACCTAAAGCTTCTGAGACTATTTGTGTAAGGGTCTCAGAGCTCTCCATGTACATGGTAATTGGTTGGTTCCCTGCATAAAAGCACTTAAGTGCAACTCCTACGCTAACAACAGATATGGCATTGACCCCTGTTGGAAAGTGGGTCGCGTTTTAGTGTGTCTTGCACAGCTTCAGAGACACAAACACACTTGACAAAAGCCAGACATCTGCGGGAAGAGTGGCTGCGCGTTGCTTAAGCATATCGGCACACGCGGCCAGACCATTAGCCATCTGAGATTTTTACCCCTATGTTCTTTAATGCGGGCAAGTGGAGCGGACGCATAGCTTCAGTGTAAGTAAGAACAAGTACATATTGTATGAATCATTCTGCAGCGGCCTACATGAGGAAGGTACACTTGATTTTACCGATATTTGAGCTACCTTACGGCAGATGAATGACAAATATTGCCGGCCAGATGCAAGTGAAATTGTCATACAGGAGAAAGATTCTGCCATCAGCTACTAGTCAATGCGATCCTTTTGAGTAGACAGCTCATAGGTCAACTGAGAATAATGAAACGAGGCAGCAAGAAACGCGAGTGTAGCTCAATCAATACATGCAAGCCAGACCTCATCCTCGCGCTAAAATTCAATTGATTGCCCCTCCGTAAAGGTTTTGGCTTTCCATGCTAAGATCCCTCAACCTCCGAAGAATAAGATTATCCAATAAAGGCGAAGGTTATCCTTGTTTTAACATTCCAGTTTATCTGAGGTACGGTTACTTCACTATACAATGATGATGACCCTTACACGTTGTGAGCCTGACCATCAAACTGCCAGTTCACTATTCGAGTACTGTAAGAAGCTACTTTAGTTTCTGTTCTAACACAGCATTACAAAGCTCATATACCTTATGCTAAGCGCATTGTCATTACGGACCGGAGCAAAATTATAATCAGATATGTTCGCTTTTGCTAGACCAAGATCTCCTTGCGTGTGAGCCGCGCGTAACCCGAAGAGGAAATTATTTCGTTCCCACGCTCTACCTAGTGGAGAGCGGCTTGAGCGGTTTGTGGCTTCTATTTGGTCAGAAGTGCGGGGGCACTGAACATTCTCGCATGTGAAAAGCATCATTACCCCACATGTAATGTTGAACTTCAAAAGTACAAGCGGGTTTCCTTATAGTAGCGTGTATGGAATAGCTAATTCAAATCATGATACAGCAAGCGAATCTGACACATTGTCCATGTATTTAGTATTGTTCTAGTTGGTTCAAAGCTATCATTACCCTCAGGACCGTCCATATTGGTGGTGACCTTCGCCCGTGTAAGGCGACTGGTAGTCTCTCCATCGATGGTCATGTCGTTGCGATTGTGCTACGAATTGTGGAGTGGAATACGGTAGAGGGCCAGGTGATTGGGATGGTACGAATGTACCATTATGTTGTCTCATCGCTGGGGTTTGGTGAATGGCTGGTGTGTACGTATTCATGGCAGGCGTGTAGGGCCCGCGAACTCCCATGCGTGGTGTTTCCATGAATGGCGTCCCTTGTTGCCTTGGTGAAGTTATGCGATCCACCATAGCATAAGCTTGAGCGTAAGGGGAGTAGACATTGCTTGTGTCTTTTTGCTCCTGCTTTGGAAAGCCTCTTTCAATTGCTTTTGAGATTTCTCTCTGCTCTACAATTGAGCTGCTCGAATCGTTGAAACGGTCGTGCGTCATCGGCCCAGGGCTGGGTCCGGGTGCTGGCCCGTATCCTTGGCCAATCCGACGAGCCCCCATTGGTGCACCATCAAGAAGGTCTTCATCGCTCCCCTTTAGTTGTTCATAGCGGGTGCTTCGACGAATTTTACTTTTCGGCTTTGTGCTTGCATATGTTTCTGCAGTCTCAGGTGTAGAGATTTTGCTCGGGACACCACTCTTACTTATGACACCGTGGCCAAGTTCGTTGTTGTATTCCTTTCGTCTCCTTCGACAACACCATACAATAATGGCCCAGATGCCTGCCAAAGCTACAAGCCCTGCAATTACGGGAACGGCAATGCTCAAAGCTCGATTGTTATTCAGCCAACCTCCGGAACTACTTTGTCCGTTGGAGCTTCCACTCTCTTTTGTCTCTTTTGAAGAAAGCCCACTGGTGTTGCCAGATCCATCCCATGCATTCTTATTAGAGGTCGTGAACTCAGATTGGTCAGCTGCACCTGGAAGATTCGGGGTACCATCAGCAGAGGGATCCTTTAGGAAAACAATTTCGTCTTTTGATAATGAGAAGCCAGGTTCATCGATGGATGTGGAGTTCTCGCCAGTGTACACCCACGAAGTTACATTGTCCCCGGTGCCGATCGTAGTAACCGAGGAATCTGCATTCTGTGAAGCGCATGTCATGGTAAACGACTTGATCTCTGCGGAATAATATCCTTGACTTTCGTATGTGGCGCTTGTCCAGTCAATTGGACCACCAGCCCAGTCAATGACACCTTGTGTATTCGTTGAGTTGCCTCCTGCCCACATGGAGAGCTGCACTCGACTTGGACTTCGAGGGTAATTTTCACCTGCTTTGCTTCTTTGAACCGAGCGAACAACCTTACCATCGATCAGCCACTGAAGAGAATTATACTGCCAATTCAAACCATAGGTATGCCAATCATTGACAGAGAAGGAATTGGAAGGGGCAGTTGCGTTAGCAGCAGAACCAGATGCAGTCACCCCTTGTGAAAAGTAATTCGTTTGTAAATCCTGAGGATTCGATGCTGCTTGAAGTGTGAATGTAGGCTTTAATTTTTACAGTACAACTTACTTGTAAATTCCCAATCAATTTCGTCCTTTGTATCTGACATCGTAATAAAAGCAAATACAAGGCCAGCCAATGCGTCATGTCGAGCCGTGACTTCAACGTTACCGTATAGCATATAGTCTGTCGTTGAAATTTTTGTCTGAGTGGCCGCTGTAAGCTCAAGAAGTACACCTTCTGGGCCTTTTCCAAGATATCCGTAGTCTAAGGTAAAAGGTGCTTTACTTGCATCACCATCGTAAAGGAGTACCGGCCAAAACATGTGGGCGTTATTCCAATCCGAACTGGAAATAGTAAGGTTTTTATTCTGACAAATAGGATTGGGTAGACAAGAGGTTGGATGGTACGACGCAAGAGGTTGACATCCTCCTGCACACTGTAGCGATCCGCTTCCACAGGTCCCACCGACGCCACAGCAAGGGCTACTCTCCGGGCATTGGGATGCAGACGAACATGTTTCTCCCGCTGCCGAGGCCAGCTTGATCTGGGAAAGAAGAAGGCAAAGCAAAGCAAAGCAGGAATACGGATCTCTTCTCTTCATGATGATTTGTGGATGGGAATAAGGAGCAGCGTGAAGCAAAGTTTAGATTCTATCATTCATGCCGTCTGATGGGTTTATTCTGTCATCTGCAGTCCACAATAGGCAAGTGTAGAAACAACCAAACAAAAAGGTTCACTCCCCCTGTTGCAGACGCGTCTAGGCTCCTGCTTTGCGCTTGCTGCCGAATTGAACAAATCTCGGCCGGCATCCACATTGGACGTAGATCGCTTCAAAATAAAGTTGGCCTACATACTTTCTACTCCACACGTAGAAAATTATGCTGCTTGAGGGAAAGACACCAAAAATTCCTTAAAGTTGCCGTTTCGACGAGGGTATTAGAGAAAATTCTGCTATTGCAGGGACGTCCGCTTTCTCGTGCGGTTAAAGCTCAAACAATAAAGTAACCAAAGTTCAAAACAAAAAAGTAGATGTATTGATCTGAGGAAAAGAGATCGTGGTTTGAATATGTTAGAGACAGGAAAGTTATGAAGCATCACTCTGCGGCTATAATATGTTATGTACAGACTCCGATATCATATGAAATCTCGGTAATCTTGTTTGGCCGCCCACGTGGCTCTCGAACATTATAGTCAGGATTGAACAGCTATTGCACACTCTGAAATATGAAGCGAAGGAGATATAGATCGTACTACCGGTGGGACATATTATCTGAGAGACAAGCAGAGAAATACTGTGAGTCAAGAAAGTTACGAGGGTGTTGAAGATTTGAAGGAGTGGTCACTGAAGACGGAGGAGTTATTTCGGTCTGTGTTGACGTCTTTGATGGAATGGTGATCGTAGTAAAAATTGGAGACACTTCTTGCTCTGCTAGCCACACAAGATCCCGAGGGACACTGCGAGCCCTCGAGTATCGACATAGCCGTAGTGACAGCACATCCCGCCGACATGCCCCGGGCGACTGGCTTATATGGCAGCTTAAACACCATGAGCAATTAAGAATGTCCAAATATGCCTCTGTAAGCGGTGGCTTTGTACCCGTGGTGTTCAGACGGGGGGGGCTTGATGGGTTCATGTACTTCGCAATGGTTTCAGTCCTTTTGTAGGGCCGCAGGGGACACTGCCAGTCTATTCATTTCGAAGCAATTGAGCTTCATTCTCCTCAAGACGCGGGTCCGTGTGTGTGTAGCGTCCCCCCTTTTCTCTCATAGTGGGACTAGAGTCCCGAATGGCTGTAACGTGCTTTGCAATACATAAGCGGCGCCTGCCCACCGCGAGATCTCCGACGTACAGTCCAGAGCTCTCTAAAGTTAGAAATGGCAACCACTCATCATCAATCTAGCCGGAAAGAATGGGAGGAGACTGTCATCTAGTATCATGGTGATGTTGAGATATTCAAGATGACGTCAATCGCGCTAGAGCTTCTGCGAGGCCTACACTCAGCGAGAGTAAACCTCTTCGAAAGATAGCACCAAGTCAGTGGAACATGGGGGATGCGCCCGTTGCATGGCTCTAGATCTTAGGGCATATGCGCCGTGTTCTGCTCGCGTTTGTCAGGCCAAGTCCTGTACCGAACGCATTAAGGTACTCTGAAAAGTAGCCTAAATGTCTTAGGATACAGCGCCAGTACCATAAACATCAAAAGTGAGCTACTTACAGTAGAAAAGTGCTTATAAAAAGCAGACAGACTCGCATTGCATTTTGTTTGATCACACCACAATATGTCTGCCGCAGAGGAAACTGTCAAAAGTAACAGCGTACCCCAATACGGGGAAGATGATTTTGAGACAGAGAATGACCATACATCTTCTTCCCCAAATGGTAAAGCGAAAGATGTGAGTGCATCCAATAAACCTTCAGGCAAAAATGCACCAGGCATCATCACTGTACAACCTCTTCGCCGATCAGAAATGCAGCCCAGTTATGCACAGGTAAGTGGTCGAATGGTATTATGGCCTATGCTAAAGGAACAGAACAGGATCTCGGGTTGCAAGATGTCGAGCATGGATTCTACGGGAGCTTCATCAATTGTATTGGGGCTGTTGCTGGATCAATTGGCCAATTTCCTTGCTGTCCTTGCCCAAATCCATTCAAGGAAGTTAATCAAGGGTCTGTGGGCCTTGTCAGTCGCTTTGGTCAATTCTACAAATCTGTCGACCCAGGTTTGGTGCAAATAAACCCCTGCTCCGAAAGCCTTCGTATTGTCGATGTCAAAATTCAATTGACTACTGTTCCCCAGGTAAGCGGTCTTCTCCAGGACCACAATACTGGTCAATGCTTACCAATTTTGCTCTAGCAACGAGTGACGACGAAAGATAATGTCTCTTTGGAAATCGACAGTGTCTTGTATTGGCATGTCAGCAACCCGTATCGGGCTGCATTTGGTATCCATGACGTGAAGTGAGTGCTTGTGGGGCTTTTAGTAATTGTTTGCTGAGTCAACATTCATAGAGCTTCGCTAATTGAACGCGCACAAACAACGCTTCGTGACGTTGTGGGCAGTCGAACGCTTCAGTCGGTGATCTCGGACCGTACAGAGGTGGCTAGGCAAGTGGAAGAAATCGTGGAAGGTGTCGCAGAGAAATGGGGTGTCAGCATCGAATCAATTTTAATCAAAGATATCATATTTTCTCGTGAGCTTCAAGAGTCTCTCTCCTCTGCTGCGACACAACGACGAATTGGTGAATCTAAAGTCATCGCTGCAAGAGCTGAAGTCGATGCGGCGCGTCTCATGCGCCAAGTGAGTCATTGCAAAATCTGATAGGTTGAAAACTTATGCACTCTTTTTCTCTTCAGGCCGCTGATATTCTTGCCAGCCCTGCTGCTATGCAAATTCGTCAATTAGAGAGTCTGCAAGCCATGGCCAAGAGCAGTGGCTCCAAGGTACGTTTCAAGTTTGGCTTTGTTCTTCATTAACATTTTTTCAGGTCATTTTCGTTCCCATGAATCTGAACGATCTGTCCACGTCACAACAATTGTCACAGGGCTCTGCAACTGCAGAAGGCTCGGCTGGCAAGGGTGGCATGTCCACGCAAGATGTCAGTCGAATTGGTCAATTGAGCTCATTATAGTTAAGTATCGTACTGATTCAAGTGCGTTTTGTTCCCACCCTTATCGGGGTATTTTATTTTTGTTCGTGAACACGTTTTTCTTAATTAAAAGTGTCCATTTCCATTGCGGTGTTTCACCGATGAGGTAATGTTCTCGGTTCAGTGCATTACCTGTGTTAAAGTTAAGCCACTACAGCCATAATGATCTGGGAGATTCTACGAAACTACACGGAAGGAGCTAAAGAAATTGCACCAACTGCCTGTGCCACACTAGCCCAGGAAATGTGCTTGATCCGTGCGGAGCTCGCTTGCTTCGCCTCCCCAACTTAACATATGTATAGTAATGTACACTGCTCGGCTGCTCCCCCTTGCTACAGCTAGTGTGACATCTCCTTTACATATTAATAGTCATAGTTTTAAATGAGAGGGGTTTGGCAGTCAAGAACTGGTTTGCTGGCAGACATGTGTGTTCCGCTCGAGTCACGGCTATAAAAGTCGGTATTGATTTATCAGATACACTCCTTGTTTTCAAACTTAATCATGTCTACAGACAAAGTCACATTTCTTTTCAACTGGCGTGCCACACCCTACCACGCCCCAGTATTTCTGGCCCAAGCCAAGGGATACTTTGCCGAGCAAGGAATCAAAGTAGCCCTTATAACTCCACAAGACCCTTCTGATGTGACAGAAATAATCGGTTCAGGCAAGATAGACATGGGGGCCAAAGCAATGATTCATACAATCGCTGGAAAAGCACGCGGCTTCCCCATCAAAAGTATCGGCACAATGATGGACGAGCCTTTCACAGGGCTCGTGTATTTGAAGGACAGCGGTATCAAAAGCTTTCCTGATATTCGTGGACGCAAGATAGGTTACGTGGGCGAATTTGGTAAAGTTCAGGTGAGTGTGAAAAGGCTTCTCAAAATCTATCTGATCTCAAGCACGAATTTACAACAATAAAGCTTGACGAGTAAGTGTTCACCAATTTACATCGTCTCGTGTTCACAGTTTTGCATTAGACTCACACAGCATTTTGGTCTCACTCCAAACGACTATACTGCCGTCAGGTGCGGTATGAATGTCTCTAAAGCCATCAAGAAAGGCGAAATTGACGCAGGTAAGACTTTGAAGCTCGTCCCAGATGGTAGACTAATCACGACGTTGGGTCCGATAGGTATCGGTCTAGAAAATGTTCAGATGGTCGAGCTTGAAGAGTGGCTCAAGAACCAAAATCGAGACCCAGCTGATGTTCAAATGCTGCGCATTGATGAACTTGCGGAGCTAGGGTGCTGCTGTTTCTGCTCCATTCTCTATATTGCTAATGAACCGTTTATCAATGCCAATCCTGACAAAGTTAAGAAGTTCATGGCAGCCGTAAAAAAAGGCGGAGACTATCTACTGGCACACCCTAAGGAAGCATGGGAAGAATGCAAGGATTTCTGCCCTGATCTCAACTCTCCTCTGCAAGACAAGATATTCGAACGCAGCTTTGTGTACATGAGCCGTGATGCTGCCAACGTTCCTCGCGACTGGAACAAGGTGACTAAGTGAGTTTCTATGACGAAATACGAATAATTCTGTTCATGTTGATCTATCGCAGCTATTGCAAGCGCCTTGGCATTGTTTCGCAGGACTTTGCTCCTAACTATACGAACGACTTTCTCTCTTGGAAACCTGACGCTGAAGTTGAAGACCCCGATGAGAAACAACGCGAAGTGGCTAAATACCAAAAAGAAGTTGCTGCAGGTATCAAAGGGGTTCTTTCTCAAGAGTCTACAGTTGTGGCTGCTGCATCGTAGATAACATAAAGTTGATTGAATTGAAATAAATGAAGTGGTCTGTTGTAGCAGGCGCGGACATCACTTGCGTCCACCTCGATATTTCACGTGCTGAAAAAAATAGTTGTTCTTGACTACCACTTTCGCTTCTTGACATAGGAACTCTGAACGAGAGCGGATGTCTGCATGCTGCAGCGTGTAGGTCAGACACTTAAGATCCTGCCTCAGTCTATCTACCTGTATCCTGGCAAACGACTCTTTTGCACACAGCCTACACTCATGGCACCGACACCGGTGCCTCTACCTCGACACATATGTGATGCACTTGGCTTAAGCAAAGATGAAAGTGCGTTCCGCGAAGGAAGTGCGACGATTGTCCTTCCATCGAAAGAGGCAGCGTTTTTGAATCCAGTGCAAGAATTCAATAGAGACTTGAGTGTTCTGGCTATACGTTCCTGGAGTGAGCAACGCAACGAGGAAAAGCGTCGTAAATTTGATGCCAGCGCTGCAAAACGTCACTCGAAAATAAAGAAAAGAAACAATCGAGCAAGAAATTGCAATGAGGAGACTCTAGTGCAGAACAAAAAAGCTCGCATTGAACAAAGTCAGGTAGTTGATCGTCCAACCACCGCGAATCGGACAGATAAGGATGGAGAGAAGTCTGATGAAGGACTAAAACCATCCCCAATAGTCCAGTCGCAAGAGACGGAATTTCGAGATTATCGGTTTTCAATACTAGAGGCTTTAAGTGCCACAGGGCTTCGGAGTATACGATATGCTCGAGAGATTCCTCTACTGCGATATGTGATGGCCAATGATCTCTCATCCACTGCTGTAGATGCTATGAGACGCAATGTTGCTTTGAATTTTCCAGCTGGAAAGGATATTGCTCCATGGATCCCCCCTTTAACCAAAGTCAGTGCAGATGATGATAAGGTCAGCCAGAAGGTCGAATCATCTCTTGCGAAGGAAGTCGTCGCTGACTTAGAGAATGGCATCAAAGAGTTTCAAGGTACAAACAATGGAAGAGCGCAAGATCAAGACTCAGGGCTGAAATCTGCTTCCGACATCCATCCAGAATGCAAAGTTAGATTGAATGAAGGTGACGCTATTTCACTTATGTATAATCACCGCGAAGATCGCAAAAAGTTCGACGTTGTTGACTTAGACCCTTACGGGAGTGCAGCAATGTTCCTAGATGGTGCCGTTCAAAGTGTCGCCGACGGTGGGCTACTCTGTGTCACATGCACTGATTCTGCTGTTCTGTCTGGGACTAGCTATCCTGAGAAGGCCTACAGTAACTATGGAGGAGTGACCACGAAAGTAGAATATTCGCACGAATTCGCACTTCGCCTTGTTCTACATGCCATCAGCACTTCTGCGGCTCGCTATGGACGCTACGTAGAGCCCATGCTGAGCCTTTCTATCGACTTCTATGTTCGTCTTTTCGTTCGTGTCTGGACCCGACCCGTAGAGGTCAAAAAGCTGGCATCACACACAGGAGTAGTGTTTACGTGTTCAGGATGTCAATACCATAGCACGCTCCCTTTTGGCCGATACTCCACCAATGAAACAAAGTCAGGTCAAACTATGGATAAATTCCAACCTGGGTCCGGTCCGAGTGTAGGTCCGAGTTGTCCAGAATGTGGACATCGATTTCATACTGCCGGTCCCATGTGGCTCGGTCGATTACACGACCCAGGGTTCTGCAAGCGCATGCTCGGTATATTGGATCGAGAAGAGCAAGAGTCTATTGCTCAAAATGTTGGTTCTCGGTTCGGAACAGCAGCCCGTATAAAGGGTATGGTGGGCGTTGCTGCTGAAGAGCTTGAAGGAGACAAAGCTCCTTTTTACTTTACCCCTTCTCGAATCAGCTCATTTTTCCACACCAACAGTCCTCCACTTCACACCATTGTCTCAGCTCTCTTACACGCAGGGTATTCTGTCTCAAGAGCCCATGCTACCCCCGGCAGCTTGAAGACTACTGCCCATCGTGAAACGTTGTACGATCTTTGGAGAGCATGGATTCAACGTAATCCTGTCAAATTTGAAAGTCTGAGTGAGCGATCACCCACCAGGGCACTGCTGCTGAAGGATAGCTCAGTGGAGGAGTCTGCGCAAATTTCTCCCCCCAAATATCCATGGAACCTGGATGAGGAGCACCCTGATACCAAAAAAGTGCTTGAAGGACAAGTTTCTGGTCAAGGCACTAGATATCAAGTGAATCCTCTACCCAATTGGGGACCTGGCACAGCAGCCAAGTCCACGCCTCGTGTTAAATCTTGAAGGTGCTACCCACTTTGTACTGATACTTCACACTCAAATTCATGGCATTTCATACTGTCTGCTGACAAGTTATGTAATCTGAAAGTGAAAATGACAAAAGTGCTCTATCTGACGACATCTTACGACATATTGACCTCTTGCTCTTGCTCTTGCTTTGCATGCCTTGACGATGTCTCTTCATGGTCGGAATGTGTTGCGCCTGTAGCATGTGAGCAATTAGCAGGAGCAGTGGTAGAAATAACCTCCGCATTGGCTTCTAACTGACGACATCTTTCTTCAAGGGCTTCAATTTTGGCTTCCCAGATCGAACGTTCTTCTTTCAATCTTCGATCGACTGTCATTTCCAGGACATGGGCACTCTTCTGCAATGTCTGTAAAAGGGTATTTGATCGTCGAACTTGATCTTCCAAAGTTGCTTTCAAGGTACGACTGTCGGTCAGACTATCATAGAAATTCGAAAATAAAGACAAAAACTGTGTTTTGCTAGATGGCGGAGAGCGCAGATGGTCAGGAAGCCTAGCTGTGTGCGGTGGATTGGGTGGTGTGCTCTTCAGTGAAGCCGATGTGGGTTGTAAATTCGGAGGAGCAACTGAAGCAGTCGCAGTTCCAGGTGGCTGAGATGGGACTGCGCTGCCCGGTGATTGTCGGATAAATTGCGTCGTATGATATGCTGGTGAGGGCAGGGTAGCCGTTTGGGGTATAAAGGCGCTTGCTCGTGACGTTTGGGGGGTGATATTCTGTACGCCGTTTCTAAATGAGGCGGACGTCGATTGGCCACCGTTCACCGGTGGTACTTCACGTCGCAGCATCACATCCTCTAAAGCATGATCCGAGGTATCATGGCGAACAGAACCTGTGTTATAACTTGCGGACGAACGCGTAAGAGGTGGTGGCTCTCCACGAGGATCAAATGAAGCCGAGCTAGTGCGCTCCGAGAATGTCATCTTGTGAGGAGGCGCACTCTTGATAGAGCCATGCGGATGAGAATTGGACAGAGGCTGACTACGTTGCGAATCAATGTAGCTTTCTCCCAATCCTGTATCGATATGTAGTCTGCTTGCTTTAGCTTGGGCTGCGTCTCCCCTTCGTCTGGCAAGAGGTAAACTTGTTTCCATTGATTCATCTCCCACTGAACGCCTTCCGATACGCGGTAACCTGTATCGTTCCTCGTTAGGAGTATGTACAGGTAAATTATCTCGGGGCGAGATCTGTGAGGCAGTGCGATGCCCGCTTACTCGGTACTCATCTTCCTCATATCCTAAAAGTGGAGAATGAAGACGACCCGCTTGTCTATACGGCAAAGGAACATCTGTCTCTAGTCTTCGGCGTTTGCCATTGATATCTTCTTCCTCAGTCGAAGCATCCAAAGCATTGAAAGACGGTAGTTGCGTTCGCGGAGAGTTCTGACTGTGCAAGGCTGTTGTTCGCGGAAGGCGAGATGTTGTTGCTTTCGAGCTGGATGAGAGCCTGCTCGGAGGGGAATGACTGATAAGAAGTGAGATGAATCATCAACGTAAGAAAACACTTACGATGCAAAGCGTGTCTGTGGCATGACCTGCTCGTCTAGGCGATGCTTTCGGTCGTGAACTGCAACACTGGCCATGTATGCGTGATCGTGCATAGAATACTTGGCTTGGTCAGTGAAGGGTCTGGAAGAGGGAGCAGGGTGCGTCAAAATAGGTTCAGTGGTTGCCATACAGGATTATATGGCTTGTGAAACGGAGCGGGGCTCAGGGGTGAAGACCTAAGAGAGGATGATGGTACAATACAAAAACGAATTTGCTCCTTGCTGAGAGTGCGTATCACTGCGCCAAATAAGAGAATATAGATGGATTGGCGATATTTTACGGCGCAATTGCAATGAGAAAGTGGTTGGAGAAAATGAGTCGGAGTGAGAGCGCCCCCTCTGCAAATGACGTGAGCAGGATTACTTTCACTTCAGTATAAAGGTTCCTTGGGTAGTCTGGGTCTGTCGATGTAGACTTATTGAAGATACTAAACTCAATTGACGATCCTTGCTTCACGCCGTTCTTCTGCAATCTTTTTCCTCTGCGGGTTCGTTCTCCTGGTTAAAGAAAGTATGCACACTCTATTACGCTAACGATCGTCAGTGGCGTCTACACTCGAACTGTGCTTAGTCGCCTGAGGCTTACCCCTTCTCCCGCTGCACGCCACCTGACCCAAGTAATGAACAACTGGCGACATTCTAGCGTCCATATCCGCTTTGACATGATCACTAATAAGTGTACCTTACGGAGCTACCACTAGTAATAAAACATTAGTTCAGGAGGGCGTCGGCGCATTGCATGCACATTGACGCCCAGAACACTAGTGAAGAATAAAAAAATATCGATTGTTTTCATTGAATGATACTAAATAATATTCTTGTTTCTATCCAAAGCTTCGCAGTTCAATACTTTTACCTTCATTTCGCCCCAAGGCGTCCGCTCGGTTGCCATGTGCTGTTTGCATGCCTACAGCCTGCCGTACACTGAGCTCAACTAGCGTGCGATCCGTGGATGGTAGCAGCTCAATAACAATACGGAATGCGGCAGGGTATTGCCTTGCCAAAGTAAGAAGTTCCTGTGTAGCTAATTTCTGCAAACGAGTGATGATCTCTTCATTCTCGTCTTGCGCAGATTCGCATTGACTTGTGGAATTTTGAGCGTGATCTGCCCGTAGAAAGATAACAAGTACTGGCAATACGATTCCAAGCATGTGTGAGCGTTGATTATCATGTGCCACGTTGGGAAAACCAGACAATGTTCCCATCATTTCTTCAGCCAGCTTGAACCCCATCGGATTTGGCTGAGAAAGAACGTGGGCATGTATTCTCCGGAGAGAATCCACAAGGACAGCAAGTGTCTGCCCAATGCAAAAGGAAAGGACGGGTCCCATATGTGCTTCCGCTCGAGAGGCTGCTGCAACTAATGTTTTGATACAATTGATGGCTACAGTGCTGATGTGAAATCCGCTGTCGTCAGTGGGTGGGCGCAGTCGAGTCTCTAGCTGGTCCGAGAAGTTCTCTAGCAAAGGCTGGCTCAGTACGATGTTGCCAGGAAGGGAGCTAATTACCACGACGAAGGCCAAAAGGGAGTTTTTGCTTTTATTGTGAGCCACAGGGCCCGTCCGCGCACGAACGCTGTCTAGGTTGTTAAGACAAGAAGATAGGAATCCGTGTATCGATCGTGCCAAGGCGTCATTGTAAACGTTCAATGAAGCGATGCAAATCTCTCTTAAAGAAGCTAAAGTTGGTCCAACCAAATCCACCTCACTGGTTTCATCACGTAGCATCTCCGAGTAGAGATAGAGTCCCGTAATGAAGATTTGCTCTTGCTGCCGCTGAGAGTACAATGTAGCTATAGTGCAGAAGGCCGTATATGCCGAACGAATGAGAACTGGTCTTTCTTCGGAAGAAACGCTTGCTACCGATGCCTTTTTGGTTGCACGCTCCAATGTGCTAATCACCAGAGACAGACATTTCGTCAATTTGGATTCTGGAAGCAAATTGTTATTGCTTTCCATTGATGTATTTTCCATGTCGATAAGACGTACGCCGTAAGTTTTGGTGAAGCTTGCGATCAAATCCAAAACACAAATCTGAATGGAAGCCCCTTCAGTCATCACGATTCGAGAAGACAGGTTCAACAGCTCATCGAAAAGTTCATCTTGAAGCAGAAGACTACCTGCATACTCAGGCCTGCATAAAAATTTGATGCCAATGAGTGTTGTACGAATCACATTGATCTCTCTCGTTGATCCAGACCCGGTGGCCAATGCTTCGAAAGCCAAACCATAAAGGGGGTAAAAGAACTTTGCAGGTTCGCTTCGATAAGGAGAAGCAGCCTTCTTTCCCTCTCCTTCCATGGCTAATGCAACAGCCTCGCTATGATCGCTCATAAGCACGGCAACGGCATGTAAGATTACATGCCAAGACTTCTGATGATGTGGCAGTAGCACGTCACGAACCAGACCTGCATATGGCGACTCAAGAAGCGGGTTTACGACAGGTCCCATGATTAATCCACTTCCGTCCGGATCAGCACGGAGCTGAGCATACTCTGTCAAAGTCGTTACCCATACTGTCGCTAGCTTTACCGTGTGAGGCTTTATTACCTCTACAAGGTACGGCTGCCTAACAACATCGACTTGTAGCTGAGCCCAAGCAGAAAAAACAGCAATCTTCAATACTGCAGCCGCATTCAGCGATAGTTCTTCGACTTCGCCGAGCTTTGTCATAGTAGGCTCTAGACAGTTTTCCAGAGCCCTCGTGAGTAATTTTAGAATACGACCGAGCTTGTCCACTTCGCGAACAACACCTGATCCGACAAAAACTGCACAGACCTGAACAGCTTTTGCTAGTACTTCAGGAGTACTATCGCTATTGAAAGCTGGGGTAAGCGCTGCTGCTATAGGTGCTTGATGCTGCTCGAGAAGTAAAGCTTCATCAAAATCTGGATCGCGTGCTGATCGGAAGTATTCTATGACATCGTTCAAGATAGTGAGACCTTCCAGACGAATGGCAAGATTCAAAGTCGTGCTGGCTGTGAAAGCCATTTGAATCAGATCGCTGACTCGACTGCTAATGTGTGATGAGAGCCTAGGAGTCCCGAAATGTTCCAGCTTTCCAGCTTTTTTGACCGTCACCAAAACCTCGTGAAGACATTGTAAAGCAAAAAGCCTCGTCCGCCATCTGCTCTGTCTGCTTTGAACTTTGCTTGTCTCATCGCCCAAATTGATGGATGCAGCCTCTTCGTCCTGTAGCATTCCAATCTGTGGTTGCTGGGAAGGTGATATAACTTTGTTTACTGGAGCTTGCAAGGAAGAATTACGACTGACTTTCCGGCATAGATCAATCCAGCTACAAGGACTGATGTCTGCTGTTTGTCTGAGCCAATTACTGAGAACTTGCCGGACAGTCTCTGTGGCCACATCCCCGTCCAGCAATTCAAACAAATCTTCAGCAAGTGAGTTACCACACACTTTACTGACTAGTAAAGCATTTCGCTGAATGAGCTGATAAAATCCATCGATTGCTCCACACTTAACGGGTTTATTCTTACTCTTGAGTCTTGTCTGTAAAGAGGAGATCCAGGCTGCTAGATCCACATGGTCTGGAGCAAAAAGGACAACATGCTGCATAGCTGCTGTAGCTTCCACGATCACACCTTCATCCTGCTCTTTCGAAAATTCGTTGAGAACAACGAGAACCAAAGTTCGAACCTTTACCGCTTCATTCAGTTCTGGGCCCATGACTCCAACGAGTGCATTGATCACACGGCAGACTGCTTGATTGGCAGGAAAGTCGGCTCGCAGATTCACCGACCCTGCGCTGCCACCTTCAGGCTCATGAGTAGAGAGCATGTACAATTTGACGAGCATCCCTAGAGTACTCGCTACGTACGGGCTGTAGCTTAAGCTTGCAGCTTCAATGACCATGCGCAAACCTTCCAGAGCCGAATAATGCACAGTCGGGTGAGGATCTGTTGCCAGCGACATTAAAATGTCTACAACTGTTTTTGTCAAAGGTCCGGCAGCCAGTCCTCCAACTTCACGATAGACTGCTCCAAAAGCTAACGCGCAACCCGCACGAGCATCCGGATCGCGACTGGAAACAATCTTGTCCACTAGCATTTGGACTTGGCTTGTCATAGCCTGCGACCCTGAAATTGCCGCCAGCCTCCCAAATGCTTCGCTAGCAGCAGCTCTGAGGGATATATCTCCTTGCAATAAAGCATCAAGAAGAATTGCACGGATTGCAGCTGTCAAACGTTCATTATTGAAGCCACTTGGCGAACGGCTGTGTTGAGGCTGCATAGCAGTCCGTAGGGTTCCCAAGATTGCAACGCAAGTATTCACTTGAACTGCCATACGTCTTGCAGGGTTTTTCTCCAACTTTGCACTCCTTGTATGCATCAAAAGTGTTTCAAAAGTCGAAATTTGCACTTCTCGTCTCTGATAAGGAAGTAGGCTGGAGAATACACCAATAGCAGCATCCACAACCGCTGTAGGGGAAGGTGCAGGCGTTGGTATTGTACGACTTTCTTCTACCGTGTACAACACGAGGGGGTCGTTCGCTGCTGAGCCCAAAGTGGGCCTGCGCTCCAGTGAGTTGATCTCTGCTTCGATATAGTCTCGATTCAAATAGGTCCTTGTGTCAATACTTTTGTCTTCTTCCATGGCGACCAGACAATCTGTATCAGAAAGCATGCTGGTAACCCCGTATGCATAGCCATCTGCCAGATGCCAAATACTGGAGAAATTTCCGGCACTGGCAGAGATGGCAGCTTGCGTTGCACTCCCGATGTAACGATCAGGTTCTGCAAACATTTGAATAGATGCAGATATAAGTGTCTCTTGGAAACCTTCCAAAGCTGGGTTTGACGCCAGTATCTTAAAACACTGGAAGATACGCCGACGTACCATGTGTTCTCGGTCTAGAAGTGAAAGTGCATCACGTTCCGTTCTAGAAGTGTGCTCCTGAGCTAAAGTAGGGTGCTGCGCAGCAAAGATGTTGACAAAGGTGAGGCTGTTGTTCAAAAGTGAAATAATTCTTCTAGCTGTGTCCAGATTCACCAAAGACTTTAAGTTGTACGAAAGAAAAGAGAGGATACAACCTAACGTGCACTCGCGGACATGCAACAAGAAACCCCACTCTGCATCACTACGTGAGACTCTTGGATCAGTGATCTTTGGCAGCGCATTTTTCCACATGGTCAGAAATTGAGAAACGTGAGCTTTGGTAAAGTTAGGCCCTAAAGACATCAAAGAGCCGATTAGTATCCATGCCACTTGAATCTCCACCGCTGAAATTGGAAGACTATGATCTGCACTGTTCTTCAGCAGTTGCATCGCTATCTGTAGGGCTTTTCCGTTGAAATCAAAGGATGTATAGAGCGGCCGAAGATGTATCACGCTGATCAGAGCGGCCAGCCCTCTAGCGTGGCCTACTGTGCGCTTTGGCAAATCAGCGCCACCTCTTTCGCCAGCGGTGCGAAGAGATTCGATATCTCGCTTGAGCTCTGCATGCGCAAATTCAATACGATCATTTAATGAGGATGGGTTGATGTAACAAAGTGTACGCAAACACCAAGCAGCACTCACTTGGACAGAGTGGCTTGGATGTGCAAGACAACGCATGACAGGTTCTTGCACAGCATCTAAAACTTGGGGTGGAGCACTTCCTAATTGAACAAGAAGGGACGAGACCTCATTAAATGCCAGTGTCAAGGAAATCTTGCTCGGAGGGTGCGCACTTGGCATGAGTACCGGCCAACGCTTGAGAAAGGTGCGAGAGAGTTCCTCGACTGCGCCGACTTGAAAAGATTCATGTAGCATACGCTCTCCTATAACGTTACGAAGGATTATTGCAACTCCATGACGTATGCTGAAGCTGTCCGAGTCATTTCCGATTCCCCTTGTGTGATTCGGGATATCATCGAGGAGGTGTTTGATCAGTACATCGTAGTGCGACAGAACCCATGTGGGTCCAAGATGGTCTAACAAAGTTGCATACACATCGAGAAGAGCATTTCGGCCTCGTTTTGTCGTTGATGCGCGTAAGAGCGGAGCTGAAAGTTGTTCCAGCATTGTTTTCGGCGACATCAGTGTACGCATAGCTCCATCGGAGGTGGCAGAAGGGGTCGAAGGTCCGGCTTCGTCATCAGAGCTTTCATCTTGACCTGCCTTCTTGCTCTTCTTCTTTGCCATGACTGGCTTTGATGTGAACACATCCTCTTTTTGGGTGTGAGCCAAGAGACACGCACAAAGTCGACTCAGAGCTTTCATGGTAGAGAAGTCGGCTGTCTCCATTGATTTGATAGCAATGCTGACTAGACTCTCAATTTCGGACCTACTTGAAATATACATCGTACTACCAAGAAGAGACTCCAAACAGCTTGCGCTAGCCCTTGCTACTGCTCCAGCACGATCAGTTAGGGATGCACGCAGAGTTTTTAGGATATCTTTCGATAACTGCTCATTCAAGCTCTTGCCTCCTGTTTGAAGAACCTTGGAGAGACATGAGAGAGCATGGTATCGGATAATGACTGGGTTGTATGTATTTTTTGCAAGCTTTTGGCAAAGTGTGATCAGTGCAACGAACTGTGACATAACGTTGTGTCCCACAGCTAAGAATAGCTCTCCTGCGATGTACAATGCTCCAACTTTAGACTCCTTCTCAGGTTGAGGATCTGTTTTGCTCTCTGCTCCTGCAATGCTGTTCAGCTTGTTCAATACATCGTAAAGGGACTTTGTTTCTCCACGTTGGAATAAGGTGATGAGGCATCGTGCAATAAGATGTCGGGAAGGGCGGCCTAGTCTTGGGATCCTATGCTCGTCTTGTAGCGATTTTGCGACGGAATTAGAGTCACTTGAGTTGCTACTATGTGTCAAGATGCTTGGTTCAAAGGCACAAACGAGAAAGAGAAGTCGCTTTTCAATATCACTTTGCAATGTCAAGAGGTGGTCTATGGTGAGCTTTTGCAGGGCAACCTCAGCTTTGGCAAGCCAACGCAGTAAGAACACTTCGCCTTGATCCGATTTTGTTGCAGAGGTAAGCTTTTCTTCATCTAACTCTAGATCAGAAACGAAACCTTTGTCATCATCTTCTTGTTTCTCGACAGACTCCGCCATCTCTCGTCAATGTGGTTGTTGGGAAGCTTAGAAGGTAACACAGATCTCACGTGGGGTAGACATATATGGTCCATGCGAATCTCCAAGACGCGCAACCTTCTTAGATGGAGAATAACAACGCATTGGAAGTAGTCATTACTCGACGAATCGAACGAGGGTCGTGGGGTAGCGAAATGGAGAGGGAAGAAACTGCCGATCGTTCTGCTGATAAGACTCATCTTGATGATGGCAAAGAAGCCTTGAACGGAAAACCACCGTCCTACAGTGAGATCAGTCAACGGCACAAAGAGGATTCAGCAGTGGCTATCCCATCTGACCTAAATATTGTCGGTGCAAAAGATGATTCCAATGCCGTGGAAATTCATGTGGAAGAAAATGAAGTCACAGAGTCACAGCATCAACTTATATCACTGTGGCAGTCTCCATCAAGGGCTACTCAGGACATTGCTCAATCCACTTCTGCGTGTCTGGTTGGATTTGAGCCACTACCAGTCAATACAAGTGACAATGAGGCCGCATTTTCCGGTGGCGAGGGGACGCATATCAACCCAAAGGTCACGGAGATAGATCTGTTGGATTGTTTGCCACACCCAAGTGCATTCTTGCATCCAGAAACTATGCAATGGGACCTTGTTGTTGCCCTTCAAGATAAGGCTTCCCCCGAACGCATCGAAAGCCAAGAGCAAGCAAACGGTTCGACACAAAGGTTATGGAGGATAGAAGCTACACTCAAAAAGGTAGAATTTTTATCGTACTTGCTCCCCAATGGCGAATCGGATAGTGAATTTGAAGGCCCTCTCTTGCATTGGGTCAGCACAAAAGGTGAAGATGTCATTTGTCCGGTGGGTAAAGTCAATTCTGTCATACCAATCCAAATTTTGGAGGCTTTCAAACTGCAACGATTACAAAATCCGCGTGTGGGTGTCTCCGGAAGCATACATTTGCAGGAGGCAGCATCCACTTTAATCAGAATCGTGGGGAACGCTGCGAATGGGGAAACCCGCGGCCTTTCGGCTTCGGGGAAATTGATCTCTCTAAAATTGGGGCTAGATAAACATTCTTTCGATATTCTGAACACCCTTGGATTTTCTCCTGACGAGTATACCGAAGATAGGACTAGCTTCAAATCTTTCAAGCCCCCCGATATGACATCTAGATTCTGGAAGAGAAAAATGCGTCGAGCATGGGTCGAACTAGTCATTTGGTATGACTTTCATCGATGGGGAACTCGTCATGAGCGTGAGTGTCTTTATCTTCTAGCCATGCAGTGACTGACAACCTTCTCAGCCCTGAACCCTGTATTATTCAAGTCCAACATTCCATTTTTTCCTCGAAAAGTCTCCGCAACTCGATATGTAGCTGACGCTTTTGGACATCAAGAGATTTATGAAGGAACTTCTCGCCCCAATGCAGTTTCTCTTGATGTCATAGAAGCACACAAGGAACTGGGAAGCCACGAACAAGATTCAGACAAAGTTATTGATGCGTGTTACACGGCAAATACACTGGAGCGCAGCTTTGTCTCGCAAATATCCTTTTTCCATGCACTATGCACCATTGTGCATGGCTATCGCAAAGACAGCGAGATCTTACATACCAGGCTGGCAATCGAGAAAAGCAAAGGGTTGTTTTCTATGGACGAGCTTAAACGTGCCTATGAAGATCTTGGTATAGACATCGATACTTTGCAGCAAGCTTCACAACTTGACAATTCAGTCATTTTAGAGCTTTATCGGAGTACTTGTACTGCCCATGCCGCCAATTTAGCCAAGCAGGAATCTCTTAAAGAGTCGTTAGCAATTATTTCAAATAGCAGAGGGCGACCTGCAATATTTGAAGAGGCCAAGCAATTGATTTTTGAATTAGATTTGAACAGTGCTTACAAAATCTTGGAAGTTCAAGCTGAAACAGAAGACGATTTCATTGCATCCGCCTACCATCTCGCTGCTTCAGAATCGCGCTTTTCTCCTGACGAGTGTATCGAAGCTCTACGTATCATTGGGGAATCTCGCAAAAGTAGCGAGCTTCTAAAGCTCTACAGAAGTATATCCGGGCATGAAGATGCGTGGCAGGTCCCTGCACCAGATATTCCTGCAGGTTTGAACAACATTGGCAATACATGTTATCTAAATTCAGTGTTACAATACTTTTTTGCAATACGACCTTTGCGCGAAAGGGTTCTGCAAGCTGGACGAAAAAATGATGAAAAGGAATACAGGATAAATCCTTCATATGGATGCGGAAGAAAGCTTACCGAGAAAGAATGGCAGAGGTCACATCGCTTTGTTGCGCAATTGTCGCAATTGTACGCAGCAATGATCTCTTCACCGATTTCTGCTCTGACCCCAGAGCGTGAGCTTGCATACATGGCACTTGTTTCACCGCGATGGGAGGACGAAGGAGATAGAAGCGATGCCGAAAAACCAACGAATAATAATATTTTTAATGAAGGGTCTCCACTTGTAAGGGAACCAGCCAATATGTCACCGGAAAGTCAAGCACAAGTGGATCCGTTTGACAAAACTTCCGCGGCAGAGAAGAGTTCGCAGAAGTCAAGTGAACATGACCAAATCGGCTCAGCCCCACCTCTACCTCCACGAGCCCATGCTAAAAATGAAGAGAGATACAATCAAGAGAAGCTTCGGCGTAACTCACTCATGCAACTGGGTGCTCAGCAAGATGTTAGTGAATGTCTTGATAATGTCATGTTCCAAGTGGAAGCCGCACTCACTTCGAATGAAGTTGTGGAGCACAGCGAAGGAGCGCAAACAGATATGGGAGAATCTTTTGAAGACAGCGATTGGGTGCCCGATGGCGATCTTCTCAAGCGATTATTCTTAGGCAGAACGTGCCAGCGGGTCGAAGTTCAAGACACCCAGCTTAAGAGGGGGACTAGCGTACACTTGAAGCGTGAGGTTTTCAAGATTCTTCCTATCGATGTCCACGAAGAGGGTCAAGATATTTATGATGGGCTCGATGGGTTCTTTGACGAAGAAACACTAGAAGGGCCGGAAGGAAAGCCAATGTGTCGAACAGTCACGCTTACGGATCCGCCAGCCCTTTTACAGATTCAGCTTCAAAGGGTGCAATTTGATCGAATACGAGGAGCGTTCAAATCTCAAGCTCATTTGAACATCAGTGAAACAATTTTTATGGACCGATATCTTGATTTCGACCCTCAAGATAAGCAGGATGGAGTACGCTTAGAGAAACGTCGGCGAACAAGAGAGCTGCGTCGTCGTGGTGCAGAGCTCAGAATCCGAATCAAAGAGCTAAGACAGGGTCCTACCAGCAACGTATCACAAACGTTGAGTAAAACCGCCAGTTTCCTCAAGGATATGCAGAATCTAAAGAACTATCAAAGCACCTCTGTCAAACCTGCAGAGGAGACATTTGAGGTCACTAAAGAGTCTTCAGACTTCATTTCCGATGAGAGCCTCACTCACTTTCTGAATGAAGAAGCAAGCCATGTAGAGTCTGAGATCACTTCTCTTGAAGCAGAAATTGCTTCCCTGAAGAATGAGGTAGAGTCTCTGTGGGACGATGAACGCCGCGTAGAATACACACTGGCAAGTGTGTTCATGCATCGTGGTGAGGCTTCACACGGCCATTACTTCCTGAACCAACGCAAGCTCGAAGGTCGTAGAGGCACAGATCGCTCCCAATTAGAAGAAGCAGCGCAGCCTTCAACGTGGTTTAAGTATAATGACGATGTCGTGCAAGAAGTGCCGTTGAGTCAGGTTTTGAGAGATTCTACTAACGCAACACCGTATCTTGTATCGTTCGTTCGCAAGGATATCCAGGAGGAAGTTGGTTTATTCGACACTGTCTGTCGGGACATTTACCACGAAAGTACGAATAATATTTCCAGTGTTCCCAAAGAGTTTACTACCAATCAAGCGTCCGGAGAGGGCGACATTGTGATGCAAGATATTACTCAAGGTCAAAAAGGCGTCTCCACAGGATCGATCCAGCATCCTGCTTTAAAGGATGATGACACAATGAAGACTCCATAAACATGCATGATGTACATTGCTATGTTCCGATATCCACTCACTCACTCTGTAATCACATCTATGATTGCTATTGCAACTTTGCTGTACACTATAATCGTTCTTCAATAATGAAACATCAGACTATCCATGTTGCTCAGCAAATATACCAGATGCTCTTCACAGGTCTTGTCCACTTTCGTCATCGGTTATCTTGACTTGGGACATGCCCTCATCTGCTTGGCGCATCATGCGATTGAGCTCGCGCTGATCTCGCTTCTCCGCACGTAGCTTTGATGCTACTTTCAAACTATCAACATAAAGTTGGAATTTGGTGAGCTCTGAGAGAAGGTATGCTGATTTGCGCTCCCAATTGGCGGAAGCTTTCGACGCTGTCACAGATACGTTGTCGGACGAAGATCCGCTACCTGCTGAGTGCACAGGTTTTGCAAGTGAGGAACTTGAGAGATTAGGAGAGAACGTGGATTGAAGAGGCACATTGACGCTTGGCATCGACCGAGTCCGATAATAATCCACCATCGGCTGACGAAGACCGTTGTGAAGTGTTAATTCGCGCTCTATACGCAAAGTGTGACGTTCACAAGCTTCCAACTGTTCTTCCTCACTGAGTGTGCTGGCCATCGTAGGCGGCGCCGGAGCACGCCATTCATTGATGAAGACAGGTCGCTCATGAAACGAGATCGATGTCCCAGGTGTGTGAACAGGTGTATTGGTCAGACTAACAAAGGAAGGCACAGGGCTGCTAAGGCCACTTTGTGAGCTCGTCGCACCCGGTGACACCATACGATCGAAGCTAGATGTACTGGCGTAAAGTCCCTGACGGCCTGAGAAAAGTCCTGAAGTCATCGCCTGCTTCAATCGCGAAGAGCGCACACTTCGACCACTGCGAATACTTCTGGTGTCGGCACTCCCTTTTCGCCCGGCACCAGTAGAAGTATTCACGAAATGGCTTAAAGACTCAGGTGGAGAGGAGGGCATTGTATCTTCCTCATCAGCTAGCATTTCAGTCAAAGCTCCTGCTTGCATTGTACTGTTGGGGCTTGCAGAATTTACTGTGCTTGATTCCATGGCAGCTTGCACTCGGCTCCAACCATATTCCATATTGCTGACGCCGGCAGCCAGAGGCTCCTTACTCAGACGGGCAGCCCAATAATTGCAGGTGGATACCCATTCTTGCACTAACTCTTCGTGACCTGTCTGGAAGAAGTAGACTCCGCCACTTGGCAATGTTAATGCGAAGACGTGAGGACGAGTTCGATTATAGCCAGGAGGTGGCAAGGCATTAGATAAGGTGTGCGCAAGAGGTATTTGACCGATACAACTTGCGTTTGAAAGCCAATTCCCACCTCCAAACGCTCCACCGGCTTGATTTTGGGCGCTGGAAGAGGACAACCCAGCGCTCTCTCCGAATTTGAACATGGACAGTAGGCCTTTCTGCACCACCACGAAACAATCGATCCAAGATTTATCTTTTGCTCGCTTCTGAGGAGAATCCCAATAATGTTTTCGGGTTAAGATTCCCTCTTTTGCCCATGGAGGTCCAAGAATAGCAAGTTCATCATCTGTGAGATCATCAACTGCGCTATTAACGCTTCCTCGGTCATCCTCATCATGTGCTTCGCGTATAATGCTTTGATTGAGGGTGTTGGTAAATCCAAGTGTAAGTGGCTGGGATGGTGGCGATTGATGACCTGAGAATGTTGAGGAAACAGACATCCTTTTGGCATTTGGCGATCTATCAAAGGACTGTATCTTTCGAGGAGAACCATATCCATTATAAATGGACAAACCTAAGCCATCTTCATTGGCAGTGTGGCTCCCTATCAATCCTTGTATTCCTCGTATGCTTCCACGCTTGAAAGCACCTACTCGATCTGAATTAGCAGTCTTCGCGCTTCGGCGATGTTCGACTGAAGATCGCTCTGTTGCCTCTGGAAGTGGTAGACGAATACGATCAGACTTGACAGCCGCATAGATTTCTTTTAGGATTGTCTCTACTTTATCTTCCCATACTTTTGATGTTTGCTGTCCCCGAATATCCCCATTCCCTTCGCTGATTGTAGAATGTGTTTGCGGCTCTGACTGTAGAGGATTGAGCGCTTCTTGTGGTACATTCTCGCTTTCAATGATCGCATCGAGCGTGTTGCGAACGAACTGGTTGCGTGTCATTCTCTGATCCAACTCTGCAACGTGCAAGTCGGTATTGAGGAGAAGAATAGAAAATGCCACCGCATGAATGATATCTGAATTGCCGAATACTGTGTTTAAATTTCCCTGATGGTAGCGCTGGCTGAAGGAGGAGATAATCCGGTCCATCTGTTGTGTTTCAGCGCGGAGATAAAGCTTATCACACAATTTTCGTAAAGCCATGTCAACACTTAATCCAGAGAAGTCGAACTTTTCAAAGTAACGAGTCCTGGTAGCCGTGTTCACTGAACCACCGCTTCCCAGCCATTCGGCAATCTTTTCTCGTCTCTTAAATGAGGAATCCTCTCGCCAACATCTATCAGCATAGTCTTGTGCTATTGAACCTTGATCTGAGGGAAGAATGGAGCCTTGAGGGGTCAGTATAGCGAGTCCAGAGACTTTTTGTTCAGCATTTGAAGGTTCGACACTAGTTTCCAACGGATCTTGCACTACTTCAGCATTTTCGGATGTGTTTCGAGATACTAAACGGATTGATTTAGACGGGTCTTCTTCCACGTCTCTTGGATTCTCCGGTGAACCTTCGCTTTCTGTAGCTTGGATAGAAGGTTTGCGTGCAGCATGATCCACAAAGAGCGATGGTCGGTCGATTGCGGTTTCGTAGGATTGCGTTGTGACAGCACTGACATTATCTTCTCGAGAATGGTGAGGTGGCATCAGTCCACCGTCATTGTCGAAGGATTTTGCTGTCGATGGTAACTTCGAACGTTGCCGTAATGACTCTGTCTTCATATGTAAGGTGCTCGAATTTGGCGTCACATTTGGATTGTGCACATCCCAAAGAAAGCGTGCGTCACGCTTTGAAGAGTTGGAGACATGAGAGCCACTTGAGTCCTCATCCATGAAACTTCCTTTCTTTTGTACCGTCTTGTACTCTGGTAGCTGCGGGCTTGGTGTCCAATTTTTCCGCGGGGCTTCTATCTTCGTTTTTTGATCCAAATTCTGTCCAGAATCTTGCAAAGCATCGTCGATATCACGTTCCCAAGCGCGCATTTTATTATGAAAGTCAGCCGATCCCGATGCTGTTGAAGCAATGGAGGAAGTAGTTTTGTCATGAACTAGCCCTTGAGGTATGCCATGAGCATCTTTCTTTTCATTGTTATATTTATTTGGAATACTGGGAACAGGCACATCAGTCGTCCATGTACGGTCACCAAAAGTAGGTGCATTTGGAGTGCTCTTGGTGCTTTGGGCGATGCTTGCACCGCCATCCGATGCAAGACTCGTCTGACTCCCTCTGCGCGAAAGACGCGACTGGCGAGCGGAATTGGGACCACTCGATTTGTTAGAATTGACGCTGAACCCTACCCCTGAGTAACTTGTCGGGTTTGCTCCACCTCCGAGACGACGGAAAAAATCACCTGTTTTTTTGAAGCGACTCCGAAAAGAGGCATTTGGTGGAGCATTTTTCTCTGGGGAGTTGGAAGCGTTGCTTGGCCCAGCAGTCAGAACACGATTACTGGATGAAGGGGTGGCTACAGATTGCGAAGAGTGCGCGGAAGACTCTACAGTCTCGGGAGATTTAGAGTTCGACCTAGTCTCTGCAAGTGCACGAAAGGGCAATATTTCAGGTTTGGATGATCGAGGTGCAGTCTTGCCAGAACGGGCAGAGCGAGGCGGTGGAGGCGACGACAGTCGAATGGGAGATGATGCAGAAGAGCTTTTTGAAGAGGCCAACTGGTCTTGTGACGCAACGCCAATGTTGCTGCTGTCAATACTTCCTCCTCGCTGAGTAGCGAGAGGGTGTGTAGGAATATTCATAGTTGGTGTTGATGGACTTGTCGTGCCACTTGGTGGAGTAGAGTAGTGAGCCGATGCAAATGTACAGGTTGACGGACTTCGGTCAGAGTTCCGCGAAACTATAGGTCGATTGATGCTCTTAGCAGGTATATTCGGAACGGTGGGAGTGTCGATGTCGGGCTTGGGAGTCGCTAACGAGGATTCGTCGTCAATGTCTTGTTCCTCATCCACAGTGGATTTCATAAGACTCTGCTGCTGATCTCTCCTTTTCTGTGGTGATATTTCGTTGTGTCTTGCATCAGCTTCTTGATCATTGTGCACGTCTTCCAAGAGGAGCTCCTCTTCGGCATCGATATCCATATCGTCTTCCAAAGACTCTGAAGAGTCTGATGGTAAGAACGACTCCCGAGGTCCTGGCGAAATGACAAGAGTGTGTCCACTAGAAAGTACTTCATCAAAGCTCTTGGTTGCTTGGCTTCGTTGTGAGCTGGTAGATTCTCGTCGCAACACAGCATTCGCTGAACGGAGGGGAGATGTACTTTCAGCTGCTGACGAAAAGGAGGCTACAGTACTTGCGGTTCCTGGTCTTTCATGAAAAGATATAGGCCGATTGTGCTTCTTTTGTGCTCGAAAGGTACTCGTCTCGCCATTTGTATTCGTATTCGCCTTCAGTGGCCACCTCTGGTGAGAAACGTTTGCATTGAGGCTTTCTTTATCCGTTGAAGGTCCGGATGCAGACTTCCAGAGCATGGAAGACTCAGACATGATGACGATTAAATGTCTCCACCTTCTTTGCGTAATAGTCAATTATCTTGAATTACCTAATAATCATTAAATGTGCGTAGCTGTTGCATACCAAAGGGAGTGAGTGGTCTATGGTGATGTGATGTAGTGCTACTGTGATCGTAGATCACTTACACGCGCTTCCCTGACATTTGCAGCTAGCGCGCCTCTGAACCGAATTAGCCTTGGACACATTTGTTTTCCGCAAAAGAGTACGGATAGAAAGTAGCTGTATGGAAAGGAACCATTTTCTGGGGTCGTGCACTGAGTTATGGACATGTGTGCATGAATGTGCATGTACAGCATTTCCAGGCGCACCCAGTCAAAAGAATCCTCACATAACCTTCATTTGTTTAAAATAATGCGTTAGAGGTCTAAGATAGACGATTCGCTTCCACTCTAGGTTAAAATGAATTCGGTACTAGATACTCTTGGGAGCGTGCTGCCTTACAGCATGAAGTGGTGGGAATGGGATCCAAAAGAGACTTGGACATCAGACCAGATTCCGCCAATGCACGGCAAAGTTGCCATTGTTACCGGAGGAAACGGAGGTGTAGGTCTGGAAGTTTGCTTTGAACTGATGAGGCATGGAGCTCAAGTGTTTTTGGGAGCACGATCGGAAGAGAAGTTTAAGATTGCGGCCAGACGTATCAACGAGAGAATGAAGTCGGTAGATGATGCGAGACGAGGTTCCATCTCGTATTTACCTTGCGACCTTTCCAGCATTGCATCGGCTAGGCAATCGGCAAGCTTTTTTCAGAGAGAATCAACGCACCTTACAACTTCATCTCTCCATTATCGGGGCTCTAAACGACTTGATATTTTTATCGCGTGCGCAGGGGTGGCATCTGGATCTGCCGTGCCAAATCAAGATGGTATAGAACCTCTGATTGCAACGAATTGTATCAATCAGTATGTCATGCTGAAAGATTTACTCCCACTCCTTATTCGGACATCCTCCTTGCAAGATGCATCAAGACGCATCGTCTTCTTGACTTCTGTCGCTCATCGGTGGTGTGATTTTCCATTTTGGACGGTACGGCCATCTTTTGCCTCTTGGCAGCATATCAATGATCCGTCACGGAGTGAAAAGGCACGATATTCTCAGAGCAAGCTTGCTCAAATTCTACTCACTGAGAGACTACAAATGACACTACGAAATGAAAATATCGCTTGTCTGGCTGTACATCCCGGCGAGCTAAATAATTCGTTTGTGCTTGATCATTTCTTCTCGAAGATCCAAGCATGGCGCTTTTCTTATCTCATTTTACCAATAATCAAAAAAGTCCTATTATTCGTTCTCTTAGATGAACATGAGGGTGCTAGGACCTGTCTATTTGCAGCAACTGCTTCCGAGATAGACCAAAGGCAATTGCAGTGCGTAATCAAAGTCCTAATTTCTCCCTTGCTCACATCTTATTAAAGCGGCTCCTACTTGACTTACCCCTGCCGCAAGAGTATACCAAGTCTGCTAGCACAAGACACAACAGCACAACAAACATTCTGGAATTTACTACACGACATTCTGGGCTCGGAAGATGTTGGTGAAGATCAATATTTATAAAATAGTAGTAGTCCGAGAGTCAAAAAGTTACAGAGGCGCCATAACGAAATAAACCTAGGCAGAAGTCAATTATACATAACAAATACAGGCTCCAACCCAACAGTGTGGAGATCCAGGATTGCATTCATAACACTGCTGCCTCTTTTGCGTCGACACAGTTGAGACTAGTTGCCCGTCGCCCGGGGACAAGAATGTGCTGCTCATCCCCAACAGCAACACTATCAAGGTTTCTGTAGTCTAAAGACCTTTCGAAGTCGCTAGTGTCAAAAGACGCCTTATCGGAAGGTATTTTTGCTCTCCCTTCGCGATCAGAGCCATCCTTGTCACTTTCGCTGAAATCTAGAAATCGGGCTCGACTTCGAAGTGAACGGGTCGGAGTCTCGGCGAGGGCAACGAGCATCGGTGTGGTATCCTTTTCTTGTAAATGGGCGGCGGATGACATATCATTATGTGAATAAGTTCGACTTCGTGGTTGGGGTGAAGGTGATACATGCAAGAAGTCGCCATAGCTAAAATTCGATCCAGGTGCCTTGGGTGTTCTCGGAGCGCTGTGGATTGGAGGCGGTGTCTTTGGTGTTGCAGCAAGGTCCTCGTCAGCTTTGCTGGTTAGACACTTCTTCAAATGTGTAGCTTCTGTACCATCGTTGTCGTGGTGTACATCACTGTTCTTCTGATACTCAATGTACTTCTCGGGTCGTGATGGCGTATCCGGGGATGCCTTTGCTTCAGTCCGATTATGGCTAGTCCAAGATTCTCTTTTCTCGTCACAAGTATGAGTAGAACGTGGCGGTGTCATGGGGGGTGACATGAGCTTCACACGACCTACTTCGGATTTGTGATGCTTGTGGCGGCTCCTTGTGGGTGTTGTTGGCTGGAGTGAAGCTTGAAGTACTTGGTTTGAACCGAGCGACGAGGTACGTCGATGGCTGACAAGACTTCCCGGTGGAGACATTTGTTTGAAGGACCGCACATCCGCATTTTCATGATGTCGCTCAATATCATCCATGATACGACGGTACTTAACTGGTCTTGGGCTCATATTCTCCTCCATATGGATTCTGCGACGGCCAGGTATCAGGTCGTCTTGAAGGCTGGGTGTATGGCCGGGGAAAGTGGCTTTGGACGCATGATCAAGTGGCGAAGGTGATGCGGCAAGATCTAGTAGAGAATGTGCAGCAGCTTCGTTGTTTTCCTCAAACTCCATGCCGACTCGCTGCCGGGAGACTTCAACCGAGCGCAATTTCGGCTGTACTGCAGCATTTCGATCATCGGAGCCAGAAGAAGCATGGTTGGCCAAAATTGGCTCTTCAACATTGTGCATAAGCACAAAACCTGAAAGAGGATGTGTGTCATTGACGGGACCATCTGCAAAGTCTCGCAAAGTCGTGTCTGTTGCACGGTGAGTATTTGTGCATTTGATTCCCAGAGCTGAAGTTTGTCTCGAGCGAGGCGTCCGAATGCCACCAGTGGCAATTCCTAGATCTTTCGCCAGAGATGAGGCAGGATGCCCATTCGGAAGTACAGAGCCTCCTATACTTCTTCCCCGCTGATGATTCGGAGTATGGATAGCTTGGGGTGTCCGGAAAGAGTGTGGTGTACTTGACTTGAGATTCTCTCCTTTTGGACTTGCAGCTTGAGATGGAGGCACAGTGGAAAGGTTTCGTGATGGAAAAGAATAGGCTTGAGAGGGTGGCCAGGCCTTCTTAGGAGGTGTGATAGGCACTTCTTCAAGGCCCATTTTGTTATCATTTGATCCAGCTAATCCGTGGTACTTGTGATCCACAGCAGACGAGCGATTGAAATGGAAAGTTGGGGCTGCTGAGATGTATTGAGGGTTTGATTCAAATTGAGACTGCTCTAAGCCCTCGTATTGATGGGAAGAAGAGGATGAAAGACTTGATCGAACACCATGAGTGGATGAACTAGGGCATTTTCTTTGCAACATCGACGAACCAAAAATGAGGTCGTACAAAGACCGTGGGTGTCTAGTATTGATGCTGTCACATTCGACCTGAGCCCCCTCTTGAGTCTCTTCTGGAAACATATCCCCAGGAGGGTACCTATTGTTTACATTATTATGGGTGGAAAAGTTTTGAATTCCGAGTCCTTCTAAAGACGGTGGAGTCTCCGTAGTTAAAGAAGGCTGGGACTCGCTTACCGCTAAATCGGAGCTTGACGACCTTGGAGCCTTATTCTCGATGCTCCATCGGTGGGGAGTATATGCTCGAGACGAAGCGAAAGCGAGTCTTTGGCGGAAAGCGAGAACCGCTTGTTCTGTTTCATCTGAGGATGGCAGTTTTTCCTGTGAGGTACGATGAGACGCACGGCGGGTTTTCATCTCGGCGCGGAATGATGTGTTGGTGATGGTGACAGTGTCCAAAGAAATTTCACACCTGCATGTCGAAGGTCAATTAGCCTCTGTAGATTAATGGAATCTTGGCGTGCTTATCAGCCTTCAGACGTAGCAGTGGAAAGGATAATTGATGTGTGCACCTAAGATTGAGGGGGTCCAAGCGTGCTTGCAGAAAGACTGCATACGTGTAGTCCACAACAAAGGGCGCAAGTGTCGAAAAGTAATGGAAACCAAATACTGGAGATCAACAGCACAGAATCTTAGTAGCCAGAGCTCCTGGCGAGTATGGAAATGAGTAAGGAAAAGCCGGAGCAAGACGTTGGTAGTGTATGGTCACGTCTGCTCAACGCGCGCAATTCCATAACCTTGCTTTATGCGCATAGATCGGGCGTGTAAAGATGCGCGACGCGTCACGACGCGTCATCTGAAGTCGAAATTTCTCTCGCGTCCGAGAAAGACCTGATTCAAATCATTGACTTCACTACAGATAGATAATATAACTAACTTTTAATGATTGATAGGTTCTTCTGTTGACTCATTGTCATGACTATGTTCGT
Source organism: Meruliopsis variegata (assembly GCA_037044235.1). Taxonomy (NCBI): domain Eukaryota; kingdom Fungi; phylum Basidiomycota; class Agaricomycetes; order Polyporales; family Irpicaceae; genus Meruliopsis; species Meruliopsis variegata. Next base: position 2,191,317 of record JAWLTJ010000001.1, read on the forward strand.
AGTGAATTGTAGCGAAGTCCGCTGCCCGGTGTTCAGCTACGCTGCCATCTCCCATCAGACCGTTCCAACCATGCTGCAAAAGATACTGCCGCCACTTCTCATCTTCCTCGGCTAAGTTAAATTTGGTAGTGTCGGGTATTAGTAGGAAGCTCAACATGCATCCAACGACACCAATGCAAGCAGCAATTATAAAGACGAACCTGATTGATTCAGCTTAAATATGCAAAGTAAAACCGATACAATTTCACTCACTTTTTGCCTAGATGATCTTGCACCGGTTTGAAGACCTCCGTTCCAACCACAGCTCCTACTTTTCCAACTGCAGCGCTTATTCCGTATGCAGTTCCGCGAAGCGCAGTAGGGTATGATTCAGAAGAAGCCAACCCCATAATGGACCCTGGTCCAAAATTGCCGGCTGAAGCTAGAAGGCCGTACAAAATAACAAATGCAACCGGTGCTGAGTGACGATAAGATAAACTTCAAAGTAACACTCGCTTTCTTACATTTGATGATGTGTTCCCATGCGCAACCCACAATCAGTCCAATTACGATATATCCAGCGAATCCTATCACCAATTGATATTTCGTGCCTAAATATCGGACCGTAAAAGCTCCTAGGATTGCTCCAGGGAGAGCGATAGCTCCGAGCAAAAGCTGGTATTCTCCTGTTCGCTTCAACGTTGGATTTTTAACCACAGTAGAGATAATTGTAGAGCTAAATGCACCGTTTGAGAAAGCTACCCAGTCATACAAGAACCATACTGTAGTAGCTTTGAGACACCATTCGAAATTAGTATGGTCAACAGCTTTACTTAATCACTTACTACCAAGTAGACGAGGCCAATAACGCTTCAGAGCTAGCCAGTAAGGAACATTACGTCGGATAGCACCAGCTCGAAATAATTTGCTATTGAGAATTCTCCAGCGAAAGTAGAAGACGATAAAGGGAAGAAGAGCTCCGAACCCATAACACACTCTCCATGTTATGTCAAGTCGTCGCGCATCTTCTGGGGTCGATGTATTGCCATACTTGCTGATGGACAAGACAATTAAAAAGAAAGCTACAGCAATTGGACCACCTAAAGATAAGACAAGATTTGTACACAAAATGAAAATCTTGGAGCGTTGTCGTCTACCATATTTCTCATTTGCAGCCTCACTTGCTGAGGTCGAACTAGCAGGATATTCAGCACCTACGCCATATCCAGTGCATCCTCTAGCGATTGTCAACCACCAGAACAAGTTCGACACACTTCCATGAATTGGAGCAGCACCGGTCGCAAAAATGGCGCCGACTGTTAATAGAAGTGTGGATAGAACGATAGCCGACTTTCGGCCGACACGATCACAGACAACTCCAACAGACACTTGACCTAAGACTGCACCCACGAGAAGTGCATTGGAAAGACGTGTGGAGAGGGCAGATGTGTAAACTGCTGAGCCATACCTCTTGCTGAACAGAGAATTGAGCATATTTTGCACATTGTTTTGGTATCCATCGGATACCAATGCTGAACCTGCTGCGAGAATGGTGAATGCATCGGAGTGCCGTGCTTTTGCTGACTCCTTTGGATTGATCGGTTCGCTCACATTTTGGCCATCGAAGCGGCAAGCAACAGAAGAGTTGACTTTGTCTACTACATCGTCTTCTCCCGAGGGTAGCACATGTGATGTGCCGCTGTTGACCATTGAATCAATACTTTCTGTCTTCTCCTGTCTTCGTGCCATGAAGATTGTGGTAGTATTGATTGCTGAGTACTAGGATGAGCTCAGTTCCACTTTCTGTATGTACGCGATTTAAGGGGAGGGATACTCTGTACCAAATTTGGTGTACGGTAGCCAGGTACGCAGCCCTGAATCTCTACAAATTCACCTCTAAGGCCTGAGCCGATGAGGGGCATCCGCTGAAGAGATCGTAATCTAAAGGCTCACATTTTATCTACACAGTTATTTTGCCGCACGGCGAATACGACGAAGGGGATGTATTAGCTCATGGGCCGGCGGGTCCTGGCGCTTGCTACGTTGTAGTTGCGCATTAGCGTCAAAAGGGAACGTGGGTGCTATATACAATGTACGTTAACTGCCTTATTCAGAACGTGTCGCACATTTGTCGAGGAGGCAAATTCAATTGAGATGGCAATCTCCTAGTCGGTTCTTCTTCTTAATACGATCTAGTTTGATCCAGCACACAGAAGGGCCAGAAACCTCAGGTGCACAGGTATCTTGTTCACTTAATACAGCAGCTGATCAGCTTCAGTAGAAGAATGCAACTTTTGTTTAGTGTATACGGAGATTAGTCAAGGGCATGTCTAATACAAGTTCAATAGCTGTTGAGTTTTCCAAGTATCAATTTCAGTTAAGCCTCTCAAGTAGAGGCAGATTAGATCTGCGCTGAAGGGCAGAAGCTTTATATTCTGAGTACAGCAGTTAATTGCTTGTGCTTTTGAGATTCGCACACTGAATTCTTATGCATTGAAGAAATAAGTTTCCTGGAACGAAGCGGATAATCTCTTTTTAGTTGAGTATGACATTCTCCGTGAAGATTCAAAGCCAGATGCGCTGAAAGAGAGCTATCACGAACTCTCCACATCGTCACAATTATATCAGAGGGAAAGGTGTTGTGAAATGCACTGTTAAGACAGTGCAAGTAGCAGTTTGGAAAAGGGAACTACCCTTATTCGATTTCTGAGTACTTCGTACATGTGCCCTTTGAGTATCTTTCAAGGGCTGCCGAATCACAAGACTCTGAATAAGACTTCAATAACGGGGTTGGAAAAAGGGAAATGAAATAGGGTTGTACCGCAATCGTGCAATAATGCTATGCACCGCCTCTATCTTGCATTGAGTGCATGGGGTGTTTCAAGTAGTGACTGTTATATCCAACAGAACCTTTGACCTTTAGTGCTTTAATAGCAGTGTACAAGTAATTTACAGATAAATTCAGCAGAAATTTGGAAGTATAATGGGAGGAACAAATTTTGCGCGTTTATATTATGTTAATCTTGCTCGCCTTATGAATCTCATCTTTTAAGCAACATCATCCGTCTCATTTGGACTAGGGCTATTGAACACGTTCCCTGTGCACCTGAGGTCTTTGGCTCTTCTGTGTGCTAAGTAAGATCGTATTAAGAAAAAGAATTCTGTGTACATGGTTAAGGGTTTATAAACCTTTCACTCTATGTAATAGGTCCTTGTTAGTACCACGTGTGGCGTGTGATAGTGTTGAGTCAAATTATCTGACTCTGAACCAACACGGAGGTTGTCATTCTCAATTAGAGCTACATTAAATTAGCTAGAATATGCTCGACCAGATTGCTAGTATATAATCATCTTAAACCCTGTTTTAGCATCAATTTGACGAAACCATGATATTTTTTCACTTACTACCCTTACTTACAAGCTTTACTGTGGTATTTTATGCTCTACCAGCAGTATCGCAAACTCAAATAGGTGCCTGCCGGTGTGCGTAAGTTTCAGCGATACAAAGCAACGAAAGATACAAGATAAAATTCCTTTTAGGTCTACATCCAAAGTAATCCCTTGCAAGAATACAACACCACTCAGTTGTAATCCTCCAGGCAATGATTATGCTTGTGCTTGGAAAACATCTGTATGTTCCAGGTCTGGAGAAGCAGGATGCTGCATGTAAGTTGTACAATCAGTGATAAGCAGCAGTGCTGATTATTTCTTAGATACAAAACTCCAGGAGATGAAAGAATTCAAGCATATGGCTACGAGGATCAATGTCGCAGTGAAGCAAAATTCATTTCTTTCACAGCTGGTTATTTATGCACTGCCTTGTAGGAACTTCTCGTTAGGTTCTGACTAAGATAATGAATCGTTTGTATTAAATGTAATTGCCGCCACTTAAAGACACATGACTGTATGCATTCCTCTCTTTCTCGTCCTCTTATTTGGTATCTCGATCCCTGTGTGAGATCCATCTTCAAAACTCAACACATTGTTTCATATGACTTTTACATGCTATACGGCTGTAGTGGTGACGCAGAAGGTATGTGTCTGCGTGGCCCCGGGGGATCTGGCACTTATTTGCAGAGTGTTCAATCCCGACAATGTTCGAGCCACTAATTGAAAAGGTTTATAAACCCTTAACCCATGTACACAGTATTTTTAATGCGATCCAGTTTGATCCAGCTTACAGAAGAGCCAGGAACCTCAGGTCATTGGGATCGTGTTCAATTCCACGTGAGCTTGAAGTACAGGACTCCATATTACATCCCAATCGGAGTTTGAACATAGCATGACTACGCCACGAAGCGGTTGGTCGTAATTCCATCTCCCAAAAGAAATTAAATGTGATGAACATCCTCATTCCAAGAAAGATATAGTAATTTTTCCGAACAGTTTTCTTACTTTTTTTTACATTAGAGTTGACTTTCACTAATACCATTGAATTCGCATGTGAAACTGTTTGTCCCTATATAGAGATGATAATTCTCAATTATGACAATTTTTTTCTTCATCAAAAGCATAGACCGTATCATGGGCATAACAATCATCAGCGAACATAAATCCAGACAAATCTTGCTTGTATGTTGGAGAATAGTACCTTTTCGGTTTATGAGATTAGATATACGTTGAACATTGAACATACCAACAGCAACCAGCTTTGCCAGAGTGTGCGCAGCTTACGCCAGCCTTAAATGTACATTCAACGTATTGCTCCATTTTGGCTATACATTGAGTCATTGTTTTCACGTTCTGGCATGACGATGAGGCAGGGCTTGTTTTAGTATAAAGAAGCAGCTGTTAGTTTGTACTTGTCAGACCTCGTTGCTCACATACGCGCATCGACAAGCTCCATCAGCTTTAGTCGCTGAGAGAAAGCTTGTTATGCTGACCAGAACAAGCACGGCAGAATTGAGAGAAGAGATCATGAAGTACAAATAAAGAAACATTTCTAGAACATACGTTTGTCGTTTACTTATAAACCCGTTCGGGTACCTCGAGCAGGAAACGTGGGCTGGAAGCTGGAATAAGTCCATCGTCAGTAAGTACTTAAAGTTATTCCATGCTGGAACAGACTCCAATATAGCATAGACTTGCTGTCACCTATATCCGATGTGTTCAGAGAAGGCGGAATTGGAAAGTACGGAGGCATGAGTTTAAATTAACCAGTAATATTCTGGTCTATGCCATCAGCTTCATTAGATTTATTGTGCCGTGGTAAGTGCACTACGAGATACGATACAAATTGGAAGGGAACTCCTTTTATTCATTCTCAATGATGTTCGTACAAGTGCCCTTTAAATTTTGCAAGGGTTACAAAAATGGCATGATTTTGAACAAGGCTTCGGAATGAAGGGATCGAGATACGAACAAAGGGATGTATACATAGTGCAGTCACATGTTCTTCAAGTGGCGACTGTGATATCCAACACATAATCAGCCAAGATACCAGTCACAATTATGTACCCCATTATTAGCCATTGAAGCAGACACAATTCCAATCATGAAACAGTAAGAGTAGTTTTTCAGTTGGCCATGTGCATGGAGATATCGCAAGAATATTTCACGGAAGTGTAAACGACAATGGATCTCTCTGTATTCGTGATACATTTCATCTCACTCACTAGAGACAAAAGATTCTGGTTACATAGATTATAAGCTTTAGTTGCACCGTGGTGTAACTGCCTTCCCTCAGTGCTTCATCGATCACGATTGTATTGAGCTCATTGTTAGTATACATATCAACATCGTAAATATAGTTTTGGTGCGTCCCAAGTATCCGCGGTGTCAAGAATATTTCGGGAAGTGCGATTGTCATTCTCAATTAGATCAATAATTATACGCCTGAGGGCGGATCGTGATCATGGCAATTGCGATCTTCTTCAAATGCAAAGACGGTATCATTGGACCAACACTCATCAGAGAACATGTACCCTGACAGCTCTCTATCATCTTTTGATGAATAGAACCTACGATCTTGTGAGCTTAAGGATTCGTAATTTAAATTTCCACATACCAGCAACAACCGGCTTTTCCGGAGTGTGCACAGCTTACGCCTGCCTTAAATGTACATTGGATTTTTTTATACATATTTCCTTGACAATTTGCCGAAGTTTTTAAATCTTCACATGGCGAAGAAGAATGCGGACTCCTACAAAGAATATAAAGATTGTGAAAATAACTACTATCAATCCTCGTGCTTACATACGCGCATCGACATGCTCCTTCAGCATTAATCATCGAAAGAATGTGCGTCATACCGATTAAAACCAGCGCAGCACATTCGAGAATTGTGACCATGAAGTAATTGATAAAAGTATGGATTTTGATGAAAATGTTGCCATTATATATTACATATTTTTTTCAAACTAGAAACTATGATAATGACGGCTGAAAGCAAATCTCTGGTCAATATGCATGTGATATCACATTCTCATACACAAACTACTTTGTCCTTATTGAGAGACAAGATGATTAGAAATCTTCAGTAGCCGAATGTATCAGAATCAATGGTGGTAGTCCGCACTTTCCGCGGCGCTTCAATGTCAGGCCCAGAAATCAAACACGACCGCTTTTTCCGGCGTTGACGCCGCAATCCTTGATTGTAATTAATGTGTACACATTCAATTGAACACTATCCCTGTGCACCTGAGTTACTACCTCCTTTGTGCTAAGTAAGACTAGATCGTTATGAAGAAAAAGAAATCTATGTACATGGTTGAGTGCTTATAAACCTTTCACTTTATGTGATAGGTTCTTATTGATGCCGCGCGCGGCGTGTGATGTTGTTAAGCCAACTTGTCTGACTCTGAACCAACACGGAGATTGTCATCCTCAATTAATTCAATTGCGTAAGACAATCTCCAAAAGGCTCTCAAGGCATGTCCACCGGGTGAGCATAAGTATATATCATGCGTACCACAGCCACCATCATAGCAATATAATTTTTATAAAGTGAAAGGTGTATTTGTGATTCCCGAAGATCACCCCAAAAGACATTTCCAAGATGTAGATAAGAACAACTCGTATATTTTGGTATGTCACCCACAGTTTCGTGGAGGGGACGTACGATCTCTCGTCTTGCTTTTGCTCCTCATTTCACTCTAGATTCAAGTTTTCCCACACTCTGAATGTATTAAATTGGTAACGGAAAACGGAGTGGCAGTAAGGATTCCAGTTCAACCAGATATCCATCAGTGACAAAGCATTCCAATTGGATGTGAACACATTTCATCGAATTGTTTGTCAAATATATGTGAACTTTACGGCACTTCTGATACAGGAATAATTACTTTGCCCATTGCTTTGTTACTCATCAGCCTACCGTATGCATCTTTAGCTTGCTCAAATGAGAAAGTACTGTGAATCACTGGTTTTACTGTGCCATCTTGTATAATTGTGCCATCTTGTATAATTGTGCCGAGTAATTTAATTCTTTCTGCATCGTCTTTCATGAAAGGAAGCATTTGAAATTGGCGAGGAATGCCGCCAATTATCCGAGGCCAAAGAAGTATAGAGGAAAATCTATCTCGGAAGGCAAGCCCGACACTTCGATACGTTCCTTTTGGTTTCTTATAGTTCAAGTTAGGGCAAACGCAAAAATTGATACATATTAAACACTTACAAGATACATGGGACTTTGCCTATAAAGATCTAAAGTTCCGACACAGTCCAAACAAAAATCGAACTGATACTCTTTGGCGAGCACATCAGCGACTTTGTTCTTTTTGTCTATCAGGAGTTTGGTTAGTAAGTATCAGGTGGAATAGGCCCTTCTTCAACGGATAATCTACAATCTATGACAGCATCAGCCCCTTTGGCCTTTACTGCATCGATCTTGGGCCAACTTGCTGTCGCAATGACTTTTGCACCAATCTTCTTCAAAATTGGAATGAGGCTTTGGGCGACTGAGGAGCTGCCACCGTTAACAAATATCAATTGATCTTTTTCTTAGGAACACACGCTCGCATGCCCCCGGGAAAGACCCACTCGGCCCAGGGTAAGGAATATTCTACCTCCAGGCACTAAGTAATAGCGTTACATTCTAAACGAGTTGTTCCTCCTGAGTCAGGGTAGTAACCTCAGTCTCCTGCGTCATTAGGAGCTGTATATAAAGATGAAGATGTTAAACGACCATAAATAGAATAGTGATTTTTCCCGTAATTTGAGTACAGACATAAGCCGACTTATCCTTTAGAATTCGGAACGCCATCGCCGTATGTACGAACAAATGCACTGTAAATCAGTGCGGCTAACCTCCCGAATGGAATTGTGAAGCATTAAAAAGTACCTGTCACATCACATGCTCCTTCATCTTTTTTGAGAATTGCAAAATCATTCAATACAAAGGAAGCAACCTAAAGACAAAAACATCTTGAAACCGTACGGAGAGATGTTTCGAAGCCAGAAAACACAATACAGGGCAAAAGAGATAACAATTAGAAGAGACCGTATCACGAATGTTCAGATGCGCTTGTAGTTAAGGATGTCTCCAATCTGGGTGATCTAAGTTGCGGAGATTTTGGTTGAGACTCCTCGTTTTCTTCTGCTTCGACTTCCATTGTCCACCCTCCAGGCGCTGGCATTACTTCATTTCCAGGAACATCTGAGGTAAGCGTGGTCGGCTCACTGAGTATGGGAGTAACGTCTGCAGGCGATTTTGGACCACTTTCATCTGTAGTGGTCTGACTATGTTGCCCTGAGCTATCGTTCCCACTAACTGCAATAGCAGTCAAGAGTGGTTGCGCAGCGCCGTTGGAAATGTGAGAATCTGTCGGTGGACCTACTAAGGCAGATGACGTCTGCAAAGTCTCTGACTCAATAGATGGACTAGCTGTCTGTACTTCTTCAAGTTCGTTAGTGTGTACGGGATAATTAGCAAGACTTGCATCTGTTTTCAGGGCGTTCAATGGTTCTGATTCGGCCCCCGAATTACTGACCCCTTGACCATGTCCTGTAGATGAAACTTCCTTCCATGGATTTGTGCTTTGTTGAGGGCGAGCTTGAGACTTTGGTTGGATGAGGGGCGTTTGAACACCAGACTGACTTGAGGGTCTGGAAGGAAATACCCGTAGCGAATTGTTCGTCGCAGAAGGCGGTGGGACATGTTGACGACTTTCTCTTCGACGGCGTGACGAGTTCGAATTCTCACTTTTATCGCCACGAACATTCTCTATATGTTCATAATCAACTACATCACTTCGCCCGTCTTCACTCGCGTGGCCGTTGTTGCTTTCCGCTGCTCCGTTGTTAGCGTGTCCAAGGCTGCTTCGGTACTCGTACCTTGAGCTTAAACTCGTACTGCTCCCGCGTCGCGAGCGCAAACGCCTTTCGTTCTCACGCTCGTAGGTGCCGGAGCGTCGGCCTTCAAGATTGGTCAAAGTGGACTCTAGCTGTTGTTGAATACGTGAAATTTGGTCAGTCACAACGCTGGTGCGTTGCTGTATTTCGTAGTTCATTTGCTCATCGTTTAGGTGGTTGACATGCGAGGACAGAGAGTTTGCTGCGGACGCCTTGCGGTGAAGCTCCCCTCGATCCTGGGACATACTGCGCATGTGACCTTGTAGAGACCCGTTTCGACTGGCAGTACGACTTAAGGCCCGACCAGGTCTTCCCTCAGATATTCTTGCTTCAGCTAGCGCACGAGATTTAATAATGTAGTCAGCAGCTTGTGATGGTGTCATGCTAACTTGGGAACCTGTCGGACTGGAACTTCTTGATAAAGGGTTCAGGTTGAATTGTGGGAGATCTAGACGACCAATGCTCATATTGACGTCATCGATGTTGCCTCCTCCAGCAAGAACCGCTCGGATCTCATCCATCATCGCCTCACGTTCCTGATCGACAGACTGCATTGCTTCTTGCATACGAACCATTTCGTTGAGTGCCTCTTCTCGCGCCGACTCAGTCTCTTTGAGCTGTAGCTGTAGCTGAACATGTTCTATATCGCGCTGTGCCAGAGTGGAACTTAAACGCTTACTTTCGCGGCGCTCTTTATCAACTTTTCCGCGCAGATCGTTGGCTTCTTTAGTCAGGCGGTCGACGAGGACTTGGATTTTGCCGAATTGCGTTCTCCATACTTCGCTTTCGCTCATTAGAAAAGCCAAGCGTTTGTTTAGCCGTCCAATTTTATTCTCCAGGCCGTCACGGGCATCTACAAAAGTACTTGCTCGTTTTCGAAGAGCCAATATCGCTGACATTTCTGCATCAGAAACCGTTGATACTGCCCTTGTTCGCGGTTTCAAAACTTTTTTGAAAAACGTCTGCTTTGATCCGTTTCGAAAGATTCGATCGATGGTCTGAATCAAAACTGTTTGATGCCACCAATCAGGAGGGTAAAGTTGCTCATAAGCGGAATTACGATCACGAGTTATTAATTTACTCAATGGTCGGAATCGTGCTCCTGGATAAGCCTCAACATAGTCGCGAGGGGGGCCTATTTCCGAATTAGGAAGAAAAACAGCTTGAATAAGCTTTCTTATTCGCTTATCGCGAAGATTCTTCTTGCTAATGGATCCTGGAGGCGGTTTTGCACACTCCACTTTGTTGATGTCCAAGTCAACCAGACAAACGTCTCGAGGAGCATCGACGAGAGATCGAAGCTCCGAACCAATAGCAATGATCCAAGAGCCTGGATCTTCCAGATAAATTCGTACATCACGAGCATGGCAATTCTGATGTGCAACCCCATGCCAGCCAGATTGCTCTACGAGATAGCGCAAAGTCTCGACCGCCGTTCCCAAAAGAGCTGGATGTCGTGAAAGGAAAAGGATGCGTCCATTGTAGCCCAAAGCAATTTCGCAAATTGTTAAAATGTTATCCACAGATAAAGTCTTGAAAAGTGGCCACAGAGCGAAGTCGATTCCGGTCAACCCTGTTCCCCATTCAAGTGCGCCAGGAAATGTTCCATTGAGTGTCAGATCATTCTCTGGAGAGCTGACACTAATTTCTTCACCAAAGCGTGGTGCAGGGTGACGAAGAATGGTAGACATTAGCTTGTTATGCATTTCGATGTTTCTGCTATACTTGTGCCATGCCATTTTGTTCCAATCGCTTAGTAGGTTGTAGAGTGGGTACCGGGAGACAATACAAATGGCGTATGGCATAAAAAAAGTACTCGTAGGAAGCTTTGCAGCGTGGTCTGCACTAGAGAGCACATCAACATTGGAACTTGCATTAGTATCAGGCGCTCCAGTGGACGCCTTTGCAGACTGACCACGCTGTTTTGCAGCCCGGCTTAGTTCCTTTCGAATTGTCTTTGCTCGCTTTTCGTCAGCTGCGCTCCATACGGTCAGCACCACTCCGTAGAAGGTGGCCAATTTGGGCCCTTCATCACGATTCCGTGAAGCGGAGCGGTCCGATCGATGGGCGGGCTCTAGGCCATAGCCCTCTCCCACACCGTTAGTCGCTCCTGGCATACCTCCAGACACACCAACAGCCATAGCAGCAGTGCGGCCATCAGCGCCTCTGGTGGCACGATGTGCCTCTCCTGACGCAGCGAGGCTTGGTACACTGAAAGAGAAAGTGTGAGAAGAAGAGGGGGGAGGATAGTGTCCCTGTTCCACGACAATCTCGACCTCCCGAGTGAAAGAAAGTTTGAGAGCTTTGGATAAGACCCTTGCGGTTTCAGCCTTCTCAACACCGCCGCGACCATCAGACATTTCAATGAATTTGGGACTCTGCGTCGATTTCTTCCCTTCGGTTTCGGCAGTGCCGTCCCACTTGTTTTCATGGTTGTCAGAGGTTTTACCGGGGGAGTGTCCTAAGACTTCAGAAGGGGAAGGACAGATAGAACAGCCAAGCACTTCGGGTCGCCAAAAACGGCTGACGGCGCCATTCATATGTTGTACCCCAGTGACGCAATCCTCCTCGGCCAATGTCCATACAGAAGGATCTTTGGGTAACCCAAAAACAGCATACAACTGTGCAATCGTGTTGCCGTCGCCTTCTGAGCTTTTCCCTCCATCCATAGGTGCTGCTGCGCTACTTTCGTGCTGGGAAGCGGACAGATGTGCCACAGTAGTCCTAGAAGCCGCGTATGGGTGTTGAGGTAAGGTTGTGTGTTCTTGATTGGAGCCTTCGCCACCATGTAAAGATGCCAAAGAGGATGCATGACTTCGCAATCGGGTAAGACTTTTGCGGGCCAGAGTCTTTGCTGTGTTCATGGGTGCTTGTGTTGCTTGCTGGTGACCTGCGGACGAAGTGTGGTGATCTTGTTCCCTCGATGTAAACTCGGAAACCTTGGAGGAAGGTTCTAGCTGGTCATCACGCTCCGAAGTCCATCCTTGGAAATCCCCTTTAACGGCATTACTCTTTGATGGATCGGTGTTGGCTTTGCTTGCTTTGCTCAAGCTTGTCGACCTACCCATGATTGCTGGAGGTTGTTGTGCAATTTCGGAAGGTGGTTGCCTTGGAGTCGAGTCACCTTCCAAGACACTAAATCTATTTCCTGTCGGAGTTGTTGTTCCAGTGGAACGGTTCCGCAGATGGACTTTGCTTCCTGTGTAAAGGGGACTTGTCGTCTCATTTTCTGGAGTAGGTAGCTCGTAGAACTCCAAAGGGGGTTCACCAGCCGTCTCATGAATGGCATGTGAAGAAACAGAGCTGGATGTCCGTGGATGCCCAACTTCATCTTCTGGAATTGTGGGCGGAGAGGGGGGCAGCTGTTTATCGGTGGAAAAGATCGATGACACTGTTGAAATTGGTCTTGGGACTTTATCGCTACCTTCCATCCGGCGCTGACAGGTCACATATCAGCACAATCATGTCAATGGAGACTTCTCGAATTCACTCACCTTCGACTTAACGCGAACTGCCGCACTTTTGCCGCTGCGTATACTCTCTGTGGATCTACGCGCAGATTTGACGAAACTTGCCCAACTCGTCCCCGGCGTCGAGGAAGCCCATCCAGCGTCGCGCCACTTGTTCTTGTTTGTAGCCATTTCTCTATCCTGAACTGAGGAATCGGCCAAGGCTATGACATCAGCGAAGATATAAGCCAAGCAGAATCTTCTCGGGACGTCGTGATGTGAAGTACATACAAGTGCGATGGAATGGAGGGAAGACCACGCAATTTAATCCTACTTTCCCGTTACAAATTCACATGAAACATTTCGCGTTTGGGCTTTAGACAGCCACCGCGCCAGTCCCAGCTTTTGTTTGTAACAATAGTGTGGCAGTTTGCCCGTGTAGAAGGGCGCAGTGCAACAGACGCTAATCAGACTACGTTTTAAACATCGATGCATGAAATACCCCGCTAGCTTTCTGGGCGAGAAAGTCAGGATCCCTAATTTCCGTAAAGAGGGGGCTAATACGCTGCACATTGTTTCAGAGATGAATGTTCATTGTAAATAATGCTTTTATAACACACTAGAGACAAAAATCGAAATATATTCACAATTATGTATTGGTGGGGGATGGTGCCCATCCGATTCCAAGATGACCATGATTCTTGCTTGGTGAGGACATCTTTGGATGATTGATACTTCGCATCTCCCAACGCCGCACAGCCTCATTCACAGCAACAGCAGATTGCAAAGATACTTCACTTGATTCGGTGCTTTCATTCTGTGCCTTGGGATTTCCTCTGCAATCTCTCTGTTTATCGCCGGTTTCATCCTGAATGACGGGTCTTCCAAAGATTGGAGTGCCATTGTGATCTGGCACAAGTGACGTGAGGGCTGGACTGTCTACACCGGACTTGCGATCTTGTAAGTCATTGCAGAAGTATTCAGATGGTAAAAGCTGTGGTGAGTTCTGCCAGAGTTCTAGCTCCGCTGGAAGTTGGTAACCGGCATGGCGTGCGTGAGCAAAGTATCTGGCTAGCTCGAGGTGCAAAGGTTGATAGTAAACTTGTGAAGCTTTTCGTGTAATCTGCAGGAAAGAATACATAAGCGAAGTCTCCTAGCTCATACGCAACCTTACCGCTAAAGCCTTGTCTAAGCCTGAGAAGAAGAGAAGCTTGTGAAATTCTAATGCAACCTCAGGCTTGCCGTCAAGTTTAGAAACTCTGCCAAGCCGGTAAGCCAGCAGGTTGATAAGGCGCATGTGTGCAGTCTGAAGTCGATGTGTGATCAGATTGTTTTCTCCTTGAAGAAGAGAACTTACCAGGTACGACATCGCTTCAAATTCTACACCTCCTGTCATTCCACCAGGAACTTTTGGGCCTTGTACCTCGTTGATGTTTATACTTTGCAAGGCCCAAAAACGATTGGAGCTGTGACAAAAGACCCAGAAGTAGTCTCGATTAATATTGAGAATTTCATTGATAAGACTTTTGAACGGGCGTGGCGTGTGACTCGCAGAAATGAAGTCAACAAGGGCCTCTTTGCTTGGGTCTCGTTTGTTATGGAGAAGAGCAACGAGAAGGCCAAAGTAATGCGGGTATGAGGAAGACTCTTCCAGATATGCTGTTACAGAGGATCGAACATGTCTTTGTTTAGCGAGTTTCATTTGCTCGCTCACTTGCTTAGTTGATACTTTCGGTAGGCCCACCAGGATGCACAATAGGTCTACCAGGAGCTTCCGAGTCGACAAATCACCCGGTCGCTTCTCCGAGAATAGAAGCTCCACCAAATCATCGAATGGCCTTGGGATAGAAGATGCTAGCTTTTCCCTACCACACTCTGTTGATGCCAAAGCTACAAAGCAGCGAAGCAGTTCGTGGAGCATATTGTCATCGCGTTGTTCCTCACGCCATTCCATTTGCAGAATCTCGTTCAATCTTGTAAGCATGGCATCATAGCCTCCTTCTTGGAAAAATTCAGTAAGCCAGCTGGGACTTTCCGAAGAGATGACAGCACGCATCTTTTTAATTCGGTTGATATCCAGACATGAAGTGTCATTAGCTTTGAGCATTGTTGCAAGTGTCACAGCTCCTGACTTTGACGAAACATTCTTTTCACGGCCAAAACTCCCTGAAACAGAGCGAAAGTGGGATAAGGATGAAGTAGAAGGGTTCTTGCCTTGCGAGAAGAGGCCCTGGGGAAACTCGTTGTTGCGTGATGATGGAGATCGAAAGGATCCTGAAGAACTTCCTGAGGGTGTACGGGAAGGAGACCTACAGAAAAGATCTGCTTTGATCTGAGATGATGCATGGAACTCTGTCACGTCACTGTTGAGATTAAGATTACTCCTAGATTTGCGAAGGAAGTCAGGTAAGGCGGCATGATGCTTGCCACAAGAACCCGCCTCCGTTGTGACAGCAGTTAGAGAAGAGAGTGTGAGATTCTCCCTTCCTCGTATCATCGACTCTTTGACCCGGGTGTCTAAACTTGTAAGCTTGCGTACTATATTACCAGGTACTTGCATTTCTCTCTGAGACTTTCGTTAGCAGCAGCATTGTAAAGAGTAATAGAACATACCAAGATCTGCAAGAAGTCTGCATCTATATCTCTCGGATGGCGACTTGGAAAAGACTCAGTGTCTTGAGATTCCTCAGCAGGTTTGCTTCCGCCTTTCAGCATAGCTTTAAACCTCTTACTTGGAGAAATGCTCCTTCCTTTAGGCCCACTACGACTCTTCTTTGAAGGTTGCGAGGAAGACTCAGATCTTCCACGGAAATGCCCGTGATTCATGTCATAACCTTGCATGGGCACCTTTGGAGAAACATGATCCTCCTTATCAGAAGGAGGCAGATATCGAAGATTTTCTTTTGGTTCGGTGAATACTTGGTGCTGAAATGATATACTCTCTGCCATATGAGAGTTTTCGATCATGTTGGTCGAGCCTATAGCGCGAGATGATGACAAATCGTAGGAGGCGAAGAAGTGAAACTACGATGTAAGATGGTACACCTTCCTTATGGACCTCCATCTGTACCTGAAGGCGAACTTTCTAACTTCTACACCAAGTTGACACTTGTCCGCGTGTGCACAGATCACCTAATGAGAGTGCGCGTTCAAGCACGTGTCTGATTGAATGTAGAATATGCATAAACTTCAGTAGGATTCGTACTGTGGGAGTAACACACCACGCATTCAGAAATAATTTCACTAATGAATGGGCTCATATGACAAAAATTCAACAATTACACAAGGGTGAAGATTTGCCAGTCATTGGTCCATATTCTCCAGGGGTCCTCTGAGAATGGATCCATCCAGCCTTTGCTGTAGTGTCGGTTCTTCCCTTTCTACCTGCGCTATGACGACATTCAAATTTGTTTTTCTTTCCAACGATCGCGTGCAGGATGACTTGCCAAGCAGAGATAATTGCTGAGGCCGAACTTTGCGTGACACTAGGCTACCACAGCTGAGGATTTTGTCCCAAAAGTTTGAAAGTACTGTCGCTAAGTATCATTTATGCGTGGGTACCCACAAATGAGTACAACTATTAGAAAAGATACTGTAATCATTTTTTGACTGTGGCTATTAGTTTGACCTTCCAGCACACTGATCCGTGCATTTCCCCCCGTGTGCTTCAAGTTCCGATTGGAGGCGCGCAGCCTGCCAGCACCCGAGGATCGACCGCTTATATAGAAGGTCCCCCCAGGCCAAACCCTGAACTCCCAAGCCATCAACCCTGACTTGAAACATTCATCTCGCATCCCTGCGAATAGTTCTTCTTCACCTGAGAGCTATTTACTCGTCTTCATATCTTACTCTCTACTTTCTACATCAGAACGACTGAATATGTCTGTGAGTAGATAAGCGTTCTTTCGACACCGTCGCTAACATTCATTCACTAGTCCAACTTCGCTGATGCTCAAGGCGGATCTTCTGTCGCAGACTGTACGTACACATCACGATTTAAAGGAGATACCTGACTCATTCATAATGTTGCAGTAAAGAGGTCTACAGCAAGTGAGGAACGCCGTCGTTCTTCAGTCACTACCGAGAAAGTGAAGCTAAACTCAGGCCACTACATTCCTCAAGTCGCTCTCGGTGTATACAAAGCACCCAATGACAACACCACGGAAGATGCTGTCAAATGGGCTTTTGAAGCCGGATACCGTCATGTAGACTCTGGTGAGTGAAGTGGAGAATAGGAGAAATGTCGCTAAACTTCTATTCTTCAGCCGCCCGTTATGCCAACGAGGAAGCTGTCGGGAGGGCTATTGCTGAGTTTTTGAAAGCATCGCAAGTCAAGCGTGATGAACTTTTCATCACAACCAAGCTCTGGGATGCAGATCACGAACGTGCGGCTGAAGCAATTGACGAGTCTTTGCAAAAGCTTGGTCTCGATTACGTCGACCTGTTTTTAATCCACTCTCCCGGTAACTTGGGACCTGATGCTCGTGCCAAGGCCTGGAAGGACTTGGAGGCTGCCGTTGATGCCGGCAAGGTTAAGTCCATTGGTGTCTCAAACGTACGTATGCTTGTTGTCGAGAGTTCTACTTCTAGGTACTTACTCATAAATTGTAGTTCGATGTGGAAGAGTTGGACCACATCTTGTCCATCGCCCGCATTAAACCTGCTGTCAACCAAATCGAATCGCACCCCTTCTTTGCTCACGAAGATTTGCGTGAGGCGACCATTGCTCGTGGTATCCATGTGCAAGCGTGAGTATGCGAAGATGTGTTCGCAAAATGCTCATTTATGTTGTTTCTAGTTACTCGCCCATGGCTCAAGGTGCTGCTCTTGAACGACCAGAAATCAAGGCAATTGCTGACAAGCACCACAAATCGCCTGCCCAAATTCTGTTGCGCTGGGGTCTTCAGATCGGCAACATTATCTTGCCCAAGTCTTTGACTCAATCGCGCATTGAGGCAAACGCGGAACTCTTCGACTTTGAACTTGACAATGATGACATGGAAGTGCTCAATGGGCTGGATGAAGGTATGAAGATGGGTAAACTGGGACCTGCTGGAACTTCAGCTCCCGGCTCCCGTCGCTCGTCCAGCAGCGGCGGTGGTGTCGCTGGAGGCAAACTCCAAATGACCAGCTCTTAATTCGTAAAAAGGGGTACTTCACCAAATCTGTGATCTTCAAATGTTCTTAATGATTAATCTGTGTTAGCTAGAATGTTCATACTGTGAAATATGCTATTTGCTCTTCCAACACACCCACTTTTGTCGCACCTTTATCTTGTGGGCAATAGATGTTCTAGGTCGCGCGCATTGCCTTTCTGCCACAGCAGGTTTCGTCGTTAGCGCGTTCCAACGCTCTCGATGTGTACCGTGACTCGTGTTCTCGCCACCATACTCAACCTTTGCGCTTGTTTCACTTCCGCTGCTATTACAGACAGCTGCATCATCACCTGCAGTGACAGAACGAAGTACTGCAAATGCAATCCGCATAAGTTTCTGGCCAGGAGGATTTGTCTATGGATCACGCTTCCACTCCTGCTTATTACTCCAGACACATTGACCATCTTCACCAGCTCATACAGCAAGCTTGGCCTACTCAAATAAGCGGTGTCTCTGCGGAGTCATTCATCCGCAATCGCTACCACTGTGTTTCGAGCACCATTCTGCAATCACCATGATGAATATCGCTGCTGGAGCGGAAGAGGCCGCTTCGTCCACATCGCATACCTCGTCTTCCAGGCAGCCGGTTGGTCAACAAGCCCGATTACAGTATCAACCGTTGACCATGGCAGATGCCCTTGCTAGAGCAGGCCACGACGAAACAAGGGCACTAGATGAGCTACTTGCTGAGCGCAACAAATATTGTCTCGAAGCAGGGAAACTCTCCACGGAAAATGTCAGACTATGGAGTCTAATGAAGCGCATCCGGAGGGAAAATGATGAACACAAGACAAGTTTAGCGCAATCAAAGATCTCACCACCCACTTTCAGCTCTCCTTTGGCCAATGTAACAACACTTTCCTCCAGCTCCGCAAGTATGGTGGGTGAGCCATCTTCGACAGAGCCTCGGAACGGAGTTACGCTAGACACAACTCCAGAGCTTCTCTCCTCGTCTCAGGCAACAATTGGGTCAACACACATTCCAAAGGCCTCTATACCCACCAACGATGTTCGTCTTGCGTCACCCACGTCTTCGAAAACCATGACTTCGTATGTGTCTACTCAAGATGGTATTGCCGAGCAATCACAGCTGGGTTCCACTTCTGCCTCGGGGACACCATCTCAATTGTCTGATTCCATCGCCCATTCCGCTCACCATCAACAATCTATCATACAGCAAAGAGCTGCTGCGCAGGAGCAGCGTGCGCGACAGTTGCTCGACCAGGAGCGGAGAGTACGTCCTGGAAGTATGGAAAGTCATGAATTCGAAGCGGTCGAAGGATCATCTGCTGCCCCCTCAGAAGGCTACCAGTCTGGGCGACCTAGTATTAGCCAAGAGAACGAAAGCGAGAACAACTCGCTGTCTCGTGGCGTACGGTCTATGGATGTTACCTCCGATGCATCCTCGCCTCTGCATGGATCTGCAAATGCATGGAGCAGTAGTCCAAGGGTCTCGCGAGATTCTCCGCGATCGCTTTTTTCTCCCCGTCTAGATGCAGGATTATTGCCTTTTGTCTCTTTAGCTTTGACAGGTTCTAATCTTCACCCAAATGAACGCGGAAAGGAGATCATCTCTTTCTTCATCAATGTGGATGTGCGACCTCCTGCTGGGCGAAATGCTCCGCCCTCATCCTGGCGAATTGAAAAGTCATACTCGGATTTTGTCGCCATTGATGCGCGTATTCGCCAAAAACATGGCAAACTCGCATCAAAAGCTTTGATAGATGCAATACTGCCTGATAAGGCTCTTTTTAAGGATCATGCTCCAAGTAAGGTTGATGTGCGCAAGGCCATCCTTGGTAAATATCTTCAGACACTCTTGGAAGCTCCTCTGCCTGATAAAGACGATCTATGTACGTTCTTGTGCACCGATACTACGCCCTCTAAAGTCAGCAATCCTGACAGCCTCAGCAAGGATGGCTTTCTTACCAAGAAAGGGCAGAATTTGGGACGATGGGTAACGCGTTGGTACGTCCTGTCGAATCTTTTGTTTGAATATTATGAGTGGCGCGGTGGCCCACATCTGGGCTCCATCAATATTCGTGGTGCTCAAATCGGCCGCCAACAGAAGAGCACTGCGACAGATACAGATGAAAATTCGTATCGTCATGCTTTCCTCATTCTTGAAAGCAAGCCTTCAATGTCGCCATCCGAACAGAAACAAATTATTCGCCACGTTTTGTGTGCTGAAAGCGATGAGGAGAGAGATGAGTGGGTTGATGTACTTGTTCGCGCGATCGGAGAAGCAGAGGAACAGGATCAGGCGGACAACACAGTTGTCTTGGAAGATCAATCTCCTCAGCAAGACCCAGATTCTATTGTTTCCGATGTTCGCGTTGCCTCACAAGAAAATGGACGTGAAGGATTTTCGCCTATTGTTCCAGTGCAAGGTGCTAACGTGCAACAATTATCTCAATCAAGTTCTCACACACGTCATGCTGTACCTTTACCCAATCCACCCATTGTATCACAATCCACCAACGCGAATTTTGCGGATGAACACCCTCTGCAACCCTCTGAACCTCGACCAACACCGTCTATCTTGTCCCGAGGCCCTACTGTACCGAGTGGAACAGCCACATTCCCTGAGCCGTTGAGCGGAAGTAAAGCATTTTCCCCACGGTCTCGAGGAACTCCTCTCCCACCTCCACTATCCCCAACGTCGTCTGTCTCATTTCAGCAACAACAAAGTCAGGCTCCTCGTTTCCCTCCTCGCTCTACATCTCAAGAAGTGTCACGGTCGTCTGTTCAATCACGCCCTTCACAGGAAGTCGGATTAGTACGATCTCCTTCACCCGATTCTTCGTTAAGGCATTCTGGTACAGTGAGCAGCAAAGATCGAATTCGCCCTTCGATAAGTGGACCAATGAATGGAACTCTTATACCAACAGGATACAAGTTTGGTGCTAAAGAAGACAATACAGGTATTACAAGTTCTGGGTCAGATACTAAGAAACGCTTCTGGCATCGGTTTGGAGGTGGTAACGACAAAAATCAAGGATCAAAGAAAGTGTTTGGAGTACCTCTTGCAGAAACATTAGCTGTTTCCAATGCTGCAGAAAGCCTAGAACTACCATCTGTAGTATATCGATGCATCGAGTATTTGGAGCACCGCAATGCCGCCCGAGAGGAGGGTATCTATCGTCTTAGTGGCTCCTCAGCTGTCATCAAGAGCTTGAAAGACCGTTTCAACATGCAAGGCGATGTGAATCTTCTTGCATCTTCCGAGCCATTCTATGATCCTCATGCAATTGCTGGTCTGCTGAAACAATTTTTGCGCGAATTGCCCAGTAGCGTCTTGACGAGGGAACTCCATTTGGACTTTATGCGGGTGAACGATATCCTTGACCGGAAAGAACGTGTCAACGAGCTTGGAAGTCTAGTTTCTATGCTTCCCTTGTCAAATTACTCGCTTCTTCGAACGCTGTGCAGTCATCTTATCAAGGTCATCGAGCTATCCGATGTCAATAAAATGACAATGCGGAACGTTGGAATCGTATTCAGCCCGACACTTGGTATTCCAGCTGGGGTTTTTGCTCTTTTCTTGACAGAATTTGACTGGGTCTTTTATACAGATGCGAAAGGAGAACCTGCTCCAAAAACCATGGAGGAAGACATCCTCCCTCCTGATGCAAATGAGCTTGGCGTGGCCCTCCCATCCGCCAATGATCAAGAAAGTTCTTCTTCTCCAAGCAACCCTGCATCACAACAGCCGACCTCCTTTGCCAGAAATAATCGCAACAGTTTACGATACAATGACGTCGAAGCAGATAGATTGCTGGGCGGCCCACAAGGACGAAATCGTCTCAGTTCACAGCATGAAGACTTTGGCGCTTATGCCGACCCAAACACAGAGTACGAAGCAACAACAGCAAGTACTGATCGTGAGGAGTACAACGCTCCTGATTCCGCACATGAACCGCAGCATGACTCTCACCAAGCACCAATGGCTCCTGGCGAAGCACCCTCCTCTGTGTCAACCTTATTCTCCAATGATGCTCGAGCCGTAGAAATGGAAGTGACAAACGTGGCACCCGCTGGACAAATGTCCTCTTCTTCTTCCCATACTCCTCGAAATCGCTGGACCAATCTCTCAAGGAAATAGCAAAAGCAGCAAAACGGTATACCCAATCTTTACGTCGTTATTGTACTGTACGGAAGTGTACAACGTTTTTTGGTCTCCACTTTGTCCACTCTCAAATTCGTAATTATATCTCTTCGTAAATGTTATTGATTATATAATACATATGGGAAAGTCTGATAATTCTTTCCACAACTTTCGCTGCGTTGCAACCAGCTGCTGTCGAATCTGAGTACATTCTTCACGGGGTTTGTTGCCGAACTCCCCAGCATTTAAGCTTGTGTATGCTTGAAACTCATCAACCCATACATGGCTGGCATAACCCCTCATGGCCAGATCATTTTCGATGATATTACGTGTTTTCGGCAGCAGCATGTGGTACTGAGCCTCGACCTCTTTCCGGTAAGCTGGGAACATGTAGAAAAGAAAATGTAATTGTTCATGTGGTAAGGATTTTTCCTTTTCAGACCGGAGCGAAGAAACGAGATATGTGGGGGTGCGCCCATCTGATTCGGATGCAAGGGTTTCTATGCAGTTTCGCTCAACAAGGTATGAAAGCAGATGGGCTTCTTCCTCATTGCAAAAGGGTTTCCACCAATTTTCATCTGTCGAACCTTGGTCATTTTGCTTGTCCAGATTGTAAAAAATCTGCATCTGAAGCAACCACTCCTTGACAGATTTGATTGGGAAATTGAAGGCTTCATAATTCGGACATAGCTTCATGGCCTTTGCTCTCTCCATATCGATGAACTCTCCCGAACTTGCAGAGGAAGATTCATAGAATGCCTCAATTCTCGCCAGAGCAGCATGTTGAGTTTGCCGGGTTTCAAATAAAAGGGTTATCAAGTACGGCGATGAGTGGATAGTGGAAACATCTTGTGACACATCTTCCAGTACTTCAAATCCTCTACACGAATTGTCTCTGTGTCTTGATGAGAGTATTGCATCTCTTTTGGCCACCTTCTGCCTTTGGCTAAATCTGCCTTTCGGCATGTGGATTGAAGGTAGACAATCGGGCGGGCGAAGCACAAAAGGATCAACGAGCACGTGATCGACGCGTCCTTCAAGCAACACTTGCGCGTATACAACTTGAGGGAGAACATAATTGTTCTAGAGTCAGACCCAATCCTATTCCTCGCCATCACAGAACGAAAAATTCCCTAAAGTACATAAGAGTTACTCAAGGCAAGCATTCAGATATAAATCCTGCAGAAGAGTAAACCATCGCGAAGTGCCGTATCATTGGGCTCTCGAAAGCGGATTCAATATGGCACCCCGCAGAGTCCCACTTGCATTTCACAACACTCAAAATTTGCATGGCAATGGTCGTGTTTATCAAGATAACCTCTTGGAAAGCCAAGACATGTTCGACAAAAGTGATGACGGTATCCATCTTGTCCATCACAACTATCTCCTTGATGAAGACGATGAAGAAAACAACGAGGGAGGCAATATGAAGATCGCCCCTCTCAAATCTACATTGCCTACAAGTCAGCGAAGTCCTCACCACCGCATCCCATCAGCTTTCTCCGGAAAGCGCTCGAATGTTTTAAGGCCATCTGTTGGTCATGGAAAAGCACCCATAGAGGATTTCGGTGGTCCTCGCGGTATTCCGTTTCATAACGCCCATTCGTCGCATGACAACAGCATCGAAGAGAGCTTTATACCAGAAGTCGGACGTGGACAGAAACGGACAGATAAAGGTTTCTCTACCTCGCCATTTGATGGGCATCAAGATTTTCTTTCTATTTCCAGTCATGTTCCTCACCTATCTTCTTCGACAGCACAGCATCATGACAAGCTGCGCGCACAAGTACCAATGGCTCGTCAAAGTGTTGCACTCTCTCCCATTCAGAGTGGTACAAGTAGTGAGGATTCCGCCTCAGATTCTGACAGCGAGTCGGAAGATGGTCGCATGACAAGTCATCGTGCATCGGCTCCATTCTTATCTATCGTAGAATCAACAGGTAATCATCAGAACCTCATCGGCAGCCCCAAAGCACCATCTCGTAGCAGCCGACCACATTTTCGTGCGGAGACTTTAGACGAATTTGATAAGGTTATAGGAAATACGGTGAGTTGTTCCAGAGGAAATGTTCAGTCTATCTCACATTCCAGACTAATAGTCGTCGAGACCCCCGAAGGATTTGCGAATCAGTGGTAACCCATTCAAACATTCTGGTCGGCAGCTTCGATATCCCCGTGTGGACAACTATCAACGCAAAGTCAGTGACGGATCGTCAACGGATGGTAAAAAGCGAGCGGGACCGGAAGTCAGTACGTCAGGCGATACTCTTGTCGGCTCCGCAATGGGTAGTTTCGGTGTGCGCAAAAATACTACTCAGCGTGCAACAAATGTACTTTTGCCATCTGGTCAGCGCATGGGGAGAGCTGTACCAACAGAAGGTGGTATTCAGCTTCCAGATCTAACAGGCATGACATCTGCTTTAGCATCCCCAGTAAAGGATCGGGTCGGAGTCGAACATCGCCTTGTTGAACCCGAGAAAATGAAGGCTTTTCACATGCAGGCAGTCGAAGACCGACAGCATGAATTTAGCAAGCTAGCCAGCTACGTACGTGACCTCGAAAGTGGTCTGCGGAAGACTTCGGAGAGAGTTGAATCGGCCGAGGTTGTATCAAAAGATTGCGAGAAACAAGTCAAAGCCTTGCAAAACGAGTGGTACTCGTGGAAGCATAATCAGGAACACGGAGGTGTCATGCACCAGAACAACGACGTAATAGATGACTACGATTACAAGAAGCATGTTGCTTCTGTGAACGAGCATATAGCGCAATTATCTCGTGATTTTCAACAATATCGTTTCCATATGGATGAAATGCAAAAGAAAACGCTCAAAGCAACCCAAAACAAGCCGTGGTTCTCTTCTCCTCGTAAGAATTCAAAGGACGATGAGCAGTACGCAATTCCAGAAAAATTTGATTTCCTTACCGACCAAGTCGACCTTGTTGCTCATGAGATCGAACGTCTCAAGGCGTTTGTGCATACAAAAGACTCTCCGGTAATGCAAACCAAGTCAGCTTCCTCTCCAATTAAATCGACCAAAGACAAGAGGCATAAGATGCACTCCGTTGGTGTCGGTCGCTCCAATCCTTTCGTATGCAAAACGAGCCAGACAGAAGGCAAAGTGAACAGTGATCATCATTTCTCAGGAAAAGATTACCATCCAGAATCAAGCAATGAAGATGATGAGAACTTCCAATCAGCCAGAAAGCGAGCCGAAAAGGTAATATCCTCCGTTGGCCTCTCACAATACGCACATGATGTCAAGTACTGTACCGTATGCAGCGGATCTTCTAAACCAAGCGCACGGCAGCCAAAGCGGCAAGAACGTCAACATCATTCAAAAAAGCAAGAAGCGAAAGCAAAAACAGCAGAAGAAGATCGTGAGTATGAGCATCTCATCTTTCAGATCCTTGCATGTGCAAAGCCAGAAGGCAAACGGTGTGCATTATCAGCTATTGGCCTTTACACTGAGTTGCAGCAAGTGCAACTCTTGAGAAAGATGTTAGCAGAGCATATGGACGACTTCTTTCATTACCGCCTTCTTTACGGAGAAATGGCAGACGAGCTCAAGAAATTCGATCCAAAAATGTCATCAGCTCATCGTCGTGTCCTGGCCAATCACGTTACTGAGGCTGTTGAGGGCCTGGAGCAACGTGCTGAACGTGTATCTCTTTTATACGAAAGTGTCGACGAAGTTCAACGTTTTGGCGACTGATTCTCAACTACTCTTTACGAGGTAGGTATCGATGAGCGGGTGACATGTCTATCATACAAGCTACGTTTCAATAATCGTGTACTTTACCCACGCATTGTATAATAAAGCATACCTTCTATCCATACATATACATCTTCAGGGTGCTTCTCCCACAAGAATCCGCAGCTCCGCATCAACGTGAGGCAATACTGAAGTTCTCAAAGAGGACTCCACGGTGTCGTCGTTTGATTGCTGTTCAATTAGTGTTCTTAGAAGAAGACATTGTGTCTGAGCCTCCGCCAGTACAGCATCAACACTGATTTGACCAGAAAGGCCATTCATATACTATTCTCTTTTTAGCTTAGAGTAAGGAAATAAGATGCATGCACTTACCTGTAAGATCTCGTCAAAATGCTGTAGATACTTGATAATCATTTCTCGATGCTGCTGCAGCACAGCGAATGCAACGAAAACTTGGAAGTGATCAGAAAGGCTAGTCGAACTTCTTGAGATTATCGTCGTATCATTCTCCAGACTTTTGTCCAAATCTGCAGCCAAAATTGCTTCCCACAAGCAGAGAATATCTGGATATTCAAATTCTCGCTACAAAGCGATTTGTGAGTAGCAAATACAAGAGAGGGATGCGCATACCTTGAAATAGACTAGTAGCCATCTAGAAAGTGTATTAGAGCCATTATGATCACCAAGTTCACTTCAACGCACCTGAAACAAAAAAAGAGATTGAGGCTATCGGTGCGCTCTAGATGAGCATGAAGGCCTGGATCGAGAACTGTGATCAACTTCTGAAGGTTGAGGAGCTGCATTTTCATCCCGCTCTGGTCGGAGTAGAAATTATGTCGAGCACGCTGCATAAGACCAACAAATAGCCAGAATGTTTTTGGCTCATCCCCATCACAGAGCTCGTACAAAGGTGCACACAAATCAGACATTCCTTGGACGTAGCCACCTAACAGTCCTCGATCGGTCTCCCCACTGCCATGTGCTTCTTGTAACTGATCCCAAAGTACATAGCATGCAAGAATGTGCTCGAGTCTTCTCGAGTGTTCGTTTCCGTTTCCATGCTTATCAGCCACGCCTCGTTCAGCAAACAAGGAAAGTCTTTTGTCAACTCTCAAACAGTCGACACCGATTCGATGTCGTTGTTCTTTCCAGAACTTTGAGTCTTGCACGGAAGGCAAATGAACCTCATTTTCCAAGTATCGTAGCCAAGATCTCTTTGCCATCCAGTATTCTTCCGCTTTTTCCGCCCATTGATGCCGTCTATCAACAAAATTCTTGTCTTGCGCCCAAGGCTGTGCTCCTAACAAAAAGCTCCAAGCCTCAGCTCTGGGATCCATTTGATCCCAAAATGCCCCATCGCTCCTCTCTCTCTCCTTCCCTTTCCCGAAACCTCTCTCGAATATGTGCTTTTTAACATCAGGGAATCTAATTGTAGGTTTACCTGTATGGTCAAAGAAAGCTCGCCAATCTTGAAGAGCTAACGGGTTGTCTGGTTGTCTGGTCGAAGTTGGACGCTCAGCCCACGGTGCACTACTCCAAATTTCAAATGAGCCCACATCTGAGTCTTCAATCACTGGTTTCTGTAAAGACTCCTGCTTTTGTTGGCGAGCATCTTGTTCCTTTTTTCTGTTCCTTTCTCCTTCTTCAGCCACAATCTTGGCCCAGCGCGCCAAGTATACGTGAGCACTGAGACTGGCTGTTGAGCACATCATAGTATCACCTCAACTCCTCTTACCTATCGAAATCCCCTGTGCCACTTCTTTGGGCTAAATCGCTGTGTTTCCATCCGGGATCATTAGGTCCAAAAGGACCAACAGGTCCATGTTGCAACAAGCTTGTTCCGAGTGAGGCAGCAGAAGCTCTGCCTAGGTTGGATTCCATACTTTTGTCTTCTTTACCTGGCTGCTGCTGAAATAGTGGAGATGTGAGGAGAGTGTGCGCTCCATTTCGTGCGACGTTGGTCACTTGTGAGAAATGATTCAATACTGTAAAACGAGTGGCTTTTGCCCATTTTGAAAGCGACTCGCCCCCCACAGTATCGTCATTGCGCAAATCTCCGCTAATGTGTCCTGATGAAGGAGCGAATGGGTCATCTGGAAAAGATATAGACGATTGAGGTGGTGATGCCATTTGCTGAGCGGTTCTTTCATTGATTCAGAGATGATTCAGGATGAGTGGGTAGTTCCGCCTCAGATGCGCCCGTGCGAGATCGACGCAGGGACAACACATATCGCCCTTCCGTCAGCAGACCAAGCTCATGACTACCACTAGCATACGGTGGTAGCAAAATAACTCCAATCACGATGTCACAAAATGAATATACAAGAGATTATGAGGATCATGAGGCTTTGACTGCACACGAGTCGCAGCGACTTCTCTCAAGTGCTTCAGAAGAAGATCACAGTACTACTGCTTGGCGGCAATACCCATTGTATTGGTGGAATCTCTCGTCGGAATATGCTTCTTCTGCTTTGCTTAAGCTAAAAGGTAGAGCCAGAAGAAGAGGAAAGCAGAGACGGAGGAGCAATGAACGCAATGGACATGTCAATGACGATCATCAAGATCTTGATGGCGAAGTCAATTCTAGGTGCTCCTCTCTAGATCACTTGAAACATCGGCATCCAAACATCTATATTCTTTTGAAGCTTTTTTCAATAACTTTACTTGGTATTCTACTATTAGCAGTCATTATTTTCGTTCATTTCTTCTACTTTACGCTACAGTCCCCTGACAAGCTTACCCAGCAGCGCATCACTCAACGTGCGCTTTCAATTGCTGGCCCCGATCAAATACAGGTCGTCTCAGTCGATGAAAAGGGCGTTCACATTCAACTAGATGGCCGAATTGGTTTAAGTGGCGATATTGCTCTTGATGAATGGCTTGGCAAGCGTCAATCACAGTCGTGGTGGAAGCGGAAAGAGCGTGACTTCGTAGAGCACATCTTTAGTAGAGTTAAGGGTGTACAAGTTGAAGTTGGGCAAGTGGCAATTAGAAGCCCTGATTGGCGAGTACCAAGGCCAATTGACCCACTCCATCTGGTTCCAAGCGAAACAAATGGCTCTTATACTTTTAAGACACAAGATATGGTCACCTTAGATCTTCCACCCTCAGACCTCATAACGCTAAATATTGAACCCGTTCGGATTCCATTACCTGAATTGGGCTCTCCAGAAACAAATGTTGAACCGTCACCAACAATCCCTATTACCATTGCGATTCTCCTCAAGCCGTGGGGCCCTAATTTGATGTCATTTGTTCAACATACATTACGTAACCATACAGCCTACTTAGACGTTCGCAGCGCCAACATTCGCCTTCGCGGCATGAATGCGAAAGAATGGATCCGGGGAACGCTTTCAGCAGGTTCGCGATGGACATTGCCAGGCTGGATTGATGTGAGAGTAGGCGAAACATGGCGTCGTTTGTCACAGGAAATCCCGAAAGCTGGTGAAAACGGCACCAATTCTGACGAATTTTTGAATTTGACTCGATACGACTTCCAGGAAATTCGTCAAGGCAAGCAAAAAGCACTTGGACTCGATGCATATGCAGAAGCCAAGAACCCCCTTCCAGACGCTCTCAGAGGCCATGTAGGATGGAGCCTTCCATTCGGTGCATATCTTCCTCTTTCAAACTCATCGACTGATGAGATGGTTCTGTTGGCTGCTGTTGCCACTGAGCCATTCGATATTGGTGGAGAAAGTCGGATCCCTTTGCGCCTTCATGGTCGTGTTGTTCCCCCTCCGCAAAGCAAGTCAATGCTACTTGAGCGAGACCAGCATCCATACAATACTGCTGTCGCGAAGCCTAATCCTGGAGCAGATGCATTGAGCGACTTCCTGAGCCGCTTCCTGCGTGGTGATCCAAATACGTTGATTGTTCGAGGCGGTTCTCCTTTTTCGTCCCTTCGTGAGGTTAATGATCTACCAGGCGGTGGTGACATCCTTCCCGGTTGGCTTGATAGTCTTTTACGAAGCGTTTCCATTCCAATTGCATTTCCAGGGTCCAAAGTGACAGATCTTATCCAGAACGTCTCAATTTCCGATCTCAAGATTACACCGCATCCATTCAAAGATGATAAACTTGTCTGCAGCGGTGTTATAATGGGCGTCATGAACATGCCTGGACAATTAGCAACTGTAGATGTTCAAATAACAGACCTATGGCCTGATGTTCTGATCTTCAATGGGAAGCCTCCAAGCATGAATACCACCTCTGCTGCGCAAAGGCATAGGGCTAAACAAGATGAACCAGACCCTCTACCAGACCCTCTACCAGAGCACGCATTTGGCCGTGTCGTTCCGCGCTCGTGGACCCCCGCTGAGACATACATCGATCCGGATGATCCTGAAGGAAGGCGCAAATTACTTCGCTCCGAGCTAAAAAATGTCCCGTTCACAATTCTTCCTGGACGTGGTGCTGAGTTTCGAAGCTTCACTTGGAAAATTGTGACGGGTGAAGGAGCCAAAGCGGGCATAGATGGTAAAGCAAAAGCACGTATCTGGAATAGTGGTCTAGGCAAATTAACATTGAGCAATATGCCCGTCAAAGGTGTTTTCACTGTAGGCAAGCGAGGCGGAGATGGTGGGGATGACGGTGACGGGGATGGGGATGATGGCTTGAAGTGATGTTCATTTACTCGTATTTCTTTTTAACTATGATAACTCTGCTTGAATTATTGTACATGTATGCATCTAGCATTTCTGGTATTTCCTCTGGTATTCCTTGATTGAGATTGAGAAAAATTGTGTTTCTAACTTTCCAATGTTCCCACATTCTCCCCTTCCCACTCCATAGGATGAGTATTGGCTACCGATACTGGGCTTGGGGGATGATCAAGCATCATGTCTGAATCATTTTGAAGACCATCTTCCATCTTCACCGCTTGCGGAGACATAGACCTGCTCGAAAGGGGATTTCCCAGTCTCGCATCCTCCACTTCGGTGTTGACATTACCATGGGAGAGGACAGGGTTTGAACTGCTTTCTTGTCCTTTTGCTCCATTGGACTTTTTCCTCCACTTTCTTCCACCACCCCCATTCGCAGATTTGGAGACACTACCTGGCCCAGGAGAAGCACTCTGCTCTTCTTCATCCTCATCTGCTTGCCTTTTGAGCGCTAAATTTCTAGCTGCAGCTTCATCCGCAATGTCATATTGCACAAGTTCTTCTAAATACTCTTGAAATCGATCGTGTAGGGCTTTGTAAGTGAGTGGACTACTGCCTGTTTTTGTATCACGATCAGTAACACCATCGACAGGGGTTGATACAACATTAGGATGAGCATTTTTCAGTGCAGCTCGAATGTCTTTTGGAGGAGGAAATTTGAAGTCTTCTGCTCGCGTAACTATACGAGCTTTAGCACCACCGTAGAGACTGACAAATGGGAAATATCCTAAAGAACCGTCATCTACAAAATTTTCCCGGGACTTTAGGATGGTGGCTGCAGTTGAAGATGCTGTAATAATAGTGGAGTCATCCTCCCCATCGCCATCACCAAGACTCTTGGCAGCAGAACTAGTTTTATTCTTATGTGCACCTGAAGTCTTGCTGGACTTCTGCTTGCGTAGCGGTCTGAAATCCAGAAGATGATCAAACGCTATGCCTTGTGGCTTTCCATTGACAAAAAACCCGATCTGAGATTCAGGGCCGAGAGTAGGGATCAGTCGAAGGTTGTCTGAAGATGGCTTAGGTTTGGCAGATGTCGGCAAATGGCTTAGACTTTTTCTGCCTCGTTGCTTTCCATCTTCTGGGTTGGTTGGGGACGTGCTTAGAAGCCCTGTGTTTGGATGAATGAGTGCATCCTTTTCTCCCCACATGCTTGCCAGCTTCTCGCCTCGCCTGCTTCGGTCCATGAGGACATCCATTTCTTTTGTGCCAGAATACTCAAGCGATTCAAAGTACAATCTCCCTTTGTAGCGGATCGGGATTCTCTTGCGTTGTACTCGAGCAGGGTCTAACGGATCCGATGGATCCGGTTGACGGCACGAAGGTAAATTTATCCACATCCCAATTACATCGCCCACCCCAAATGATTCGCCGTAAGGATAGGTCCGAGATAAGAAAACTTTCTCTCCAGATATGTCACGAAAGCCGTAGCTGTAACCGTTGGAGCCCACCGGTGCATTGAGTTGGGCTTCTCTTCGACCCCACCCAAGTCGCACATGCGCTCTGTTCTTACCATTCTCGCTGTGGATACTTGTGTCCTCAGGATTCAATATGTGGACCTCAACGTACCATGAACCTTCCCGAACTGGGACATTGGCCCTCGCACTTCTGAAACCACCTTCAGCCGTTATCACAGAGGCGTCGGCGGACATGCTTGTGTACACACTGCGGTCCGACCAGCTCCAATGGACGCCTACAGGCTCCGTCTCCAAAGTTCGAAAAACTCCCCAAGGAAGAATATGTGAAGCTGGGCCAGCAGCACTGTATCGCCAACCGTTACGATTCATGGGGTAGTTGACCACGGTATACATTGCACCTGATGTGGTGGACATCAGCGAAGGAAGTGGTGCAATGGTTTCTGCATCTCCTGCTATAGGCATGGGTCCACGGAAACCTCTTGGAACAACGTGGTGGCTTTGTTGCGCTTCGGCAACTGTTGGCTCTGCACTTGATCGATGTAGAGGAGATGCAGCAGCGCTTCGAGAAGATGACGCAATTTCATGATCCTCTTCCGAAGGGCTGGGACTATGCGAGGAGTTGACAATAGGAGGCTCTTCCTTGTTGTCATTCTGCTTTCGACGATTTGCCGCTCTTTTAGGGTCCGCAGTGTTCGCTGGGGATGAAGGGAGACTACCACTTCGATTGTTTGAAGGAGGGTTCAAAGCTTCATCGAGAAGATGAGGCGTCTTTCTTGCTATATAGGCTTTATGGGCCTCGGATGCGCTTGAATTTGCCGCAATGACAATTTGAGGTCTTTCGTTATCATTTGATCTAGCAGAACCAACTTCTGAGTCTTGCAAAGCGACTTGACCGCTTGCATATGTAGGATTTGTAACTTCGTTGGTAAAGTTCGCATCGTTGTCCAAGTGTTGCGAGCCTTCATCATGTATGATAGGCTCCTTCTCATCATCAGGAGACATTGCTATTTTATCTGCTAGACATCGGTCTTTTCTTTGAATAGTGTTTGAACGGAAGGTACACACGCACGACAACGCGAGTGTTACTCGAATGTCAATTAGCGTGACCAAATTTGCACCTTCCTTCCACCATGGTTTCGATAGACCCGACTTTCCTCGATGGAGCCTCAGAATTCAATAAGAAGATCATTCGGCGTCTAGCAAGCTTGCCAAACGCTCCGGAAGTACCAGATAAAGTTTCCATCAAAGCGCAAGCAGCAGTAGCCATTATTATCTTCCAGACCGCTAGCAAAGCGCTGTCCCACAATGCGATACCCGAGTGTTCTGATAGGAATGTGGAAGATCACCAAACTATCTTCGAGCCCGAATTGCACGTTATATGCACGACAAGAGCATTGAATCTGTCTAGCCATCCAGGTCAAGCTAGTTTACCTGGCGGAAAGGTAGATCGCACGGATGAAAATATAACAATGACCGCCTTTCGAGAAACCTGTGAGGAGATCGGCCTATCTGAAGATAGCATCGATAACTCGCAGATCATCCCGTTGTGTACACTTCGACCCTTTTTGAGCAAGACTGCTCTTCTTGTACACCCAGTTGTATTCTGGTTACCCCCACAATCAACAGCAGATACACTAAAAAACTTACTCCCATCTCCTGATGAAGTCTCTTCGCTTTGGAGTTATCCCCTGCGAGCTGTTCTTTCGAGTGAGCCTCCCAGACAATTTAAGTTTTCTCATATTGGAGATGGAAAGTCTATTGAACTAGGGCAGGAACTACTTAGGCTTGAAGACCCTTCCAAAGTAGACACACATCGCCCGCCTCAACAGGCTTTTCACACTTATAGTGATGTACCATGGCTTTTAAAGGGTGCTTATCGTTTGCATAGGTTTCGATCAACGTGAGTGAATTGACTCGTACGATTTGTCATTTTCTCAAGGCTTTGTCATTTCATCGTAGCCATCAACTTATCAAGGGCCTTACCGCGGATGTCCTAATACATTGTGCTTCTCATGCCTTTAGGGGAACTGCCCTATCTGGACCACTCTATCCAGTCTTTTCCTCATCTCAAGCCCCATGGGATGAGTGTGTAGCTTACATAATAAATTATAATCTCTCAGGCGCTCCACGGAAAAGTCGATGGGGAGATGGGGAAAGTGGAGACAGCTACGGGAGCGTAGAGTTGCATACCACCGTCACGGGGCAAAATTGGGACAAGCTGGTCGACAAATCGGCTGCAATTGATCGCGCTCGAGATGAGATACAGACAAGGCGCGAAGATACAGTGACTTGGACCTTCCATCATTCAAATGATTCAGATAAGTTGAGGGAGGTTGGTATCTGATACCTTCTTTATAAGCCCTATTAAAAGTGTATTTGTGTAGAATAGAGAACACCGAATTTTATATTCATTCACTGCGTTTGACTGGCAATGACATTTCGCTCAACCATACAACGATGCTTTCAATTTGACTGCTCGGCATTTATCTTTAGCTGCAGTCACCTATTGCAGCCTTGTTCTGGTCGCATGGCGTGTTACCACAGGCATTTCTTATCTATTTTAGCCAATCGTGAAATCAAATATTGGCACTCACCCCAGCACACCGAAATCATTCATGTACACGCAGCAATAAGGCTCCATTGGAGGACATGTCGCCTGTGCTTGTAAGCCTAGAAAGCTAATTACTGTAATGCAAAAGATAAAAGACGAAATCATGTTCTCTTGAAAGGAATGGTATGCGGAGAAAAAGTATAGGTAAAGCTCGAGTTAAGGTTTATATAGTTGCAGAAGTTGGTTTACCATCGGCGTCAGTCAAATTACCGTTGCATAAAGCTGTAATTCGGCTTCAATTTTTGCGTCCAAGTCATTTAACTTCGTGAAGTATCTCCGATAGTTATATTCCGCGCACGTTTCCTACTACGGTAACCGATGCAACAGCTCATTTCTATAATTGTTTCATTCATGTCAATGTGGTGCCCATATCCCCCCTTTCTTGCACTTTATAATAGTAGAATGTCCAAAACTAGCACAGGTATGTCGTGGCACAGCAAGCATCACAGTCACCGATATGCTTCAAAAAAATGGAAGGCACATAAGCCCCAGGTATAAATAGTTATCGGATCCCAAAAATTAATTGAGTTTTATTTAAGGCAAGGGAGGGGCAATAAGGCCAGGCATATGGCAAATTGTGTTCCAGTAGAAGGATGTAGATGAAGATACCTTTGGTATCCTTTCTACATGACATAAATGTGGTGGTGATTGCGGCCTTCGAGTTCTTATGCTCATTTATTGTATCTGACTTTGAACTTTGACGGCGGAGTTCACCAATCTCATTACTTCTAGCTAAATGTACCGATGTCCAATAAATTGTATTTATTCCCTTTACGTCTTGGTCATTACTACGCCTCTACAAGGGCGAAGTATTTCGCGTACGTAAGCAGCAAACAGACTTTCCTTGCGAAGGTCTTCATACTCGATGCCTCAATGGTCTTGATACATTTTACTAAAACTGCCTTTACTTGTGCAAATTACTGTGGCTGTGAAACCTTGCCCCCGTTGCGGATGCCGTTATGCTGAAGTATATCATTCATCTGAGTCAAATTGAGGTCGGAAGAAGTTTCACACACAATTTTGGTTGCTATATAAAGCGAAAGAAATGGTTATTCAAAGTCTCAAAAACTCGTTTCAATTCCCTCCCATAATCAGTACTATGAATACCTTCAATATGTTTGTAGCAGTATTGGTGCTCGCCACAAGCACGTATGCCTGTGGACCTAACCAATACTGCTGCTACTTCCCTGATCCTTACCATGATAAGTACGTCATGTTATATTCAATCAAACTTTGCTCAAAGTATCCTTAGAATTAGATGTTCGGACACAGATTGCGCTAGCAATGGATCGATCGGATACAGCAATCGCTGTTCATGACATACTATTGAGGGCGATCAATTCTCACGGGAAAGATTGAAGCATTTGCTATTCAAACTTAGGAATATATTCGTTGTTTCACCTTTAGGCAAGCTTTATCAGGGCGAGTGAATTTTCATACTCCGACCTAGTCTAGACTTCATAAGTATACAATTCTATGTCTAATATTGGTTGCCTTCTAAAGTACAGTGATTCCAACGATCATGCTTGTTGCGCGTCCTTCCGTCTCCGTCATTCACCCTCTTTGATATTGACATTACCAGCACGGGCCTTGCTCGGATGAGAACGAGTTCCATCAGGGTTAATACCACAGAAGTCCTACACAAGAGAAATCAGATGAGTTTATTTCTAAGTGCTATCCACTCACCAAGATGTCGTGCCAATACTTCTCAAAGTCAAACTCGAATTTCCATGAGCCGCCGAACTCGGCATCCAACATTTCTGAGGGGATAGATTCTTGAACAAGGTGTGGGGATCGCAACATGGATATCTTTGTACGAGTATTCGAGTCTAGGAATGGGGATATAGCAGTGAAGAATGTTGACAAGAACCAAGGAACATTGACAACAATAGCATGTCCTAGCCGCTCGGGATAGTGATTTTGAAGAATCGATAGCACTTTGCGCTGAGTAGCAAAGTTGGGTTGGGTGTGATGTGAGGCCTTCGTGTAATCTATTAACAAGCAAATTTTATCCTGGTGAGGAGGACATAGATCTGTAAAAGTTCAAATCAAGAAAAGTAAGAATTGCAGCTCTTACCTATGGCTCTCTCGAGATCGAAAACCAGGAAACGGATTTGTTGTGGATTTGGCTCCGTATTTTCACGTCCAGGACGTAAGTATAAAATGGGTCGAGAGGCATTATCAAAGCCGCTCAAGATGTGTTTACCAGTCTCTCCTTCTCTCTTGACTTCATCTGGACGTATCAGATCTGGTTTGTACTCTCGTCTCCAGTACAAAGTATCTGCTGCACGTCGTTTAGCATGAGCTTCATCCCATTTTACTGCCATGGCATATCGGCGTGCTGTGCTTGGATCATCTATCCATTTGCGTTCCCAGAAGACATATTCTGGATCACTTTCAGCTAAATCCCTGTGCAGTGCAATCAAGTGGGCCTTAAGATTTTTCATCACAGTCTCTTCTTCTGGAGTGAAAGAAAGAGGTTTCTGCGGTTCGCACCGTGATGAAGGAACTAACAAGACTTCCTTCGTTGGCTGAAGTGGAGTACACCAATCATCACTGTCGATGTCTTTACCAGCTTGATTAGATGTAGGTGGCTGTACTGCTCGTCGTATCAGTCGCGACATGGCTTTGACGTGGGTGAGAGCAAGCAATCAATTCTAAAATAAAAACAGGCCATTCTTCGCGCTTTCCGCGCTAGTGTTTGCGTCGCGAACAAAAATGATGACAGAGCATTGAATTGCATAATATACAGTGGGGGTTGAATAGACTACCTTTGTACCTCTGGTACATGGTTACCAACGAATTTCAAGTGACTGCTGAAGTTATCAGCCTTGTGGGACTTATGTCCTTGAAGACTTTCAATGTATGACTGTGCATGCGCTACGTTTGTTGAGAGAGTAGCAGATAAACCAATTTCTTCATGATGCTGTGCGTTGCTGATTGTGGCAAGTTCTTGGGTTAATTGAATGAACGGCCTCAGCTGATACTTTCCACTTTTGTATTTGGTGTTCTTTGAGATGTGACCCAAGACTTTAGACAGCATGGTAGACAATAGTTCGAGTAGCTCCCTAGGTAGATCAGGCGGACGATTTTGTAAATCATCTTCCGATTCAGTAACGCCAGTGAGATAATCAAGCAACCTAGAAATTGAAGATATCCATGTTGGTCCACTTGCTAATTCAACACGATCTAAATCCAATGTCACTAGAAGGCGGGATAACAGCCGTAGCCAAAGACCTCTTTCATGGCGAATTTTTGAAGATTCGGGACGGGTCAGGAAGACCTGAAAGAGGAAGTCCAAAAAACCTTGACGCAATACTACTGAGAGCGCAACGTGAGGGCTTCCACAAGCTGCCTCCCAGACTTCATGTATGACATGATGTAGGCCTTTGTCATTTGAAGCCAGATATAGTGCGCAAGATGCATGCCAGACGTGTCGACGCTTCATGATTCTCCATTCTGTCCGTCCTCCGTATCGGAGGCATATCGAAAGGAATCGAAGCATAAATAGGCGCTCTTGACGGTGCGTCGGCGACTGTGTTGACGATCCGTAAAGAGAATTATACAATAACGGTACGTCACTCTTGTCCACGGGTGCAGCCCGTTGGAGAAAAAAGCGCGAGATGGGCAAATAGAGATAGTGAGAAGGTTGTGCGATTGCGCGTAATGCGAATGCTATGAAAATCGTTGTTGTCAATGGTATCGGGGGCACAGCACCTGATTCGTTGGATCCTCCTTGAGAGCCTATGCAATTTCGCATTGCATCGAAGACAAGAACCATCTGATCGCGTTCAAAGAAGTCTGCGGTCAACATCTGCTCATAAGTCTGTGCTAGCAGAGTTGCTGATAAAGAGCGCATGTCGCCACACTTTGAACTTAAACAACAACAGACCACAGAAAGGATATTGCTCCTCAAAAGGTCTATCCATGAAAGTCCTGTGAGCGGATCACTGTCTGCAAGAAAGCTTCCAAAGGTTGCTAGAACGAAAATAGGATCGTATATCGAAGCTAGTGATTCAATCTCCGTATCTTCATAGCCATGGTGAATAATATTCTGCATTCCTCTTCCCCGGGGAAATCGAAGGCATGTTTCGAATGCACGCTTTTCATCCATTCTCCAGACAAGCTTCGTAGTTGGATCCACATTTATTTGCTCTTTTGATGGACTCCAGTGCGACTTGAGTAATTCTAGCAATGAGAGACCACGATTTTGCTCATATAATTGAAGGATTTGCATGATTTGACGATCTTCCCGAGAAAGTGATCCTTTGTACAATGACACAAGATCTGCTATCATTGCCATGGTCAAGATGTTTTTGTCTTTCAACACGCACGAGTGGATTGTTTCGATGACTTGAGACCGAATCAGAGGATTGCCTAAGACAATGCGTGCTTCAAGCATTTCGCTGATGGTGCTGCTTAGCTTTACAGTGTCTAAATCAGTACCAAGCAAAAGAAGATGGATGAGTTTTGCATGCAGCCTATTTGCTAGACGATTTTTTATTGCAGCAGTAATCACTGGCTCTGAAAGGTGCGAAAGTGGTTTCAACGTTGAATACGATAGTACGAGAAGCTCATTGAGAGCTTCAACTCCTAACAACGTTTGAAGCGTGTCCTCTGTATCTTCTGCAAAGCGTCGCACAAGCCAAAGAAGAATCTTTTCCACAAGTCCATGAACATATGCCGTACCTTTCTTTGGAGGTCTAATGGTGAATAATTCGGTTGCCAGCATAATGGCAGCAGGGTGAAATGCATCCTGCGGGCGAGAGGGAATTGCTGAAGTCAGGGCTTCTTCGATCTCATAGGGATACAAGATGAAAAGTTGCGCAAGCAACTTTGCGGATGAAATGGCAACAGTATCATCTTCAATAAATACGAGTTTCGCCAGAGTGTACGAAACGTCTTTCATCTTGTCGAGCATACCTCCTACATTTGTTGATTTGAGCAAAATTGTAAACGCATACGGAAACTTTGAGGCGATATCTGAGTTGTAAGGTGACGCAATTAGGATGTTCAAAACATCCGCTGCCAATGATGGCAAATTTCTTAATAAGCCACAAAGGGCAGCATCGGCTCCTTCAATTTCTGCTGAGTGCACAATGAAATGGACTAGGCTTGTCACTGATTTATGGTCTTGTTCGACATTACCAGAGAGCTGGAAAACTGTAGGCGATCCGAGATAACTTAGCATAGAGATGCGTTGTTCGGAAGTGCAAACATTATCTTTTAATGTACGTACGTCCTCAAGGCTCAATGTTACACCATCATCCCGCGCAGCAGTACAAACCAAGGTGGCCTGATTGTTACTATGGATGGCAAGTTGACATAGAAGTTGACGTTGACCTGAAGACATGAAAGGAAAAAGCTTGAAGGCTTCAGTTAATACCAGCTCCCCTGGTGATCTCTGGGCAACATCAATGGTGATATTCAAAAGCCCTGCCAAAATCGACTGATCAACTACTTCAGAAGGAAGTGAGTACGACTCAGCAGTGATTTCCACCAGCGCTTGAAAGATCTCCAAATCTTCTTTACACCCTTGTAAGAGAGCCTCGTTGCCGTAAATGGCGTTTTTCAAGAAAGCTTCTGGTAAAATGCCCTGCACAATCATTTGCTTCAAATCTCTCATGGCAGTTTCCCGCTTGAAAGGGAGAAACAGACAATGCACTGCGCATCTAGTGAATATTTTTGCCTCAATTATGGATGTGTGCGTCCAGTCTTGAAGAGGATCGATCGTTCCTTCAGTATTTTGCTTTGTGAAAATTTGATGATAAGCATAGATGTGAGGCTTCAATGTAGGAACTTGCTTAGTATTGTCAAAAATATTCTCAAGCGATGGATGTAGTCTGTCAAGAATTTGATTGTCTTTCTTTGAGACAGCATCATCAATAAATCTTGATGATAGTGGTCTTTTGCAATTATTTGGCATATCTTCATGGTAGCCTTTATGCCCTATGGATAGATGTGTCAGTATTTATCTGAGAACAGTAACCAGAGAAGTCATTAGGCTGAAGACATTTTATACCAATTGTTGATCTCTTCACTGAGAAAGCTCTCCGAGAATAGGAATAATCATAGTATATCTTAGCATAAAACTTACCATTCTTGATAGCTACTGTGTCTTGGCGACCTTGCAAGATACTGAGCTTACACTTGGCGACGTTCAAATCAAATAGATCTTGCGATTCTTCCTTTTTACAATCTTTTCCCGACACAATTACATCCTCAATACCGTTGATCAAACGAAGGAATGGTAGAGTTACCTGGTGGAGCGAAGCTATTGCAGGAAGTAAAAGCTCCACGAAATGGAGGAATACGTTCTTCAAGCGCGTATTATCGCCATCAGAGATCAAGCCTTTCTGAAACCGAATGGTATATTGTTCAACCAACGTAAAGAGAAGTGGGCTGGCGGGCAAATTGGCAGAAGGCGTTGCATTCACTGTGTCGTCCAGTACATATCGCCTACCTAATTCAATGTAGCGATACGGAGTCTTCAGACATCGCTGCAAACACTCATCGAAAAAATTGTACAATTCTGGCTGTGTGATCGTACTAAAAGCGTAATCCCAAGCTGACCACTCGTCTTGATTGTGTTCGAACAAAACACTTGATTGTAGGACTTCTGATATAATTTGCTTGATTGTAGAGATTAGAACGACTCCTTGGTTGGGGTCTAACTTCTGCATATGAAGTAAATACCCAACGTACGAGCTAGAAGAGTTAGGCATCTTTGATAGCAGGTCCACAGTATTCTTCTGACATTTCAATTGTAGGGAAATCAAACGCAAGATGTGAAGTCTGCTCAACCGCTCGAGTTTATTCGCTTCCAAAGATGAATCCTGGGTTTCGTGCACTTTTGTCATACTAATTTGAAGAGCTTTCTCGAAAATAGTCGGAGACAAATCAAGGTTTCCTTCAAGTGCTTCCGCCTGCATCCATGCGGCTCGCATGCTAAGCTCCCATAATATCAGAGCTTGTACGTGCGGTGCTTTGCTCTCTGCATTTGTTGCCGAGGCCTCTGATCCCATCATTTTTTCTGATGAATTGAAAAGTAATTCGATATCTGGCAATCTCCTTTTCGCCTCCTCAACCATCTGATCCCACCTTAGTATCCAAAGAGAGGGCTTCTCCAGCTGAAACCCAAATGAACCAGTCAAGACAAGGTTTTCATTTATTTGAGTACTTTGAGTACCACTCTGATGCGTTTGCCCAAGATCGGCTGCAGCGTTTTTGCAAACCTCTTTGAAAGCCAATAATCTTTGCAGCAATCTAGCAAGTAAATTTAAAGCTTGAAGACGTACTAAACGATCACTGTGACAGATACCCCTCGTCAAAGTGCTGTGCGTGATTGACGCAGGGAAAAGAGAATCAATACAAGAGGCTTGAGAAGGCGGTGTCCACCTCCATTTCCCTTTATATTCAAAGCTGGGTAATGGGAGTTCGAGAATATTTCCAATAAATGTAGATGCAGCAAGACCAGTCAAAGAGGAGGGTCGTGGCTCCAAATTTATAGGGAGAGAGAGAAAAGGTCCCGTGAGCTCGGGTGCAGCTGATATAATGCGGAGTGCAAGTTCAGCTTGCTTTGGAGACTTGCTCGGCGAAAGGGCACGGAGCACCCCAAACAAGATCTTATTGAAGATGTTGGAAGATATTATCCTGTCTTGCGCAACTGAAGCTTGACTTTTTAATGTTTCACTGATTTTCCTTCCATACCACCCATTATCGGGATAGCACACTCCTCTTCCTGGGTGTGTACAGAGAGATAGAAGAAAGTGGTGAGCAACATCAGCTACGGAGTGAGTCTCTTTAATGCCAGCGAGCTCAAGATAGTCTGATTCACGTTCGTAGAGTGATATCAACTCCCTGCAGCCCCACTCGTTGAATAGGGACACGACGCTTGATCGAGGAAGCTTTGCATGTGCTTCGTCACTTAAAAGGCCATCGTGAAGTGCCGTAAGAATATAGGTAATGACTGAAGCTGAATCGTGTGAAAGGCCTTTCAGTATTCCTGAGTAATGCTCATGCCCCGTACTGAGCGCAGTTACACGGAGAGGAACCGACGTGCTGGATCCGTTTGGTGAACGAAGAAAAGATAGAAGAAAAAGGGTCCAAATTGTTCGTATATCGGGCTGATCCAATGTAACCTGTACCATTTGGCGACTTAGCTTTTTATCTTTCTTTGCAGCTACCTTCCTACGCTTTCTTGATAACGTGCTTAAAGACTTCATGGACCAATTGATTGAATCAAATACGACATGTGCATATTTTGCTCCAGCGAACGATGTCATGGACACCAGAAGCTGAAGGGTGGCAAGAATAAGAGTGTCGGATGATGAATGGCTAGTGGATGGGTTGGCATGATCTCTTCGGCTTCCAGAGCCGTTGACATTTGCCAAATATTTCTGCATTCGATTCCAATACGTTGCCTGCTTTCTGCTATCGCTTTCTCTGTCAGGATCTGTTGTAGGTAGCAATTGTTGCAATATATGCTCCGCAAAATCATGCGTAGGTTGATGGGCACTCAAAAGAAGAATGAAATTGGACAAGACAGACAAAATAAGTGGTAAAATTGCCTGTTGCTGTTGCGAATCCACCAAATCCCAAGCGTCCAACAGTCCTCGATTCTTGATAGGGGCAGATGTACTACTGGAGGCACTTCCTCGTCCAAGACCCCCTGACTCTACAAACTTCTTAGCAATCTCAATTCTTACATCTAATGCGGTGATTTTTTCATCGTATCTTTGTAATGAGATCGAGTCCTTCAGGTTAAGAAGGGTAGTCCGCACCGCATCGTACGACGTCGTTTGTAAACCTTGAATGTACTCAAGAGTTGAGTCCGGAGCATTAGCTTCTTTCCGCGGTGTTACTACACCATTATCGAATTTTTCACCTTCTAAGTCTGGATGTCTTTTCCTCTTTGAAGCCAGTGAAGACATCTCTTGACGTCTTCATGAACGTTGCACTTCAACAAATGTATGTATGTGCGGCACTTGTGGGAAGTTCTGTGACAACGCTAGAGAAAAAAATCGAAGATTGCATGCACGTGGCGAAAGAGAAAGCGGACTCTGCGCGCAGTTTGAACAAAGGATTTCTCCACTTGTCAGACAGAGAACGTCTGACAGATTTTCTGATTTCTCTACGTCCAAAGCATTCGCTTGAGAATCATGGCTCCCGTGACGGAGAAGGTTGCTTCATCAGGCGCTCAGAGCGGCAGATTCACAAGGTGGATCGAAGAGAACCAGAACCTTGCCATTGCTCTTGGTGTTGGTACAGCTGTTCTCGGTGGAGCAGGGGCCTACTACTATTTGTCAGGATCTTCTACCTCGAAAGAAGATCGTAAAAAGGGAAATGACGAAAATTCAGGGGAGAAATCTGCACCCAGCAGCAAAAAGAAGAAAAAAAGTAAGAAGAAGACACATAAAGAAGGAGTTAGCAACGACGGTTCTGCAGCTGCGACCGGAGATGGCGCTATTCTAGACGAGGCCAACGACGAGGACTTGCACGAACTTTCGGAAGCAGAAATCGCACGGCTACCACAAGAAAGGCGAGTCTCTCTGGCACAGAGCCTGAAAGCTGCCGGAAACAAAGCATACCAGAAAAGGCAGTTTGAAGAAGCTATAAAACTGTATACGAAAGCTATTGCTGCGAGCCCTATGGCTGTATTCTATAGCAACCGAGCTGCTTGCTACTCCAATCTTGGTCGCCCTGAAGACGTGATTCCGGATTGCGACCGTGCTCTAGCAATGGACCATGCTTACGTGAAGGCTTTGAACAGAAGAGCAGGTGCGCGTGAGCAAATCGGCGCAAAGGGTGGCCAAGAAGGCGAAGAGGGCAAAAAGAGCCGCGATATCCTTTTCCAAAGCTTGGCTGACTTCACCGCTGTTGCCATTCTTGGACGTTTTGGCGATCAAAGTGCTACT
Organism: Meruliopsis variegata; assembly: GCA_037044235.1. Lineage (NCBI taxonomy): Eukaryota > Fungi > Basidiomycota > Agaricomycetes > Polyporales > Irpicaceae > Meruliopsis > Meruliopsis variegata. The sequence goes on from JAWLTJ010000001.1 coordinate 2,235,626, forward strand.
GAAAGTGTAGAGAGAGTTCTCAAACTTATTGCTCAATCGAAAGCCAAAGATATTTTGGAGACTCGTGAACCACGTTTGCCTTCACCAACTTTCGTCACAGCTTATCTGGAGGCTTTCCGTCCCAAGTCGGCCCCGAAATTACCGGAAAACCCATCACAAGGCGACAAAACTCTCATAGCAGCATATGATGCCGTGTCTGCCCGAGATTATCCACATGCATTCACCCTATTCAATGAGGCAATCGAACAAGGGTTAAGCAATCAGGATCTGGAGGCAGCAGCTTACAATATGCGAGGCACCTTTAAGTGAGTCGACATGATAGAGTAATAGATGGCCGCTGATGAGCAATGTACAGATTTGTTATTGGGAATGCACGCAGTGCACTGGATGACTTGGAGCAAAGCACAACTTTGAGACCAGACTATGTGCAGAGCTGGGTAAAGAAAGCAAGTGTACACATGGAGCTAAGCGATAAATCGGAAGCGCTTCAAGACTTTGAGCGAGCTATTAAAGCTAACGCAGACGACCCCGATATTTATTATCATCGAGGCCAGGTGCATTTTATTCTTGGCGACTACGTACTCGCATTGAAAGACTACCTGAGATCGACCCGATTGGATGACACGTTCATCTTTAGCCAAGTACAATATGCTGTTGCACAATACAAGATGGGGAACGTAGATGCATCCACCAAGTCTTTTGGCGATCTTCTTTCCAAGTTTTCCCATGCCAGCGAGGCCTATAATTACTATGGAGAGTTACTCTTGGACCAACAACAGTTCCCTGCAGCTCTGGAGAAGTTTGATCGTGCAATTGCGATCGAAGAAGCGAAAGAAAGAAGTACAAATGTGTTGCCGATGATTAACAAAGCCCTTGCTCTATTCCAATGGAAACAGGAGATGCAGGGTGCTGAGGACTTGTGCCGTAAAGCACTTGAGAAAGATCCAGACTGTGACGTTGCTGTTGCTACATTAGCACAGTTGTCACTTCAGCAAGGAAAGATTAAAGATGCAATTACATTCTTCGAACGTAGCGCCCAAATTGCTCGCACCGAGCCCGAGTTGATGAATGCAATCACATACGAGAACGCGGCTCGGGCCCAGCTCAAATTTATCGAGGATTTCCCTGAAGAGAGTAAAGTGCTTCATTCTCTTGCTGGAAGCATGGGTGGAGCTGCTTAAATCTAAATCTCTCATGAATTTCACCACTCCTAGGAAAGCTCTCTGTAATGATCAAAATGGTATGCATCTCACCATTGTATGTCTCCCTTCAAAGACATGTCATATTACAAGTGACATAATGACCTGTTATTTGATTCTGTCAAGTATACAATGAACCATAATCCCCTTAAAAGCAGAAAGAAAGAGTGCTCAAGTTCGTACGGTTATGGTGACGCTTGTTCGATCTCATTAGTTTCTAGCGCTGATTCTTTCTGCGGAATGTCGGCTATAGATTTGTCCTGGGAGCGGCGAGGAACTTCAGTCTCAAGAAGCTCTTTTCGTAACTCTTCGCCAGAAACTTCTTTTCGGTCATCGCTAGGCGACAAGGTATGTGAGGAGCTCTGACTGGAGTGTTCAGATTGTGTGTTCGGAGAGGTGGAAGAAGCGCTAATGGATGTGTCGATGGTTAGAGGCTTGAGCTCATTGGACAATTCTTTCCCATCTATTTGACCCGCTTCATCGTCATTTTCCTGACCTATGCTTAAACTCTTTGCGCGCCTGAAAATTTCACCTTCCTCACTCAGCTGTCCTTTGGCTTTCGAATTGACAAACTCCGCATCTGGATCGACTTCTTTGCTCTCATCTTCCACTGGTTCCTCTCGGGCTGCTTTGCGTCCCTGCAAAGGTCCATGAATGTCTAGGCCACTAAGGGCCTCAGAAACATTTTCTACAACGTATGAAGTTGCTGCTTTATTATGAGTTGTTACGTCATCATCCTCATCATCAGATCCAATGGAGAAATTTGGGGAAGAAATTCCCGAATCTTGTACTTGCGCAGGCACTTCTAAGAATGCTGATGTCGATCTTTCCATTTCTCCTATATCTTTCACATCTCCCACGTTGTTCACGCCTGCATAAAACTTTTTGAGTTGAGACGTTATACTCTCGAGCTCGTCATTGACATGCAAAGCTCGCTCTAGATCGTCGCCATCATGCATGGTACCGAGAACGTTGCGCAATTTGCTTCGAAGATGCCGACTTTGTGCCATAAGATCATTCGCAAAGTCACTAACAGGGCGTAGCGAGCTGCCATCTGCCCGACGTGAGGCTTCTCTTTCTTTCACGCGTTCCTTCTCTTGTTCTTTCTCACGTTCAATGAGTTCTCGTAAGACCAGAACACACTCCTGGGCTGCATTGATGACACGTAGTGCGGAAACGTGTGACTCTGTCGCATCCTGGCTACTAAAGGAGTTGTGTGAATCCCCTGGGACTGGGGATTGATCTAGCCTTTTGCTAGCTTCAAAGATTCTATTTCTCTCTTCTTTCTCCTTTGCTGCCCGGGCGAGGGTCGATTTGTATATAGGAGCAGGTATAGGATTCTTGACTCCACGTTGCTGAGCCCGCTGTTGAGCGAATTCGGTGTTACGTATGCATGAATTCAAAATGTCTTGAGATAAGCGAGCAAAGTCTGGCGCATTAGGAGGGATATTCAAATCCATGCAGCGTAAACTTCTATTCATCTTGACACTGGCGGCCAAAGCCATAACTCCTGCAATATCGATATGATAGTTGTGTGTGAGATCCAAGTGTATCAAAGATTTGGCTTCAGGCAGGAATTCAGCCAATGCGATGGCGCCTTCTGACGACATTTCCGTATCAGCAAGAAACAGACGCTTAAGGTTGGAATTGAGTGTAAATGCAGTACGTAGAGTGGTAATCCCCTCAAGTCCTGGGCCGGAGCAAGGGTTGTGACTGAGGTCGAGGGTTTCCAACGTAGAATTGTACTTCAAAGCATCTGCAATAGCCACCAGTCCTAACATCTCAATGTTATTATCACTAAGATTAAGAACTTTCAAAGTGCGATTCTTCTTAAGCGCTTGACTAAGGTATGTCACACCACTACGAATGTCATTACCTTTAAGATCGAGTGTGAGCAGATTTCCAATTTTAGGCATTGAGGCTAAAATTTGTTTTGCTCGTTGAGCTTGGCGCAGAGCTCTTGCAGCCTCTTCACTGTGTTTATAGTCTTCGATACCATTTGATGGAACAGCGTGCCTACGCTGAGAATGCAGGTCACCATTTGTGTTTGATACATCCATATCTCTCTGTTCGCACCCCTCTCCCGGAGCGATGGAGATTTCCTGAGAATTGGAGCGTGATAAAATTGGCAAAGTCCGTCTTGTCACTCCCCCTGCAGGACTGGAATAGACCATTGGATACTCTGAACTGGGAGAAGAAATATTTTGTCCACCATTGGTAGAATTTCCACTTGAAGTAGTCCTTTTCGGGCTCTCCAAAGATCTCGCCTGCCGCATCGGATAGTTGGAATGTTGACCGTGTGCAAAAGGGGTAGTCGCCTGATTAGCGACAGGCACATGACCATCCGGGTAATCCTTCAGCATTACGCTGAGCGCAACTGCGCCAACATGATTGATCCGATTCCTTCGTAGGCTTAAATGACAAAGTGTGGAGAAGCGTACACTGTGGGCGAGAATCTCAAGCGAGGCGGTCTTGAGTCCGCAATTTTCAAGCCTCAATGAGTTCAATGAGGTTTTCTCGGATGATGACTCTTGTAAGAGTTTAGCTGGAAGCGTTAGGTGGTCTGTATTTTCTTGGTCTTGAAAATTATTGTTATGTGCATCTATCAGATTTGGTGGAATATAATCTTGTGACATATCCGTAATTTGATTCCGTCCCAAGGCACTAGCAATGTGCTCCAGACTGGCTCGGTTGATGTTATTTTCCGACAAATCAAGATATTTCAGAGCACAGGCTCGTCGCATGAAAATACCGATGAACCGCCATCCATGATACTTAACCCTCTTGTTTGATGCTAATGAAAGATTGGACAGTGTCCCAGAGACAAGTAGAGCATGAAGAATGGACTTTAGACCTCCATCGGTCAGTCCACAATTTTCCATAACTAGTTTTTGTAGACCAAAATCAATGCTAAGGAAATCCGCGATAGGCTCAATAGCCTGACGATCCAGAGGAACAAATGATAGATCCATCGCTCTTAGCACAGGAGGTTGAGAGGTTGAAGCCTCTTGGAAGATACTTCGCATTTTCTTCAAAGGATGTTCCTCACGATACCGACAACATTCACGATACAACTTCTCTAGGTCTTCGAGCGAAAATTGCTTTTGTCTGCTCTCCTTCAGGTTACGTTTGTATTCCTCTTCTACGCGTATCCGAGTTGCATCTTCGTCTCCTGGTGCGATGGCCCCTGAGATAGGATAAGTGACGCCAATGTTGGACACAGAAAAGCGTACTTTGCGAAGGGGGCGCACTGAAGATGAAGGTGGTGGAAGGTTATTCGACGTGGTCGAGTGCACGAGAGATGTTTCAGAAGGGGAGCTTTGCTCTCCTGTACGGGTGTTATGGAGCGAGGAACCACTTGAGGAAGCTGATTCAAGAGCATTCATGCCTTCTTGAGCATTTGGAGGAATTTGATAGTTATTTGCTTCATCACTCCCAAGGCCAGTAGCTGCGAACCCGCTGACCCTCTTAAGCATACCTCCCAACAAATTTCCAGCGGCCTGGGCGGTGCCTTGCGCTGTGCCGCTCAAAGTACCCAAAGTTGAGGATCCCTGTGGTATGGGGACTTGAACATTGACCCCCTGCTGAGCCAGTCTAGAATTGAGTTGTTGAAGTATGTCCCTTCGAAAGGAGAACGGCTTGGGGGATGGAGAAGGTTTCAGGATGCTTTTGGGTTTACCCTTCATTTTGCGCTTATATATAGAAGGAGGAGGAGCATGTGGGTTGCTTCCGCCATCTTGTGTAGGAAGAATTGCTACCAACTTGTCTTCAGCGCTCCGTTGCTCGCCCCCTTTCAGATTACTTTCTTCTTTGGGACTATGTAAGAGTCGCGGTTCATTGATCGGTGGTGCAACAGTGGAAGTGGGTGTATCTGCCTCGGAAAGCATATCGACATTCTTGTCCATTCTCCCAAGAAAGACTGAGAAATAAAAGCCGTTATTACACCTTCATTCACTTCACCAATGAGAGCTGTTGTTACTATTGCATAAGAATCAAAGGCCAGACAAACATGAGCTTAGGTTTAGTCGACATTGCACCCTATATTTTCCACACGTGGAGCACCCCGCATGGATCACAATGGGGAGAATAAGCAAGCGCCAATGCCATTCGAGGTTCAGAATTTGCCGTCCAAGACGAGATGGCTAAGGTCGATATATCTTGCCCTTCACTGGAAGAAATTCAGCATCTTCTTTCTACTCTGCCACAAGACTCAGGTCCCATCCATCCGACTCCCGCACTACCAAACTCTTTCACCAGCTTAATTGACCACACGCTTCTAGCTCCTTATGCTGTACCCGCAGACATTGTTCAGTGCTGTCAAGATGCAGTCGAGCTCAAAACAGCGACCGTATGTGTGAATTCAAGTTTGGTAGGTACAGCTGCTGGGGCTCTCAAGGGCTCGAAAGTTAGAGCTATTTGCACCATTGGCTTCCCCTTTGGAGCTGGTAATACCCACAGCAAAGTGGAAGAAACACGCACGGCAGTTGCTGACGGTGCCGAGGAAATAGATATGGTACAAAATGTTGGTCTTTTAAAGGCAGGCAAGTACGGTGAGGTTTTTGCGGATATCTCTTCAGTTGTTCAAGCAGCTATGCCTGCAAAAGTCAAAGTCATCTTGGAGACGTGCTATCTTACACAGGAAGAAATTGCTATTTCGACTTTCTTGGCTTCCAGAGCAGGTGTTGCCTTTGTGAAAACATCTACAGGGTACGGAAGCGGGGGTGCAAAAGCAGAAGAAGTGCGATTAATGTATGAGGTTGCACATCCGTATGGTGTACAGGTCAAGGCAAGTGGTGGAATTCGCACGGCAGACAAAGTCCAAGAAATGGTTTCTCATGGTGCAAGCCGTATCGGTGCTAGCGGTACAAGGTCCATTGTGGCCGAACTTGATGGCGCGAAAGCCACTTCGACGAATACAGGTGCTATGGGGTATTAGTCTTCATAATGTACATCTTAAAGTTATTTAAGCTGCTTATGTTCACTGTACAGCAAAATGATCATCTAACTTGGAGACACACTGATTTGTTTACCCGACCGCAAAATAGAGATAGCTTGGTCCGATGTCACGAACCAACCCAATCCTTTGAACGTGGGAGGCCGGCTCTCAGGGTCGCCGGGGGCAATGCGGTATTTCAAAGCTTTCAATGAAGATCGAAACGGGAGAGCCAGGCAGTGCAAATGAAGGTGGTCGACGCTTCCAACGTAGTGAGGAGATGGTGTGCTCTAAGGTGGTGTTCATACATACCTTCTAAATGGTGGAATCTACAGAAAAGATTAATACAATACCATTTGGTAGTCAATTGACGTACGTGAAAGCCAAAACGGAGTTCGTTTGCTTGTGATTTCATATCGTTGGTGCGAGAAAGCAAATTTAGTGCTTCGTGTCCTACCTTCTGGAGGTCTTGTACTGTAGTGGGATTGACAAGAATAAGAGTATGTCGCAACTTGCAACATAGACTCACCAATTTTTGCCCCAATTTCCCCTTCCAGACTCTTAACGTTGGGTATGTGTGCTCGAGGTATGGCAAGGAGATGATAGAAAGCAGCTGGACTCCGATCGACAAACACGACAAATTGTGACGTTTGCAGGATTATACGGAACTTGTCTGGCGTGGGGTTACAGAATACACATGAGGATTTGAATTCTTCTGCCCCAGTAGATAGGCTGCTTTTGTTTCCCCGTCTTCCAAAAGAGAAGCAGCAGAGAAGATCCGAGAAGATCATGTTTCTTATGTTTCGGGCATATCAGCGGGACGAACCGCCATTTTTTGCCGGCGTGCAGGTGCCTCCACGACTAAAAGCGCCCACCAAACAAACGCGCTCCAGGAATGGTAGTACACTGCACACGCCTTGGCATTACACCACGAAGTGATAAGATGAAGGCTTCACAAGTCGTCTGTTCGGCTTCACTAAATAGAAAACTATCGCCAAGCTTGCGAGACACACATTCTAGGTACAAGACGGAGCTCGTTGCTGTTCTTGTCGCGTTGCATTTGGGTAGTAAGTACGGTTCTCAGATGTACAGAGCTTCTCCTAAGGAGACAACTTTATGGAAAACGCCACCTAGACCAACATCAAGTACAAGACCCAGCCATGTTAGCTTCAGCTCTGGAAATCTCCAGCACCCAATTCCAAGAAGAGAACGACAAAAGTTTCTACAACAACAACTCGTGCGGAACTCCTCATCTGCGGCATCGAGTTCATCATCTCATTCGTTGCTGTCTAAGTCTGACTCAAACGCGGGAACAAAAAAAAGGAGCGCTTCAGAAGAAGAGGAGGAGTCATGGGCATTCGGTGGTGGATCACATAGTAGAGGGAATTTTAACCAAAAACCCAGGGAAAGCATTGAATTTGTTGTCTCAGGAAGCGCCGGCAAAGGAGCTATCCCAAATTATGGCCGGCGCAAGCCCAATTTCTATGATGCCGAAGACAAAAAATCTAACAAGGATCGCAAACTGGAGGAGAGCTACACTCACAATTATGCACCGACATCTCGCAGTCCACGTCCTCTACCACATCACACTTACTTTTCTTCGCCATCGTCCAGTTTCAACGATGACGCTGCAGCGACAGCGGCAGGAACAGGGCCAGTAGGCGTCGGTGGGCCGCGATCAGGACTTGGTATGGGTGCTGGGATGCATTTTAGCGGATCGAGCATCGGACACAACGTAGCAAGGAAAAAAACAGCGTTGATACTTCCCGGACAAGGGTCACAATACGTCGGTATGACTCTCGATATCTTCCGGAAATACCGGTCTGCTCGCCAAGTGTGGAACGCAGCAGAAGATGCCTTAATACCTGGCTTTGGCAGTACACGCCGTGGACGGGATTATAATGCAAAGTACTCAGAAGATCTTCAGAAGCGTACGCAGTTTGAAGAAGAGCTGAACAAAAGTGCCGCGTGGGATCCTACCCGGAACATGCCGGGAGATACGGCAATTGCTCGTGCTCGTCGTGGGTGGCTGAGAGACTTGGTCTTCTCAGGTGATCAACTCAATTTGACGCGAGCTGAAAATGCTCAACCCTCTATATTGGTGGCTTCTTTATCCATCCTCAGCGCTCTGCGGCACGAGTTTTCTATCGATCTCATTGCAGATCATATTGACTATGTTGCTGGCCATGGTTCTGGTGTATACGCTGCACTATGTGCCATGGATCTTCTCGATATACGTGACAGTGTCCGATTACTTCGTCATCGAGGGTTGACAAGCTCACATTTTGTGTATCAGAACAAGGTTCTTTTCCCTGATGGAAGTACAAGGCCTGACAGCATCTACGAAACATGGGCTTTTGCCAATGCGGGCAGGTGAGTCATTGTTTCTCAACCAGACATGGTTTTTCACACACAGATATTTAAAAGCGGGAAAGGAGCCGAATTGTTGGCGACAACCAACATTGGAATTGAAGCGGGTGGCGTACCTCCCTCTTCCCTTACATCTGATGCAAGTGTTGTGGAAGCCGAGAGTGAAGCGGAAATTCCTCGAGGGTGGAAGCGTACCCAAATGTCTGGATGTATGATTCGCCCCGGCAAATTGCAAGAGGCTCTACATGCTGTCAAGAACATCTCACAGGACATCAAAAGTGGTCGTGTGGAACGCGTCGCAAAGGACGAAGTGGTGGAAGTGGCCAATATCAACTCAAATTTGCAGATCGTTCTAAGTGGAACTCGTGTAGGAGTTAGTTTGGCTAGTGATAAGCTTCGTCAGTTGAATCTCGGAGCTCGTGCTGTGAATCTGCCCGTCTCCGGACCGTATCATTCATCTTTGATGCGAGAAGCAGCAGAATTTCTCAAACCGTCTATTGAATCTTTACCCCTCTTGCCCCACAGCATCGATCAAAAGCATGGCTCTATGCAACTCATTTCCTGCTTGGAAGGTGCGAAAGTCTTACCAGACAACACTGCTATTCGCGAGGATCTAAGTGGTGCATTGGCAAAACCAGTCATGTGGTTGCAGTCCATTGAAAAAATGGTGGATCGTGGCGTTCAACGCTTTATTTGTTTAGGACCAGGACGTGCATGTGCTCATCTACTCAGTAAAGAACTCGCATTTTGTGACCGTCGCAGTATCGCTGAAGGCAAAGCCCCTGGAGAATTTGAAGTATGGTCGATCAATTCAGTGGAAGATGTAAGTGAATCCATCTCATAACGGCTTGCTCTGATTTGCGACAACTCTTACAGGTTGAACAAATAGGAAGCATTCTCGGTCAACTGAGTGCGGAGAAAGGCACTGAACGGCCTTCAACACGATTTTCTGATGATTACGTCGCACTGTAGTGATTCTGAGCCAATTGTACAATAGCAGTAAATCTAGCCCGATATAGGTAGGGGTCGTAAGACGTATTGTTATTCAACTGTGCCTTTCAGGCCAACAGTTTTGAAGCCTGTCATGGGGCCATCAGAGTTTGGCATGTCTTGCAATTTACTACTCACCGATGTCCCAACCGAGTTGGTCTAGATTCCATCCAAGGATGCTTTTCTGGTCTGGTCCTAAAGCTGCGATATTTGCACGAGTTCGGCGGCTTGGATCCTTGGCTATGTTGTTAATCGTTTGGATTTCGTCTTCTGTCAACTCTACAAGGGTGATGTTTTGCGTCATTCGTTCGCGATTTGCAGATTTCGGAGCTGCAGAGTGTTTCTGAGCCTGAACAATCCACGAAAGAATAATTTGACCTGGTGTCACTGATTTGCGTTCAGCAATCTCAACAATATCTTTATCCTTGCCTATCTGCACTGCATTAGCACCCATGGGTGAGTAGTTTGTTATATGGATGCCGTGCTTGCGACAGAACTCATCCAAGACCCAGTCAGGATGGTATGGGTGTGACTCGACCTGATTGACTGCAGGGATAACATTGGCCGTCTTGAGTAATTCTGTAAGGGTCTTGACAGAGAACTGGGAGAAGGCAGTCAACTACTGAGACGCACGAATCATATCTTTCACCCACGTTGGATACGCCTATTGCTTTTGCTTTGCCTGTTTTGAGACATTTCTCTTCCATCTCTTTCCAAGTCTCCGAGAAGGAGGGCCCTGACCCTGGTCCTTGTCCATCACCGTAAGACCTTCCTTCCGAGTCTTTTCCTTGTGGCCAATGCATGAGATATAAGTCCACGTACTCCAGTTGCAAATTTTGCAACGATTCGTTGATACCTTTTTCTACATCATCATGTCTTTGAAAGCTGTGAGATTCGATCTACCCCGTATGCCCTCGACTTACAACCCACTGGGCAACTTTGCTATGGAAAGATGTAAATCCAGCTCTGCAAGCTTTGTACCACCCTACTCACTTGTGATGAAGAGTTCTTCCCGAGCTACACCACAGTTCTGAATGACATTTCCAATTTCTTTTTCGTTCTGTCAAAATGAATCAGAAATGTATAGACTCTCGTATAGTATCTTACCTGATACATCGCTGCAGTATCCAGATGACGATATCCCGCCTTTTGGATGGCGTACGTCAGCGATTCAGCCAATTCGTCATCTTGCCCCAGACCGGGCTGTCCACGCCAGCAGCCCATTCCAATGGCAGGGATACTAGCACCTGTGTTCAAAGTGAAGCTTGGGATTTTGGCCGACATTGTGTGATGTGAGATGTCAGGGCAAAAGGTATCGACCAATTTATGGTGTACACAAGTAAATTCCCAGTTGTGGAGCTAGAAGTTTAAGTATGCGCGCTGAGCACCTCTTACGACCGAAAAAAGAAGAAAGGATCCGCCTTAATATTTCTGAGTGTATTGTACAAGAAATGCTTTTCTACTCTACAACAAAGCCACCAGCATCCTCGCTTTCCGCTTCCAAATGACTATGAAAGTCTTGATACATATGCGAGCCATTTCCTTGATCAACGTCTTTGCTTTTCGACATGTATTCACGTTGAAGACGTTCCTGTATCTTTAATGCATTAAGTAACTTCTTCCAATTCTTGAAAAGGCGCTCCTGGCGCCTGCGAAGCTCCTTCTCTGCGCTCAGGTGCTCAGAAACCCAGAAAGAATCAATAACGGTGCCACAATGCTCATCCGCAACAACTATGCCAGATATCTTTGGCATGCTCCTATTCTTGCGGAATTCAAATCCGGTAATAGCGTCTGCGTAATGGATGCCTAGCTGTTTTGCGACTTTAGCCGCACCGTTGTACGGTATATGAGCAGCGCCGGGGGGAAGCATGGATTTAACGAATAGATCAATATTGCCGAAGCTGTTAGTAGGTACTTTTCCGTCCACAACCGGAGGTGGTTGATACAGTTCTGTCTGAAAAAAACCATAAAGGCCTTCCTGTAAGCCATCCAAGCCTTGCTGCCGCGCCTCCTCTTCAGCCCTTTTATTGTGAAGAGTATATCCCCTACTTTTCACCCATTTTAAAGCTTCCTCTCCCACTTTGACAACTCTCCCTTCGTTGTACCACTGTCGAGCACTTTTGCAACTAATGACATGGCTTCGAAGAAAGACAGGGAAACCTTGGAATGTCCCAGCTTGCTTCAATGGATGGATTACTTCATCGCGTTTGATATGCTTTTCCAGTGCATAGACTGGGTGATCTTTGAATGCTGCCACACTCGTTGGCATTGGTTCTCGAGCAGCTGCACCTTCCAATTCCAGATCTTCTACGGCATCTCTATCTAGTTTTTGAGGTCGATGAATGGCTGCCACCACTCGATCCCACCAATCGGAACCGCCAAGACTGCCTCCCCGTTTGGCCAAAGGGGGGCGCATGCGGCTCACACGACTGTGGAGTGTTCGTGTGTATCGTGCAGTGACATCTCGAGCGTATCCATCTTCTTCGAAGGCAACGACATATACTAAACGATTACTCTTGTCGTTGGAGCTAGGTTCCATCTGCCGATTTCCTGTTGGTTCGACAAGACCGCGGATCGGATCAACCGTCACCCAACGCTGCCATGGCTTGCTATATACTTCTGTCCACACAGTAGGTGGTGCAAGAGTATCCACAGGCGCTATGTCAGGAACTGTGTCAACACCCATCTCGGAGGGTTTCAGAGATTTTGCCTTCTGAGAGCGTAATTTTGGCTTATATTCAACTTCAAGAGGTTTTTCCAGACCACGCCACTTCTCTGACCGATAATCACTATCCCTCTTATTCCTCAATGTTAGAGGAAACGAAGAGATTTGCTTAGAGTGCCCTTCGTTTGTTTCAGAAAGTGGGACTGCGTGTCTTATTGTACTTTCAGACTCCACAGATGACTTTCTGCTTGCAGAACCGTCAGGTGGTGGGTATATGGACCTTTTGAGTTTCTTTGATCTAATGTCAGGCTGCTCCAAAAAGTCATCATCGTTGGTAAAGATTTCCTCATCACTTGTCATCACCTCTTCATCTTTCTCGACCCTTTGTAGTTCCTGACGCGCTTTGCTTTTCTCGTGATGTGCTTTACGACGAGAGGTCAGAACACCCTCTTTTGTGTTCCTTATACCTATAGTATTAGCAACCTTACTGGCAGAAATGCTCCAACTAGGTGCTTGGATACTGACAATAAGACGTGCAGGTATTCCGAGAGCACGGCACAAGCTCGTAAATAGTTGAGCGCTAGTCTCCCTTGATCCATTCATGACATGAACCCTTTCTATCAAGTCATCTGCCGTTCGAACAGGATCTTGCAGGTCTGCTAGGTGCAAGTAGAGTGGCGTTGTAGACTGACCAGGTCCAAATAGCGTTATTCTCGGAAAAGGAGCTCGCTGAGGTGGTTTAGTACTAGATGGCGAAGAGAGTTTCCCTCCCGCCTGTGCCCTATTAAGCCTTTGTCTCTTGCTCCACTGATGATGGCCTTGACGCAATTGACTTTGTCGTTCACGAGGAGATTCAGCGATCCAACCATCTACTCTTGTACCGGGTTTTGGGAAAGATCCACTAAGAAGATCATCGTCTGGCTGCCTTAGCGCTCCTAAGGTTGTGAAGAGAGGATCCAGACGAAATTTGTAGCTCCACCACTTTGTTAATTCTCGCAGGAAAGCCTCGAACTGTCGAATACGTTCGTTTTGCGAAGGTGTGCGTTTGGGATGAATCTTTCGTAATTTTTCTAGGAAAGAATTGGGAACAAGAGAGAAAAGGTCATCTCGTAAGCGCTCATCGTTGATCAGTTCATTGCGGTGCCTGCTGTGTGATATAATCGACAGAACCATCCACTTGTGCGTTGCTAAGCGGACTTGTCTATCTCGGGTTGTGATTGTAGGTGTCTTCTTCGGCTTTTCACTTTTGTCTGCCGAAGACATTGCTGAAAGCGAGATAGATATGTTGCCAGGTTGACCTTTTCCATCCTTGAAGACAGGAAGTGTTGGCTCGTCGTCACCGTCATTCCTCTGTGCCGCCTCGTATACCGATGCATATGCACTTCGATCTGGAATGTTATCATCTTCAGCACCAATCTCGACTTCTTCTAGGTCAAAATTTTCTTCTTCTGTGTCAATATTCGAGTCGTGACTATGTTGCAGGTGATTTGGAGAGACGTTGACCTCTTCCAAATCCAAGTTCACATCCTCTCCCGCATCAACCAACGTATTAGGACTATCATCACTTATGGTGACAGCAGACAATGAATCTACTTCAGGGTCATTATGACTAGAGACGCCTGCCTTCACAGATAGGCCCTTTTCTGGCTCAGGGCTGCTGTCTTGCAGGGAATGAACAGAGAACACTTCCTCTTCATCTGGGTTACCCGGAGGAAGCCGATAAGGTGGTGAAATCTCTTTTCGTCTTTTTGCATTGCTTGTGTTACCTCTCACTGAAGACTTTTTCCGTTTCACTACCATCACCAGGCGCTGACGATGAAATCCGATTGGAGTCCGAGATAGGACACGCCTAGCGGATGACAGGGTTGCAAGGCGTAACGTCTGCAGGTAGTTTTAGTCATCCCCGTCAAGAGGTTTTTTTTCGCGCAATACCACTTTGCATCTTTTCTTCTAATTCGTGTTGGTAGCACGCACGATATATACATGACAATGTCGCACGATGACAGTGAGCCTCTCTCCTCATTGGTGCTTTTCACCCACAATGTGGCCCGGGTTCTGAAACCCTCACAGGATGGAGAATTGGCACATGCGATTCACGAAACTCTTCACTACGCATTGGACGGGAACCCGCAAGATTTTCTTGAGCCTTTGACTAATGGAGATTGTACTTCCAACAAGCAAGAAGCATCGACTTCTTCGAAACGCATACAACCTGGGTTTTTCGAGACGAATTTGGAAGATCGGCCATATGTTTCTTTCTCCTGGGATCAGCAAAAGCGGGAATTGACATTACCACATCCTCAGACAGTCGTCAACCCAGTATTGGATGATCCTTGTACGAATAGCAAAACGGATGATTACGATCCAAGAGTCGAGTTTGACGTGACTGCTAAATTCTTCTTCTTGCAAAGTAGAGGTTCTGGAGATGATGTATCATTTCCTTCCGAATGGGTGGAATATTCCTTGTCTCTTTTAGAACGAGCAACCTCGCTCAAAGCGGTTGACACAATGATCTTGGCGTTCCCGACACTCAACCTAGAGAGAAATTTCGCTGCAACGAAGGGCGAAGTCGCTCCTATTGTAGAGGTATGGAGGCGACTTTCTCCTCGTCAAGATATCTCTTCTATGGGACTCTCCGATCTGTCCCAATCAACTCTTGGAGCCATTCTTGAACGAGCAGAAGTCCCTCCTTGTTCCAAGAAGGAGGTTTCTACTACGGAAAAGGAAAAGAAGGCGACTAATGCTGTTGAAGAAGCAATGGTTGAGAAAGGCGACCAGATACAAGTTGGTAAAGATCTCCATTTAGGTGAATCACCTGTGCATATCCCGTCATCACCATCGAAAGCATCACTCTGTAGCTGTAGAGAAATCGAAGATGACATGCACCGAATTTACGGCCCAGGAGTTTCGAGGCGGCCTAGATTATGCTCAATCAATCTTCGAACTCAGCAATGCAATGGTAATTCTGAAGGCTCTCAAAACTCACAAGGTGGATCGCTCTGCTGGGACAGCCGTCTTGCAGACTTCTGCAAACAACAAGGTATCTTGCTCGTTGCCCACAGCGATCAAAAAGGTGAGATTTAGGTCTGTTATGGTCAATTCTCTGACATCTCGCAAAGATATTCTTCCGTCGCGCACTTTGCCCGCACTTTTGGAAGAGTTCGACTCGAAATTACCACATGCACCTAACCAAAAGCTCTGTCCCATTTGGTGTCTCAAGTATACAGTGCTGATCAGAGATCGAGGAGTACTAGCAGATAAGGGGTGAGTCTAATTCTCGTACAAGTACACGCTTTTGACAAATGCTTTCGCGGTGCAGTTTCATCCTTTTCTGCGAAGCTGTTGACGCTTAGAAGTAACTCGTCTATCAGGGTACGGCTCCACTACCTGTATCTCATAATGTACTTTACGATTTAGGTCGCATGATGTAACGACGCGACAGATGAGAGGAAAAGACTAATGTGATCATTATGTAGTTCCATCTGTATACGAAATACTGAGTAAGCTACCATCTAATCGAATTATACACGCTCTATAGTAATAACGATCATGTCCCTTTGAAGCCTGTAGGAGGCGTGGAACTACCAAAATCGTCATGCATTTGCATTAAAAGATGCATGGCATTGCGAGCATGCTGACGACTAGGGTCCTCCCATGGTCGTGAGATGTCGCTGTCGACTTTTTGCTTCGAGTCGAAGGGGTATGGTAAGAATTTCTAGGGAAACTTCAATGATCAATTCAAGCTAGTGTCATAGTACCTACCTGCAGATACTCGTAAGCCACGAGAGTTGCACCGAACTGCGGACTACTTCGCAACACACGGGCGAGGCTGCCTTTAAAGAAGGCTTTGGGCCCTTCTTCTCGAAGAAGTTTGGCAAAACAGTCGGAGATACCATTGTAAGTTGCCTGTCCTTTTCTAGACTCCACTTGAAGACGTGTCTTGATGACATCGGCAGGAGTTGTTAGGAAAGCCGATGGCATGCCAGCAATGCTGGCGCTTGCAAGCATCTCGGAGAATGAGAGTTTTTTACCATTTACGCCTTCTCGGAAAGTATCCTTCTTTAAATGTGCATATGCAGGGAAGTAGATCGCACTGAAAGGGATGTCTCGTAAAAGACAGGCAGTGGCGCCCTTGTAAAGCCCGACTAGGCCCAGTTGACGAACGATGTGCACTGCACCCCGAGCCACTCGATCAGCCCCCTCTGCTTTTGCCATTTCACCCGCTACTTGCAGACGAATCTTGACAATCTCCAACGGGTTGGTGAAAACCTGAGTATGAAGCATGATCAGTGTGGGAATATCGAGACAGTAAAAGCACATACCACTTGACAACCTCCAGCAGCTCCACCAGCGAAAATTTCCCAGGGTACAGTGATGCTTCCTGTGGAAGGGTCCTTCGCATGGGCTCGAATTAAGTCGTTGACTGTCAACTTGATGGCTTTCTCAGGAGCTACACCCTGTAATAATAATCTCAGTAACAAATGAAAGGGAATTTACCTTGCACTTACCAGTAGCTGGGGACCTAAGCCCGAGTAAAAGCCAAGAAAGCCTTCATTTCTGAACACCTTTGCGACGCAGTCTAGACTATTTTTGTACATAAGAGGCTCACCAACGACAGATGATCGTTGATTCTGCATTCTGGTCTTGACAAGATCAATAGGATATACCAAAGTAGCGCCTGTAGCGCCTGCGATTCCTCCTAAACCAAAATTGTAGAGAGAATGTGCGGCCTCCTTCATGAAGCTAACAGGCGATTCTTTCGCCTTTTCTACCGCATCTTCTTCTGCAGCCACACTTTGTTCCACCTTCGGCGGAGCAACCACTGGATGAGGATCTAGATCATCAGATATGTACAACTCGTGCGAAATGAGATTTGCTGAAGGTTCCGCTCCACGAATAACAGATGTCTTATACGAGAGCATTCCCGGAGAGGCCAAAGACACCTCTCTCCTAAAAGCTTCCAAGTGACGTTGGAATGCCGGGTCGGCTTTCGGACGTGAGAGAATCTGGTATTGTTGGGACAGAAATAAGAACCAAAGCGTCACCACATTTAGAAAGAACTTACCTTTGCACTGACAACAAAACGACCTTCGCCGGGAAGGTGTGGAATACTATACTGATTGCCATATTGAAATTGATCTTCGGAGTCTTGCTCTGATTGTGAAATGACGGCCTTGCTTGAGGAAGATTCCTTTTCTGCTTCACAATGCAGAGGTTTGAATAAAGGGGAAAGGAACGTCATTGTGATACTTTTCGTCCAATGATGAGGAAAATGTCTATGAATGAAGAAAGCCGGTGGCTCTATGTGCGGGGAAGAAGGCTACCTGGAGAGAATTCTAGCGCATTTCATATGAGCGGGGACCATCGGGTGAAGTTTTACACGTGTGATTGCCGACGAAGGTTCGTCACGCGATTTACAGACAAGCGTCCGCATTTTCTTCCGCTCTACGTTGAAACCATCTGGGTCAGACGATGGTAAGTGTGCGGGTCTTGTGACCTTTATGTGATGATCTTCAAACGACTAGCTCTAGAATTACTCTGCATGCCTTTTCAGGCAATGGAGATATTCGTTTATCCAAAGTTTCAGCCTTGTCTGAAAATTGACGTAATTGTTGATCAATGTACTGACTTTTGTCTTAAGAACAGGCTAGTAATGGAACATTGGCATAAATGTGAGTAGACACTGCCTATAGCACGAGGTATTGCTGCAATGATGCACAACAAAATCGACAGGCGGACCGATTTGGATGAGTCAGTCGTTCAATTTGTGTATTTGAACGATATGCTGGCTTTGTCCTTGTGGATTAAAGATTTTGCTGAGGACTATTGTCTCCCTTTGACTTTGTAACGGGAATGCTAATGCATCTGATGTTTAGAGCAATGTCTTATTACTCTGGTCGCTCTCAAGACCGCTACGCGGATGTGTACGCCTACCGTTCAACCGGTCGCTGGCATCATGATCGCCGGCATAGTTTGAGCAGGGAACAAGAGCAGCGATCATCCTCTCAGACGTATGTCTCGCAAAATTTGAACCGGAACCGCCCTGATAATGGAAGCTACACCACCTCTCGAAGTAGGCAAAGCGATGGACATGGTGAGGAGAGGAGAGGGAAATCCGAAGGCGTGGGTATCAAATCGAAAGATTTCGCTGCTGCCTTCATCGGAGACGAGAAAGAGTCGTCTCTTCAAGAATACATGCCCAGTCAGATTCAAGGCTCTGATGGAGTATACAGCGACCGCCCGCCTAGCGCGACGGTGACTTCTTTGCTCACACCACGCGTCGTTGTTGAAGAGTTTAAGCGTTCTGGTCATTTCGATGCTATCCGGAAGAAAATGTTCACGTCTTTCCAATCTTCGGAACATAAAAACCTGTTCTTGGACGATATGGAAAAGCTTCTGTCCCAAAGGTTACGTGACCTTCCATCCGAGAAGCGCCGAAAGCTTGCGAACAAAGACGTTCGTCTACAACACTCCGAACTCAATGGATGGTTAGAAGACAGTCCTGAGGTTGCTAAGGTTATTGATACTCTCTTCGAATCTCTTCGTGGGGATATGAAGGGCAACACCATGACTTTGTTGGCACATGATGATGACGCTTTGTCGTCTGATTTTGAAGTTCGCCTACAGGAATCTATTACCGCCGAAAGACAGCGTATATCATCGCGAACAACTGCATCCGTGGAAGACTCTCGCAAGTCGACTCTGTTCAGCGAAGCGGGAAGTGATGATTCACCGCTGCCTAGCGACCAAGGAAAAGGTGAATAACAATAATCCACAACAAGCATGTCATGACGAGCCTGTGTATGAACTTGAGCCCCCAGCCTGACAACTTGTGTTCCATGCTCCGTACGTGTATCATAGCAGTACTATATTGTATAACATGTCATTGGCCAGAAAGCAGTCAAATTTTAAAGATGAGTGTGTAGTAGGAATATACAAGACATGTGGCAGAGGGATGCTATGGGCACTTTACGGACAAATTGAGTGATGTTAGTTAAACGTGAGCCTAAAGCTCCATGTCGCCCGCCTCGTCTTCTGAGAAGCTTCCGACATCGCTCATTTCTTCTTCTTCATCGCTATTTGCATCTTCTCCTTCTGCCTCACCGCCTGCTTTTTCGGCACACTCCTTTGTAGCGTAGCGTGAGACGTACTCTCGAACCCTTGTGTCGTAGTTCTTGGGATCACGCATCAGAAGCGCAGCTGCCTCGCCATTGAGTGGATCTTGTGGATTAGGGTAGCGTAAAAGCTGTGGGAGAAATACCTCGAATATGTTCAACATGTCAAACATCGGAGACCATGTCTGATTGATAACGTCTAGGCAGACAGAACCGCTGAGCTCGTCGATGTTCGGATGAAAGATCTTGTTCATGAATCCAATACTTGGTGACTTGTACGGATATGCATCCTGTAACTCTACATGAATTTTCCACACTCCACCGGCAAATGGAGCTAACAGGTCAAGAATCAGATCACTCAACTACTTCAGAATGTATACATACTTTCTGCTGGTCCATGAAACCTAACGAAGAATTCCTGCATACTATCGTTCACAAGAGTCACTTCGTGCTCCGACATGAGCCTAACGACAGAGAGATAAGATTGCTGAATATGAGGCCGAAGGAATGGACTTACAACTTCATCATGTCGGTCTCAATACGTCTTTTGGGAGAACTGTACAAAACGAAAAGTCACGTTAGTCGCTATCGGGTATGAATATTGCATGCTAAACACTCATCATCGTTCAAAAGTCTGTCAGTTGGTGAACACGAAAAGAGGGGATATAGAGATTTGCCACAGAGATAATGCGCAGTGATGACACTGTATAACCGAGAGAAGATACGTCGAACCTCGGCGGCTCACAACAAGCGCCGTTCTCTAGTTGCTTAGAGGTTTGCCTTGCCGCTGATTGGAAAGTGTGCAACGCTTTGAACAGAAATGTGGGCGGCGAACCTCACCAGTTGTCTATCACCCTTGGCAGACTCACCTCGCGTGAACCCCTCTGGTCAGATCTGTCAATGTGCATGGACCACACAAAGTCGTGGGGAACGCATATTGCGTGTGCATGAACAAACACGGGTAGGCAAAATGGTGGGCAGCGGGCACTTAATTCTATTTTTCTCCAGGGATACATGATCTTTACAATTTCATACGAGATGCGATACCATGAATGTTTTGGAAATGTTTTGGAGTGATACTGTCTATGTACCTCTATCGAGAACACTACGAGCTTCGATGATGTCTCTCGTAAGCTTGTCAATATTGGCTTCAGCAACAATGACCTCTGTGGTGAACTCAAGATCGAATGTAGCCTGGATACCCTTTGCTATTCGTTTGGCCTGATGGATATCCCAGATTGTGAAGTCATCTGGGTCATTAATTGGTGTGTTTTCCGTGCCTTCTTTTTTCGTTGTGGTCTCATGCGAAGAAACGGTATCCGATTCATCGCCGGGTGAATCAAGAGCGTAGGCAACGAGCTTGGAAAGGATACTGTAAACCTCTTCGTAATTGGACAGATTGCGTGGTGTTTCCACAATGATCTTGAAGCTCGATCGAGCAAGTACATCATGCTTTGCGTCATGATGATACCTGACTTCGTACTCTCCAGGCACCCATGGCAGCTTATCTCCACTGAAGATTACCATGCCTTGTGTTTGGTTGTCTGCCTTCTTCGAAGTATCAATAGCACTTTCATTAGGCGTGTTGCCGTTCCATTCGTCTTCCACAATGGCAATCCACTTGCCTTGACTAGAAATGGTGGTAAGCAAGCGAGCTTCATCTACACCGTGTTCTCCACCGAAGCGTGACAACAGATATACCCCGACCCAGTCCTTTGAACTATGTGTGGGTGGTGCATTCCATTGCACCCGAATGGGCTCTCCCAAATTGAAACTAGAATGATTCGAATCTACAGGCAACACTTTCACAGAGTATTGAGTTCTGTCAATCGTGTCGATGTCATCTCCCCGACGAACAATGAGCAAACGATCCTTGCTTTGTTGTATTAGACTTCGTGTGTCCTTGACCATTCCTTCAAACGCAGGACGACTTTTCGTTACGAGGTCTTCAAGCCTCGTTGTAGCATCCCTTTGATACCGTTGTAACTCTGCCTTGACTTCACGGAAACGGGGATGGGACTGAGCGGCAGAAAGGAAAGCGCTGTTACGTTCTGCAACGCTTTTCACTTGCTTTGTGACGCCGCCTTGACGTGAGACAGCAGCTTCACCGTACAACTGTTTTCAAATCATGTCAGAAAGCGTTAAATATCTGCCCATATAGCACTCACCTTGGTCATATGAGGATTTTCTACGAAGCTCAGGAAGCCCCAATGCGCAACATAGCTAATAACTGCCATGGATAGAGCGAGTTTACTACCGGATATCAGGACGAGACCAAAAAAGGCAGCGCCTCCCATAGTACGCTCCGGATTATTCAGGAAACGATAGATTCCCGTGTAGTAGAGTTGATGAGGGTATTCGTCGATGAAGAAGTCACCGTACAACCAGCCGAATGGACCAAGCACTGCATATGACGATGTTGCTGACCAGATGTGGAGAGCAATGAGAAGGAAGCCAATTATGTGCCGTAAAAGATCAGTTCCAGCGGTCCAATCCCGCCCAAGCGGCGCATAACACTTCCAACAAAGGATAGCGAATGAAACGTACGTCATGATAAGCGATGTATTATAAATTGCCTGCATTAAAAGAGTGAGAAGCGCTCCCTAAGAAAGTAAGAGTACGCACCTTCCAGTTCGAGAAAGCCGCATAAACAGCCTCTGAGCTGTGACTATAGACATAGTGTTTGAGGTAATGTCTGATCAACCATTTATTTTCCGATTGAGCCTTCAATAAAGCCCCAAGTCCAAATGAATGAAAAAGACGCCATGCAAGTGCATTAGCATAAAAGAAAACCAGAGTCAGGCGTGTCCCTGCACTGGGAAGCAAGAATGGGACCAAGCCATAAAAGACAGCGATTATCAGCAGGAAGTCCGTTGCCCGAAATGGATCCAAGTTACGGAAGATGACAACATCATGTTGGAAGAGCTTGTGATGTAAGTCATGCAAATTCGTTATGGGGTCAGGCTGAACACTGAAGCTCCGCAATCGAGAATGTCTCTTAGTGGATCCTTGCGTTTTGAAGATTTTTTGCTGTAAATCTGAGTCTTCGTCAATACTGAACTCATCTTCACTTTGTGCAGAGGCTGCATTGTTCGGAATAAGAGAAGAATCTACAGAAGAGGAGCGGTCGAGAATCTGATCTTGGTCACCAGGAGGCTTGCCAGATAAGCCTGGTGTCGCTGCCTCTTGGGCTGAAGCAGCGTTGTAAGGCGCTTTGTTGAGAGGAACCCTAGCAGCTAATGGCTTCTTTTCTCCATAAACTCTATCAATATGCGGGCCTTCAAAGAACTTGAGGAATAAGAATTGACCAAAATGCGCGGCCAGTGAAACAAAAAAGACAGCATAGCTCCCAGACACAAGGGAAAGGCCGTAATATCCTGCATACCCAAGGGAATACATTGGATCTGGTGCACATTCGTACACGCCATCGAAGACCAAGCTTTGCAAGCATAAGAAAAAGCAGTCTCCCCAATACCATGCGTAGTCCTTAACAACACGATGTGCATCCATTTTGACCCAGAGATTGAAGAATATCAGAATCCAGCCGGCGCTCCAGCGCAAAACGTGGAATAGAGCGCTATGTCCTTGAGGTAACCGAGTACATGAGAATGCAAACAGTGAGTATGCAACAAAGTCATTGAGTAGAATCACATCAACAAAGGAGCGAAAGAGAAGCCAGACGTTGTATTCCAGAGGCATCGAGTCGAAATCATAGTCCTTCTCCATTTTTAAGCGGAGATGGTTTTTAATCCATCTGTATGCTCTTGGTTTCCTCTTGTTGTCAAACCAACCATGCTTCTGACATTCTTTCGTAATCCATTTTCTCTCCGACTGCTCTTTCAAAATGTAACCAAGTCCCCCATTGTAAGCTCCTCTCCAGAAAGCAAAGTAGAAGAAGAAGAACACCTTTCTAGCAGTGCCTCCGAGCACAAAGAATAGTACAATTTGCGTAGCCAAGGAAATGATAGTGATTATGTCAAGTGCAGTTTTGGGCTTCGTCGGAGCGAATATTGACGTCAACATGTCCGGCGTGTGTGGGACAGTAAACACTACAGAGATGTTCAAGTGTCCACACAAAACAATCTGATCGTGAAACTTACCAATGCCATTTGGTGTGCGACCCAACACCTTCCCAGGATCGTCCTGCTTTCGTGGACGGTCCTTGCTGTCATGATTCTCTGTTCCTACTGGAGTAGATGTTCCGGTGGGACTGACGGAATCCGCCTTTCTCCTTTCACGTAATTGCTCCTCTCTTGCAATACTCGACGAATGTCCGACGGCATCGGGCGAAGACATCCTTTAACAATTGGTCTTGCTACTTCTTTATGTCGGGAAAAGAAGTTGAGGCGAAGGTTCCAGGAACTCGCTACGGGCGGAAGCAAGTTGTAGACGCCGCAGGATTATTTACTAGTGTGCGCCTAAGTAAACTGACCAACCTTCGAAGTATCCGATTTTTGGGACGTGCACATAGACAGTGAGAAGGAGCCAAAGTTTTCCAAGGGTATCAGCCAAGCTACTCTTCATGTGGAGAGAGGATATGTACCTTCTCGCAACTGTCGTCTGCACGAGAGGCGCGTGAATTCCTGAAGTTGTCGAGACTACTCATCCCAACAGAGGATTGGCTACATTTGGGCCCAGCTGGCTCGCTAAGGGAAAATCGGTCTTGTGTGTCCGAGAGCGCGCTATGTCGGCCTTCATACACGGATACGCTGATACTGTCTGCCATTGATTGGCATTGAATTTACGTTTGTCTTCTTTCAATACACTGAAGTAGAGTGGTTTGTTCATAAGAGCACGATCTGCCAAGTGTGGCAATGTCGTGTTGATACCAAGATGCACCACATGAAATTCATTCTTTCGACAGCTTCTTGATCGACAAGGTAAACCATCCCCAATGAGCACATTATCTAGCATTTCCCTCTGTACCTCGAAGTCCTAACACCTCAGCTGCTGGGGAAACAAAAAAGCTAGTCTTCTCGTCCAAGGCTTTTTGTTCACGTGTCCTTTCGCGAAGCTCTGTCTTCTCGTCGCGTCTCTCTCCCACTCAAATACCTCGTACAACCAAAATGTCTTTCTTTGGCGGTGGTGGAGTGGGGGCGTTCGGCAGGCCTGCCACAACCCAACCGGCACAACCAGTACAACCTGCTGAGCAAGACATAGAAGTCTCGCAGCCGCCTACGGACGGTATCTCGTCATTAAGCTTCTCACCTGTAGCCGACTTTCTAGCTGCAGCATGCTGGGATAACAATGTAAGTACAGTGATGAAACACAAATGTATCGAAGTTCATTTGCATTCTTCTATAGATTCGCATCTATGGTATTGAGAACAATGGAACTACGACAGCTAAGGCCATGTACTCCCATGAAGCACCAGTATTGGACGTAGCCTGGAGTAGGGTAAGTGTTTCGAACACGATCAGGGGTACTTAGTAATACTTGTTTTGTAGGATGGGACTAAGATCTTCTCTGGAGGGGCAGACAAAGCTGCGAGAATGTTTGATGTGTCTACTGGACAGTCCTCACAGGTCGCTGCGCATGATGCGCCAGTCAAAGGCGTTCGCTTTATAGATCAACAGGGAGGTATCTTGGCAACAGGAAGCTGGGATAAAACACTAAAGGTAAATAGAGCTCATTATTCTCTTTCTTCTTGATCATTGACATTTCCTTCTATCATAGTACTGGGACCTTCGTTCACCCAACCCAATTGCCCAAGCACAGCTGGCAGAGCGGTGCTATTCCATGGATGCTGTTTGGCCTCACGTTGTAGTGGGCACTGCAGAGCGCAAGATTCAAGTGTTTGACATGTCTCAAAATCCGACAAATCCGATTATCGTGAGAAATACTATTGCTATGCTGTCATTTTGCTGATTTTCTTTTCAAGACTATGGAAAGCCCATTGAAATGGCAAACAAGAGTCGTGTCTTGTATTCAAAGAGCGGAACAGCCTGGTTTACCGTCTGTCCAGCCAGGTTTTGCTGTCGGCAGTGTAGAAGGACGTGTGGCTTTCCAGTACATTAAGGAGGAACATAAAATGTAGGTACCCTGTGCATTTGTGAGACTTTTATTGAACCTGATCATGGTGTAGGAACAACTTCTCTTTCAAGTGCCACCGAAAAGACCCAGGTAACCCAAGAGAACCTCATCAGGTATTTAGCGTGAACGACATCAAATTCCACCCAATACAGGGCACCTTTTCTACCGTTGGCAGCGACGGGACTATAAACTTTTGGGATAAGGACAGCAAAACAAGGCTCAAGTGTAAGTTATTCCCAGTGCTAGTATCCTCCTATCTCATCTTTTCATAGCTTTTGATAACAAGGGAGGCCCTATCTCTGCTTCTGCCTTCAACGGATCAGGGACAATTTTTGCATACACCGTTAGCTACGACTGGCACAAAGGGTACCAATTTGCAAATCCTCCGGGTACTCCGAACAAAATTTATCTACATCCGAATAAGGAGGATGAAGTAAAGCGACGTCCGAAAAAGACATGAGCAGCCCAAATAAATCTCTTTTATGTACTTGTATACGCCTGCGTGTTTTCAAACAATTCCTTCCCAATTGTCGAGTGTAGCGTGCTTACACAACCCATCTAGCGTATACACATCTATTCTGGCTTGAGTCCAGAACGCGGAGTGCACCTATTTTTACTCCGGAACTCACCCAATACACTCCATGTCGACAGCATGGCAGCAGAAAGAACAGAGGCTCATTCCTCAGAGGACCAGAGTGACAGGGACCCAAGTAGCTGTACTGTTCCCATCGAAAATCTTTTCACCCTCCCTTGGGCCCTCTATCTACAGCCTTTGCCTCACAAAAGTTTCTTAGTCCACGCGGCGTCGAGCGAATCTTCAGAAGACGAATATGCGCAGAGTAAGAGTTCTTCAAACAGCTCAGAAGGAAGCAACTACCATGCCGGCCAGCGCCGTCTTTCTCCCGTGGAGACTGCACTGCCCGCACATGCGCTGCGGACCATCTCTATACTTTTGGACAATACAAGATCGTTAGAAGCAGTCCCCCTGTGGACAAAAATCTTTGAACTTCTGGACAAAGCAGATGATGATCCTCACTTTAGCAATCTCCGAGCTTTCTTTGATGCACGATTCAGCAAGAGCGGAAAGCGTATTGTTTACCCAAAGCAAAGATCAGAAAGTCATTCGAAGCATTCCAAAAAGCAGCAGAGGACTGGTAGCTTTCAACAGAGCATGGGAAGCCCTCCGAGATTTGCTGACCATTCCGCAAGAAGACCTAGTGCAACATCGGCAATAGCACCGGCTCTCCTGCTGCGACGAAGGACAGGCAGCAGGCGACAGGAAGACCCAGAAGAAACAAGTAGTTTAGGAGAAGGCAGCAGTAACCTCGGTCCTCGGCCCAGTCTGTCGTCTAGACCACGAGCGCCAGAGATCTTTGTGACATCAAAAGATGGCGAGGAGAGGCGTGCAATCCGTTTCAAGGTACGCTTAGATTTTCATTCTGTTGGTTTAGCTCCACCACCACCAAGACCACCCAATGGAAGACGTCCACCTCAACAGCAAAGTTCTTCTCTTTCTTCAAGATTGGTGGGATCCCCAAAATCCAAGTCTTCTGATGTTTTTGAAATGGGAAGAGTTACTTCCAACAGCTCATCCGACCATTCCGTCTCCGATGGCCTCTCCCTGCATCCGGTCGCAAGTCCAGATAGTTATCGGTCTCGAACATTTTCTGACACTAGCGACGGTGGTCCAACTTCTTTGTCGCACCAAATGGAGGAGATGTCATCATTGAAAGATTCCAAGAGATCAAATTCAAAAACTATTGCGGATCCTGTCACCTTCAATACATCAGATTTCAGCACAAGTCCTGAATCTCTAGAGAATCGGAAAACCAATGCAGCCAATGCATCAAATCGACGTCCTTCCATGATCCAGCGCTTGATGGATTTCAAAGGGTTACGTAGCCAGCGCATACGTAGCAGAAGCCAAGCAAGCTCTTACAGTAATTCCAGTGTTGATCAGTTGCCCAAAGAGAAAGGTATTGAACAGCCCACCTTTCAGAAAGCTGGTGCAGACAATCAACCTTTTTCGGCAGACGTGGCTACTGCACGCCATCCCAGTCAAAATGTTCCAAAAGGTCGAAATGACTACGATTCGACGGAGGAAGAAGCACTAGACATTGCTGATGATGATATAAGCGTGACGTCGTCTTCTGCCCAAGCTAACAAATGGGGCAGGCGAACATCTTCATTTGGTTTACTGGGATATAAACCCACGTCTGATCTACAACCCGTACAAGAAACTGCAGCTATGCCACCGTCAAATAGCGAATCATATCACCAATCTAGCATTCCGGAAGAAAATACGATGACTTTCCCAGAGGATGGCAGTGATTTCCTTTCTTTGCTGAGGCGAGCTGCAAACACAAGCCTCGCTTTGCATCGGAAGGTTAATTCGCCTTTGCCAAGTCCGGCTCGAACGCCTAGGGGTGCTGCTAATGTTGGCGCTTCAACACCATCATCAATTCGAGAGCAAGTTGCAGGTGTTCCTGATCTAGACATGGAAGAGCAGACAAATTCATTACTTGCGCCGTTCAAAGCTGGAGGCTCCAACGCATGGTGGCTTTCAGGATCTGCCGATCCTCTCCCTATCAGTATAGCGTGCTCAATGTCGCAAGCATTTGGATGGAACGGAATCATGGATCTATGTTATGGCGCAAACAGTCAAAGTGAAAAAGCAGCAGATTTTCTACCCCTTGGTCGAGCCGCAGAGATGGACCAACAGCAGAAGGAGGAAAGGACGAAAGTGCAAGATTGGGCACAACATGTAGAAGGATTCGGTAGTACTGAAGAGCCATTTCGTACAGGGCCTAACGACATTCGCAAGGGTGTTGACGAAAAGAACGGGATACAAGCGCAGTCACATACAACAGAAGAGGCGGAGTATGCCGAATCTGATGGGCTTGCGCCTTCAGAAAGCGCATCGGCAAAGGGAGAAACCGATGCAGAGAAAAGTAAAGCTGGCATTACTAAGATTGGAAGATTGTTCCAACGTAAAGTTAGGCGAGAAAGTCGTCAAAGTACTTCCGACAGCGGGGGAGGTCAACTTTTCTCCAGCCATCTAGATGCCAATGTTCAAAAGGATAAAGACAACCGTGTTCATAGAACCTGGCAAGACTGGGCTGAGCTTACAAAAAGCATCTCACAATGGTTCCAAGAATACGAGACCTGTCGTGTCCGCGCTGGGCTTGCCGGAGAAATTGGTCAGGATGTTCAGAATGCTTCCGATACAAATTCCACTTCCCTAGCCTACCATCCCGACTCTTGCTTTTTGAGTCCAGGCCAGTACCAAAGCAAAGCGTCATACAGCAGCACAGCGTCGTATCAGGTCCCATATTGTGTTGTCAAGGATGCACTGAATCGTCAACATGGATTCCGCCGTCGAGACGGCATTCCCGAAGGACTTCCGCTCGGTCCAAATGGTGAGGAGATCGGACAATACAGATGGTCTCGCAATCGTCTATCTGCGAGCCATTTTGCAACTTCTTCGATGCTGGCCGCCTCTTCTTTGGCTCATTACATGAACCAGCTTGCTACCGCTGATTGGATCTACTCATCTGGCTGGGAATTGGACTACCTAGAAATGTGTGTGTTCAAGAGTCCCATTGTTGCTCAGCGTTTTCCTCCACCAGGCAAAAGTGTAGTGGGAAGTTCTCAGCAATTTCGTCCAACAGATGGTGCCGATAGAACAAGAGCAATGCCTTGCCCTTATCCAGACGTTAAAGGAGTATGGAACTCATCTTCCTGGTTGCGCTGGTTAGAGCATCTTCAAAGTGGGAAGATTGTGGTGCCTGCCATCTCTTGGCAGGCTTGGTGGACACTTATAGCCATTCTGAACGGCGCAGACGGGACCGACCGTGCTCTTGATGTACAACTGAAGGCAGAAGAAGAACCATTTTCTGCCTTGAATGATTTAGGCGCAGTGTACATGTAATAGATTACATGCATAATGTACAATCGTATACCCAACGAATACAATAATCATCATGATTGATGGAGAGGGCTCGGCGTTTCGCCAACCTGCGTTTTCCGACTTGACGCATTAAGAATGCTTAAAAATACTTGCCATGCGATACCTACAGCACCTGTGAAAGGAACACGGTAACGGAGAGGCATGAAGCGGAAGTTGATTGCTTGTACAAACGGCCAAAGTTGCCAATTGGCCACTAAAGCAGACAAGTACATCTATGCATGGGGTGAGATGTGCAAGTATACCGCAATTATCAACATACCTCGCCGAACTTCTGTCGGATTCCGGGCAGATCACGTCCCTCCATCGTTCCCATGGCACCTACAAAACATGCAAGTCCAAATGGAGCGCTACAGTGATAATGTTATTCTCGCTCCGCGGAAGCTTTTCAAGACTTACAACCCGATTTGATCGACGGCAACACGTTTGCCAAGTGCAAGTGTACTCGCTTTGCCTGCCCCCTTAGACCCTGTAAGATCTCGAAGAGGAAATCTGTGCTCAATGAAGCGATTCCACTTGTCCAGAACAGGTGCCATCATCACACCAAAGGCAAAGAAACGAATCGTTCTCCATATGTCCCATTGAATTGTGTCTCGCTTCGATGAACGATCACCATTAAAGCGCTCCAAAGATTGAGCTAACACATCAGCCAAGGCACCTAGTGTACCATTAGCTACAGCAAGCGTCATCCATGGTCTCTTTTCAAAGGACCGGGCGTATATCGCTCCCAATCTCCTGTGTGCCATGGTCTGTTCGTGAGTAGCAAGTTGTCACAGCAACATATGCGTTGTACTGGTGCCTCACGTGTTTCGCCGATGCATTTCTTCTCACCACACTATCACCATCACCCCAATGGCATTCTCGCTCCTGAGAGCGGCGCCCAGACTGGGGGGCACAGCCCCTGCCATTAGACATTTTTCTATCGCCGTTCCGAGTCTCGCATCAACAAGTTCAGGCTCCATTCCTCGACCGCGAGGTAAGTTGCTCCCACAAAAAGCTTGTCCAGCTAATGGGATTGTGCAGATAACTTGAATTCACCTGCAGATTTTGTCACTGCTGTGTCTAACCAGAGGAGAGGCGATCTTTCTAGTGTTCTCTCTGCTCTAGGAGACGAACCATCATGGGACTCAATGTTTCGTACCAACGGAGCGAAGCTTAAAAAGGGAGGCGTGCCTGTGAAAGAACGAAGGTAGGTACTTGCGTGACAAGACGCCCCAGCACTCACAGAGAATTTAGATACTTCCTCTGGGCATTAGAAAAGTATCGTCAGGGCTCATCACCATCTGAATTCGCCCATGACATTAAGCCAAAAAAAAAGGTGCGCGGTTGGGGCGCCCGGGTTCAGCATGGTATCCGGATAAGAGGCCGCATAAGACCTGGGGAGAAATGAGAGCCTTATGCAAGCCTACAATATAACGGCCAAATACATTCCTGTAATTCAATAATGGATACATTCACATAGGTACTTGTCCAGAGGTATTACTATACATTTGCAGTCTTCCTGATGAGGGGTATCTGAGGAGAGGGTGATAGTCATGCCAACTTTTCGCCGAGTGCCTTGCTTCGATCGAAGCGCTCCTTGTGTCGGCCAGTACGATACATAGTCTTTTCTTCTGTATAGTCGGGGCCCGGACTGATACTTGTCGTGGAACTGACATCACTTGCGCTTCCTACATTTTGCGAAGAGCCTAAGTATTCGCTCATGCGTTGCCGAAGCAAAGTAATGTAAAAATTTCGCATCACGAAGAGGAAATGAATGCTACGAGTGATGAGTCAGATACGGTCATTACATCAACTACTTGCTCACCGGATCGCCAGATAGACCAAACAAATAAGTAGACCGAATGGAACGATGAAAGACGAAAATACATCATCGCAGCTTTCGTTTTCAAGCATATTGTCCAGCATGTTGTCCCACCAGTAGATAGAAGGCGCTGCTGCGTCATCTTGTGTCAGAGCTCGTTTCCAAAAACCGCCCGCCGCTCTACTCAGCAGCGAAGTCGTAGGCATTTTGGTGATGGCTGATGACAAAGTCGGAGCTGTTGATCCAGAGAATGAAAAGTCATCCGCGGGAGACGGCCGGGCTGTTCCTTTGTTGGCACCTCGCATGTAAGCAAGGAATGAATGTACCTCTCCTGATGCGATCTGTTCGCAAAGAAGTGTACGAATATCGGGATATGTAACAATGATACCTAGAGAGATGACTGTCAAAGCAAAGAGAAGCATGTCGAACACAGAAGATAAGACAAAGAGCTTGAGAAAAACTAAATTATTCTGAAAATTGTTCATGTCAACCTGGTCTAGCCTTTCCAAATTCTTACTCACTCTGAGGACGCCGTACGCCCCAAGTATACAAGCCACAACACAGATCAGCGCATACGCCCTCATAGCAGAAGTGAGCTTTCCAGCAGCTTCCCAACTTCTCCGTTCTTCATCCTGACTCTCTTCCAGTGCTGACCAAACTGCTTGATCTTGTGCGTCAGCGTACGCCGTAGGAGTCTTTGGTAACAGATTAAACCACCGAGATGATTCTGTCACAAAATCATCGTTGGATGTTGAGGCTTTTGAGGGCTCGGAAAACGAGGAAGTTGGGGAAGACGGCGAAACAGAAGTGGAAGCATAATTGATATCGGGGTCGAACGTTTTCATTTCCTGTGATATTTGGATGTCGCCAATTTGATGCAGGGGCTCTACAGCCGTCGAGCTAGGATAGAGACTAGCAACATTGACTGCATGCTGGGAGAACATAGACATTCTAGCCTTCGGCACTTGTGGGAACGAGTCTCGGAGAATGCCAAGATA
The DNA here is from genome assembly GCA_037044235.1 of Meruliopsis variegata. Taxonomy (NCBI): domain Eukaryota; kingdom Fungi; phylum Basidiomycota; class Agaricomycetes; order Polyporales; family Irpicaceae; genus Meruliopsis; species Meruliopsis variegata. The sequence goes on from JAWLTJ010000001.1 coordinate 2,267,700, forward strand.
AGAAAAGGTTTGCAGATGAGCAAAGCACCCTCCAATTGCAATGAGAAAAGTTGCTGTTCTACCTGAGATGATACCAAGGCACCTTGTTCTAGTGTTGCAATTGGACTGCATAGTGGTGTCCGAAGAGTTAACAAATGTTCCTTGCGGCTTGACAAAAGGTCTCATACCTCAAGGCGTGAGTGTAAGGTCTGACGAAGAGATAGATCTATCTGCATGTCCCCGTGTATACTAAACAAGGCTCGGTCTTTTGACAAATCTGGTAGCGGAACTTTAACTCCGAGGGAACAAGGTCCGCGGATTCGGGGTCCACATTGCATTCAAAGCGTTCTATCTACGTTTACAATTATGTTACTTGACGCGCTTCACCAAGGGGCGTGGCACGCCCCGCCCTCATGTCGAGGCTAACAGCACACCACTTGTCTTGTAACCATATGATGCTCCATGTGCCTTCATCTGACGTCGTAATGGTATAAGTGTCCTTATTGATACCAGTTACTGTATGCGTCTCTAAGACTTGAGGTTTTGAATATCGATCAATTGCTTGTGTTCTTTGATAGGTGAAGCTGAATGGTGCCACGCCAGTGAATTTGAACACAATTTCTGCCTGGTTTCCTTCACGCAGATCCTCAATATAATGAGACCCTCCTCGTATTTGCACTGACGGTAATGCATGCACTGTTTTTTTCATACCCGCGCGATCAGATACATTTGTTTTGCACTTGTTCTGTTGGTGGCCAATAGCTTCTACCGATAAGATTCCGGGATGCTCGGCAATGCGAGAGAATGTAGTACTTTTAACCTGTGCTTGAGACGTCTTTCCGTCGAAATTATATGTGATCGTCCAAGGCGGAGATCCTTGCAGAACGAAGTCGATTGTTTCGCCGACGCAATAGTCTGAGCGTGTCCCTAAAGGAGAAATATTTGCTGTTTCTACGACGTCCACCTCTAAAGTCTGGCGTATACCCTTTTGCTGAATGTCAACACGTCCATCACCAGAAATAGTTCGCTCACACGAGTGCGCATCTCTGACACTCAACAGCTCTGTACTCCACCTTCCAGTATCATCGAACTGGAACTCTGTAGGGTCGACAGACAATGAGTATTCAGGTTTATCAATCCCGTGCCGCGTGATAGTTTTGCGAATTACTCCCATGGAATCTTTGATCGCAAATTTGAGAGAAAACGGGGGAGTTCCACCAAGCGTCACTGTAGGTAAAAGAGAGCTTCGATCACTGGCAGTTAGACTATCACCCAAACAGAGAGAAAGTTTTTGTGGAGCAGACTTAGAGAAGAATTGCGCTGTTGGTAGAAAGTAGACCTCTTGCTCTAATCGCCTACCTGGTTTCATGGTACCATCCGCATAAAGCGGATAGACTGCATCTCCTATTTGCTGTAATTCATACACATGAAGACCTTCAATCTCAGTTGAGAGATGGAACTGTGTCGAGTTTTGCGCCGAAGTAAATGTCAATTGTTGAGTGTTTCCGGTGGGACTCTGGTGAGTGTAGGATATTGAAACAGGGTAATGCCCATCCAGCTGAAGCATTGTTGAGTCAGATGTACCGACGCATACTGGTCGGCGTACCAGAGCGTTTTTAGCTGCGTACAGATCTTGCGTGACAAACTCCGCTTTTGGTCTGGGTTTCATCGTGACTACATGTTCGCTACGTCCTTTTTGAATGATACCAGGACACTGTGCATCATGAACATTATCCAGGTAATATTCGCCTGGCTCGTCGACGACCAGAAAGCCTTCGGACTGTTGCAATCGCGCTTCAATAGTCTTTGCCTTGCCTTCATCACCTTTACAACCATATCGCACTGTCCATGGTCCTTGGCCAGCAAGTCTAATTGGAAGTTTGGCTTTTTTGCCTTCGAGTATACTTGTGTCTCTAGGATCGATAAAACCAACGCTAGGCTTGGAACGGTGAACAACAACAGTAAGATCCGGAATAGTAAGAGGCCTCTCGCATCCCTTTGCATCTTTAACGCTTGTCAGAGATACTGTTAAAACACCGCCATTCTCAGAAAGGGGAGAAGGAACCTCGAAATCAAAAGGAAATCGGGAAGATTTGATATCCTTCACTTTCTCAGATTTGATCAATTCGCCGGCGCTTGTTCGCATGGCGTATGTGAGCTCGAAGGGACCTACTCCTGAGAAGTGAACATGAGATTTTGCCGTATTTCCATGGCAACTATGTACTTCCATTGAAGGACCTTGGGTACCGCTGGTGCCTTCAAAAATAGCAGAAGCCACAGGATGCAGAGTTTGTGTGAATGTTGGACCATCCAGAGGGATGTTTTCGTAATTTGCATCTGATAACCCAACAAAGGTATATGTCACTTGCCCCTCTGAAGAGGGTCGAAATTCTATTTCTTCCCTGGTTCTCAGAACTATCTGTTCATGCTCTTGTACTTCTTTGTCCTTTTTCTTGATTTTGTACTTAACTTTGAATGGAGGTGTTCCAGAGAGCTCAGCCAATGCTTTTACTCCAACAGGCCCCGCGCATTGGTCTTGGATTGGATCAAATACAATACTTGCGGTTGGTCGAGGGAGTTCAATCGCTGTGCAGGTCCAGTCAGACCCTATTTCTCCTGAGCATTGAGTCCCTCTAAGCTCGTCGAGCGTATAAACACCTGGCTCTTTGACCTCTATTTTCGATGTCTGATCTTGAATTGTAAGATTCCGCGTCCAATTCTGCCCACTATTACCTTCAAAACGGAGCTTGGCCACGTATGGTCCGTCCTCACCCTGCACCTTGGCTGCTATCAATTTGATATCACCTCCCTGCAAGAGATTGATTGGTGAATCAGGTTTGCAACCTACGAAAGAAACGACAGGCCGAGAGAAAACCTTTACGTCTTTGGCAAACTTTTTTGCAGAAGTATCCATGTGCAGCACGTTGCCACAAGCATCACGGACTTCATCTAGAACGTATCTCCTAATACCACTTCTTGAGGTGTCTATGGTGATGGGCAGGGTGACATTACTAGTAAACCCTTCTGGATCGAACCTATTACCTAGAGGATTTTGTTCCCGTGCGACTCTGTGACCTGCGACATCAACAAGCTCGTGGGAAACAAGATCTGGCGATACATTTGATGAAATGTGTGACACGGTAAATGAATCAGAGCGTTCTGCTCGACCACTCAAGTAGGTCCGGCGGTATCGTAACTCCAGCGGTGCAAGTCCGCTGACCCAAACGTCTATTTCACCTTGCTGCTCCGGGCAATAAGCAACATTTTCGACACCTTGGCGTAATGAAGAGCGGGTCGAGAGCTGGTGCTCCGAAATAAAACCTGCTTTAGGACAGTCTACCACGAGAATCTCTGATTTTGACAATTTGGCGTCAAACCTATTACGGTCCAATACTCTTTCGATTCTGATACGACCGGTTTTTCGAATAGGAAGCTTGTACATCATTGCTTGCGACTTTGGATGGCTGTTTGAAGGTACATCGTGTGATTTTGAGGATGTCTGTCGATGCTCCTTATCAGTTTCTCTTTGTCGCACTGATGTTCCCGCAGTGGCATCATCATCTGTGTCTGCATCATCCAGTTCAAGATCTAGAATATCACCTTTTCGATTGCTTTGACTTTTGTCTGTTCCCAGTCTGATCAACGCATTTCGCGGTATTGTGACATTGAAAACTTCTTTTTCTTCAGTCCCAGAGTTCGGGAAAGGCGTGACGCTATATGATAAGAATTGAGGCTCTGTATTGTTGAAAATGATAGGAAGAAAGATCTCTGCTTTCAAATTTTCCGAATCAAGGCAATGGCATGAACCGGAGGTTGCGTCCGAAGTTGAGACCGATGGAGAAAATGCAGCCGTGCTGTACGGCAAAAGGTGTATTGTATGTTGACCCAATATGTGGTGCGAAGGCCGGATAATGTCTTTGAGACGAACACGATGCTCGCTTATACTGAGCTGCTGATTGAATGTATCTATGAGACGTAAGGCTCAGCTCGATGTTAGTTTATATGCTATTGGGCGTACCTGTCAAAGGATATAAGAAGACATCAGCTATCCAACCTATAAATGGGGCACTACCTAGGGTAGCAAGAAGTAGCCTCCAGCCCCCAGATATGACCCAATCAATGAGCGCTAGGACGACAAAAAAGATGCACCATCGGGCTTTAGAAAGATCGAAACGAGGGACCTGCAACCGAGAGACAGCCACAACGAAAAGAAAGTCCAGGAGCAGAAATGTCCCAAGTTGTGATTCATTCGGAGTATACCACGATATCCAAGACAACTTGTAAAGCTTAAAGGTCTAATCATTCGTCTTCATTGTCAGTATTGCCGTTCATACTTTTCACTTTACAATAGAGACTCTTACCTGGACAGCTACAAAAACACTTGCTATATAAACTCGTTGGGTTGGCGCATCCACAACTCTCAAGGGAATAAGAGGGGTTGTAAAAGTATGTGCGACATCGCCTTTGGGCTTTTGTGTGGATCCCATTCCTAGAAAAGAAACATTGAAGAGGGTGCTTTCGATGTGGTCGTGGAAGATGTTTGATTGTTTCCAGAGTTGCCGCGTGGAGGACGCGTGAAGCGAAGAATGTTGATCTCTCCGCGACTTGCTGCAATATTCCTTCGTTGCACGGTCAAGATGACCTCTCAAGTAACATCGAGACGAACGACAAGGTCGCAGTCTCGAGAGGTGTCCCCTACGAGCCCATCTATACCATATGAGGAGTATGTATCGTATGAAACGTCAAAGAAGAAGGTGACAAAGTCTCGAAGGAAACAGTCAACCACTCCAGGCATCATTGTTGGGGATAATTCAGCAATTCAGGAATACAATGAGGAAGCTTCTGGAAAAGATTTTGATGATGACCACAAGAATAATTCACACTTGCTAGCCACTCAAAACCGTTCCATTAGACCCATTCTTCAAAGAAGGGTCCGCATCCTTCTTGGTCGCCTGACATTCGTGCTGCCTGTACTGCCTCTAACTATGATAATAACAGCGTGCTTTCTAGCCCTAGCTTTACCGTTGCCACGAAAACCTTTTCAACGAATGGTATACGTGGACGAGAATGCGCTTCAGCCAGGAGCCGCTACTGTGCATTGGGGATGGAATGATGTTCAATACGCTGATCAAATAGCAGATCGAGTGTTATCCGTTGCAAGCAAGTCGTCCGAAGCGTAGGTGATCAATGATGTTTCTAAAGACCTAAACTCACCAATCATTAGCCGTGCAGCCTTCCTTACAAATGAGCTCAAGGTTCTCGGATTTTCACCACATAATCAATCGTATATATTTGAGGTTCCCTGTAAAAACCCTGCCCCACGGGCAGCAGGCATCAACACCTACGCCCGTTGGCCTTCTGCCCGAGGTGATGGCAGAGAAGCGTTTGTTATCTCTGCGAACTGGTTAAGTAGTTGGGATGGATCAAATGACCCGGACGCCGTCTATGACAAAACATCAAGCAGCGCTCTAGACGGCACAAAGACAGACTATGACTGTAGAAAAGACCGACGTACGAATATTAGGGGAATTGCAACTGCACTTGCTGTAGCACGTTATCTCGTTGGTTTCAAACAATGGAGCAAAGACTTAATATTTGTTTTTGCAGACGGCGAAATCGAAGGAATGCAAGCATGGACAAGTGGCTATTTCGGACGCGAACAAAGAAGTGAGTTCTCGAAACCTGAGTTTGACTGAACAAGAGTATTAAGAATATGTTGAGATCTCCATGCGACCCCAGTTCAAGGCCGTGGTGCTGTAATCTGGAATGCTCTGGCTCTTGACTACCCGAGCGACAGCTTTTCACACCTTCAAATAAAGCATGAGGGGATTGATGGTCAACTCCCAAATTTGGATATGATCAGTACTTTGGCACAGCTCATGCATCGTGCACACAATGTTCCCCTCCGATTACCCGCTTCAAGTGAAGAGGAACTGGCTAACCAACAATTTGGGCCAATTGACAAATTACTTCAAAATGCAGCAGGTGTAGATGGGAAGTCTATCAGACAATACATCAGCGGTTCTATAAATATTATCCGTCAAGTCGCTCTATTAAGCGTCGGTCTTCCTACTGGTGCACATGGGACATTTCATAGGTATCATGTCGATGCCATTACAATTTTCGCCTACCCAGCCAAAGGACCATTTGGATTTTACAACATGGGCAAAGTTGTAGAGTCTATGACAAGATCCATGTCCAATCTTTTGGAACGATTGCATCACTCCCATTTCTTCTATCTTCTTACGGATCCATACCGTTTTGTGGAGGTCGCAAAATATCTACCTCTCGCACTTTTATTTTGTGCTTCATTGATGCTAGCTGGTATTACTTCTTGGTGGCAAGAGGGGATAACAGCCGAGAAGCGACAAGAGAACATCATTAGTCTAATGCAAACATCTTTAGAAGAGGAAGGCCTGAATTTGCGGTTTACATCCCTCGGAGATACAAATTTACAACATCAGACTCAAGCCCAGCGAACTGCTTCCTTTATCGATCTAGTTGTTGAATTCTCTGCACATTGTGGTAATCTCGTTGGAACAGAAAGAATCCGTCAATTAGCATCATTGATTGACCTGCAGTCGCGCCCACTACTAGAAGCCTTGAAGATTGCAGCATATTTCCACACCGTTGGGCTAGTATACTTTTTTGTGGCGCACAAAATTCCCGTAGACTGTGCAAAAGATGGACTTTTTTCGTGCAAACCATTAAGGCTAGCTTCTCTTATTGTTATCGTTAGTGTAAGCTTTGGTACATATTGGGCAGCAAAAGCCCAGGAGGCAAAGTTCGTAGCTCGAACCCGTCAAGTCTCCCAATTGTTGCCGAAAAGGTTCCAAATTGATATGTGCAAGACGCACTCTTCGCCGAACTTATCATTGGCTAGAACCTTATTCGCAATAACGTTAATGGAAGGAGCCATTCTCACGCTCGCCGTTAGCATCGTGAACTTTAGTCTAGCATTCGCTTTTGGTGCCATCTTGAACTTCGGATTATATTATCTGTCTCTCCCACATCTAGACTCAACGTCTAGGGCTTCCGAAGATAAAGTAGAACGTGCTTCATCACCGATGTCTAATGATTCTGATACTGTGGAGCTTATGCTTCGTTCCGTATCTCCACAGGGCATTAACCGTGCGCGATTCTGTATACAAGGCTTGATTCTATTATCCTTGACACCAACGTTCGCTCTTTACAACGCAAAATCGACGTTGCAGGCTATTCAATCCTATGGATACTCATTTCTCCAGAAAGAAATCGCATCTGTTGACTCTCGAACCCATAATGGAGTCACATCTTTCCTCGCCCGACTATTGATCGACGACTCCATTGTTGAGAGACTTCTAGACGACATTCTATGGAACTACCAAGTTTTCTCTAGTCAATTTGTTCCTCTGATATGCATTACATTCCTACCAATAATCCTCATGGCAGCCACATCCCAATTTTTAGTGGCTTTCTCCCGTTAGAATTGATGTATTTTAGACATTTGGTTAACCTACGCTCAATATTAGTTGTCCTGCCGCGCGCTCAAATACTTCACAGATCTGTCGCGTTTCCCTTGAATTCAGGAACGAAATGATACGCTAGAAATATTCGTTAGGAAAGGGGGACTATCCCTAGAAAGCATTAAAAGTACTTTCCTTCAGGCGAAAGTCCACTTTCGTCTCCTTAGTTAAATTGCGCTAGATATTGTTGGGATTCAACCTCATGAGGCAATCTCCCACACCTTCTTCGTAAGTATACCAGGTACTCCAAACGTCGCTGGTCGGCTCTTCTACAGCAAGTGCTTAGCAAGACATATCACAATTTGCTTGACGATATCTCCGCTTGGTGATACATATCGATCGACACTCTCTTTATTCGAGTTGGCTTGACTGACTCAAGCATGGCTCTTGAATTTTCCAGCCAGCATGTAGGCCCGCAACATAACTTGGTGAAGAAAAAAGTTTCGGCGGCCGCAACAACAAAGCGAGGTCCGACGAGCAACTGTGCAGTCTGTCCAGATCTCGCACCATGCCCGAAATGTCCAACGGGGCAGATGTGTCAGCTGTCCGTCCCACCTTCTTGCCAACAATGTGCTAAAAACACATGTGTAGACGATCCCAACTACCAACGACCCTCAAAGGCAGGCCCTGTTGGGGGTGCTATTGGTGGTATGCTGGCTGCTGCTGCACTTGCAGCAATTCTCTTCTTTCTTTGGAGGAAGAAACACTTGCGAGCCAAAGCTGCTGCTAAAAGAGCAAGGGCAAATGAAAAGCTCCGAAATGCGTCTGCGGAGAAGTTCCGCTTAGGTAGCAAAGATTCTAAGGACGTAAATGATACAGGACATTCTGCCGGGCTTCGTCGTTTGTCTCCTACCGATGACGGGCAAACAGCACAGGGAAATGTCACAGGTAACACCGAAGACGATAGTGAAGACGATGACGACGTTGAATGGACAGAACTTCGCGAAGATGGCCTGACTACCTTCAAGCAACGCTCAGGAGACATCGCACATGGTGAGCAAGATGTGATGGCATTGAGAAGAAGAAGCATTGGTGCTGCTACACACTTGTCTCGCATCACAGAAGGCGCAGAAGAGGATGAAGGGGAGCAAGCACGACGGAGGTCTGTGCTACAGGATCTCAAAAACGTAGCTCCTTCTTCAGAGAGTGATTATCGTATTGCCACTGGGCATACGTCATCAACATCCATTGGGGGCGATGTACATAGAGCACGCTCACGGAAATCGCAGACTTTGCGTATTCCCAACCCGTTCGCTGATTCTTACGACATAAGCACAAGTAGCCTGGTATCTGATGATGAAATACAAGATCGTGTTTCAATATCCAGTAGTACTGCTGATAGGCCTTCTCCTGTCTCTGAGACTTTCGAGATGGAAAGCTCTCGGTGGTCTGGCACCCCTCTGGAAGCACCTTCTCGCGTCCACCGGCCTGCAGGCTCACCTGTCATAGATCTTCATGGAAATCTGAAATCGAAAAGGCCAGGGGGAACGTCTCGTGCAAATTCGGGTTTCCCTTCCCCCACGTCACCCTCTCATCTTTCGTTTACAATGCAAGACTCAGCCCCATCTCGACCACAGCGCAATGCGGATCTTAATCTTCGTTTGGATGATGGTGTGGAACCTGGAAGGATTGGTGATGATCTCAAGAAGCGGAAATTGATAGCTTCGATGGGTATAAAAAGTCCACCTGCCTCAGCATCCTCTCAAGATGTATCGGATATCACTCGCAATGCAGTATCATCAGTGAATATGCAAATGTCAAAGAGGAATACAAATAGAGCCAGTGCAATGACTGCCAGTTCTATAGGAACGATGGATTATATTATGAGTTCACCTCAGATAATAACCCCCTTGGCAACCGATGGCCCCAAGCGTTTGCAACTCAAGCAAGGCAAAGCACAGCTTGTCCGCAGTCTCAGTGCTATCAAACGAGAACAGGAAGAAAGAAAAGCACTTGACAACCAGTCTCAGAATTCACACAATTCTCTCAAGTATCGAAGCCTCAGTCCAGTTGATGCTAGGGGTGAGAGAACCCCAGAGCCTGAGGAGAGTATTGATACTTCGCTTGGAAACGGACAAATTAGAAAGGGACCTTTTGCTTTTGCACTACAAGCAAATTCTGTTCCATCTGGTTTCCACTCTGAAGGTCGATCTAGCGCTATGAGTGGAGCCAGCTTACCTTTTGTGGAGAGACCCATGGAAGAACCGGCGGAAAGAAGTCCATCAGACATCCATGCACGCGATAGCATAGCTACGACAAGCGCTGTATCACCACGCCAAAGCCATCTCTATACCCAAAGACAGTCCGCTGCAAGTATCGGAGGACTGAGTCTCTTTGATGAGATCCCTTTCCACATTGGTCAAGATGATACAGATCACGTCGAAATTTCTATGCCCGAAGATGCCCAGACCCGAATTCAAAAAGTGAAGCAGAACATTGACAGAAGAAGCGATACTATCCTTGAAGCAAATAAGACACAAGACGAAGGGCCTTTCTCGGATGAGGCACGCATCTCTGTGCTCGATGAAGCATTGGTTCCAGACCCTGTACCAAGCCCTTCAAGAGCGTCATCTTCAATTTCGCACCCTGGATCTCACTCATCTCTACATTCACATTTTCGCAATGGCACAAATCCTAATTTCGATCAAATACGGTTGCGACATGAGCTTGATAACTACCCTTTTGATCTTAAACAAACTTGATTGTATTCTTTACTTCTTTGTATCAATAGTAACTTTCTATGAGTGCCAGAGTAATGGTGCTTTTTGTGCGAACGTGCCCTCGCTCTGATCTAAAGATTTCCACCATGGCAGCGTGCACTAAGCCAGATACTGATGATCGCTCTAATACTCGGATATACACAACTTCAATCAGGTATGCCTGTAGGCCAGATCATCCGCCATAGTCCACTTTATTTGTATCTGAAACTATATACACTATCATTGACTGTCAGCTTTGTTACAGGTAGACCTGTCAGCCGTCATTTGGGAAAAATTGGAACGAAGAGGAGGGGCATTGAGCAAACCGAACAAGAAACAGAATGGAGCGCCCAAAATCGCAAGAGAGTGCAAATGTTTTGTGACATCGATGTAGGAAGGGTCGATGAGAAGCAAAAAGCATATGCGCACAATCCAGTGTCCCTAGATAATGATGCTCAATATAAGCAGTGTATGGGTGATTGGTCATGTTCTAATCATTGGGAATGTTTTAAAGGAACTTTTGGCCGCTGGAGGAGACGGCTACAAGACTTACATAAAGTCAAAGCGGATGTCGAAAGAATGTTTCATGATATACGACGCTATCCAGAGTTACTTACCTGTGCATCAGTAAGGTGAGTATGATAAAACAATCTTTCAATAATGCTTCAGCTTCACTCTAATAGATGCTCAGAAGATGCACACCCCCTCGAGAAGCATTTTATACATCAGAGAGCAAAACGAATAAGCCAGGATGTCAAACTTTTGAGACATCTAAGATTGGATCTCTCACAAAGTACAACAATACATCCTGATGAGATTCCCCGCTTAGCAATTGGTGGATCAGGAGGAGGTTACCGAGCAATGTTTGGCTATCTCGGTGCACTGCAGGCAATGAAAGATGCGTCTTTCTTCGATGCTACCTTTTTTCTTGCAGGGGTAAGTGGAAGCTGCTGGACAATCGCATCCCTGTATTGCATCGCGAAACTATCTCCTTACCGGCTGGAACAACATTATCTTCGCGTAGCTGCAGAAGGTCTACATCCTATGAGTCGATCAGCATTGGAAAGGGTTGCTATAACCTCAAAAGGAGTCGAATTTTTGATAGCACCGCTTTTGACGAAGCTGAGACACGGCAATGTAGGCACAGGGATTATGGTGCGTAATCTAAGCTGGAGGTAAAAGTCCTAAAACGAATATTAGCAGGACATGTACGCAACACTTACAACAGCTTACCAACTATTAGTAAGATCTCCACAAGATAAGCTGAGACTCTCCCAGTCAACATTTCAATGTAGGTGAATTCCTTTCCAAGTAGACGTGGTCTCATTCTTTAGACTCAAAAATTTGGCAAAGCGCTGGACTAGATAAGGGTTTAGCTCCTCTTCCTATTATGACAGCAGTACGTTCAACTCATCACAAAGACAATCCAAAACAATGCAAGTCGCCAAAACTAGATCTCAATGAAGTATACTAAAATTTTTGTTCAGCTTATCAGTGGTGGGAAATGACTCCTCTTGAAGTAGGTTCTAGTGATGAAGGTGCATGGGTCCCATCTTGGGCTTATGGAAGACCGTAAGAGATCATATGATTTTGATCTTTAATTTGACAAGCATCATGGCAGCTTTGTTTCTGGGAAGTCTGTGGTTAATGCACCAGAGATTTCATTGTCTCTATTACTTGGGCAAGTCACTAGTGCCCCTGCGGGTCCAATGAGTGGATACGTTACCACCATATTGGCGACAATGCCGCAGGGAACGCTGGTGTCGAAATTACTGTCACGATTAAACACCTTTATATGCCACAAAAGGTGGGAAAAGCGCTGGGGCAACCCAATTCGTGGTGCTGAAGAGCCCAATCCTTTATATGGATTTGGACCGAGGCAAAGTTGCTCTCTAAATCAAATGTGGGAGAATGAAGGGAAATTAAAGCTTATGGACGGTGGTATTTCTAACAATTTACCAAATCGTGAGTGCGATAACATTAAAGTCCACTTTTATGAACCTAGCCACAGACATTTTTACAACAAAAGCACGTAATGCAGATATCATCATTGCATTTGATCAATCATCGGACGTCCAAAGTGAATCAAGCGTGAAGCGTTTGCATGATTTCGCTCTAGAAAGGAAAATGACGGTGAAGCTTTCTCAGGAGTTTAACCAAGATGATGAAGAACCGAAAAGCAGCAATATAGTTCATGGGCGAAGTAAAAGAAAGCACGTGCAAGTGTTTGAGGGACGGTATCAGTATCGCCAGGGAGCGAGCCTCAAAGACAGTGCGGATGAAAATGTTTTTCCGGACGTCTACATCTTATATTGCCCTCTTATGCCGGGAACTGCTTTCCCAAACTTCAACCCAACCGTGAGTCTTACTATCTTACTTCTTTGGAATTTCTAAAACAATTTAGGATTCTCCATTCAGCACAAGTTACAATCTAATTTGGCAGCCTGAACAGGTAAATATGCTTCTTAGGACTGCTCAAACCAACACAGTGCAATTTGTAGTCCCCACTCTCATCAAAATCTACAATAGAAGGTTTCATCAAAGGCGTCAAATGAGATTGCAAAAGAGATTATGATACAGAAGAAAGACTAGGAAAGAGATTTCTGACTCTATCTAATAGTGTTTTTGTAATGTGCTGTTGTACATAAAAATTAACTGATACTTCACATTTGTGTAAATGTAGACGAAAGTTATTGCTCATCGTCGTGTACGAAGGCAAACTTGCTTTTTATCCTCAATTGTCTTCCATACCGCATGAAGACTAAGGGCATGAAAATGGCTACTGAGGCGACTGCACCCAAGACTGTCATCGACCACCCAACGCCTAGAGTGCGAAACATAGGACGTATAGCAAACGGCAATCCTGACGCCAATAAGCTACGAAGGAAAGTATTTGCAGAAACTGCACTGGCACCATATAGTGCGTAACAATCTATCAAAAAAGAGATGCAGTTTTGAAACACAATATTGAAGCCTGAACCAATAAACGCAATAGCAGTGACGGGTATTATCCAATGAAACCTTGGTGTTGCTGTCCAACCAAACCAGAAGAGGCCTACTGCAAAGAATGTGGCGCCAACCAAGATCGGTGGTAATCTTGCTTCGGGAACAGCTCTACCTCCTGCCTTGTTTACCGCACGCCGGTAGAAATATGTGTTACCTAAATTGATAGATAGCGCACATAAAATCCCTACGAATAATGATAGAAAGGGAAGTGTTGAAACGATCATTGACATCTGACGGATTTCCTCGAAGACAATAGGAAAGATCTCTAATGTCATGTAAAGAAGAGAATAGGTAAATGACGCATATATAGCAACTACAGTGACAATTGGTTCAGTGGCAAGCATGCGAAGCGGTCGAATTAGTTGCTTCCTTGCTATTGAATGTAAATCCAGCTCAACATCTTCATGTGGATGCCAGTAACGGTTGTCACCCGTCTCTATACGCTTTTGAGCTGCTCGTTTTTTCAAAAGCACAGGCTCATAAGTTTCTGGAAGGCAGAAAAGGGTTATCAGAAATATTGCCAGCGTGCATATAGCTTCAATGTATTCCGTCCAGCGCCACGAGAGTTTCAAAGTAAGGGCAGACCCAATCACAGGACCTATTGTAGGACCTCCCACCACTGCTAGAGCGTAGAATGAGATTGCCACACCCCGAGCATTTGGGTGATACATGTCTCCCAAAGTAGCCGATACGTTGCTTACTGGGGCTGATCCAAACACCCCTCCGAAAAATCGAGTCAAAAAGAGTGACAAGGCATTCTTGCTAACGGCTGTACCTATACTAAAAATGCCTAAGCAAAATACTGCAGGCAGCATGCTCCATCTTCTCCCAAATGTTTCGCTAATACCTGCCCAAAGAAGTGGCCCTAAAGCAAAGCCAAGAACATATAAACTGATCGCAAACACTGCTACTTCTTTGCCTATGTGGAAATCAACTGATAGAGCATTGAGGGAAGGTGCGATGATACTTGAGCCTAGGCTGGCAGCAAAGGCTAACAGTCCTAGTTGCAAAGTACACCAAGCCCTGTAACCATGAGACCAATTTTTTGGATTTTGCCCATCGCTTTCGTCCCACCGAACTTGAACAAGGTCCATTGGACTACGATTTAAATTGTCAGAATCGACATGCCTTGTGTTGCATTCTATCTTGGGAGGCCAATTCACATGCATTTTTCATGGCAAGAGAGTTAGAAGCAGAGCGGTAATGACGATTCAAAAAATGAGAAACATAAGGGAACTGACGACGGCTATGATGACAAATATTCGCCTGATTTCGGCAACTAGCTCGAAGGAACCAAAAAATTGTGCACTAATGTGCGCGTAGCGTACGCTGCACCAATGTGAAATCCGACCGTCGGCAAATTCAGCTCTCGGCCGCAAGGAAAGATCGATGCAAATGTCAATTTCATTCAGATAAAGAGACAGTTCAAAGGGTGAAAGAAAAGAAGCAGACCAATGCATCTTCAATATCAAACCGATGCCTCAATTGATGCCTCTTTGGGCTCTTCGGCTGTGCTACTGGCATTCAGCGCGGCCAACTTCTTTTCAACGTTCTCAATATTTTCTTGTGTTTTCCGCTTTTGGTCTCCAACGAAATAAGCCTTCTTCAGGCGCAGATTCTCCACAACGCGGTGAATATCTGCTTGATTGTTAGGCGGTGGAATATTGAGACTAAGGAGGGCTGACAAAGTCGGCAGGGAAACGTTGAATCCAGCACCTTTGAGGGTAGGAGCGCTTTCAGCACCACTCGTCTTGGGGCTTTCCTCGTCTAAGGAGAGAGGGACACCACGCTTTTTTTTATTCTTGCCCTTGTTTTTCTTTGATGCACCTACGAAATAACCCAAGTCTTCGTCTTGATCTTTTTTCTTTGCAATCGTTGCTCCAGAAAATGCATCTTCTCCATTCTCGATTTTGCGAATTTCCAGTGGCTTGACTCCCTCTAGAGGTTTTTTCTCTGCATCTGCACTCGCTTCGTCTTCGATTCCACCACCTGTTTTGCTCAAAAAGTAGCGAATCAAAACGTCACAGTCTTCAATTTCTTTGGTGTAAGCTGGCAGTGCTGCATCTTCGCGCAAGCTCTTCTCATCATCCTTGCGTCGTCGTGCTTCTTCAGCACGTTTCTCTTCACGCAGCTTTTCGTTTCGTTTTTCGCGCTCCTGACGGACCTTCGATTGAAAGTTATCATTTTCAGTACGGAAGTCTGCTTGGCGTGCTCGCCGCTTTTTCCATAGATCATCCAGCTTCGCTTGCACCTCACCACGTTTGGCCAACAATTGTTGCCTGCTTTCGCCACTCTTCTCAGCTTTGGCCTTTAAGCTATCTAACTCGGAGCGGACATCATCGAAACGTTTGGACAATGCACGACTCTGGGGATCATCGAGCTGTTGGCGAAGCTTTTCCACTTGCTCACGATCCTTATCAATCGACTCCTGTTGCTGCGTGAATGTTTCGACTGCTTTGCGTGATTTGCGAAGATTAGATATCTCGTTCAGCGCACGTCGTTCATCTACAAGCTTTAAACTACCGGTCTCGATCTGTGCGTTGAGTCTAGCAATCGCAGCATCAACATCAGAGGGGGATTTGTATGCAGATTTTGAACGTGATGCTTGCAATGCTTTCACCTAATAGCATGAGAATGAGATTTTGTTGCATTCTCCAATGAGATTTTTTCATACCTTAGCATTTAAAGCATCCTGTTTACTTTTAAGATCGTCGAGAACTTTACCGCGAGAACCTTTACTACCTGCTTGACTTTGTCGGATAGACTCTAGCTCGGCATAAAGCTCAGCGCGGCGCTTGCCCTCTGGAGTGTTTGCTGGAGCTGCTCCGGATAGTCTAGCTTTAAGGTCATCCTAAAGGGGGGGATAAAAGGTCAAATGAAGCGTGATGGTAATGCGAGACTACTCACAAGGTCTGCCGTCACACTGTCGATTTCTGCCTTGATCAAGTCGAGCTGCTCATGATGATGAGCTATATCAGGCTTCCCACCACTAAGTTTTGCAATTTCAGCTGTAATCTCTGCGCTCTTTTGTTGGGATGGCGCAGGATTAAGGCCTTTTTGCTTGGTCCCGTTTGCTTTCGGGATAGACATGCTTTCGAGAGGAGCGAGTGAAGGAACTCAGATTGAACGTCTGTGCCTTAGAACAGTCTAGGTCTTCGCATAGCCTAACTCCACGTGGAGCTACTCGACCAAAATGCATGTCTACCCCACGTGGCCTATGTGCGTCTTGGCCCCTAAACATAGATACTACTTATGCACTCGCGCTGCACACAGGAACCAACACTACTCTTGTGCATATATTTACAGTTCCATCTCTAACATCTAATTCGACCGCATCTGCTTTTCAGGTTGCATTTTGGACGAGCATCGAAACTCACATCTTATACTAGCCTGCTGAACACTATGGTGGGATTCATCGACAAGCTGGCGGGCTTAGGCAACGCTATAGATATTACTGGGGGAGGGGGAGGAAAGCAGCGTCTGGGTAGCGGAAACGGAGTGGAAAGCAAAAGCCGTTTTGGACAAGGGATTGGCAATACACCCATGCCCATAAGCCCTGGTGTTGGCTCTGGATACATAGGATCATGGGGGGAGGTGAGCATAGGCGCTCTAGCCGCAACACTAGCTGATCTCATTCGCATTTCTAGGACCGTATCACGAATATTTCCATCGTAGTCCGAGTTTTCCAAACAATTTTCACTTTGTGAGTCTTGATCCCATCTCTGTCGTACCAAGGCTAACTTCTCTAGTTCACTTTTAATTGTCGCAATTATCCTAGCCACTTTCCAAAACCAATGGATCGGCAAGATTTCTGGTCTTACCGCTCTTCTTCTCATTGTGATCATCCTTACATTTATCACTCTACTATTTATGCTGGCTCTCTCATTCTTACCAGCATCGCTACAAAATGGAGTAGACCGAGTCATCCGCATCTTGGAGCAACCACGCCTAGGACTTGTTATGAATGGAGTTGGGACCGGCATATGGCTCATTCTTGCCATGACGCAGACGATCTCAGCCTACACTTCTGCAGGATGCAAAGATTCGGGGAAAGATCCTCACGCAAATGATTCGAAAGGAAAGAAGGAAGACTTCATCAAAGCTCTTCCTAGCTTTTGTACAACAAAGAAGGCCGGGGCTGCATTTTGTTGGCTCTTACTGGGTGAGTTTTCATCAAGTGCGTCAGATTCTTTCTCACAGTTTCATAGTTGCAACTATCGCAATGTTACTTCTATTTTTGCGCGGCTGGAGACAAGCTCGCAAGAATGGGCCGCGCATTCCACCATTTGTTCATCCAGCTGACGATGGTGCTTTTGAGCCTATTGCTGGTGATATGGATGCAGAGGCAGACATGAACGATATGTACGCTCGCGATCAAACGGGTGGATTCGTGTCAAATCGCTATGGAGAAGGTGGAGATGGAAGATATGGATATGGAGGTTACGAGGAAGGTGTTCACGGCGGATCCTACGGCCCACAAGTTACTAGTGGTTATAGCCGGACGGATCCTTTTGCTGATTCTGGACTTCCTCGGCAATCATATGATTATGGAGCTTACGCACCAGGTTCGGCAAGTATTGCGGCTGACCCCTATGCTGCTATTCAACAGCAGTTACACTCAGAGCGGCCACCACAGCTACCACCCCTTTACCGAGGCTAAAGAGATTTGATGACGGACTTTTCATGCTGACCCGAACATATCGTGTACTCCTATTTCGAAACTGTAGCTGAGCTGTACGATATTTTTAAGCTTTGCCTGTAATGTATTTTTCCTGTAAATACAAGCATATGTTGTGAAGAGTGCTAAATGACGGCTATAAGCCTGAGAGCGAGGTCTGATTGAAGAGGAGCTGTTAAATTTCGTCAGTAGGATTGCTCACCACTACTTACATGGCGAGCAACAAGGGCAGTCGTAAAAGAAATAGCCAACATAGAAAGAAGATAAATCTCATTAAGATTAACAGTTCAAGACATCTCCTGCGGAATAGCATGACTTTGGGAGCAGAATGAATATGTAAATCAAAAGGTGTAAGAGCGAACCAGAGAGGTGGTTAGCAAAAGTCCAAAAAGAATGTGTGTAGGGGAATTAGAGGAAATTGTGGGAATACAAGTCCATAGAGAGGTATCACAAGTCGCGGGCTTCCAACTCAGCGGCGCGTCTACGTTCAAACTCCTCTTTCTCGGCAACCCGACGTCGAGCAATCTGTTGATCTCTGGCAATTTTTTCAACGAGTCCTTCACGATCAGCTTTCTGCGCAAGCGAGCGTAGAACGTTGACAAGATTGTCTCGGTCTTTCTGGCTACGGTGAGCCAAATGTGACAGGTGGCTGAGATCACCTCGAGGTAAAATTGAAGGAAGGATACCTGAGGAGGAAGTCGAGCTGGTTGGAGCGGCGGATGAAGGTGAAGCGGAAGCACTGTCTGTGGCGCTACCTCCCACCAGGCTTCCCAAAGCATTTGTAGCACTGTCCACAATGTTGCTTGAGGTCGATGTAGCCGCTGAGCTTGTAGTGCTCGAAGTTTGACAGAGAATACCTCCTAGAAGAGGAATGCCACAGAGAGCTCCAAGAGACGAAGGGAGGTGAAGAATACCTGAAGGATTGCTTGGATCAAGAGCTTGGATAGCCGAAATCAACCCATCCAGGAATCCACCAGTAAGAGCGTCAAGGAGATCCGTGACAGATCCTATGAAGCCAATATCCAGTAGGCAAGTATTCGAGTCGCCGTCTCCCAAGCAGTATTGGGCTGGAATGTTTTGTTGGATATAATGCAGCCCAGGAATGAAATATGTGCCTGTTGGATTACTAATATCCGTTTGAATCCATGTGTCGATCTTGAGGGGATGTCCCAGGTTGACAATGGAACCAACCAAACCCTTTGTCAGAAGAATATTGGGGATCTTTGGTGACGTGGTTGAAGCCACAGAAGGATTACTTGTCGAGGTAGCAGCCGGAAGAGTATACGAGAAGTCAACGTCAAACATGGCGATTTGCTCGCTCCGCTCGAAGTCGAAAACAGTTGAAGAAATGTGCTTGATAGTCAGAGAGGATGGTATATCGTTACGAGCGTCCAGGTAGGCGTAAGCGTACTGATTAGTAGCATTGGTTGTATCACCTCCTAACACAGCGCCGGCGGCAGCGACCAATATACTTGCGACTTCATCCAGCACATTCTGCAACGAGAGGTATACATGGATCTTTTGAGCAATAGCAGAACCGATTCCTTGTAGTTCTCCATCAACAATGAGGCCCTCTAGAGCGGGTTCCAACGAATCATACGGTGACAGCGGTGGGTTTGTACTGGCATCACCTTTGATCTCAACAGGAAGAATGTTGAAGTCTCCTTGAGTTTCCAAGTCTTTAGGTTGGACATAGGCTTGTAAAGCCGCCTGTACTTCGGTGGAGTTATCTGGGATCATGAACTGGAACAAAGTAGAAAGGTCATTTTGGCCAGGAATGAGGCTAATCGGAGTGATAAACGCCCTACCGACGTATGCATTGTTCGTCTTATAGATGATCGGCAACAGTAGATCATTGGTGTAAAGCGTGATGTTGCTCGGGTTTTGCAGAGTGGCAATTAGGTTGATACCGATGTATTCACTTGTGGGACTATCAACGCTGGCGTTACTGATGGTGGTCTTGCCATTGAAAGAGTTGATTCCATCCAAATCAGTAGTTACATTGAAAGGAATTCCTTCAATTAAAGGTGCACCGATTTGTGTCTGTGCAACGACTGCTGTTGACCCATCAAGATCGAATTGACCGCTAGGCTGCAACGTCAATTGTTTGAAGAATTGTTGGAAAGAGCCATGGTCGATTGCGGTGAGAGTCTGATCCTGGAACATTAGGATCAAATCTTGCTTGTCATCTGGACCACGCGATGTGCCGGCGGTGACGTCCAAAAGAGGCAGATTTAGCTGCGCGGTGTCTGCATCCTGATAGCGAACGGTGATGGAAGGTCCAGCTTTGATCGGTTGCAGGCCAAACCCAAACGGATTTGAAAAGACAGCGACAGTGTAGTTGTTACCGACTGGGGTCAAAGTGTATGAATCACTTGGGTTGTCAACCGTAACAGAGAGGTCAGATAACGTAATAGAGTAGATGATTTGGTAGATGTGACCAGGCAAAATGACATCCGTTTGGAATCTTTTGAAAGCTGCAGTGAGCCATTTTACAGGTTGTCCGTTACTTGCTGGTGAAATGACTTCATAACCGCGGGCTTGCAAAGTGCTATTCTTCCCACCAAGGAATTGAGTGAAAAGAATACCAACGTTCTTCAAGCCCTCTGCATTGTTACTTTGGTCTTTCAAATAACCAGCGAGTGGTGCATCAGTAGTCGTCTTCGCTGCAAGGAATAGACCATTGGATGAGGCTTGACCTATATCCGAACCTTGGAAATATAGTTCGAATGTTGCTTGACCGAGTTCGACACCAAGGGCAGCTGGAGAAGGAATAGCGGCGACTGTCTCGATATTAATGCGCCCTGGTGCATCACTTGGTGCATCAAACGACGTAATAACAATGCCAGGAAGGCCGTTGAATGCATCCAGTTGGATTATCTTCTCTAAATAAACATTCGAGAATTTGATTTGCAAAGCACGGACGACTACCTTGTCACTGTGCAATCTCCACTGGAAGTTCGGTTCAGTCAAGAGATAGTATGCAAAATTCTCAAAGGCTTCCTCGTTGAGAATTGTCAGTTGTCCACGAGCTTGTAAATTTGGAATCCCATCAGGTACCTCGGAACACAATGGTGGGAGTGCGATTTCAGCAATGTCAGTCCCTTGGAAGTCAATGACAACAGGTTCTGGGAACTCAATGTACGCATCTGCTGGAGCGTCAACTTTCAAAGAACCTGCAAGATCAGCAGTAAACCCAGCGTCGGTAAGAGAGGTAGCATTTGCTTGGGTGACCGTGAGGATAGATTCGTTCACGACAATTTGGATGAGTGGCGCACCAGCAGGGCCGACAAGATACAAAGCTGTGTCATCTGTCTTTGTCGGCACAGGTTGCTGGATAAAGTTTAGACCTGTTTGATACTCATCGATCTTGACAATGGATTGAATCGGAATTGACGTCGACAAAGGCCTAAGAAGAGCAAGAATAGCGCCAAGAGTGTCAAATGCACGCCCTGAATTACATGGAGGAGCAGCATCATCAGGGTAAGGAGAGATGGATGTCCGCGTGTCCGGCAAGTCCAAAACTTTCTGGAAGTAAGGAGGTAGGGGTCCAAGATCGACACCGTATGTAGCAGCTGCAGCTTCCAAGAATCGAATGAGAACTTTCGGATCAATATTGAGATTGATAGGAATCTGCTGAGATTGCGTTGTGACTTTGCCAGGAGCACTGATGATATTGTTTGTAGCTGCCAGGTCTTGATTGATATTTCCGATCGTGATACCTTGGAAATTCGCTTGAGCAATCAAATTGATAATGTTGATCGAAGCGGTAAACGGATTGGCAATCATTACAGACGCCATCGCTACACCAGTTTGCGCTATGTCTTTGGGTACAGCAAGTTCTGCTTCAATAACGATTAGTTTCTCGAGTGGTGGGATCGACGCGGTTAGAGAAATTCCTCCAAGACCTTTCGAAAGAGATTCAATGGGAGTCGTTTGCGAAGTCCCCGCGACAGTGGTATCCGACGTCACATTCTGAACGTAATTCTCTAGAAGCAGTTGCCCTGAAGCGACATTCTGCTGACCAACTGGCATATAGTTGATCTGCGTTGGAACCTGATTTTCACCAGGCACGAGAACGATGTCTTTGATGACGGCGTTTCCAATCACGTTATCTTGGAAAAGAACAGCAAACGTCACGTCTCCAGCTCCAATTGTGATGTCCGAAGGGTTGAATAGAGTCGTGTCGACCGTGATCAACAAGTATGTTGGGTAACCTCGCGCAACATCAAGATTAGAAACATTAGCGGGGCGCGCATTCAAATTCTGAAGACCAAGGATGTTAGTGTTCAGGTTGAATGGTATGTCACGAATTGTCAAAACGCCGGCCGCTGTGTTTGTTGTCCCAGTAGCTTGTCCATGAAGGTTGAAAGTGACCTGCTGCTCTTTTGTGACATCTGCAACAAAGTTTTGGAATGTCTCGTGGGCAGGATCATAAACACTGAAAGGAACATTTTGGAACATTAATGCCAAGATACGCTCTTCTACGTTGGTCACAGAAGGCGAAGTGGGAATATTCAGCACAGCCATGTCTTGATTTTGATAGT
Source organism: Meruliopsis variegata (assembly GCA_037044235.1). Lineage (NCBI taxonomy): Eukaryota > Fungi > Basidiomycota > Agaricomycetes > Polyporales > Irpicaceae > Meruliopsis > Meruliopsis variegata. The sequence continues at coordinate 2,290,114 of JAWLTJ010000001.1, forward strand.
TGGCAATGAATGGGCCAGCTACTTGTGTGATTTCGAGAGGGAAGGCAAATGGCAAGAAGAAGTTGGCACTAGTATTGCTCGAGTCAGTATTAGGTGCGTAGGCCGATGGTACTGTGAAGAAGAGCGACAGTTGATTGATGGAGATGAGGCGAATAACCTGGAAGTCCTGCGAAGGCAGTGCGACTTCCACTGATAAAGCCTTGATACCATTATTGAGCCACGTAACATCTGAGGGTCCAGCGTAAGCGCCATTGACGACAAGAGGTGTATTCTGGTTATGGACAAAGCGGGTGAACACTTCCGATAGGTCTGCCAATCCTTGTTCCGTATCTTGCTGCTGAATGCGGCCGACAAGAGGTACTTGTGTGACAGCCAAAGCTTGAAGGGTAAACGCACTTTCGGACGCTGCAGGTCCTATGGGAGTCTGGCCCATTACGATGTTCGTGCCAAACGCAGAGAGCGCTACACCGACCTGTGCAGGGTTGTTGATTGTACTGACTGCAGTGAGATGAAGTCCACCAGCAGGGTCATTAGAAGGAACGTCGAACGAATTGATGATAACTTGACCACGAAGACCGTTGAGACCAGTCAGCTGAACATCTTTGTTGATGGTAATATTGGGAACATTAATGCCAAGTGCGGCAACTGAAATGCCCGAACCACGAATGTTCCAAACAAAGGATGGATTGCGAATTGTGTACTCAAGGAATTGCTGGAAGTAGTCCACGTTCGGAATTTGTCCTTCGACTTGAACATTGATTGCTGAACCAAGATCACCTACGAGAGAGATATTCGGGAAAGCTGTGGCAGTAAGCGCTTGTCCCTCCCAATAGATAGTCAATCCAGATGGGAACATGACAGTAGCATCAAATGGACCGGCATTAGTGAGAGAACCTTGTAAGGCAGCGCTGAAAGAATCTGGACGTGCTTCAGTGATTGTGACACGATCAATGTTCAGGATAGCACCATCGACAATACGTTGGACAATAGGTAAAGCAAGGACAGGAAGCAACTTGAATAAGGTCGCATCTGTACCAAGGGGGACATCGTTTTGTGAGAATGTCAGCGTCGTACCATATTCTCCGATAACGGCATCAGACACAATGGTCAAGTCGGCTTTCGCCACAGAAAAGGCTTTGCCTACGTAAGTAGGTAAGTCGAAGCCCGTATATAGATTGTCACGCTTGCGTATGTCGCCTTCATATACGAGCGGGTGGGCGCGTTTCGCGATCCCGTCCGTTTGAGGTTCAAGGCTGTCCACCTCATCCTGATCTTCCGTAACGTCATCCATGTCGACAAGCATACCCGGATTACTGCCCGCACCCATGAGCATCTGTGCCATTCCACTGTCCTCTTCATAGATATAGCTCTCTTGTTGAGCATCTCCACTGTTTTCAATGTCACGCTTGCGAGTACTTGTGCCTCCATTTTGATCTGTGGTAGGAGTCAAGGTGAATCCACCCAAATTGACGACTCCATCGAGGTAAGCGGGATCCTGGCCTGATTGAATGGCAAGTGCGCGAAGAAGACCGAAAAGGTCGGGTGGATACAAGTTCAACGCAAGTGGTACCACGGGTGAAGTTGTGACAGCTTTTCCATTTGCGGTAAATTGCAATGGCGTATCAATGTTAGCAATAAAGATGCCATGAGAGCTAGCGTTAGCTGTGATGCGTGTAATGGTCAAGGGTGAGGTGAAGGGATTGAAGAGGTTGACGTGAGAGTCGGCCACATCATCTGTGATACCAGTAGTGTCCAACACAGTAAGGTTGGCTGCTTGAACCAAAGATTGCTTCAGACCAGGTAAAGTGGCATTCAAACGGATTCCACTTAAGGTTGCTGCTAAAGACGGAATAGCACTTGATTGGTCGAAACCATTGATGTCCAAGTTCGTGTCAAGACCGGAAATAAAACGATTGAGCGTTTCCAAACCAATGGGAGAGCGGTTGGGGTCAAAGAAAGAGGTAGCGTTGATGTCATTGCGACCTGGCTGCAAAACAAGAGCAGGAAGAGTGACATTACCTAATGGCATTTGATTGATGAGTTGGAATGTCGCGTCCCCAGTCGAAAGGTTCAGGTTGGACGGGTTGACAACTGTTGTACCAACAGTGAGACTGACAGCATCCGGAGCACCACCCGTTACATCCACAGAATTGATGATGGTAGGATATTTTGTCAAGCCTGAAAGACCCGCTAGCCCGGTAGAAACGTTGAACTTAATTCCGTTTAATAAGATGCGGCCGATCGGTGTATCGGTGATAGCTTTCGCAGCACCGTCGGCGTCGAATCCGGCTGATTCTGAGTAAGTGAAAGCATTTTGGAATTCCACAAGTTGACGTTTGGCTGCATCAGTCGTGTTGGGCAAGACGAGCTGCACCGGAGGAAGAGTCAGAGAGATATTGCCGGCAGTCGATCCTTCATTCCGAACGGTAATATCAGTTGAGGAATTACCATAGTCACCATATGCACTCCCAACAGGTGCACCTTGGAAGGCTATGTTTAGCTGCGTAGCTAGATCGACAACTGACAGAGAAAAGCCGAACGGTAATACCAAAGTACCAAGAAGAGAGTTTGAGAAAAGCACAGGATTGTACGGTGTCTCTTCACTGTAGACCAAGCTGATATAATTAATTGTAATACCTTTGATGGGATCGATGGGTGAAGGAGGAACAAAGGGAATTTGAACAGACAGGGCTTTGATACCCTCGGCCAGCCAATTCACCGTCAAACCGTTTGTAAGCACTGTTGAGACCCCACGGGCTTCGACCATGGAAACCTCGCTGTTGATGTAGTTGGTGAAAAGCTCACCGAGCATTTCCAATGCAGTCTGATTGTTTGCATACGGAACAACTCGACCAACAAGCTTAACTGTATTCAATCCAGTAGTCAAATTAAGGCCATACGCAGAGACAGGGCCCAAGTACAGATCCTTGTAGTACAAGGCCAAATTCAGCGTACCAATTTGCACACCGAAGGGCGACGGGTTGATCAGTGTAGTTAAGGCTATAGTTTGAATACCACCTTGTGGGTCATCACCAGGAAGCTGCAAGTCAATGATCTTCACATCATGGAAGCCATCGATACCCTTGAAAACAACATTCTTGACGAACTGCAATGACTTGTAGGTAGGGAAGAAGCTAAATGCTTCTGCATGAACTTCATCGCAACGAAGCTGCCATGTAAATTCCGGTTTGGACACAAGGAATTTTGCAAAGCTGCCAAAGCCGGCCTCGTCAACAATGTTGAACTGCGTGGCCTGCTTCACTCGAGCATGGCCTGCAGCAGCACCGATGTGGGCAAGATTGAAGTACCCCAAATGGCTTGTGACAAGGTCATCAGGGTTGGTATTATTCTGCTCAGGGGGCAGATTCCAATAGACATTGACAGGTTTACGAAAGAAAAGCTGAGCAGGGAAAATACCTGTCTTTTTTACTTGACCTTCGATTGTGAGCGGGAAAGTAGTGTTGCCGATATCAGTAATGTTGGACTCGTACACGTGTAATTGAGCTGTGTGTAAAGCGTGCCTTGCAATTGCCCAAAGTACAGGGACAAGGGTGATGACCAAGATGACGATGAGCACAGGAGGGGCGATGAATAAACAGCAGAACCCCAACTTTCTAGAGAAATATTTCTTCTCATACGGCGTACCTCTGGCGGCAAAGTATCCAATAGGTGTACCAGGCTGGTACATTTGCTGGCCTGATCGGTCAGTCTCTATGCTGGAGCCCCCCCTCCGTCTGCGAACCAGATCACGTCGGGAACCATAGGAATCACTGTCATTCCTAGTTACATCCGCCATGTTGGAGGATGAAAAGCGTTAGAATGCTTCCTCCTCTTTTTTTTTCTCAAGGAGTAAAGAGCTGCAAAGAGAGTTGACAAGTCTACTGAATTTGACGAGAGCTTGAGTGGTGACGATGGGTTGTTCTATTGAGGAGGAGGGGGTTGGTGAAGGAGGATGGGTGCGTACCTGTTCGAATTTCTCATGGTACAGTGGGGCAATAACGCATCCAGAGTAATTTTCTGAGGCACATTAGCAGTCAAATGCATAGAACCGGGAGCCGGCAAAAAGTACGTGTGTGGGGTTTTCAAGGCGAGACCTTTTTTACTAAAGTCTTTGTTTGCATTTGCTCAATTCAGGAGGCGTCCTTTCGCTGCTGCTCTGCCCCGCACCACCGCCTAAACGTATGCAGGCGTTCACGCTCAACGCGTCTTGGTGCGAAAACGCATCGGTGGAACTGTGGGGCCAGCACGACCATGTGAATTTTGTTTTGCAATTTAGTAATGAAATTTTACGGAAGTTCCTATGATACAAATACAAATGAAAAGTTGTACGTACGTAGATCGGTCGTTGACAATAGCGGGCGGCATTATAATGGCTCATCGCCAACTTGCTGTGCCATAGATCTAAGAAGATACAAGTAGCTGCGATTAGGCTGACATGAGGTCGAATCCGACCGCCTTTGGTAGAAAGACAAAGTCTGGTGTGTGGCGGGCGATCCCGCACCAGGACGGGGAACCAGTGCGACCATGTCGCGATCATGCCGTGCTTTCGCCGTGAAGCACGCTCGCCAGAGCGTTTCCGGAATATGGCTCTTCAGAGCAGCAGGCACGCTATGTGAAATTGGCTTAGAGCGTAGAGTCTCTTCAATGAGCCTCGACACATCTTCGAATGCGATGAACCCTTCCTGATTCTCATTTCGAAATCGATCCCCATCGCAATCCACCTCGGGTGGCTGACTCCTTCCCTTATTGCTAATCCTTCGATGCGTCTTTGTATGAAAGGACAGCCGTTCTGAATTCACCCTTCGAAGCTGGGGATCGGACTCTTTCTTGCGAGAGCCAGGGGTGGACGGAGCTGGTGGTGCAAGCGTAGTGCTCGCAAGGCTGTCTGCAGATATTTCCTCTTCGAATGGATCGGCTTCTTCCTTCCCATCGACTGGCACCCAGCGTAGCTTGATGGGATCAAATAGCATGTTTCCAATAATAAGGGAAGTGCCTTTGGTGGATGAATTGCCGGAGTCGGATGCTGCAGAGGAGGCAGAGGAGGCATGTCCTCCTTGACAAGGAACCACATCCTTGGTAGTTTGACTGTCCGTCGTAGCATCACTCGTCGAGCCTAAACTAGGCACTTCCTCATCGTATCTGAGTGTAAGCTTTTTCTTCAATGAGAGACTCGAAAGCTCGTCTGGAAATTCGATGGCTTCATCCCAACTGCTTGGGTCATCATCATCCTGGAAAGCGAAATGTGGGTGTGAGTCTTCCAAGTGGGTCAGGTCCCCTTCCGTCATCTGCCCATGCAGCTGATTTGTAATTTGCAAAGGACCTAGTTGATTCTGATTTCCAAATTTACCCTTTGAAGAGAATGACGCAAGCTGTGCGAGTGTTGTGGAATTCAGTTCAGACGCTCGTAGCGTATCACCTTGATCTTCATCATCAGCATACCACTGTGCTGCTTCATCATCGCTTTCGCCATCAATCACAGTGTCCTTGGATATACCTGCCCATCTCCTCAACCCTTCACCAAAAGCGCTTTGCGATGCCTCTCCTTGGTCCTCGTGAAAGTCGAAAGCGAGCTCATCTTCTTCATCCAAGCGCAAGTGTTGCATTGTTCCAGTACGTAGACGGCAAAGAAGAGGGTGAGAATTAGACTACAATGTGGACAATGCCTAGGTAGCTGCAGATGCAGCCTTCCTACCTCTCATGAACAAAAGATGAGAGATCTCTACAAGGGCGGTCGGAAGGGATGAACCTATGCTCTCACGCGTGCTGTGTTTTGTGGCGCGTTGCTCGCCTCGTGCCTCAGCCTGTTGTTAGTAGAACGTGGAGGAAGGTAAAGATACATTTTGGGCGTAAGAACTACATGCGTAAAAGCCAGGAGTTGGTGTTTAGGATACAATAATATGCCTGAGTATGAATCGAACGATTGGAACAATCATCCGTTCTGCTGTGTCTTTGTAATTTTTTGGATCTGCGCTATGCTTTCGCTGCAGTGAGTTTTCGTGGCATCCAAATACTTGTTCAAACTAGGAATGGCTTCCGGTCGCATGGCAAGCTTTCGAAAAATATCGGGTGCGTTGTGCTGCCAAGACACCTGCTTCTGGAAGCCATCTTTTGACCTCAAAGGTAGAACTTTATCTCCTTCTGAGAGATCTCTATGCAATTGTCGGGAATGCGTTGGCGACACTGTTTCCAATGTTGACCCAAAAGTAGAGTCAGGACCGGAAACCGCGTTTGATGATAGTTGTCTAAGATTGACGAGTTCTTCGCCTTGGTGACTTAGCTCATCGCTATCCCAAAGCGGCCAATTTGCAGGTGCACACGAAGACGACTCAGATTCATCTCTTGTCCTGCAGCCTGGTATCGAAGGAGTGTGGTACCCGACACGCTCTGTCGTAAAATGATCGTTAAGATCGAACGAAGCACTACCCTGAGTTCCCGCCGCTAGAGGAGGCAAATTAGCACCATCACTTTGAGCTTGATCCACGTCAGAATGATGGCTCTTTGTAGATGACTCGTGTAAAAAGCCCTTGTAGCGAGAAGATTTGGAGGCTCCGCGTTTCCTAATCGGCAAAACTTCATCTTCAGCCGCTGAACGCGAAGAGAACCAACGAAGTTTGGAAGGTGAAGCCGAGTTTTTTGGACGAACCTCATCATTTTCTGGCTTTCGGCATTGAATGTTGGAGAATGTCACAGATTTGTCTTCGATTTCTGAACCGTGTGAGGACTCGTGGGCCTTCTCCCAACTTGACGGTGTAGACAATCTACGCACAGTTTCCGGAGGATTGACTGTAGAAATATTTCGAAAAAGGCGCACAATGTCACGAAGATTCTGCAAGCCAGCTTGTCCGGAGATTTTGAGGTTTTGCCGGCTTTGACTGGATTCATTGGACGATTGCCGAGATCTACAGGGCAACTGATCAAAGGCTGAGAATGATGAAGAATGAGATGAGCTCGATTGTCCAGGTGCCGCAACAGTGTATCCTTTTTCAATTAGGCTGATGGATGATGAGGATGCTTGCTTTCTCGTCTCTGGACCGGAGAAGCTTCTCGCAGGTAACTCGGCAGTCCCTGATGCACTGATGGATCTATTCACAGCCGGCCGTTCTCCGCTGCTTGAATCACTCATTGAAGCGACATACTCTGGACCTTTCCCGGAGAGCATTGACGACAAGATATCCACTTCCCGATCGGGTGATACATAGCGGGACCCAAGCGAGTGGGCACGCGTATTCTTCCACGCTGAATTCTGCCTATGGGCAGAGACGAGATGCACATTCTTGCCACGACGGAAACTAGACGGTGCTACGGAGGAGGAAGCCTTTTTGTGTTTAGAGCCATCTCGATTCGGTAAAGACCTTGTCCCGCTACTGTCATCTTCTTTGAACTTCTTATCGTCCATCATATGCTCATCGTGGTCTACTAGATTGTTTTGCGCTGATGCTTCTTTTCCATCGCCTAGATTGATGAGCACTTCTGCACACTCCCACCAGTTATTGTAAGCCTTTTCAATACGCTCGAACGATACTTGAAGACTCAATGATATCGAGTCATCATTGCCTGATATCAACCGCTGCCGTAAGCGTTCATAATCATCTCGCAGAGATTTGAGCTCCTCGACACCGTTGGCAAAGGCTCGCACGCTCGTCAATCCGGCACGTAAAGATTCTTGGGCTTTGGAGATGCGCTCGGGAATCTTGAAATCACCATAACTGTTTCTTCGCGCAATGCCAGGAGACTCCGCGCCCTGTAAGCTAGAGGTCGACATGGTTCTTTTATCGTGATAACTACAAATCTCATCGTTCAGGAAATGTCCCCGAGTCTTAGAAATGCCTGTCTCAAATTCTGTGCTCATCTTCTTGGTATGCTTTCTAATATCATTCGTCTTTCGAGAAGACTCCACGTTCCAAGACTCAACCTCTCCTCGCCACAAATCGTTTTCTTGCTTTAACGAAGAGCCAGTTGACTCGATGGGCGTATATGAAGGTGACCCAAGTGGGGGGCTCTCCAAATGCCTACTGTTGCCTGCCCGTTCGAATGATGACCTATATCTCACGCTGTTTGAGCGCAAGGCCATACTGTTGTCCGAGAGTGCTACCAATTCTCCGCGCGGTGACCTTGCCGAAATTTTTCGCAACGTTCTAATTGTGTCTTTTTCCTCGTCGAGGAATTGGCTGTGAGGCGAAAAATCTCGACAATCAAGTTGCCTCCAATGGGCGGAATCATTCTCTGAAGCGTTCCTTGTATGAGACTGAGGTTCCTGTAAAGCATCCCTCAAATTTGTGTCGACTTGATACCTGAGAGAATCTTGGAGTGGCTTTGTTGCTCGCCAAGGGAGCGAGATACTGAAAGAATTCCTCCCTTTCCTCTTCGGCGATGAAGGGATCCTTTTGTGAAAGGGTATTGCATGACCGGCAGGTATCGATGGCGCTGCTTCTAAGGTGTGCGATGAAATAAATGTAGGGGTGTCTTTCATAGGCTTTTTGAAAGGTACTGGGCTGGATTTAAGATTTTCATTCTCATTTGCTTGAGTTTTATGGTCAATGAATGTGTCTCTGCTCGACGAGCTTGAATAGACCTTGCACCGACTATTGGGCTGCTCCGGGCGCCTTCGCGTGGTGACTTTTTGACCGGTTGCCTTCGCAACCTTCTGCGAGGAACCCGAATTCCAGCCCGATTGGTCTGAATCACTATCAATACCGTCATACTTGTAAGAGGAACCAAATCCCCCAGGCATTCGATCTTTCGCTGTCGCTAAGGGCAATAAGAGTGGCTTTATAGTTTGCGATGAAGTAGCCTGGGGTATGGAAGGCCGACGGACAGGAGAGGAAATGTTCAGGATGCCTTGACCATGGCTGTTGCCTTCGTCACACGAGTCGAATTCGTCGCTAGATCCGGATGACCACGCAGGCAGTGACTCATCAGATTGAGAATGTGGGTCTCTCTGTGATGTATCCTGACCCTGCTCTGAATTGAAGATAAAGTCGTCATCCCAGCTTTCGCTGGCAACGCTTGAGACATGCCCAACATGGCTGTCAGACGCAGACAAGCGGGGAAATGGTCTGGAAGAGATCTGTTCACTTGCTTCTCCTGTCTCATACATGTTTGTCAACATTTCTGCTGACCTGCCTCCCTTGCCTTTATTCCATACTCCTTGCAGTGCCTGAGACTTAGAAGTCGACTGCAAACTCCCTTCGTCTATGCGCCTTTCGTCTGCGCACTCGTTAGAAGTAAACTTGCCAGAGTATTCGCTTATTTGAGATGTTGGCTTTGGCATCCGCACCGAATGCAGGCTTTCCCTCGATAACGGACAATCCTGTCCGCTGGGGATTCGCGAGGTGTATAGACTGATTGATTGCTCCCCGAGAAAGTTGGATGAATCGTCGGCAGAGGCTAGAGTCTCAACAAGCTTTGCTCGGTAATCAGAAGAAGAGCTGGGGTTTTCTGTAGAAAACTTGTCTTTCAAAGACAACGGGGTATCGCTTTGAAGTTTTTTTGGAATCATGGCTATGGTTCTGGCGTCTTCTTTCTCCTCTCGATTCACACCTATGTTATATCTGCGAGTGGACGAACGCCCCCAGGAGGAAGGAGGAGCGCCGCTTTTACTGACTTTTCGATCCATTTTGAGCTAATAGCACTATTTGCGTCTCTTCCTTACAAGCATCATAAATATGCGAAAATAAAGCTTTGCGAAATGAAAAGGAGTGTGCGATCGCTATGCAACGATCCGAGCGAGACCAACACGCAGAACGCATGGAACACAACGCGCATGTCCTGGAGAGTATAGAAAGGTGGACACGTGACAGGCAAATTTACCTTCCGGGAAGGACGTCCTGCCTGGAGCATCTTGGGTCGCCTCTTTACATTGAAGATGCCTCTCTCGAATGTAGGGAGGCTTTCTTTGCGCACAACGCTGTTTAATACCGCAAAGACTCATCTTAATCGCTCACTTGCGACACATGCCATCGGAGCAGGATCTCGCGCAGGAAGTCATCGTGTTGTAGTTGTCGGCGGAGGCGCGGCCGGGCAAGCTGCATCTCACCAACTTTTGCGTACTGGAGTTCTGAAGAATGCAGCCGACATACTGCTAATAGATCCGTCTAAAACGCATGATTACCAACCGGGGTGGACGCTTGTCGGAGGAGGGCTGAAGAGCAAGGAAGAGCTAAGACGGCCAATGAAAGAGCTCATTGGTGCTGACGAACGTCTCGCCTACCTGGAAGATGCCGTTGTGTCATTTGAACCAGAAAACAATCGATTAAAGACCGCAGATGGAAGGTCCATCAGCTACGAGCATCTAGTTGTCTGTCCTGGTCTAGGGATAAATTGGAGTAATATCAAAGGATTAGAGGACAGACTGAAGGAAGGTCGCAACGTTACAAGTATTTACAGTTACGACACTTGCTCGAACGTATATCCAAGAATAGACGCGCTCAAGTCTGGTAAGGCGCTCTTCACGCAGCCTGCTGGTGTGATCAAGTGTGCTGGAGCACCACAAAAGATTATGTGGCTCGGTTTAGATCATTGGAAGAAACAGGGTCTGTATAAGCCTGAGCAGCCAGATTCCAGCAAAATCCAGATCACATTCGCTACCGGTATGCCCACAATGTTCTCAGCTCCGAAATACAACGCAGCTTTAGAAGAGCTGCGCAAGCAAAGAGGCGTTTCGGGTCTGTTCAACCACAACTTGACCTCGATTGATGGGAACGTAGCCACATTCTCTGTCCCTCCGACTGGGGACTCGCAATCAGCTTCCATTGTTCAGAGAGAATTCGACTTTCTCCACGTATCTCCACCTATGGGTCCATTGCCGTTCATTAAAAATTCCCCTTTGGCTGATAAAGCAACAGGTTTCGTAGAGGTTGATGAGAGGACTACGCGGCACAAACACTACAGCAATGTGTGGAGCATTGGTGACTCTAGTAGCTTACCAACCTCGAAAACAGCAGCAGCCATCACATCTGAAACACCAGTTTTGGTCGGGAACCTTAGCGCTGCGCTGGAAGGTCGTCAACCTGAAGAAATTTATGATGGTTACACAAGTTGTCCGCTCCTCACCGAGTATGGAAAAGTGATGCTGGCCGAGTTTAAATATGGTGGTGTTCCCAAGGAGTCCTTCAGCTTTTTGGGCATAGACCAAGCGGTTCCTCAACGAGCTTTCTATCACTTGAAACGTGACTTCTTCCCATGGGTCTATTACAACAGTCACGTTAAGGGAACATGGCAGGGACCCAAGGGCTGGTCATTGGGTGGCCAGATTCGTTCGTACACCAAACCTTCCATCTACAGCACACAGCGTCGTGGATTTGCTACGAGTCCTTTTTCTGGTCGGAACCTTCCCGCACGACGTTCTCGCGATCCTCTTGACCTTGCCCCGAATGCTACTCGCCACGCGTTACCATCGGGAGAGACTTTGATTATTCGGCCGTCCCCTTCCGCACCCTCGCCTCGAGTTGGCATGTCAGAGACTGTCACTGATCCTGGTAGCCTTCCAACACTTCGTTCCAGACGCCAAGTGCGAAATCTTGGGAATGTGAAGGTACTTTCCGAGTCTGATATCGAGAAGATTCAATCGCTTCGAAAAAGCGATCCAACGCGCCACTCAGCCATGTCACTCGCTAGAGAATTTCAATGTTCTCCTACATACATACGGATCGTTGCCCCTCTCGACCGGAATTCTCGCGTTGCTAAGCAATTGCCTCAATTACAGAAAGAATATGAGTGGGGGGCGAATAAGAGAATGCACCGTGAACTACGCAAAGAGCGACGCTCTCTGTGGTAGTCTTTTGTCGTCTACATATCTGTATAATGAAATGGAGCCTAAACAACCAACATTTTAATAGGAATGATATTGGTTAATATGATGTTACAGTATGGAATAGAGTGACGTGCTAAAGCTTTAGAGATGATGCGTGCGGAGCTTGCTGTTGTTTCGATTTGCCTTTCGATGCTTGCTCTCCGTCGCCTTTGCCAACAACGGAAACGCCTTTGTTCCCCATCAACTTCCGGAGTGCTTCGTCCTTGTCTTTGGCTGCAGAGCCATGCTTCTTGCCACCATGACCGAAACGCCCTCCCCTATTTTGTCCGAAAGCTTCACGATTGATTTCCACATTGCGTCGATGAGCAGCAAGGCGTTCGTTCTTCTGTCGCTTTTCTTCCCGCAGTTGTCGATGTCTACGTTTCTTCTCTTCTGGAGTCAACTCGCTCGAGGCACCTTCCAGAGCAAAGTTATGTCGACCACCCGCATCGTAGACTTCTTCGGGAGCCAATTGTGAAGCCTGGTTCATGCTAGTCGGTAATGACTCTTCTAGCGTGATAGTTGGTGCATTGGACACACTCTGGATGTTGACTTGAGGTGCTTTGGGTGTGAAGTGAGCATTGCTGAGCGCATCTAATTGGCGTTCTAAGGTGTCGTAGAGTCCGTCAATCTCATCGTGTTCACGCTGTAGCTCTTTGTCAAGCTTTTGTCCTTGGGACTCGTTGGCGCTTCCGCCACCTAACTCATCTTCATAGATCTGATCCAGGCTCCTAGAGCTCTTCGAGTCACTTAATTCTAACATCTTACTTGGTATAAAATCCATGGGCTGGAGTGTGGCACGACGTTGTACGTCGTCATAATTTCCCTCAAGAATACGTCGTTTAATGAGATCTTCGATGGAGTTTGTTGTCTCTTGAGTAATGATAGGCTTCCCTTTCTGATTGTTCTCATATTCTAAGTCCTCCTCAAGCAGGCTATTTTCTGGTCTGGCTCTTGCACCAGCTTCTCCCATCAATGTCCAATCCTTGACGCCTACATTCTCTTCTTCAAGGCGCTGAATCTCCTGTTGCAATGCTTCCATACGCCTTTGATGGGCTGAATAATGACCACTGCCTATGTCATGTTCGTCTTCCTCATCATCTGCGAATAAGTCGCCGACTACCCTAGATGCAGTCTCTTGCTCTATGTCAAGACCTTCTCTGTTCTCATCTCTCTTTTGTTCCTCATCTTGAGAGGTCACACTGTCGTTTCCGGAGTCCATTGAGGATGTGCCATCTTCTCCTTCCTCTTCAACATCACTATTGTCATCCTCACTTGCACTACTCATGCTTTCGTCTTCGTCCAATGGTGAGGCTTCAATGGAGTCGCTGTCATTTTCTTCGAGCCAGCCCTCTTTGTTCTGACTATTTTCCATCAGACCTGCCAGTGCGTTCATTACTGACTCATCCGCATCACCAGATTTGCGTGCTTTGATACGACGCACACTGACTTCATCATGAAATCGGACTGACCGCTTCTGACGAAAGTTCTGCTCGTCAAGAGATCTTGAGGCCTCGGGACGACTATTTGCAGCACTTTTCGCTTCGTTCTGTTGTGGCATTTTTCTCATATATGGTGGAGGAGCAAAAAAATCCGAATAGTAAATTGGCTTTTCCTCGTCGTCCTCATCATCGGAGATATCGTCCGCATCAAGGGGCTTGAAAAGGTCTACATCGTCACCAAGATCTACCCCTTGGTCGCCATAGTCATCTGTATCTGCATTAAACTGATCTATTGAAAAGAAATCATCGTCGAGTTCGGGATGACGCTTTGATGAGGTGTGAACACTTGTATTTGAGCCAGCCTCATCCAATCTGTCGAGTATGGATGATTTGTTTTCTTCTTTTTCCTCTTCCTCTTCCTCTTCCTCTTCCTCTTCTCCAAACTTGCTTGCGAGAAGGGCTTGACTTCTCAGAAGACGTCTTTCTTTAGCTTCAGCAGCTTCTTTGTTCTTCATTTGTTCCTCTTCTGTCATTAAGGGCTCCTTAGTTGTTGCACCTTTGTACATGTCATCGTCGCTAAGATCTGATGCTCCTGGATAACCCGAAGCCTCATCATCATCTTCCTCCTCTTCTTCTTCTTCTTCTTCTTCTTCTTCTTCATCACTGTCAGTGAATTCATGCTCCTGGCTCAATGCTTCAAGCTGATCCCGAAGGCGTGGGTCTACACCTAAGGCGCGTAGCTCTGCGTCATCTAAATCTTTAAGACTGTGAACATATTCCTCCTTGTCCCCTTTTCGTTTCCCTTTGGACTGTTTTCGCAATTCAACTTCATCTAGTCCTCCCTCATCTTCGTCATCTTGAGTCTCTTCGCTGTCCTCGTCCTCCTCAATCTTGTCACTTACAATCACCGAATCCAGTAGGCGACAAAGCTTAGCGCTTCGAAGCTCAAGTTGATCCCACAGCTGCGCGCTTTTGAGTCCCTCCACGGTAAGCTCAATCAATGGAGTAGGCTCGAAAAGTCGGTGATACATGTCGGAAGATGCTCTTTTTCTCTTCTGCCCTCGTCCCGCATTTGCACTTTCTACTTTGTCGTCCTCTTCTGGAAATGTGGAGCGAAGAGTACTGGCAATAGGAGGGATAGCAGGTCCCTCGGATAAAAGAGCTAGAAATCAATAAGAAAATTTGCTACAAGTACGTCCAAAGAGACTCACAGAAATCAAACAAGGCTTTCAGTGCCTTTTGACTGGTGAGTGCAAGTTCATCATCGCCTTGCAAACCGAAACGGTAAGGCTCAGCCAGAATCAGCGTAGCCAACTGTTCTGCTTTATCTATGGTTTCTGGAAAATCTTTTCCGTAGGGACTTGCATTTCCGTGTCTCCCATCTTTGTCCGCCTCCGTTGAAGTCATTGTTGGCATAGGCAAGGCAGATTGAAGCTCGATCAGGTTGTAGACAAAACCCTTGGTACGAAAATTCGTGGACACGTGACACGCAACAAGAAGAGCATTATTATTATATCATTAATACAGCTTACCATCCAAACCAAGACAGTACCGACCAACCCCGTCTAACAACGAGAGAAAGGTCGGTCACATTGCTTGCAATGGAGGTAACCAAATCAATATCTGTGACATTATAGCTACTTAGTCCAACCTGAAGCATTTCTTGCGATTGCACGTGAAGCACGGCGCTCTGATCCCCTTGTTGTGATATGAGAGACGTGGTCTCCTGGGCATTAGCAGCTGAACTTGGTCGACATGAGCTCCTTCTACGCTGTCTGATTGTAGAAGTTTCCGCGCCGTTCTGTGAATTGCTTTGCAGGTTTTCTTCGTCCGCGACTTTGTCGAGTATCATTTCTTGTACCTCGATCACCAGCTCGCTGACCCAGGTAGACCAGCTGTCAAACAAGGAGAATGCCAGACTGACACTCTCAAATGCCTCACGTAGGTTTTCTCGGGAGTCTCTACGCAGACTTCCGCTTAATCGAGGATCAGGAGGCGGGCGGAGAGTCTGAGAGGCGGAATGCATCATATCTGCTTGAGTAGAGACCTCCGAGACTAGTTGAGTCGTGCTTGCTTGTGACAGCCCTGTACGTGATTTGCGCCGTCGACGTGAGGAGGCAGAACCTGCACCTACGGCCGCAAGAATCGGATCGTCTATGTAATCATTCCGTTCACCGAGGTCCAGAGATCGTCTGGCCAACTGCGGGCTGCTTGATGTTACACTTTGTCGATTTGGGGTTTCTTCGTTATCATCATCGCTTTCGCTGTCACTGTCAGGCAAAAGCATAATGCTAGCACGGATGCCTCCGTCACTCCGGATGCTCAGAGGCACGTATCCATAGCTTGCTCGCAAATTCATTCGCCATCGCTGCGGAAGGATCCGAAGACTCGAGAGCCAGAAACGAAGAAATGCAAGCAGTGTGGAAGTCGAGGGAGCTGGAGAAGATGATTTCCTCTTCATAAGTTCTTGAGATCCGTTCTGGTTATCATTTTGAGACGCGGGCGTTTGAACGGAGCTTCGCGTAGTGCTTCGCCGTCTGATAGATGTAGCAGATAAATTGGCTCGCTCTTCTAGCCCTCTATAGACTGCAAACTCGCGCGTGGTCCAAGTAAGATTGACCAGAGTCGCGGACATTTTCCCATTGACCATCGATAGCGAGGATCGCAGTACTTTGGGTAAGACAGTCGGTGCAGAAACATCGACTGAGTCTGCACCAAGACCTTGCGAATCCAGTATTGGCGTTAGATCGAGGAGGGTGTCAAACAGGTCACATTTCTCTATCAATAATTTGTCAGAAGTCCATGCGATCCAGCTAGCACGACGATTGGTTTGGACTTGTCTGATATTCCCTTCATCCTGAAGGGCAGTGATGTCATGGAGTCCGATGATACCTCGGACGTACAAAGTGAACATTTCATCGCTATCATGTTGCTGCGACGTTTCGTCTTGAGCACTTGTTGAATTGTAGCCTGTGTGAGCAATTTCACCTAATGTGAAGGCAATGGCGGCTGCTTGCATTGTACTGCCCCCATGCGGCACATATATTAACAGTCGTTGCGATGTGGTGAGCAGTTGTTTGAGCAATCGAGGAAGGAAAGGGCCCAACGCGTTGCTTACAGCAGGCAGTTGGAAAAGTGGATCATGAACGTATACAGGGCTGGAGGAAGACGATATCCCTCTGTCCAAAGAGGGACGAAAAGCACTGGTGTATTGGTGCATTTCCAACCATTCCTCCAAAATTCTGTGGCATGTCGGATCTGAGCTGATGGCTTCGGCAAGCTTGTGAAGGTGCTCAATGTGGGGCAAGGTACTTGCCAATTGCGCCCAGGGATTCAATTTCGGGCCACAATCTGATTGAGCTTATTAGCGAGACTCAAGCTGAGAACTCAAGAAAATACTAACCTACAATTGCACCGACAGAAACCATGCGAGCACCACGCTGATCTACCCCTTCTTCGCTGGTAGACTCATCTGAAGCAGAAATCTTCTTATTCTTGAATACAGCAATACCAAAGAGATTAGCCTTCTCTTGATGATGTGATTTCAGATGGCTGGCATCAAAGTAGATCACATCTTGTACCAGAGCATGGCTACCACTAGGTAGAACCTTCCATTCGATTCCATGATTCGACAGCTCAGCCACGCTGTGCTGGCCTGTAGCCCACAAGATCTCGTTTCCTTTCCGGACGTGAAAGTGAGAGATGAAAGCGCTCACTGCATTGCGGACAGGTATCGTTGCGCTACTTGGATCATTGATTGGTATTGTCCCTGCCGTGCCAGGAGACGATTCTAAAGGTGGCTCGGCGGGGGCAGACTGAGACTTATTGGGCGTCTGCGGACTCATTGCTCATGTCGAATGTCGAAGGTGCAGGAAGCAAGAGACACGCGCGGAAATGGGAGCTTTTCAAAATGCATTGGCCAATTATCATTAATATTTTGTCAACATTCCTGTCTGAGACATAATTACTGGAGAGAATAATGGGGCAATGAAAGTACAAGCTATCCTTCTGGAGTACTGTCCGAATCGCTTTCGTCTTGGCCGTACACAACAAGGGCTGCTCCACCGCCATGCGGACGGGTACCCACAGTTCGACGACTAGAATTTCCTAAAACAATACTATCCTCGCCAAGGTTCTTAGATGGTGCCGCTCGGGGTTCTCGCGTAGTGCCTGTGGATGTATTCGAATGCTTTTTGAGTTTGCGATAGAGCTTGTTATTATCGCTAGCAATCTGTGCCTTTCTTTCTGCCACATCTAGGATAGAATCGCGAAGCTCTGTTCCTGTCACTGGGATATTTTTCTCATCACCCTTTTCTTCTCCCACAATCTCCTGATCGTCCACCGCGTCCTCTTCCATAGATGGGTTAGGATCATCCAGGCGAAAATCTGCCGTTGCAAGATGACGTTCGCTGATTGCTCTGGGGGGTTCTGGCGGACCTGCTAGACCAAAACGATCAGGACTATCGAGGACTGATCTACCACTAGGATCAACAACTCCGTGTTGATGTTGTATGCTTGAATCGTCATGAGGTGTATTTGTGAAGAGCTGGCGAGATGAAAGTGACTTTCGCATACTCTTAGAGTTATTGCGGGTTCCACTTGACTGCCCTGCCGAAGTAAGAGGTTGTAGACCTAGAAGTGACATAGAGCTTCCTGGTGCTGACGACGGGCCGGAGCTCCGGCGCCTATGATGGTGGTGATGGTGTGAGGAGCCGCCGAGCTCTGTCGTTGAGTGATGGCGGTCTTCGCCATTTTTCCTTAGCGAGGGGCTACTGGCCCTCGTGGCTACTGTGCTGGTATCGTCGATATCAAAGACTTCTTCCTCCTCTTCCTCCTCTTCTTCGTCTGCGTCTGCGTCATCGTCGTCGTCGTCGTCCTGATCACGGACAGCAGAGCTTCTACTGTCCAAGTCCACTTTCGCATCTCTTCCGGGTTTCAGCAGTGCTGATCGTGGCGCCGAATGCTTCACATTCCCTTGTGCAGCATCCTCACCCCCCTCTTCGACAACGACGAAACTCTTTTGACGTTGTCGTTCATTCCATTTGAGAGTGCGACTGATACTCTCAAACCAGTCTATGCTTTGATTTTCGGCACACACTGTGGGGAAAGGGTACTTACTTGCAGTCACCTTGATATGGTCGCCTTGCTTCAGTTCTACTCTACCACGGCCATCAAAGCTGGCCCACGCGGTACTTCTAGAATTGTAAGGAACTGCTATACGAAGCTCCATGCTGTCAGGAAGAAGCATTGGTCTGAAAGAGAGTGTGTGGGGGCAGATAGGCGAGATAAGGATGGCTGGAATCTCTGGATGCACAAGCGAACCACCTGCAGAAAGTGAGTAGGCTGTAGATCCGGTCGGTGTAGCAATACAGAGCCCGTCCGCTTGCGCAGTTGTCAAGTGATGCTCATCGCCGAACACTTCTAAAAGGCTTACGTAGGGGCTCGGTCCACGATCTACCACAAGATCATTAAGAATCTCAAAAGTTTCTACGGGGCGTGTGCTGAAGCACATGACTTCCTTGTCTTTCTTACAAGAAGTGTCCGCAACCACTGGCTTGCGATCATCATCGAGGTTTCTCTCGTTGCGCTCAGTGAACGTTCCTCGAAGATCTGAAGAGTGTGGTAACGGCGTTTCAATACTGTTCCAACCACCTTCCTGTAAGCTCTTCATGATAATCTCTCCGGTCTTGCCTGATTTGATCGCACGTCTCTTGCGCTTATCCGCCTTAGAATTTGAAGCTAGAGTAGCACGATACACTGTCGCTGTGAAGCGCATACGTAGATTGACACGAACACCAGTCTCCAAAGCAGATACAAGCACTTTCTTATACTCTTCAAAGTTGAAGTTGGTCAAAAAGCCCAAGGACCCAAGGGCAAAAGGCATGACTGGTGGAACTATGCGTTGAAAGAGCCAAGAGCAGAAAAGCACGGTGCCATCTCCTCCAAGAGTGACGACCATATCAAACAAATGAGGCGCACGACTGCACATGTCACTTGTCCAGAAACGTAGCAGACCATCATCTTTCGTCTGAGTAGATGGGAACTTCCCATTTGAGAGGGATTCTGGTGGTGAGTTTCCATTGGAGCTTGGCTGGTTGCGAGAGGAAACGGGAGAAAAGAGATGAGGATACTCTCGTCGAATGCCTTCAGCATCAAAACGCTTAGATTGGCGAAGTTGGGAATCCACATATACAATCAGCCCTGTATCCTTGCCATTTCTAGGGGTGGCCATAAGCCATATGGCTATTTCGCGTGTGAGCTTAATTAGGTGATTGTCACGAGCCTTTGTGATGATAAGAATGCTCTGAATGGTGGACTTGACTCTGGCTCTTCCTAGTTGCTTACTCATCTCTCGCACACCAACAGCCGTCTCTGCCAGCTGTCTAGTGAGACTGCGCACCCGTGACTCTTCATCCTCTGTACTACCGCTCGAGAGAAAGCTGCTTTCGCTCTCGTTCTGACTTGTGCTTCCCATATCGTCGTTGTCGCTCTCAGGCTCAACTGCCCCCGACATCCCACGGTACATTGGCGGATGCCGAAAAGAAAGCTTCTTGGCTTGCCGTTTTGTCGAATCCGATACATCCTGCTGTGCGACATCGTCTTCTGTGCTTGGAGCTTCAGGTGGCACAGAAGGAGAATCTGCGGCAACCAAGGGATCTGGATTGGACTGCTCTCTCTTCATCGAACCCAGCACATTGTCGAGATAAGAATGGACAAAACAAGGGCCCTGCAAAGAGGAGCCCGACTGCCCATCGTGAGAGAACTTTCCTCCTTGCTCACTTGTCTGGCCTTGCGACTCCATGCTACGATGATGGAGACTAGTAGATTGATTGTCTTACGCTAGACATGCAGGCGACCAGCATGTAATCTGTGTAGTGCGGAGTAGCGCCGTGCGTACCTGCCGTCCTCGTCAGAGAACGAAGATGATCGTCGAAGAGCAACACGTGTTCTCCGTGGAGGTTTGCTAAAAGTGGCCGAATGATCAGGATAATTATCCTCTCGAAGCAATGTGGCGAACAGGACCCACATAAACCTTTCTCAATAGTAATACACAGAGATACATTGCAGTATAGACGCATGAGATCACACATAATCATCGTATGGCATTAAGCAGTTTGCCGTAGAATTCTTCTCATTCCCCGTCTGGATCTCGGAACCGGTTGCTTACAGAGATGACCGTAGCGTAATTTGGACGTGCGCGGATCTAAAAAGTCGATAGGACACGAAGGAAAATAATACTTTTCTTTCGCACAAAGTGAGATCCAAAACCCTCATTGCGCTGAGCAAAGCGACTGTGTCTTACGGTCTTGAGAGAGAGCCACAGGTGGTTTACGCAAGAAGACCTTTCTGCAACTAGCGTAAGACTCTATACCAGAACTTCATTCTAAACAACCCTGCCATGACATCTCTGGCCGATCAATCCATTCTCACGCAAGACTCACCGAGCTTGGACGATGGATCTGCCGGTGACGTTAGTAATGAAGGACACCAGAGCCCCAAAAGTGTCGAGTCATCCTCCACGTCAAAAGACATCTCTGGGTCTAGTATCACTCTGCGTGCCCTAGTCAGCACAAAAGAGGCAGGGATCATCATAGGCAAAGGCGGCCAGAACGTTTCCGAGTTACGAGAAAAAAATAACGTGAAAGCAGGCGTAAGCAAGGTCATACAAGGTGTGCATGACCGAGTTCTGAGCATTACTGGCTCAGTGGAGGCGGTGGCCAAGGTCCGTATGATAAATGCAGCCGTGTAACGTTTGACTGACCCATCGCATTAGGCTTTCGCATATGCCGCGGCTCATATCGTGGAGAACCCTTTGGCTCCGGGAGGTGCTCAATCTGCAAGTGTGGGCATTGCCACTATTCGGCTGCTCATTGCTCATAGCTTGATGGGGAGCGTGATTGGACGGCAAGGTTTAAAAATCAAACATATCCAGAACGTATCGGGCGTACGAATGGTGGCCTCGAAAGAGTTGCTTCCTTCATCGACCGAGCGTGTCGTCGAGGTGCAAGGAAATGTACATGGAATCGAAGTGGCCATCGCAGAGATCAGCAGATGTCTGCTTGAGGACTGGGAGCGTGCCCAGAACATTGTTCCTTACCAACCTGGGCTGGACACCGGTGGCGCTGGTGTATTGGCCATTACCGGCGAGGGCGGACTGCTTCCACAGGGGAATCGCCGCATGATGGGCACACCTAGCGTTCCAATGTATGGTGTGAACCATGCACAACACAATGGTCCCGTACTTTCGTCAACAAGTGTTGTGAGCAAGGCCGCCGCAGTGAATCCGGGAGGCAATCTGATTCCATCTTCCACCGAAACTACCTCGGTTCCGTCTCAAGTAGCGGAAGGAGACTTGCGCGTGCAGAATATCAGCATTCCTGCAGACATGGTGGGCTGCATCATTGGTAAGGGTGGAAGCAAGATTACGGAAATCCGTCGTCTGAGTGGAAGTCGAATCTCCATAGCCAGAAACCCTCATGACGAAAGTGGAGAACGAATGTTTACGATCCAAGGGACCGTTCAATCCAACGAGAAAGCTCTTTTCCTCCTTTACAATAGCCTCGAAGGCGAGAAGGAGCGTCGAGCTAATGCATCTACAGGAGGCAAGCTAACACACGACGGGCAAGATGTATCTACCATGACCGAGGCAGCACAGGCTTAATGCACTAGTCAGACTTCTTCCAAGCGTTCCAACAAAGATTTGTGTTCAATAATTTGTACTTAGTAGACAAACCACACACCACAGCAGTATTCTGTTCCCAACACAAATTTTTTCATTACATCAGTTTCCTACATGAAAAGACTCGTCGATGCATTGTACCGGGTGACGGATTTGTTGCCTCACAGTCTCATGGTAAGATCGTTGCCAGACTAGCGTCTGAGAGAGCTTCCAATTCGTATTTATATCCAAAGAACATCAGGCGACACAGCTCACGCTTTGCATCAGGACAAGTCTCCTTGCTCTTCAGGAGGTGAACTGCTTTGACACGCTCATTGGTATCCAAGGGAACCGCAGTATCGCGGCGGGGAGGGCATAAACGTAATGTGGGAGACTTTCGAGAGTCAATAGTGGACGAGTCTTCTGCATTGCGCAAACGCCATTGTGATGGCCGCATTCCGATCCACTTCAAATTTTGGCCTAATCTCTGAGGCCCGTCATAATGGCGCATTTGTGTCGCATACGTGTGCGCAATGTGAATTCCATACGCATCGCCGTCCATGAGTGCATAAAACGATGTGCTACCGTGGCATAGAGTCAGTGTTCCGACCTTCTTCGCTGAAAATATGTACCTCTTCGGAAGATAGTCAAACAGGAGTTCTAGGAAGCGACGTGTTGCTAAGTCAGGCATGCCCTTGCCCTGCTGTACTTTAGTCGATATGTACCCGTCTGTGTATGCAACTTACAGTGACAATCAATCCCAACCCTTTGCCTCCATTAGAACTTTCCAGATTTTTTAGTCGACTTAGTTCTTGTACCCTTTGACGGAAGTGTGTCTCCTTCTCGACAATCAGTACCCATGGAATAGCACGAAGAGGTACCAAAGAGGAAATGTGAGCTATATCTTCCACTAGACACTCATTGTACTCTTCATGCCCAGTCGCATGCCCACTGCCTTTCTCCAGGTGGGACAATTTATATGAAGACGTGGTCAGATCCATTCCCAATGAAACATCAGTAGTCTCATTTGTCCTTCCCAATACGTTAGTGGGAGCACACGAAGCGCGGATTGTCAAGAGTGGACCAGCGTACAGACCCTTGTAAGCGGAGACAATGTTGAATGCACTTGTTGTACAGTTCCAATACTGGCACAATTGTCGAAGGACAGTTTTCACTGGAGATTGCGATCGTTGGAATAAATCGGGATTGTCGTAGTACAAACTGCGCTGTTCGCGGATCGTATTTCCTTGCACGGCCTCGTAGACAGAAGAGAGGACTTGGAGAAGTTGTTCTGTTGTGATTTTCCTTCAGTCACATTTTCGGAAGTCGCATAAAACATACCTAGTCTGCGCAAACTTTGAGCGTCGCTATTGGAAAAGCGGAAAAATCCATCCAAGGCACTGAGGAACGAGCGCATCAGGATCGTCAAAGGGCTGGAGCGACATAATACCTCTGATCTTCCACCGTTGCTCGCACACATGAAACACCATATGAAAGAAAGGGAATACAAGCATAGCTTTGTCTGTTGCACTGTGATGATTCTTCAGAGGAAATTTCTTGCGAAGTGACAGTGTGTTGTTTATTCGACGAAGAATAACATGGCACCTCCCTGAAAATCCGTAGTGAAGCTTGGGGTGTCTGGGAAGATATTTTGTGAAAACAGCTTGCGGATGCGTCGGAAGCTTCTAAACATACATGCGGAAAGTCTGTATGGGAAGATGAAATGCTTGACACGGAGGTATGAATGCCATCATAAGAATGATGTGAAGAACATGTCGTCTCGCTCCGATGTCGTTTCTTCAAGGCAGAGCCTTCGTCAATTTCAAGCGCTTCATGCAGGCAACGTCTGCTGTGTTTTCTTTCCAGCGACTGGTGTATGCCGACGGCCTGATTGAGTCTGGCGTGCGTCTCAAGAAATATGTAAAGAATGTCGGAGATGCTAATTTTCTTCATTGCTACCGAATCATGGAATGCTGTATAAGAAAGGAAGAGAAATTGGCATGGCTTGACGTATGGCATTAACTCGCTTCTATCTATTAATACAAAGCACATCTTACTCCGTAGATACGGAAGGGTTTCCAACCGAGTTAGCAGTGACCTCGTTGATGTTCGAGGAAACTATTTCCTTCTTGCGTGAAGGCGCCGACCCTTTTCCACGCGTTTTGACTGTGCCATCCCTTATATGTGACTCTTCGGCACTTGTGATGGTATCCCCACTATTGGCGGCCGGGTCCGTATACTCCTCAGTGATGAACGGATGGCGCAGCAACTCTTCTGCGGAAGGTCTCTTGTTGTGGTCAAGCTCGAACGTTTTGTTCAAGAAATCGACAGCCTCCGGAGAGATCTCGTCGGGCAAGGCAGGTTTGGCATGTGAACCAATCTGATAGAGAGCTTGCATTTGGTTCAGGTTGGCCCACGGATGGGTTCCACTGATCATCTCCACAACTAGGCATCCTAAACTCCAGATGTCTGCTTTCCGTGTGTAGGACGTCTGTTTCACTACTTCGGGAGCCATCCAGAACACGCTGCCTTGCAAAGAGGGGCGATTTGCACGCGTAGTGACGTACAAGTCACTCTCGACTTTCTTACTAATGCCAAAGTCACTGATCTTGATGCAACTCTTATTGTCCACCAGAATATTGGCACCCTTAATATCACGATGGACAATGTCTCGTGTATGCAGAAAGTTCAGGCCGGTTAGAATCTGTTTGATGAAATTGCGAACGAGTGACTCTTGAAAAGCGCCGTAGTTTCTTAAGAGGGCAGCCACCGATCCTCCTGGCACGTACTCGAGGAAAATATTTAAATGTGTTCCATCGGCATATGAATCCAAGTACTGCACGATGTTCTCGTGTTGCATGGTTTTGAGCAGCTCAATCTCCCGTTCCAATGCATCGAGCATGCTCTTCTTACGTTGGTCACTGCGGGAGTCACCAGAAGGCAGTTCCACCTGCTTAACAGCCATTAACAAACCATTCTTGGCATTCAAGCCCAGGAAAACATTCCCGAAAGACCCTGCACCAATGAGAGCGCCTTTGATCCACGTAATTGGTTCTCGGTGCGCCCCTTGAGAGCGATAAACACCACTGCCTTCGTCTTCATCTTCATCATCGCACAGATCGTCCTCATTGTAGTCCTCGTCAGTATCCAGGCCATCGTCGGCATCGGTATTGTCACTCATGTTTGCGTGGCTCATTGGGTCGTCAAAATGCCGGTCGGTCTCTTCTCCCGGGGCGTCAGTCGGAGTGGCTCGATCTAAGAGCAATTCTCCACTACGTCGTGCAGTGATGTCTTGGTCATTTCCTTCGGCGATATTTGAGCCACTGCTAGGGCGAGTACTACCTGTGAAAGAGGAGGATGGCTTGTTCCGGTTAGAAGGGGGTATAGGAATGGGAATACCATCTTCATCCACGACCCAACCAGTTTGAGAACTGGCAAGGCTCGCACTCTCGCGGCGATTCTCTACTTCTTGTGTGATCTCATCTACCGTCAGCATACTCGCTGAGTCACTGCGGTCACCGCGGTAGATACTACTGGCTGGGCGACCACGATCTTCGCTACCACTAATGCCCCTCGCCATGCGCAATTTAGTTGCAAAACTTTGACGGCTACGTGAACTCTCGCCCGAAGTTCGACGGTAAGATACAGGTCTTGCTGACTGACGCTTACTTCCTGACGCGAGAGAACCAGCTGTTTGTAAGCTTTGCGACCAATCATCAACAGAGGAGCGAACAGGTGGAAGAATGGGCGCTTGCTGCTCTATGAATGGGTTTTGCTGCGACGAATCACTACGGCCCATGCCAATGAGAATGGCAGGCGCTTGACCATCACTTGCCTCTTTGCTGGGCAGTGGAGGAGCATCTGGGTCGGCAGCAAAGCTCCATGTTGAATCACGCTTCGATCGAATACTGGTGGAAGGCCGCCCATATATAGATCGGCGAGCTGTTCTCTCGAGAACGCGTTTCTCTGCCGAAGGGAAATAATCCGTCAGGTGTGAACTGATCAGCTCGGACGGAGGGCGTTGGCCGAGGAAGTTTCGAGCCTTCTTCGGAACAATTGATGATGGCGATCTTGGAGCACTATCTCGCTGTGTTTGACCACTGCTAATACTGGGATGCGTATTGCTTGTATCACGTCGTACCGCATGAACACCAAGCCCAGAGAGGATACTCATCGTACTTGCTCGATTCATTCGCTTTCCTTCCGTCGTCACATGTCCTACCAGTCCTTCGTCCGACGGCGATGCGTGTCCACTAGACACTTTGTCAGACGCGACACCGAAGAAGGACTCTAGTTTACTTCGCTTTATTGTGGGTCGCTTGCTTGCCTCATCGCCCTTGTAGATACGCCGCAAGATCAAACCTCTGGCCCGCAGCGGATCATGAGGCTGGGGTGCATGGCAGATAGCAAGAAGCTCGTTGTCTGTCAAAAACTTCGTGTATCCTTCGCCACTCGTCGCAAAAATTCCCCACAGTTCATCGTTTTCGTCATTCTCATTCACCTCTTCGCCCCCGTGAACCTGCCCAGCTGTAGGGGTATACACATTGCTCGAGGCAGGTTTGTTGAACTTTCGAAGAACACGAGCAAGGACATCGAATGCGTCTCGGCAATCCGAAACGGCAAGAATCTTTGTCGTGCCATCCTCTCCAATGAATTTGATCGTCTTCTTCTTCACATCATCGATAGAAGGAGGCTGATGGGGTGATACCAAAGTTCTCTCATGATTGGGGCTTCGCAAATTGTTGAGCGTATACGGGTGTCTCACAACCCCGGAGCTCTCAGATATAGGCGTGAGTGGAGCAGCATTTGGGCCATTGGATCCCATTCCTATCGGTCTTCCACCATCGGACGTAGATGGACGGGGCGGAGCAGATGAAGTCATAGAAGAGCTTGCAGAGGAGCCCATCCCAGCTGCCGGACCACTAGTTGCCGTACTCGGACGCGAGTCTGCTGTACTTCGGACTCCTGCTACCTGCTGGAAATGCTTCTGTGATCCAACAAATTGCTCCCTTACCCGCTGCTGGACATTCCATGCGCTGGGACCCATGCCACGTATTTCTCGCAATGTCTGGTTACCTCGCCCGGCAGAGAGAAGGACGGGAGAAGAAGCTGTAGAGTCGTTTGTGGGAGCACCATACGCTGGCAAAGGCGATGCACGGCTTGCATGGCTGGAGTATGCCGTCTGTGACCATGATGGCACTGGCCCTTTGGCCTCTTGTTCCTTATCGGAATCTTGCCGGCTTCCCGAAGGAAGTAAATGCTGGTGGGGGGGATGTTGCGATAGCAGGGATGTGTGGTGAAAAGGTTGCTGGTCTGCAATACTGTGATTGATAGCCTCAGCGTCTAAGCACTGCTTCTTGAGCTTCTTAATAGCACTTGTTATGCGAATACGATCGCCGACCGTAGCGATGCCCATCTCTTTAAGTGCGTTAGCATCAAGGTCAAACACGACGGAACCGGAAATATCATTGCGGGAGAAGGTGGAAGAATATTGTCCCAAGCGGACTGAGTGGAGCCATGAACCGATATCGACATCACCCCATAGAAGCACTGGTTTGTGTGAGTTACTGACCATCAAATAAGCGTTGCACTCACCATCATTGAAGCTCCATCCCCCCATTGGCCCTTTCATAGGAGCCGACGCAGATGAAGGTGTTTGAGGCCGGCTATTTGCGCCGGAGGTCAAGATAGCCCCCCTTGGACTGGTAGCTACCTGACCCTGAAACGCTGGTGTGGTCGGTGTGCCAGAAGGCATCCCTAGTCTACTTCATACGCTGTTCGTGTGTACAGAGAAAAGTCGGTCACCCCGTCACAAGTTCAATTCTGGAAGTGCACGAAACACGCGCTCGCAACTGGAGCCCGAGCGCGCGCCCCCCTCTGCGCCGGATTCATCATCGATCGCCGTTTTAGCAAGCTTTCGTTGTTGCATGGAAAGCGTGATAGACACGAAGAAATACAGAGGAGGATTTTGGAAAGCGCAAAGTCAAGAAACAATGTCTACAAATTCCATGCTGGCATTCTATGGGAATTGTACTTGTCTCACTATGAGTATAACACACGCGAAACGTATCACCACTTGAACAAATTTCTCGCATTCTCCCTGCATTGATGTGTGTGTTTTATACAGTGCAATGAATACGACAAATCATATTCAAATAAGGTCTTCTTCTTCCCCTTTCTCTCGCTTTTTTCCCACAATTCTCGCGGTTGTCAATTCGCCTAAACCTGGATAAATGGAACTTATTGGATGGTTGCTTGAAACATTTTACTTTCTTGGAAGGGCAAAAAAAAAGAAGTTTTCACTTACTGTCATTCTCGCGTTTTCTTTCTCGGCACTTAAAAGTAAAAGTCCCGATCCCACGAAATTTAGGGTACAACAAGGCTACAAGGAAATCTGTACCCGTGCGACGGGAAGATTTTGGAGGGCATCTAGCTGTGTTGAAATTCTACCTTCACCCTACCCTTCTCATTGCCTTTTCATTGCAAGAGGATACACTTTGTACATCTCCTAACTAGCACCACTCCCGTTCGCCAAGTAGATGCATTGAATTGGACCCTTCGTCTCCCGACAATTGTGGATTGCGGGTCGCAGTACCTCGTTTGTCTATAGGTACGTTGTTTCGTTTTCTTTAGTATTCTGGTGGCAAATCGGAGCGCCACGCCACCAACTTGATCTGTTGATCACCCGTGGTGAATGTTCGTCACAGGAACACAGTGGTTTATGTGTAAGGTCTATGCGTAATTGCAACGTCACACGAATCCAGTTCCTCTTCGAAAAGCTTCTTCGGAAACATTCGTAGTTCGAGGTGTCTACCTCTCAGCGCTCAAGGTGGCACCGATCGATGTGACAAGTGTTGCTAGCAAGATTCAGTTGCGCTGTCATGTCTCTACTTCGTTAATCTCATACTTACCGTCTACTTCTAGACTGAAACATCCGTGAATACGTCGACTACTGTTGTCAAATCATCTTATCTAGTACCTCAACCAGTGATCTTTCGTAAACTAAAAGTTAACTATACAGGTTGATGGTGAAAGAATCTAGGAGCGCAGCAAGAGGTGTACACCGAGGCGAATCTCTTAGTAAAGGAGATAAGCGACCGAAATCCGTGGACAGGCAACCTAATGGTAGGTCCTGTACATATGTCTTAGAAGCATATCTCACTGTTAATTCAGAATCTGCACATTCATCATCTACACCGACCAGAACAAAAGACAGCAATCTACCTTTGAAACAGCACTCAAATCCGTCTGATGGCAATCCACCAATCATGTCTGTTCGTCCGGATCCCCGTGAGAGCAGAGGTATGTGATTACATCGCCTCTCTCTGTGTTGATTGACCTCATCTCCACACAGAGCAGGGCGGCATTCATCCAGAAGATTCCCCTGCACCGATGGCGATGACCAACCCGCTTCTTTACCACCCACAGCCCTATCCAATGCAACAACACAATTCTTATCCACAAGTAGCTTACGGCCAATATCAGCAACCTACTCCTTTCGCAATGCTTCCTCATCATCGACAGAACGTGCCCGCAGGAACGGTTGCGACAAACTTGAGTCATCCCCCCCGATTCGGAAACAGGGACAGTCCTGGCAGTAGCACTATACAAGATCAGTCCTTACATGGTGCTTCGCCCCCTCCTGGACATGGTGAAACTCGAGGAGAGCCCTACTATGCACCCTACGTAACAACAGGCCCGGAAGTTGGTCAGACATTTTATTCACCGTCCCCTAATGTGTACGCGCAAGGCATCTACCAGCCACAAACATATTCCCCACCATTTTACAGTGTCCATCAATATGCCTACCCTGTTTACGGGCAACAGCCGCAGATGTACTATGCAAGCCGTCCATCACACTGGGCTGGACAGCAACCAGGTCCTTGGGCGCCCTCGTCTGTGCCTTCGCTCTCTGCTGCACCTGTTGCCACTCGAGTGTCGCCTAATGGTGGAAGCTTACCCAAGAATGCGCCTCAGAACATCGCGCGATCGTCCAGTACGCCAAACCGTACATCACCACGAGCAGCAATGACAGATAAACTGTCTGAAACGATCGTTAAAGAACCCAAAGGGAACGCAGCAAATGAACAGACACAACAGGCGTTGATGTCACAGCAGCGCTCGGAATTTGTTCTATGGTGTGGAAATGTTCCAGCTGATGCTACATTGGCGGAATTATGGGAGTTCTTCACAGCACATAATAAAAATATCGTGGGAGAAGGTGCTGATGTGGTGTCTCACGGTGTCATCTCAATTTTCATCATCTCTCGCTCAAACTGCGCATTTGTCAATTACACAACAGCAGAGCATCTCAAACGAGCTGTCTTTGCCTTCAATGGCAAACAAGTCCGACCCAGTGATCCCCGCTGCCCCAAGCTTGTATGTCGAGTACGAAGGAAGGATGATGAAGTTTCAGCTGGAGTTGGCGGACAGCGCGGGCGAGGAATGCACGTCGCTTGGATAAAAGAGCAGGAGAAGCTGTCTCGCGGACAGCAACATCGCGGTCAAGACAAGGACGGTGAGAGTGACATTAAAGCTGGTTTTGTGCCTTCATCCGGTATGCCGTCTGAGAGCGAATCAGGCGAGCAGACAACAATGTCGCCCAATACAACATCGGCATCACCAGTGCTGACACGGACGGCCTCTCAAGATAATATTAAACCAGAGGCGACATCATTACAGCCTGACTCCATGACAGGTGCACAATCAATCGATGCATCTAGCACTTCGGCATCTGGATCTATCTCACATGCTTCCACGAATTCCTCGCTTTTCCGCCACCCTTTGTTTTATGAGCGCTACTTTATTCTCAAGAGCCGACAGGTTGAAGATTTGGACGATGCTGTTCGTACGCAATCCTGGGTCACGCAGCCCCATAATGAGCCCGTTTTAGATCAAGCATTCCGAAACAGTGAGAAGGTGTATCTCATCTTCAGTGCAAATCAAAGTGGAGGTTTTTACGGTTATGCTCGCATGACCAGCGCGATCCATCAAACCGTTGACAAATCACAGCAAGGTGGACTGCGACCCGAAGCGATTCCCGAAGGAGATGAGCGTATGATTTCATCTTCCATTCCTCGATCCGAGGATGGGCAAACAATGCTGGCACCGAATTTCTCGGTAAGCCCCATGGCGACCGAACCTATGGAGTCGCCCCTCCAGATCACTCCCAGTGAATTGGGCGAAAATGAAAGTCCTCTAGCTAATGCCTTGCCGAAGGTAACCACAGCCTCAGAAGCTTCATCATTTGAGCAGAGAGTTTCATTGTCAAGTGACATTCCTGCACATGTGACCTCTCCTAACGCTCCAATCATTGTCACGAACGACAGTCAAGATGCCAAGGATAATAATCAAGCTGACGAAAGACCACCTTCCACATCTATCGTCATCCAACCCGAAAAGACAGAGGGGAAACAAGAAGAAACCGGCCCCGAAATGTCAATCTTCGATACGACATTAGCTAGTACGAATAGCGAGCCATACAAAGATAGCCAGAAGAAGTCACGACAGGCCTCGACAGCGGCAGCAACCTATCCTCCAGTTGAAGCCAGGAATCTAAATCAACTAGCCATTCGAGCACTAATACACAACCTTCGTCTCGAAGAACGCGAAGCAAGCCGGCGAGCTGGGGAATTGGAAGGACAAATGGAAGGCATGAAACACGGTGTGTCTTCCGACCCTCATCCAGCGGACTCCTCGCTAGGCAAACAATTCAAGATCGAGTGGATCAAGACATATCCACTCAGCTTTCAAATAGTGCGTAAACTGCGTAATCCTTGGAGAGATAATCGCCAGATAAAAGTCTCTCGAGACGGGACAGAGCTGGAGCCAAACGTAGGGCGACAGTTACGCAAAATTTGGGACGAGGCCGAATCCTGCGGGCTTACGGCCGAAAATGCTGATCAAATCGTCAATCAAGCTTTACGTGCAGAGGGTGCTGATGCCGAGATCTGATACTTCCTGGTATTCTTCCTATCACTCTACTCTAAAATGAAAGCTTACACTGACATTAGGTGCAATGTACCACTTTGGAGCTCAGAATCGTCGGAGTTTCAGTTTTCGCGCGATGCACGCGCTCCCTCCGAATTCGTTGATCTCGCTGACAGATACCGTCTCCCCTTTTTGCAATTCGCAAAAAAAAACACAAGCATATACACGAGCTCTCGGCCCTTTACTGTCATCGGTATCCAAAGTCACTCAATTACTTTCATTATATCACTGTATCCTGTACTACTAGACATATACACGTTGTTTATTGTACACTGAATAAAATCCGTCCAGAAAAGCCCTTGTGGAGGAAAAAGTTTGTGCATGCGCGAGGCACATTACGCGTCTACGGTCAAGACGTAATACTCGGTTATCTCGCCAAATCTGCTGGGGCGATCCTGAAGGTGCTGGTAATCTCTCCGGAGACCTTCATCTCACATCGTGACCTGTGCTTTCTAGCGACTTGTGCCCAATAACCTCCTATCTATTGTGGACTCGCATCTGCATCTTGTGAGTACTACTTGCTCGTCTCGACTAGCCGTTGGCTGGTCGCCGATCATCTGTTGTGGAGAAGGGACGAATGCTGGTTGTCCTGGCGCGAACAACGTGCGCTGACGATTGTGCTGACGTGCAAAAATTCTAGTTATTCGTGCCATCATGTCGAGTAATGCATCATCGTTTGAGAATGAAACGGTGATTGTGGGTGAGTGCGGACGACAAGACTTGGAATGGATGTGAATTAATCCTCGGTTGTAGTGTTGGGAGCATCCGGCGACCTCGCCAAGAAGAAAGTGGGTCTTTCGATGACATATAACTTCGCCTTAACTAACTTTTTTGAAAGACTTTCCCTGCACTATTCAATTTGTTCAAGCTGAATCTTCTGCCGAAAGCCACGGCGATCATCGGATATGCCCGCACAAAGATGGACAACAAAACGTTTCATGAGAAGATCGGGGAACATCTCAAAGGAACTGACACTGAAGAGGGAAAGAAGGCTAAGACTGAGTTCCTCGACATCTGCTCGTACACACCAGGAGCCTATGACAAGGATGAAGCCTTCCAGCAACTAAACAAAGACGTGGAAGAGAAGGAGAGCAAATTGACCAGAAGCGGCCAGCCCAACCGGTTATTTTACATGGCGCTTCCCCCCAATGTGTTTACCATTGTAGCTGCTGGACTGAAAAAGAACTGTTACTCAGACAAAGGCCATAATCGTATTGTTATCGAGAAACCCTTCGGCAAGGATACAGAAAGCTGCAGGGAAATGATGGGTGCATTGAAAGGTTTGTGGAAAGAAGAAGAGACTTTCCGTAAGTACAAAATGGAGGAGATCTACGAGTGCGAGATTTCTCACGCTCGCGAACTTAGGCATCGATCACTATCTTGGAAAGGAAATGGTGAAGAATGTATTGGTCATGCGCTTCGGAAACCCCCTTATCGACTCTATCCTTAATAACAAACTTGTGGATAACGTACAGATTACGTTTAAAGAACCTTTTGGCACAGAAGGCCGTGGTGGATACTTTGACGAATTTGGCATTGTGCGAGATATTCAACAAAACCGTAAGTGACAACGTCGTGATTACTGTGATAAAGCTGAAAGGTTCGATCCAGACTTATCCCAGGTACTCTCACTCATTGCCATGGAAAGACCAAAGTCCCTCTCCGCAGAAGACATTCGTGATGAGAAAGTGAAAGTACTCAAGCATGTTCCCGCTATTGAAGACAAGGACGTCCTTCTTGGTCAGTACACGGCGGCCAATGGAAAGCCGGGCTACAAAGATGATGACACGGTCCCCAAGGACAGTAATTGCCCAACATTCGCAGCGCTCACTCTTTTCATCAACAACGACCGTTGGAAGAACGTCCCTTTCATCCTCAAAGCTGGTAAAGCTCTCGATGAAGCAAAAGTGGAAGTCCGCTTCCAATTCAAAGACGAACAAAAGAACCTCTTTGACCATGCCCAACGCAATGAGTTTGTTCTACGCATTCAGCCTAATGAGGCAATTTACTTGAAAGTAAATGCCAAGATTCCGGGCTTGCACATGGGCAGCCTCCCAGCAGATCTCGATCTTACCTACAAAGAACGATTCGAGGATGCGCGCATCCCAGAAGCCTATGAAGCGCTGATTCTCGATGCTTTGAATGGCGATCACAGCAACTTTGTCCGTGACGATGAATTAGATGTCAGCTGGAAGATTTTCACTCCAATTCTTCACAGCATCGATGCTGGAAAGATCAGGCCAGAACCATACGCTTACGGCAGTCGAGGCCCCGAGAAGCTCAATGCCTTCATCGAAAAGTATGGATTCAAACGAGCGTAAGTCAGCCATGCACGTGCACCTTTCCTGTATCTGACCCTCACTCTCTTTCCAGCGATGATGGCTATGAATGGCCCAAGACGAGCGTTTCAAAAGTAGCAGGCAAGATGTAAATGTGGATTCTTTTTGTCAAATGCATACGGATGAGATAGATTTGTCGAGTGCCCTTTTGTAGATTCTCTTTCTCATTTCCCAGACCTTATGACCTCCACTACAAGCTTCGCCATGGATCCCTTCCCTTTCCATTCTACGTCCCCTCTCCGCCTCGCGTAACAACTAGGCCTAGAGGGCTCGGACGCGGCTTCATTGTGATCTTCCCAGTCACAGAGAAACTCTTCGACGTCGTGGACAAGTTTTTGTTTGTCTTCCTGAGGCATACCACCTTCCCTCCCCTTCCCCTTTTTTGATAAGATGACAATCGTACATTGAGCCCCCGGTCCGCGCCTCATCAGATGGTGTGTTTTCACGCTAGTAAGCTTATGCTGGATATCGTGAGGAGTGGATGACCAGCTCATCATCACTTCTTTCCTTAATGATTCAGAAGACGCGGAAGAGGAAGCGTTGGCTTTCTTCTGTGCTTTTTGCTTGTCGTACGCTCCCTTTTTATCCACCAATTTGACAATCGCCATGTCTTCCAAGGGGATATCTACTTCGTCTAGCCCCTCCTCTTCCTTATTAGACTCTTGCTCTTGATGCTTATTCTGTGCTTTTACTTGAACAACCCAGAACCGTTTCCTATCAATTTGTTGCAAGAGAGTCTTGGTCTGAAAAATTGATGGCGAAAGACTTCCGCTTTCCGGATCGACTAATCGGACTTTCTTCGCTTTGATCGCCTCATCGCGGAACTCTGTAATGCGACTTGAACTTCCTGCCTTGAGAACCGTACCATGGTGAAAGTGACTATGGAGTGGCAAACTATATGTGCGGGACAGGGGACCTTTGCTTGTGCTCCCGGAAAGGTATCGGATCATTGACAAAAATACGAAGTGTTTGTCATGGGACGAATACAAAATTGTCCTGTTCGACTTCCTACGCGTCGTCTCTTTGACTCTCCTGCATACTCATTCGTTCATTCAATCCCCCCGTTTCCCCTCCATCGTCCTACGCTGGCCCTGGACTTCTACATCGCGATGATGCTATGACGCCTTGAGAAATTTTCTTGTGCCCTCTTTTCACCTACCTCTATCAATTATGGCATTCAATTTCAGATGGCCAGTCTTCTCCAAGCAGTTTCATGCAGATGCCGCGGCAATGCTGGATTCGGCTCTCAATCGCGATCCAAAGCCAAAAGTCATAGCCGATGACATCAAGGTAGAAGATATACACATGGGAACCATACCCCCCGAATTGGATATGTTGGAGATAGGTGAACTAAGCACTGACAGGTTTCGTGGTATTTTCCGTCTAACCTATGCTGGCGATGCTCACTTGCTCTTGTCAACTAAAGTGCAGGCCAATCCCCTGACTCGGCCAACTTCCGACGGATCAGCCTCTCCTTATGAAGATGTTTCTTCTGCTATTCCTTCCTCAATGCCCTCCCGCGGTATACTTTTTGCAGCACGCCCCCTTGTTGTTCCCATGCAACTGAGGCTTTCTGGAATGCGACTCAAAGCGATTGTCGTGCTTGTTGTCTCGAAGCAAAAAGGGATTACACTCGTATTCAAGAATGATCCGTTGGAAAGCGTGGAAGTCAGTAGCACTTTTGATAGTGTTGCCGTGATTCAGAAGTATCTGCAACAGGAAATCGAGGGACAATTACGAGAAATGTTTCGGGAGGATCTCCCTGGAATTATCCATCGTCTTAGCCAGAGATGGTTATCAAGTAACAATCAGAAAAAGCCTGCGCCCTCAGAGACTCCACATCAATCTCCTCCAACAATATCACGCACGCTTTCTACAAACACACCTAGCCGAGAAACCCCTCGTCATTCTCGGGCCAATAGCGATGTGCGATCATTGCCTCTCTCCCCGTCAAAGCTTCGAACGCCTACCGGAAAACGGAACAAATCCAACGTCACTCCCCAGCTTTCTCCAAGAGTAGGCCAACGAGCGAACCCGTCCCAGAGTGGAAGTCGGCCTTCAAAAGCGGCTGAGAAAACAAGAGATAAGGTAGGCAGCCCGATTGCCTCGCCAAGGAAAGGTGAGCAGGAAATGGATGTTGGCAATCTTTCGTTGTCATCGTCAAGTGGCTCTTATGGAGGTTTCGGTGGCAATAGTTTTGTACACGATGTGCAACATTATGATCCTACTTATGGACTTCGCCCCGATGATCTACGGGTCTCTGCAACTAGTGGCACGTACAGTGGATTAGTGAAATTAGCATCGAGATCGAACCGAGGATTTGGAGACCTCACTCTCAAGGAGGAGGACACAAGTAAGGAGGCCGAGCCGACGCCCTCCAACCCGTCTATTTCCCCGCAGAACCTTCTGAAGGAGCTCCCAATGGAACAATCGGAAGAGGACAACGATGACGGAGAGGAAGGGGAGGAAGCCGTTCTAAGCGACCAACAGGAATTTGATGCGTACAGCGACGACAGTTGGTCAGAAGCTGGTGATATGGATGATGTGCCTGATTTTCCCACCACTGATCCAGAGGCAGAAGACAAATCGAACTCTTCCGACGAAGAGGCACCAGCAGATTACACTCGCTATGGTTATCCACCTGCTAGCGCCGACTTCAGTGATACAGCTGTAGAAGACAATGCCCGACGAGCACACTCTGTCTTTGGTACGTCAAGCCTACTTTCGGGATCACCTAAAGCGCAGAGCATAGGTCGCGGATCAGTCTCTTCGTCACGTCGTTCAGTCGCCCCGTCCTCGCGTACCAAGAACAGAATCGAGTTTGAAACAATTCCTGCTGTTGGTGGAGGAACTATCACAAGACCTCGAATCTATCACAGCGCTAGCACCTTACAAGCTCCAGACATAGAAGAGGAAGATCAAGTCGATATGAGTCGTATGGGAGATAGCGCAACAGCCAGCTCCACAGCCCGCGGTCCAGCAAGCATTCACACACTCACCTTTCAAGACGAAAGAGAAACGGAACATGAGGATGAGCTCGATGCCTCTCGAACAGACGAGTCTCCATCAGCTTTGGGACATGAGTCACTTGCCACTTTAGAGCCAGAGCCAATGGACCCGACGTCACGAGCTTATCAGACGCATATATATCGCCATCGGTATGGCAGCCTGTATCGACCCGGATACAATCGACACTCTTCCATCGGATCGGGAGATTTTTCAAGTGTGGCGTCAAACAGTGCCTATGCTCGAAGGAATGTTCGTGACCTACCAGCATCTGGCACGTCAACAACGCCGACATCCTCGTACCCCTCCACGCACACTACATTTGATGGTAGGTTCAGCTCCCCATCCAAACCATATGTTTCTACTTCAGGCCCCCGTATTTCTTCCCACTCGCCGCATAAAGGTTCAGGACATGCAATGACGGTTAATGCATCTAATCACTTTATGGATCTTGTCAACTCAAATCACACTTTGAGCCCTTTCACCCGTACTCTGGATACGACAGGATATGCAGTTCGCAGCCATCCTGTCACTCCTGGCTCAGGAAGTGCGTCTAGTGGGGCTTCAAGTGTATATGGTGCGGCAAGCCTACCAGGACGATTACCTTACCAATCACGATCGGGAACATCTACTCCAAGCGCAGGCATGCCTCCTCAAGGAATGACAATGCCAGGGCATTCAAATTCAAGCTTTCCTGTTGGTACGCGTCGTCGGACATTCCGACTTGGCCCCGCCAAAGGAGAAGCTCTTCAGTCACCTTCAAAGCCTGTTGCCTCCAGCCCCGATCCCATACCCCTAGCTGCATCTAATCGACATGCTCCGCGCCCACAAAGCCGGACAAATTCACTCACCTCTCTAGACCAAGAGCGGGGAAGCACAAGCTCAATGAGCTCTACGGGCAATCCCGGTTTCATATCGCGACGACCAAATTACGACACTACACGAAGACGCTCTTCTCATGTTCTCGGCGAGGCATATGAGTCACGACCCATGGGATCGATAAGAGAATAAGCATACAAATTGTATAACTTGACACAATAGCACATCGTTCAACTTCGCCAAGCGGATGTCATTTGTCATACTAATACACTCTACACGGATTACCTTCTTTTTGAACTCGAAGAAAGCTGTGTCTGTTCATACTGGTCCAGTATCTACACAATCGCGTTAGCTAAACAAAGTATGAAATTCAGATGCACTTACTTGCTCCGTAGCATCACGCATCTCTAAGGCCATTCTGTGCACCTCTGTGCCCGGACGATTGTAGATAAGGCTATTGGCGAACATCTGTCCGAGAGCACGGCGTAGCTGCATTGCTGTCGAGATCTTCCCATCCTTGATGCGGGCTTTAATTGTCTTGAGATCTATGGGGTGCCGGACCAAAGCATAATAGTCTGGAGCGTCTTGTTCTCGGATGGGTGCATGGAACAGATTGCCATGTGTGTGATTGCTGACCTCATTGAAAAGCATCATGAGTACCTTTTCATTCTTGCGGTGCTTCGCAGCTTTTTCCCGTTCTCGCTCCGCATCACTGACTTCCTCTTCTCCGGTTCGCGATTTTCGCGAAGTAGAAGAGCTGCGTGCATTCGCAGAACGCTGTGCTCCAGAAGTACGGCTTTTGCGTGTTGCCAGTGGCGAGACACTTGTTCGGCTGGCCTGATCTGCAGTTGATTGAGAATTGTCTACTTCATTCGTTTCCCGGTCTGTATCCTCATCCCCGTCTTGAGAGCTTCCTGATGCCTCGCGTGAGCGCAAAGCCTCTACACGATTATTTTTTGCGGTCAAAGGAGGAGGTGTGGAGACGCTCTCCTCTGTAGTGGCCAGACGGCCACTTCTACGGCTCCTTCGCACTTCGTGGCGCTTGGTGGAATCATCGTCATCCTTCGCTTCCTCAGTCTCTTCGCCTTTCGTATTAGTTCTTGTCTCATCACCATCCATGAGGTGGTCATGGTCATCATCCATTGTCACCCTTGACCCCTTCTTGCGTCCCTGTGCCTCAGATATGTCGTCCATGTGAGAAGGTTCTCTTGAGCTACTTTCAGTCCCCCGGAGGCGCTTTCTTGTCTCACTTGCATCAGAATCCCCATCTTCGCTGGCTAATTTGCGCTTTGCAGTCCTCGCGGTCTTTTCACTGTCAGGTGACCTTTTTGTGTCTCCCTTGGTTGTATGATGCTTGGAAAGCGAGCTGCCTTTGCTTTGGTCGCTCGTGCTCTTGTGAGGTGTCTTGTGATCCGTTTCGCTTTCCCGAACTTTCCCTTCGCCATCGGAACCTTTCTTCTGTGCATCCCAGTTGTTCTGAGGCAAGTCTTTCGACTTTGAGACGCTTTTCTCTGTATCGGTGCTGGGAGATGCCTCTTTCGCATCCTTATCTTCTGTCTTGTGGCGAGAGTCGATGGGGCGTTTGGTGATGTGTGACAGCACTTCAGCTGCTGGGGAATCCGGCAGGACAGGTTGAAGGTCTTGCAGAATGGGCAACTTCGATGGAGAGACGATTGGTAAGTTGGTCACACTCCCCCCTCTTGAGTTACGCCCACGGCCACTTGCATTGTTTGCTTCCACAAGACTATTGTCTTTGGAGGAATGCTCTATGAACGGCTGCTCCTGCAATGTGGAAGTATTTTCCAACTCCTCTACAAGTTTATCATCCAAAGTACCTGCATTGAGTGCATCAATTTCGGCTACTAGTGCCTTAAAAGCAATCTCCTTTGCCTTGATAGTTTCTTGAATCTCTCGTATTCTCTCGGCGTACAAAAACTGAGCCAAGGAGAGTTGACTAGCCCTATCCATCCTAGGTGGAAGTCCACGAGCCTCCTTCGTTCTACCACTCAGAGTTGTAGGCGTCGCAGAGCTTTCACCATCGCTTTCATTTACACTCTCTCGCTCACCAGGTTGTAAAACAAGGTTGTACTGTCTCATTAAGGCTACCCATGCTCTCTCACATTCACGACTGCCGAAAACACGACCCAGTGTAATCCCCGCTTTGGCAGCTTGCTCAAGCCTTGTTTTCGTCTTGATCAGAGGATGTGACAATAGGATAGAAGATACTCGACCCCAGTCCGGAGGGGAGCTGCCAATGTGATGTACGGCCTGAGATAGTAGCAACTTGTCAGAAAGAGTCAGTCTTGCCAGCGAAGATGGCTGAGCTGCACCCGGTGAAGGGAATGGTGAAGTTGGAGTTGTTGGTGCCGAAGGTGGCATCTTCATGCCCTCAATAATGTTTCGAGCCACTTTTGTTGTAAATGTAGGTAAGGTATGGTGGAAAAGAGGATCCTTGTCGAAAAATCGACAGTGCGAGACTACGTGACGCGCCCTTTTGAGGTAAGCAGAAGATCTTCCTTGCCTTTCTTCCACATTGGTAACTGCTTTTTCTAGGAAATCAGTAACTCCTCGGCACAAACCAGCTTCTGTAGTTTGCTGCTGCTACCATACACTCCGTGTCTTCCTATATCCCATGGCAGCAAGGTTGACTCGATATATACAGAACAATCTGAACTCTTTGTTACCCCAAGGCCTCCAAAGTTCCCGGACGCTACCAACTCCACCTCATAATTTCTCCCATCATTTTAGCATCACACGAGCCAGATCTGCTTCCACGATGACTTCAATCCAAGGGAACTTCGATCTTGTCAAGCGGGCAGAGCTTAGCTATGCATCTGGCATGAGTGTAGAGGCATGGAGAAGCAGAGTCACAGGTCTCACTGTTTATTGGGCGAATTTCGAGAGTGAGTGGCTGTAACCTTCATTGTAATATTGACTAAATGAGAGAAAGGTCCTTTGTTGAACTCCTATTCAGCTATAAGTAGTGAAATTTTCAATGATAGTGGTGTGCCACACACTCTTGAACACTTGATTTTTTTGGGATCCGAAAAGTACCCCTATAAAGGTGTATTAGATACGTTAGCGAACCGTGCCTTCGCACAGGGAACCAATGCCTGGACTGCCCAAGATCATACAGCCTATACCTTAACCACGGCTGGCTCCGACGGATTCCTGCGCATGCTTCCCGTCTATTTGGACCATGTCTTTCATCCCACCTTAACAAGTGAAGGATTCGTAACAGAGGTGTATCATGTCAACGGCAAGGGAGAAGATGCTGGTGTTGTATTCTCTGAGATGCAAGGACGAGAGAACGGCTCGGGTGATCTGATACAATTAGCTTATCAGCGAAAGCTATATCCTAGAACATCCGCCTACCGCAGCGAAACGGGTGGATTGATGTCAGCCCTGCGTGTTCTTTCCATCGACGACATCAGAAAGTATCACCATACTTATTACCAGCCGTATAACACTGCTGTCATCGTATGCGGGCCATTAGATCGAACAAAATTGTTCGAAAGCATTCAGCCAGTAGAAGATAGTCTGGTTCAACACGGCGTCAAAGGGGCGCCTTCTGACTGGAAAAGGCCATTTTTGGAGACACCATCTAATACCAAGCCTACAATGGACACCCAACGATCCGCAACGACGATCGAGTTCCCAGAAAAGGATGAAAGCATGGGTGAGGTGATGATTTCTTGGGTAGGACCACGTGTGGACGACTTCGAGACCAACGAAGCCATCAATATGCTAGGATCTTATCTCACAGATTCAGCCGTCAGCGCCATTCAACAGGCTTTTGTGGAGCGAGACGACCCTCTCTGCACAGATGTGTACTACACAACTACCGACAAGGCAGGAGCTAATACGATTGAGGCTTACTTTTCGTGTGTGCCGACTGACGAACTAGACAACCTTGATCAAAAGCTTGTGGACGAGGTTTTGACCAAAGTTGTTCAAGATGGAATTGATATGGATAGAATGAAGATGCTGATACGCCGAGAGAAGGTCAAGCTTCTTAATATGCTCGAAACGAAGCCAGCAGACGCATTCGCCGACGTACTTATCAATCACTTTTTATACGGGAAGCGAGATGGTAGCGATCTAGATTCTTCTTTAGACGAAATGAAACGCTACGAAACTCTTGATAAGTACACACCAGACCAGTGGGCGTCACTGCTGGACAAATACCTGATAAAAAACAAACGAGTTGTCATTAGTGGAAAGCCATCGGCCAAGATGGTTGACCGCCTTAAAGAGGATCGTAAAGCGCTTGAAGAAAAGCGCAAAAATGCCCTTGGGGAAGAGGGGCTCAAAAAACTGGACGAGAAACTTCAGGAAGCACAGAAAGTCAACGATGCAGAGATCCCCAAAGAGATGCTGACCCAATTCCAAATCCCAGACGTCAAGAGCATCAACTGGATCACCGTGGGGACAGCAGCGCAAGGAAGCATTCAGAACGGAACAGATGGTGAGAAGCGTCGAGGCGTTTCCCATCCGGACTCTGCAGATTTGCAATTGCAGAAGCACCTGGAAGGCCAATCAAAAGGAACATTTCCTTTCTATGTTCACTGGTCTGATATACGGTCCAATTTTGTCACCATCTCCCTGCTTTTCGACACCAGCTCCCTGTCACCCGAAATGCGTCCTCTTATCAGCCTTCTCATGAGCTCGATCTGGTCCTTGCCCATCGTGCGTTCCGACGGCTCGAGACTGTCCTACGAAGACGTCGTCAAAGGTCTGGATGACGACACGCTCGAATACGATGCTGGACTTGGAGCTGGCTCTGGCTTCTCCGAATTAGCCTCATTTGAAGTCAAGGTCGAACGATCGAAATATGAAGAGGGACTTGGGTGGTTACGTGATATAATTTGGCGATCAGAATTAGCTCTAGATCGCATTCGTGTCAACGCTTCGAAGCTTGCCCAGTCTCTCCCTGAGCAACGCCGCGATGGACGTATGTTGTCTCTGGCCCTCGCCCGCAGTCTGACGCATTCGGAAGAAGCCTCATCGAATGTGAATAATACTATTTTGAAACAGAGCGATGTCGTTCCTGGT
Source organism: Meruliopsis variegata (assembly GCA_037044235.1). Taxonomy (NCBI): domain Eukaryota; kingdom Fungi; phylum Basidiomycota; class Agaricomycetes; order Polyporales; family Irpicaceae; genus Meruliopsis; species Meruliopsis variegata. The sequence continues at coordinate 2,333,215 of JAWLTJ010000001.1, forward strand.
TTGGTCAAGAGACTCAGTGACGCAACCGAAGCGCAGAGTGTCATTGCTGAATTGGAACAACTCCGCAAGACTTTGTTCGAGCCGGCAAATATGATTGTGTCTATCAGTGGAGACCTCCTCCACCTCGAAGAACCTCAGAAACCTCTTCAGTCATTGGTAGAAGACCTGCGATGGAGCGTTCACTCTGCACCTGTCGTCAACGTCACGCTCTCACGTCAAGTTCTCACTCCACTCGGCAAGCAGCCGGCCCGTAAGGGTGTGGTTACCGCGTTGTCAACAATCGAGAGTTCGTTTGCTGTATTTTCTGGCAAAGGCAATACAGGATGGAATGAACCTGATTCCGCTGCACTAGCTGTCACAATCAGTGTTCTAAACGCCATGGAATCATATCTGTGGCGGTTCATACGCGGTGCAGGACTTGCTTACGGTGCCTCAATTCGATCAGATGTTGAGGCGCAACTGATTCACTTCGTTTTGTACCGCTCACCTGATGCCGCAAAGGCATTTGCTGCTGCTGCTGATGTGATTAGTAAATTGGTCCAAGGAGAAATGGAGATGGACGATACTGTCATCGACAGTGCAAAAAGTAGTCTTTGCTTTGGAGTGGCTGATGCTGAGGGCACGGTCAGCATGGCAGCGGGCGAAGCATTTACAGATGGTGTCCTTCGAGGCTTGGACAAGGGTCGTGGACGGCGCCTAATAGAAGAAGCACACCATGTGACACAAGCTGATGTCAGAGCTTGTTTGGCAAAGTATATTCAACCTCTCTTTAACCCTGCCACCTCCATTTGTGCGGTTGCTTGTGCGCCGGCCAAAATCGACGAGATCCAAGATGCGTTGGCCACAATCGGTTACGAAGTGGAAAGAAAGGAGCTCTCGTGGGCTGAAGAAGAAGGCTCCGATGAATCATCAGAAAGCAGCGATGAAGAAAGTAATTGAACATGAAAGAAGACACTCGATCCATGGGTCATTGTTACAGAACAATTACATTGTATCATTTAGTATACAGATATGTGAATGACTATATAGAGGGTATCTTGGGATGCCTTAGCCCTACGCTACACGTCAGTCGCTTCGCAGTGAAGCGCTTTTGACCTTGGGTGATGAGCGCACCGTAATCTCCGGTGATCTGATTTGCCCAGAGTTTGTGCTGCGTCTGGAAGATGAGCTGGTACTTGTCGCAGAGAAGAGGCTATTGCTGCGATTCTTACCGACGCTGTGTTCCTTTGACGATGTCTCACGTACAGGAGAACGATCGTATGGATGGACAGCAGGGGATGGGGCGGCCGCTGCCGCCTCTGCAGCCGCCGCGGCAGCTGATGCTGTGATGCGAGAACGGGCCGCGCGCTTGTTGTCGTGGTGTGATCGCACGATGGCTTCAAGCGCACTCTTGAGACTATTCGTATACGCATAGTCGGCCGCAGTAAACTCCAAATCATTTTTTGTTGCATGAGCGCAGCCCCGCTCCAGTAATAGCTGAACAATGACAAGATGGTTGTAAGCAGAAGCGTAGTGCAACGGCGTGTTCCCTTCGTAGTCGGCAAGATTGAAATCAGCGCCAATGTCAATCAAGAGCCGAACCACTTCTTCATGACCGTTCATGCATGCCAGGGATAAAGCTGTCCGCCCTAATTCATCGGGTGCGTCAATCAACCGCTGCAGTGTTGTCCCGACAAGATCGCCAAACTCGCCGTTCTCTTCCGTAGTTACCTTCTTGTCGTCTCCACCACGATCCAAAGCTGAATCTGGAGAGTTTCTCTCTTTAAAGGCAGCGAAAAGACCTTGCTGCAATGCTGGACTCGGACGTCGAGAAGGTGTAGAGGCCTCTGCTGTCACCAAGGTCAGCGCCGGGCTGTTAAGTGAATCGGAATCATTCTCTTCATCATTGCCCGTCTCATTTTCCTCGTCGAGCATAGACTTGTTGAATCCATACTGTAGCGACTGCTGATGGTGGACTGTGGCCGCGTGGGCAACTGCATTCACGCAGCAAGCCTCTATAATGTCACAACGATTGTTTTGAGCAGCCAAAGACACTATCGTGCAACCTCGCGCATCCTATTCCATATCTGATGAGTGAATAGTCATAGCGAATTTTTCCACTTCCACTCACCGTGGAGAAAACACCCCTCTCATGGCCCATATCAAGAAGCCATTGTACTAGATCAATGTTTGCACCATTTTCGACTGCGATTGCTAGGCTTGATTTTGCTCGGCCTGCTTCGCGATTCTTTTCTCGCCGTCTACACTGAAGAGCGGACTGGTACTGCGAGGCAGACAATGCGGCAGATTCGATTGTACTGGCTGTTTGGAACCAAGTGGAGTCATACTCACCCACTCCCAATCTTAGCGATGCCAGCACAGTTCCCGAATCATTTCGCGAAACAGTCTGGTTTTGGATGGTGAATGGATCTGTCTCAGCACCATTTTTTGCGAATGCCTTTTCTGCAATCCGTTTTGCTGATGCAAGGTCATTATTTACTATTGCTCTTCGAAAACGCTGCGAAAGTGATGAAGTCGACGATATTGTTGAAGATGTCATGATTTCGTAGCATACTGTGATGTTGCGAAATTGATATGTGTGAGAAACACAGGTGAAAGTAATAGCGATCTGGACCCCACTTGCTTTTCCTTGGTTATGCACCCTCTCCGCAAAATGCGCGAGAGGATAATAAAGCTTCTCTGCATTCGAATTGTATTGAATCAATTCCATGCGAAGCTCTCATCTTGAGCCGCGTAAACTAATGCGCGAGCAGGTCTCTCGCACGGGCCGTGGAAATTTTTCCTGAGAGCTGAGAACTTCACATCTTCGCCAACTGCTTTCCATCTCGTATGGAATGTTACGGTCTCTCAAACAGTTGTGGAGATTACAGCTAATCAGTAATGGTTCATTTAGTACCCTCTCTAAATCTGCAAGCCAGAATCATACACCGAGAGGCGTTCGCCAGAGGAAAAGAGAACCTCTTTCCCCTCTATTGAAAGAAAGAAGGGTACAAGAGGATCAAATACTCTCTGAAGTGACTCAAGGGCACAAATTAGCTCTCAAGAGGCTTGCACTTCGTCAGGGTGGAGCATTTTTATCACCTATTCCGTCCAATTATGCAGATACAATACCTTCTCCTGACATCGCACCAGGAGATTTCGTAGAGATATTACAGTAAGTTCTTACCCACCGTGGAATTCCTTCCTTACAGGTCTATTATATCCATTCTTTAGCCCCACAAGAACCGTTGGAGTTGTTCTTCATTCTCCTTCGACTTCCGAAGGTGATTCCTCTGATCTGGATTTGGGGAAGACCAGAATCATTCTGAATGCATCTGGCTCGCTTCAATTTACGAGGAGCAGCAATGTTGTTCTGAAGTTCCCCGATTTCGTTTCTCAAAGTTTGATAACGGATGCAACACCATCGCTCGCTGAAGCTCAACCAAATTCAAGGGATGGTCAAATGCATTCTGGGAAAAATGGCCCAGAAGACTTACTAACCGAAAGAAAATTGGAGGCACGTTCCAAGATCTGCGCTCGCGTACGAACTTTGCTTCGGCTGACAGAAGCACAATCACAGCGTCTGTCTCCATATTTTGGGCCTACTGTGCTCTCCACCTTAGAGCAAAGAAGTGATCATGTGAGATTTACAGCAGAGAACATCGGCCGGATCATGCTTCGACAAGCAGGACTGCCTGAAGAAGAGATCGAAGTAGAGTGTAAATCACCGGCCACAATTCTCGCTATGCACCGCCTTATAAGCTCTTCTCCGGAAATTTTCACGATTGATGAAGTGTCGCACAAAGATACGAATGCATTTTCAGTGAGACCAGCAGATGAAAGAATGGCTTTAACCCTTGGTAAGCAAATGGTGCAAGCGTCTTTAAAGAAGGGAAATGCAAGTGATGCTTCTTTTATTTCCGTACAATCTTTTTGCAGTAAAGCCAAGAAGGCTATCAGACTCCGCAAAAAAGCTGACAAGTCAAACCAAATAATGTCCATATCGCTTCCACAAATGGCGGGCGTCTCGCCTTTTCCAGAGTCAAATTGGACAGTGGAAGATCGCTACATTCTGACACTCCTTCGTGCCAGCTTAGGAACCTTTCGAAGGTTCCAGAATGACGTTTTTGGGCCCTTAGTAATGTATATCCTCAAACTTTGTGACTTTGAAGTAGAAAAGACTCACAGAGACGGCAATCTTGACGCTGGACCTAGTTTGGATGCAGACACCATTCAAGTGCGTGCAGTCATACAATTTCTTCAAGACCTTGGCCTTTTCACCCCTTGGGAAGGATTGGGTGTATTAGACTCTGAATTTCATCGATACATTCAGTCTACAAATGACTCTACCCCAGTGTCTCAAGCTTCTGTGCCAAGCTATGATGACAGCATACGACAAGATTTCACCTCCAATGTGTATGTCATTGATGATGCGGCAGCGGAAGAGCTCGACGACGGCATTTCAGTTGTGCCTTCCTCTGATCCTGATCAGACCTGGGTACATGTACATGTGGCTGACCCAACCACTCACCTGCAACCCGGAGATAAGAATGCTGTGGCAGCCCAGCGTAAACAATCATCCATTTACCTACCAGAAGGGAACTGGCCGATGCTAGATCGCTCGGTTACAAGGAACACAGATCTTCGGGGCATAAATGGAAGAAATCCCCTTCCCGCAATGCGCTTCAGTGCTAAGGTAAACAATCGTACTGGCGCGGTCACTGACATCGATGTTGGACTTTCTTGGATTCGTAATCATCGAATCATAACATATGATGAAGCATCACAATATATGACCGATGAGTTTACAGAGAAAGAAGAGGCAAACGAATTGAAACTCGTCCATCGCATCGCTTGTGCACTACAAGAAAGACGAAAAAGTATAGGTGGTGCTTTGCCCTTGTTTGGAACAGAAGCAACCGTCAAAATTTCACCCTCCCCATTGCCACCATCTCCAATTTGGACATTGCCCAACGCACTGAACGAAACGCCTTTGTACGAGGGTTTTCCAATGATTACCATGACGTATCAAGAAAAGGGACTCTCCATGGATCCACATGCGAACTCAGCTAAAGCATCAGTAGCCGAATTCATGATCTTGGCTGGAAGAGTTTCTAGTTCGTGGTCAGCATCACGTTCGATCCCAATTTACTACCGTGGACAGCACGGGTTTGATGAGAAAGGACTTGAGAAGCTTTCGAAGCTCAACGACAGATGGAATTACTCATCAGTTTTGAGTGAACGAATTGTCTTTCATTCGAGTATACTCTCCACTACACCCATGGAGCATGGATTCCTAGGAATCAGCACAAGAAGAGCGCTTACTGCATCTAGCCAAGGCTATGGGGATCTCTTGACCAACAGCGGGTACACTCGATCCACGAGTCCCCTGAGGAGATTTCCGGACTTATTATCGCATTGGCAAATTAAAGCTTCACTAAGAGGAGACAAAAAACTACCTTTCTCGATTGAAGATCTAGAGGAAAGTATTCCTTTCGTCATGCGAATGGAAAGATGGCACCAAAGTATCTCTAAATTGTCGCAGAGGTACTGGACAGCTGCTTACTTGTATAGAGCACTATGGATTCGCCAGCAGCAGATTTCAGGAGTAAAAATTCCTCACGAAGAAGAGCTTTTAGAACAGAACAAAGACGCTTTGCGAGTCGTAGATGGGGAACATGATGCAGTTGTGACCATCAGTGAGATACGCCTTCGATCAGACATGAGCGAAAGCGTTCACGTACTCATCGAAGGTCTATCCTTGCAGGCAGTCTGTCGGTGGGATCAGGACCAAATGGGTATACCTGAAGCTGGGTCGACTCTTCGTGTTCGAATAAGCAATGTAGTACTCGCGGGAAAGCTTAGTTCCGTGAATGTTGAACCTGTATAAATGTATTTTAGCTCCCAATTAGGACACGCGAATAGAATGCCAAGAAAAACAATCGATGGATGGATGGCTGTGTTTTGAACTCCACAGAGATCCTGGCGTCCTCAAAAAGGATTCCGATTCCGTCGATCCCTTCCCGCTACATTGTGTAAAACTTTCATGAGCTCCTCTGCAGGGATATCACGTCCCGCCGGGACAAGAGCGTCTGCGTTCAGTTATGGACACGCACCCTCCCATTCAGAAGACTCCAATCATGGAAAGGAGACATTTGGCTCTCGAGTCATGGCTCCAGCTACACAATGGTACCAAGAGATGCGGTGGAACCGGGACAGAAACAAGAAAACAGGTCAGCGCTGGGTAGTGAGTGGAAAAACGTTTCAACAAAACAATGCTCATTTCATATAGTTGGTCGTCTCGTATGCGCCCGACTGGATCTTGACCGTCCTAACGGCTGGTCTTTTACAGCTAATCGACAAGGTGTATGGATTTCGTCGAGAATTCAGCTTGACAGACACTAGTATTCAACATTCTCATGCACTTCACGAAAGAATCAGTGTCGGATTCCTTGCCGTTCTTGCTTTTGTTATCCCTGTTGCAATTATGGCTGTCATATCGTTAGGTATTAGTCGGAGCGTGTGGGACTTTCACGCATGTTTTCTCGGTACGTTTGTTTAGTCGTAATCCAAGCCTTCTAATGATCTTGTTGACAAAAGGAATTGTTGTAAGTCATGCACTTACTTTGGCCGCAACCACTATCATAAAAGTCTGCGTCGGACGGCCGCGCCCAGATCTTATTGATCGTTGCCAGCCTCGCCAGGGCTCGCAGAATGCTAGCCCTTTTGGGCTTGCCACGGAAAGGGTTTGCACAACAGACCCGAGTTCTCACTTGCTTTCAGATGGTTTCCGGTATGTGTGGCTGCTTCTATCTGGGAAGGCATGTGCCTGAGACTTGTAAAGTTCCTTTCCTAGTGGACATTCTTCGACAGCCTTTGCCGGTTTAACATTCCTCTCGTTGTGGCTCGGTGGGAAGTGTCACATCTGGCAAAAAGGGCGCGGAAGCGCGGCAGGCGCTTGGCTCATGTTCATTCCGATGTTCGGAGCAACAATGATTGCTATTTCCAGAACAATGGATTATCGTCATCACGCGACCGACGTGATTGCTGGTAGCATTCTAGGTTTTGTGATCGCAGTATCCATTTATCATAACTATTATCCACCTCTGTGGCACCCGGACAGTCAGAAGCCATGGTCGCCTAGGAATTCTGTGGCGCATCGATGGCTTCTTCATCGTTCCGACCATGGCGATGTGGTCTCTCATACAGGCACATCTCAATTCGCGCAAGCAGACGAGGCAGAGCATCTGTCTCATCGACTAGATGATATCGAAGCGATGCATACGAATTACCCGGACAATGTGGCGCCTACATCGCGCACCTACGGTCATCATGATCATTCAGCTGAGTCGCAGCTGGCACAAAGCCAGCCCTCTCGATGAGACTAGCGAACGAACTTTCTTTCATTAACATGCATCGTCGGGATTGCATCAATTTTTGTTAGGAATTGTATTGAGGATAAAGCAATAAATGTATTCAGGCACATCAGGCGGATGCTCCTGGGCTGCCCTTTCCAGTCCGGATCTCCTGTGCTTCAGACTGTTGCTTTTCGTGTCGATCACGATGTACATGTTCATGAAGCGCTTGTGCGGCTGCATCTCTCTTTGCCTTGCGGCTTTCGAATTCATGCCACTCTCCCTCTACTAGCTGTAGAATGTCTGCTGGCTTCCTGGGACTGGGCTCATTTGAGGTAAAATAAGGAAGCTGTAGTGCGTCGATAGCAGAAAGGCGTTTTGATGGATTGTACGTTAGTAGGGCCTGCGCCACCTCAATCGCGTCGGTAGGAACCTTGTTGGAAGAAAGCGTGTGTAGTTGAGAGGGAGCGTGAAGCTGTGCTTCATCTTGGACTGTCGGACGAATAAGTTCGAACCACGGCAGACTTTCTACTTCGGGCCAATCGCTTTTCGAAACGGGCCCGAGTACTTCGTAGAGAAGTTGTACTTGATGAATCTCGTCGTTTCCTGGGAGAATAGGCTTACGCAGAAACAGTTCCAAGAAGATACACCCTGCACCCCATATGTCGATGGAATCCCCGTAGCTTGTTTCGCCAAAGAGGAGCTCTGGTGCTCGATACCACAACGTCACGACGCGATTCGTGTAGTCGAGCGACCGCTTTCTTGACGAGCGAGTATGTTTCGTGTATGTTCGCGCCAATCCAAAATCAGCAAGCTTGAGCGTCCCCTCATTGTTGAGTAAGAGATTGGAGCCTTTCAGATCACGATGCAGAATGCTATGTTGATGAAGATATGCCAGTCCAGAGAGCAGCTGAGCAGCAAGCGATTTCAAATGCGCAGGCTCAAACGTAATCGAACTCTGCGCCAAGATTCCGTTGAGGTCATGTTGCAGATACTCAAAAACCATGTAAACAGAATGTTTACTAAGCATGATTTCGTGTAGGAGCACAATATTCTCGTGGCGTAGGCCTTGCAGGAGCTTGATTTCGCGCATTGCTGTGATTGGGAAACCATCCTTCTCGCCTTCCATACGGATCTTTTTGAGAGCGACTACTACTCCTGTCTTGTCTGATTGTGCTTTGAAGACTTGGCCATACGTACCCTCGCCAACCTGCGCCACTTGCTCGTATATTTCATCAGGACGTCCTCTGATCATTTTTCTGTGAACTTCGCTTGTAAGCAGGATGCCATTTGCGAGTGCCTTATTCTCTTCTTGATCATCGTTGGTCTTCATCCTTGCCGTGGTATCATCATGCGATCGATCCACCTTTGTGCGATCGCTTTCATACATTGTGCTATACTCATCTGCCTTCGAATTACTGGTTTGAGACTCCCTCCGTCTTCGCAAAATCCGAGCACCAGGGCTTTCACTCCTATCCCGGTAGCTAGGCTGTTCTTCCTTGGATGGCGCACTATCTCCTTTACCTTCTCTTCCCCATTTTCGCTTCTTTTCGCGCTCTGTGGTTCTTTCATCTGCTTCATCTTGCCAACTCAATGTATTGCTGTCTTGCCATTTGCCCGATGAATGACCATTTTTTTCATCGTCCTGCCACTTTCGCTCTCGTCGTGGCCAATCTGAGCTCTTTCGCCAGCGATGGCTCTCACTGTTTGACTTTGCGGATCCACGTTCCTCTTTTCGCTGGCTTTTGGCATCAAAGCGGTCGGTGGAGTCGTAGTGCGCTTCCCATCTCCGATCGCGTTCTCCAGGAGACCTTCTGTGTTTTGTTTCAAAGTTTTTGACCCTTCTGTCATGCAAGCGTATATCATTATGTCTTCTCTCTTCGTCGCTCAAGTCTTGGCTTTGTGCTCTCCATGCAGATGCTTTCTCATGCTCGCGAGCCTGTCGGGAGGACGAATGGATATGTCTGTCTGCATCCTCTTCTTCACTGTCCAGACCAGCACTTCGTTGACGCCTCTTCAGGCGACGGATTCTGCGTTCTCTTCCCTCTTCGTCCTCGTCTTCTGGAGTCAATTGAAGTCTGAGAATTTCTTCCATCGTGCGGTTGTCAACAGTGTCAGCACGGGAGGAACTCCTCTCTTCAGCGCGGTATGATCGATGTTGCAAGCTCTTTTCCTTCCATCCTTGCTTGGTCGGTACGGTGCTATGGCGAGATTTCATCTCGTCTCTTTTGTGTGAGGTAGGCGATCTGTGTCGCCAATGAGAGGACTGCCCATGGTCTCCCCGCTGCTTGGAATAATAGGCCGAACGACTACTGCCCTGCTTCCTTCTGTCGCGGTCTGAATCATAGTGACGGTACTTGTGATCCCCTCGCTCATGCGCACGACTCTTGCCATTCATCTCCCATACATCTTGCGAGGGGCCGGGGTCATCAAACGATCGCGGTGATAAATTCATTGTGCCGAGGGATGGAGGATATAGGAAAGAGCGCTCGTGTGTGAAAAGTTGTCAACGGAAGTGTTTATTACCCTTTGTTGCTGAAAGGCATTTGTTGTACAGCTTTATCCAGTGACATCCAATACTTCTTGCATGTAGTATGTGAGCTTTCCGTCACCTTTACAATTCTTGTCGGGGAATCTGCAGAAAGAAAAGCGCACACCATCGTAACCCTCGACGTACGCGATGCATTGTGAATGCACGCGTGACGGAGGTACTCCCAACAGAAGAGGTAAATAGTCTAAGATGCAATGTTGTTCCCTACGTCCATCTACAAAGCGGTAGCTCATTGAGTTTCATCGGTACATAGTGACCCTATCACTGCCGACACTGGTGATGTCAACATGGTCAAGTCTGTGCAGGGGAAAGGAAAAGAATTAAACATGCCGATACCAGCTAGTGGCGGGAAAAGTTCAAACGAGATTACTATGGATGCCAGTCAATACGCATCTGCGCTTGCATCAAGCAGTGTCAGTGGCTCAGATATTGAGTTTGGCGATGAGGATGGTGATGAGGATGACGACGAAGAAGAAGGCGAAGACACAGAAATGGTGGAAGAGGAAAAGAGTGGAATCGATGAACAATTTCTTAATCAACTCCTGGCAATGGATCCATTGTTTGCCTCAGAAACATCTAAAATAGGCACAGAGCCAATCTCATTCCCTTGGCAGACAGGTCAAAATCACCAATCCCCATTAAGTTCCTTGAAGGATAATGGCGACATCGGCAACCCTGTAACATCTCAATCCTCGAATAATCTGCTCACCCCCTCAGCACAGACCCCATCGAATGAGTTTTATGATGGAGCAATCAATCTCCTTACTGAGGTGTTGGGATCATCTGATGCTTCAATGTGGATGAATGGCGGTGCAACACCAACCACCTCCGGCGCTTGGAATGGGCTTTCGAACAAGTTTGACTCTGCTCCTGGTGCTCTTGAGACACCCCCTACTGCAAAGCAATACAGGAACATTCAGGTATGTGCACCCTTGCATGTTTGACATGCTAGATTGACACGAATTTCAGCCTCTGATTCGCAATTTGATTGCTCGGCTGAAGGGACATTCGGTCGAAGAGAGCGAGAATCCTCCTCGAATCTCAGAAGAAGATCTCGTCGTTCTTTTACAGAGCTTAATGGCTCAGCGTCAGGCGCAATTGGACAAGCATACACAAGATCCGTCTGGAATCCCAAAGCATTCCCAGGGCAATACCAGACCTGCAACTCGTAAACAACGCGTAGAGAACAGCTCGAGACCAGGAATGTCCATAGTCGATTTCGATTTTGGTGACGATGATGACGATCCTGACTTTGTACCGCAAAATGTCGATCTGGAATTTGGAAAATCAAAAGAATTTGCTGACGCATTGGCCAGCGTAGCAAATCATGCTGATACGAACGTTGGGCAGCAGAACAGCGTGGAACATGTGAATTCCAATGAGGAAGTATGGCAACATGTTCTAGACTCGTTTGGAAACTCATCCAACACAAGTCCCCACTCCAATTCCCAAGCAGTTCGTAGGACACGGTCTGCGACCCGGACGACCGATATGTCGAGCTCAGAAAGTCAACATCTGGAAGGCGTCAAGCACGAACTAGCATCTAATTCTGCTGCTGAAGAGCCACATGGTGCTTTTCCCACGGGCAACCAAGATCAAAATGATGCAAGTACATCGAAGAAACCGAAAGGCGTACGAAAAAAACTGTCTGATGAAGAAGCTCTTGCTAGACGTCGTCAGGCAAATCGTGAATGTGCTCGACGCCAGCGTGAGCGCAAGCGACAAGAGGCAGAAGAATTAAGAAGGGAATTGGAGAGGATTCATGCAATGAGTAAAGAAGGTCAAGAAATTAATGAGAAGGCTTTAGACGCAACCCTTCAATCTGTCGAAGCTCGAAAACCTGGCAGACCCTTGGGCAGTAAAAACAGACAATATAAGGCGACCAAAGTCGAGTCTAATTGCGAAAGCGAGGAGCTGCCAGAAGTACAAGCAGAGAATCGCATACTTTGTGCAGAAGTTCATCGACTAAAGGAGGAGAATACAAGTCTCCGTGCAAGATTGCTTCGTCTAGAGGGATTCTTCGAGACTGAAGGGATTCAGGATTTACGAAGCGACCTGCGTAAAAGAAAACGACAAGAATTGCTGGGAATCAGCAAAGATGAGGCTTCGGACCAAGAAGATGAACGGAATCGCTTCTTGGAGGAGGCAAAGGAAGCAGAGTTGGAAGCAGAACGAAGTGAAGACGTTGCAGCAAGTTTTCTTGCTTACAATCCTTTCCGTAGCGTGCTTCGCAATTCAATTGGTAGACAACCGCCAAATGGAAAGGAAGGGGGGAGAGGATCGCCCTACTCTACTCGAGACAAATCTACAGAAAGTTTAAAGATGGTTGACGACAGTTTGGGAGGTAGGACGATGGCTGATGTGGCAGCCGAATTGGCCTCAAATCCGCGAGCAGTCGAGAGTCTCATTGCAAGTTTGCGACAATCAGCCCGAAACTCGCCCTCAACGTGAGACAATGCTGAGCAGCACCAACTTTGGTAGTAATATTATTCACAATATGTATAAATTGAAGAGGATGTACCATAGAAAAATTTTCGAACAGCTTGTTACGTAAGAAATTGACATCGCATCACACAAACATGCCGGAGAACATGGCCGCAATCACTTTAAGTTGAAGTGCCCGAAGATTGGAGAGCATCAAGATTTTTTAAAGCATTTGGGTCATTCAAAGAATTGCGAAGTAAATTGGAGCTCCACTCCCAAACTTTTTCTGTGAGGCCTTTATCCTTAGCACCTTTGCAAAGGTCATTAGTGCGCAAGCTGCCCCAAGGGAAGAAACTTCGAGAATTTACTTAGTGACCTTCGTAGAAATGACAATTTCTACTCACTATTCGCCATTGTATTGTTTCTCCAACACTTGAGGGCTGGTAGCGGCGTAAAGAGAATTCCAAGCTCCTTGAGGAACAGGCATCTGAAGTACTCATCAATGTAACATCGCGAAGAAGTGTATAATAGTACTTACACTGATCATTCCAGACTCGAAAACCTTTCGCACTACTTTCTCGCCAAGTCCAGGCTTTTCGTCCGCCCTGCTAGCATCATGACTGCGAGAGTGAAAAATCTCCGTGTTCACAACTCCCGGATGTATGGCGTTGATTCGAATGCCAGAATTGTCACCTAAGAGCTCGGAAAGCTTTCGTGTAAAGAGCACATTGCAAAGCTTTGTGCGAATATACGCTTTTGCGCCGTAAGACCTTGCTTGAATCCGTCAGCTCTACTCTCGATGGGTAAAAACGCTCTTACGTGTTCTCATTGTTCAGGTCGTCTATGACTGTCTTCTCTGACACCTTCAAAGGTGAGATCAAAGAATTATCCATGTATCCTGTGACATCAGCGGATACCATCACGATTCGAACATCTGCTTTTCCAGACTCTTCTTGCTGCTTTCTAGCAGTTGTTTGCATCAGGGGGAGCAATTGGTCTACCAAGTACATGTGTGATAGATGACCGGCAACCCAAGCAGCTGTATTGAATGTACGTTATATTTTTGATCTATGTCTATCTCTACCGTGCAACCTACCTTCCACTTCCGGTTTGGCTGCCCTTGTAAATTTTGGTGGTACTAGCCCGGCATTACAGATCAGGATGTCCAAACGATCGTTGCTTTGAAGGAAAGACTGTGCATATTTCTGCACGGATTGCACATCGCTCAAATCTACACTTTGACTTGCATGAACACTTCCACCGCGGTACTTTGGTCCACCTTGCGGATCACCTTCTTCCGATGCGGGTTTAGAGGAATCTAGTGATGATTGTATATCTTTCGCAGCGTCTTCCGCTTTCTTACCGTTGCGGCATGCCAGGTGTACCGCGGCTCCATGTAAAGCTAGCTGACGGGCCTTTGCACTGTGATCAGAATTCGATCAAATAATGTGGTAGACACTTACAGTTTCCTTTCCAACTCCAGAGTTACTTCCCGTGACAATAACAACTTTGCTTTTCAGGTCAGGAACTTGTGACAACGAGAAATTCTTTTGCCATCCTCCATAGCCATATACCATGTTCGATGACAAAAAGGAGAATTGATCACTCAGATAAAGTCAAAGTTGAATTTTGCACCACCTTTTTAACAAAAACGTCTATTATCATGCTGACCAACACTTGCATCATCAACCCTGAATCTAAGGTGGAGGTTGCATGGCTGTCTTCCATCATCCCGCGGAGAACCGCGTTACTTCCGGACAATTCCATTGAGGAACTCACACTCGACGGCAAGTCGCCAAGTAAACTTGAAATCAACATTGTTCATTCGCAGAAAAAGTATGTCCTGACATCAAACATCGTTTACGAGAAGTCTTACGTGCGTACATGTACATTCACAACCTTCATCTGGCTGAGCTAACCAAGTCTACGTGATCCGAGAAGAGTTCCATGCGCACGAGCCACATTAACGTATGACTAGGTAGCCGATGACCTTCTAATAATGTGACTCCCAAACCACAAATGGATAGTGATACCGTCCATCAAGATTTGTCAGTAAAAGGCGACAAACCCCTTCTACCGAGAGAAGCGAAGGTCTCGGAATCTTCCGTTTCAGAATTTGCTTCTATGAGTTTAAGTGCTGGAGCCGATCCTTGGGCAGACCCTCCAACGTTCGATGTATCACAGATGAGCACAAAGAAGCCTTCGAGCGATAATCCATGGGTTGAAGAGCAGGATAATGCTTCTCAACAAGCTAAGAGCCAAAATCCTGGAGCGAATGAGACATCTCAAGCCAGTGGTGAGACAAACAAAAAGTACTTTATTGTCAGAGAAGATTCCGGCACAGAGTATGATTTGCCGAAGCTAGGACATGCAGTTGCCCGGCACTGGGCGTTTAGAAGGGGCTTCCTCAATTTGAACAATGGTGTGTAGCTATGCTGTGGGTACGTATTATGTTCTGAAGCCTATTTCCAGGATCGTACGGCGCATGTCCAAAACCGGTCATGGAGGCTTTTAAATCACTTGAAGACAGACAAGAAGAATCGTGTGATGTAAGTTGCGCTGAAGGTCTACACATGAAAAATAATAAGGTTTGTCTAGATATTTCGATACTTGCACATGGAAGAGCTCTTAGCAGATGCTCGAAGGCTATTGTCGGCTGTAGTGCATTGCGAAGTCGACGATATCGTATTAGTGAATAACGCCACGACAGGAACAAATGCAGTCCTGCGCGATCTGATCTTTTCCTCGGGAGATGCCATCTTGACACTTTCCACTACTTATGGAGCAGTTGATTTAAATGTCCAATACCATGTAGATATGGAACGAATGCGTGGCAACGAACTACATCATATCAAAGTTGAGGTCCCAGTTCCGTCGAATGACGATGAGATCATCAAAATTTTCAAAGATCGTATCAGCAAAGCAGAAAATGAAGGGAAAAAGATTCGGATTGCTATTATTGACACGGTGTCATCCAGGCCTGCATTGCGTTTTCCTTGGCAAACACTCGTTGAAGTATTGCGTGGAAAACAGATTCTTTCCTTGGTGAGTGCAAGAGAGCGAGGTTGTTGAAAGAACAAGGAGCTGAGATCTTTTTAGGTTGACGCAGCGCATGGAATCGGTCAAATACCCATCAATTTAAAGGAGGCTGATCCAGATTTTCTGTGAGTGATTTTAGCAAACGTAGACTACAAAATTCATATGAATTGGAACGAAAGAGTAAGCAACTGCCACAAATGGCTCTTTACACACCGAGCTTGTGCCATTTTTTATGTTGCCAAACGGAACAGACATCTACAAAGATCAAGCTTACCCACATCATTTTATTACCAAAGTGAAGCGAATATTGAGAGTAATTCATGGCTGTGGGTTGAAATATGTAAAGATAGAGTCTTACTAATATCCTTGATAGAAAGCAATGGACTGCACCTGGTACAATGGATGTTGCCCCATACTTGTCCGTCATCACTGCTCTTGACTTTTGCGTCAAGTTAGGAGGATTGGATCGGATCATGAACTATAATCATGACCTAGCTGTTCGTGGTGGATTAGCGGCCGCTCGCATTCTCGGAACAAACGTCATGGATGGTACAGCCCCATTGTATTCTCAGACAGGGGCCATGACAAACCTCCGACTGCCTGTGATCAAGTCCAAGGTAGGATCCAATGCCGCGTTGTGGCTTCAAAGCGGAGCCGAGTCTTGGTTCTTTCAATCACTTCTGAACGAGTTCAAAACCGTCATTCCTGTGTTCGAATATACTGGTGTCATATGGGCAAGGTTCAGCGCTCAAGTATGGTTAGAAGTTTCTGACTTCGAGTATGGAGCACGAGCTCTCTTGACACTCTGTGAGCGAGTCAATCAAGGCTCTGCACCAAACTTTCTAGACGGACAATGAACATCACACGATTGTCGGGAAACGTAGATTATTTCAGAAAAGAAAGAAAATTTGGAGATTCAAGTACATTTCGCACGATTATGTTTTGTATTTGATACTTCTTGTTCAATGTGAGCCAAATAAGGTGATCGAAACGAGTTGAGCAACTATAATGACCCGAATGCCAAACGATGAGCTATGGAATATTCTTCTGCCTACTTTCTTTGACTTGACCCTCAATCCGAACAGTCAATTGGTAAAACGTTCCGCGAGGTATACTCAAGCGTACTAAGATTACAGCGTGGTGAACAGGACGGACATTGCTTTTTCGCGAGTAAACTCAAGCGGACTGGGCTACATATTGTAAAAGCTCAGGACCAAGAACTATGCGACAACGAAAAATATACGTACCAATTGTCTGAACTGGATTGAGGTGGAGTGCGGAGCTGAGATAGGAATGCTTCGGGAGAGTTGCTCCTGTCTTGCAAACCCACACGAATTAAAGATTGGGGATACGAACGCTAAATCACGGGCACTAGTGCAGTGACCCAACTATGCAGATGTAGTGCGTTCACATGGAAACGCTAATTCAACTCGCACGGCTCACTCAGAGCTTTCCGTTATTGAGATGTTTCGTACACCACGACAGTGGAGAAGCACGAAAGATAGCGGGGGTCCGAATAACACTCACAAAAACATCTATGAGATTCCTTCGGTTTGAGAAACAATTCGGCGCCGCATAAGTGTTAACTACTTTTCTATATGAGCCCTGCGATGTCTGCTCGGAGACTCTGTGCACACAAGCTCTGTGTGTAGATAGCAATACAACTCACCCTCGCCATACCCAGTCCGTACTGTGGGAAAAGGTTTAATCTAAAGCCAGATAAAAAAAAACATCCCATTGAGTTCTGAATCTATGTTGAGTTGGGTGTGATTCACCAATCCTCAATGATTATGTCACGTGTTTACGACACGCTTCGAGGGTTTTGTCAAACAGCACACCGACAATTTTCCTTCTCTTCTTTGTGCGGCAATCGGCTTCGTTACCGTGTTGCTCCCCAGGTCTGTTTCTGTGACTTTGAGGTGAGCGTCATACGTATAAGCCCAGAACTTTCATGCGACTCCAGGGGGAGCATGCCACTCTCTCGTTGGGTCGTCTGACCCACCGCGACGAACATCTTAATTGCCCAGTGCTCCAGTTCTCAAACGGATGTGCTAGAGCGGGCTGGTAGTTCGTATATACCTTCATTGTCATAGCGTCTTTGTGTCATCGTATGTTATCAATAATATCCTCGATTTGGTCTGCTGCGATGGTGCTTCTTATAAGGACAAGGTCACGGGGTCTAGTAGTTGCGTGTGCCTAGCGTGTCATCGGACCGGGTTTTGTACCTAATAGTCGGAGAAGATCGTACATATTTGCGCGCACTGATTGGCATTGACCGAATTGCCCTCTGCCCTTCACCCCAGATCGTCAACCAAAGCGTCGGTCGAGCGACATCAAACAAGATGGCCGCCGCCCCAGAACTGAAGCCAAAGCGTGAGTGAGAGTACGACTCATGACAGAAGCAGATGTTGATAAAAGCTGGCATCAGCACTCCCGTTTTACTGTCAATTCACTGCAGGTGCCATAGCTGGAGTGTCTGAATTGCTCCTGCTGTACCCTCTGGACACAGTCAAGACACGACTCATGCTACAGGGGAAAACTTCTGCCCCCGGAGCTGAGAGATACAATGGAATGGTCGATGCGTTTCGCAAGATTGTCGCTTCAGAGGGGTAAGTGATCGAGAGTGTATTTGCCCTATTCTGAAAATGAGCCCAAGCTTTGGTCGGTTATACCGTGGTTTAGTGCCACCATTGATGTTGGAAGCACCAAAGCGTGCTGTCAAGTTTGCAGCCAATGATTTCTGGGGAAAGACATACCGCGGTATTGCCAATACGGATAAAATGTCGCAAAGTCTATCTATTCTGACTGGCTGTAGCGCAGGAGCCACAGAAAGTATCGTGGTTGTTCCGTTCGAACTTGTAAAAATCCGATTACAGGTAAGTTATCGAGAAGACATAGGAAGAGGCTGATTGGGCACGGCAGGACAAAGCCCAGGCACATCTATACTCCGGTCCGGCGGACGTCGTCCGCAAGATTGTGGCACGGGATGGCTTGCTAGGGATGTACGCGGGTCTCGAGAGTACTTTCTGGCGCCATGTCCTCTGGAACGGAGGATACTTTGGATGTATCTTCCAAGTGCGGGGTCTGTTGCCGAAGGCGGAAAGCAAAGCGCAAGAACTTCGGAATAACTTCATCTCAGGAAGTATTGGAGGCTTTGTTGGAACAGCCTTGAATACGCCCGCTGATGTGTTCAAAAGCAGAATTCGTGCGTTGAGTGCCATCATCTGTGACTTACACTAACATTTATTTATCTCGCAAGAAAATACACAGTTCGCCGCTGGCGAGAAGAAGCCTTGGACATTCCCTGGAATCGTCAAGATTGCCCAAGAGGAGGGCGTTGCAGGGCTCTACAAGGGCTTCACACCAAAAGTCCTACGTCTGGCACCGGGCGGTGGTGTTCTACTTTTGGTCGTCGAGGTTGTCTTGGAACAATTCCGCAAAGTGCTTGGTCCTCCTTACATTTAGGAGGAGAAAATAGTGGACCCGCAAGTACCACACTGTTTGCAATCCCGGATAAGCAAGTGTCATATATTTTTAGTCCCCTGCTATTCATAGAAGAACACTTGTTAAATTCTCCCCATGCGCTGAGCCCCTAAATTGAGCGCGTCCTGTTAAGACGCATAAGTCCCGGAAAAATAGATGTTCGTAATGATATGGAGTTGCAGATCCATCATCTAGACTTGCACAATCTAAGTGTCACGCCTGCAAGAACGTCAGACAAGCGACTTCATCGTCCATGGGAACAACAGTCTCCAAACCCATTCTGCACACTGTCGAATCGACTCTGCTGGGCGTTGCTGCTTTCGTAGACACAATCGTTCGATTTGTCGATCACTTCATCTCGCGAGCCATAGCAACATGCCTATCCCCTGCCCTAGCTGCGAATCTTTTCGTCTCTCCCCCTGTCCCAACAGAGCATGTTGCAGATGAGAAAGGAACCGGTGTCACGCGAGTTTGCACGAATGACGGCATTTGCTATGTTCCTGCAACAAGAGTACAGCAGCATCGTCGTTGGAGGAGACAGAAGCAAGACGATCAGTTAAAAAGAAGGAAAATGAGGGCTGAGTGGGCAGCTGCTGGTCTGAATCCGACAGTAATGGAGAAACAAGAAGAAGAAAAGAAAGTGAACCGTCAAAAGAACATCAATTCAAGCCATGAAACATTCACACAGAACAACGCGGACGAGGTGGAGTCCCAGTGCGCAATCTCTGTCCACCGCACATCCCAATGTGAGAAAGGAAGGCCTACGACGCCGTTCAGACGAAAAAGAGCCTCAACGAATCCAGTCCCGCAGTTGCCCATTAGTCTCACATCTGGCCCACATAGGAACCGTCCCTTAACAGCTGTCCGAGAAGCATCTCATGATCAAGCAACAACTTCGCAGAATCCGTTACAGGCCACAGAACCCCCCCAAAACCCATCCACCCATCGTAGAATAACCAGCTTGCCGGTGCTTTGCCAGGCTAAAATAAAGGCACCCATCGCGCAAGCATCAACAGTGAAGATTGAGGCCAGTGCCGGCAGATATAGCAATGACTTGTCTGCTGAGGCCAAGGATGAACCCCGTTCCGCCGCCATTTCCCCACCTCTCCTTCAACCAAGGCCACGAAGAGCAAAAGCGGTCCCCTTTGACACAACAATTGGTCAGAACAGTACTTGCTACCCTCTTCCATCGCCACGGTTACGTGGAACCCCAACGCCGCCACCCGTTTGGAGTCGTTCAGGCACGAGAAGCAGGGGAAACTCGTTTGATATAGGCGCTCGTACGTCCTCTCCGGCGTCTGTAGACGCCCATTCGTTTAATGATGAAACAAGCAGCGTGACAAGTAAGCGGTCCCTTCGCAATGGTTTGCTACGTACCGGCAGCAGCACCCCCCCGCCTAATGTCGCGCAGATGGCAGATCTGGCTTGCAAAAGTCGCTGGGAAGCTAACGCTCGCGAACGGAAAGTCTGGAAAGGCGAGGTGAAACGGCTTACTTTGCATCGCCTCAACGAACAGCACACGGCCACACGTCATGCCACACTTCATCAGGAAAAGTAGTAGCCCTCCATACCATCTCCTCACTATACCCATCCATATATGACCTTATCACTCGTCTAATATAGCGTAAATATATGTTTTGAATATGCATGACATGGGGCATGATCGCAAGATTATGGCTTGCGTGAAAATGCTGACTGATGCAATGACAAGGACATTGCCTGGCAATACATCCTGGCCAAATAACGAGTACAAGGTGGGTTGTGAGCCAACAGTATAAGGAAGCCCCTTTACTTTTTGGCCGCAGCGGCTTCCTCGTCTCGCTTCTTCTGACGGGCAGCCCGTGCACCCTCGTTACGGTGTCTAGCACGCTCCTCACGCAATGTACGGAATGCTTGAACGTTCTTCTCCTCTTCTGCGATGGCGCGAGGCTTCTCGGCGACCACACCGGCAGGGATGGGGAAGGCGGCAGTAGTATCACGGGTGATGGAGATGTTCTTCAAGTCGGGTTGCTGCAAAAACACAATCAGAACAAAGCATACTGCAACAATGCTAGACTTACCTTGCTCTTGTTCTTCTTCGTGCGAGCAGGGATGACAACGACGCGCTCCTTGTAAGCCTTGATGCGCTCTACGTTGGCCTTGAGGCCCTCCTCGCTACGGTTTCGGCGGCGATGGTCCACAGGGATACCGATGGAGCGAGCCTCGAGACGACCAATGCCGGCAGCCTTGATCTCGTCAAGAGTGAAGCCTTTGCCTTGGCGCAACTTGGTGTTGTACTTCAATGTCGGGCAACGAACGGCAGGACGGAGAGACTTGATGGGCTTGGCACCAAGCTTGGCTGCTTTGGCAGCACGAAGATTGCGTCTGCGCTTCTTTTGTCCAGGTTGGTCGAACCAGACCTTGACCCGGCGTTGCCAATCCTAGAAAATGTGCACAGGGTCAGTAATCGTATCAAACAGTAAGCCCATTCCATGCTGGCTCCTCTTTCACAACAAGCTTGTCGCTTGCCATTGTCCACAATTTTACACATACCTTACGGAAATGGTTGTTGGCGAGGATGTTGTTGTGGTGGACAGCCATCTTTTATGACTCGAGCTTGATGTTGAGTGAAGCGTTGGCCGTTTATGGTCGAGTGACGAAGCAAAAGAATGTGCGTAGCATCCAGCGCGAATTCCAATGCACCAGTTATCGATTCTGTATTCAAGCACCCTACGCACTACAAAAATTGGACGCGGCAAGGATTTTGTATCTACTCGCGTGCCGCAGAGAGGCACGTGAAAACATCAACTCGGCCGAAAATGAGTAACGGGTAAGATTGTGATTATACAAAACTAGTACAAAACGTTTGTGGATACATACAAATACGTATATCTGTGAGATCAAGGCACAGGGAGAATAGTGTGGAAGAATGGATGAATGTCGCCTATTGTACGCTACAACCGTGATTGAACCACCAAGTTTGGCGTAGCTGTTCAATCCAGTGAACTACTATCATAAGCCGAAGTCTAGCACTGCGAATGGGGAGTAGTTTAGCCTTCTCCTGTTCGTCAATTGGCATTACCAATGCCATCCAATACCCAAACGCAGTAGTATCATGATGATTGGGCATAGGCCCATACGTATCGTTAAGACGAGTCATTAGCCAGGGAGCGGATCCGGATCGCAGGGTATTTATGAAGCTTAGACATACGTCCACAAGCTCCTTTGTTGTTCGCTGAAGAAACTTTGGTCTTACAATATTAGCTTCAGATGCACCTGTTTGATTCGACATTTCCAGTCCCAATGCTTCTTGGAATGTTGCATATGCTTCACGGGCTTCCGAGGCAGAAAGGTAAGGTGATGAACCTTGAGCCACTGAAGCAGATTCACTTGCTTCAGTAGGATGCCCTGCCTCTCTAGTCGGATCAGCTCCTGCTGAGTTCCATCGTCCTAATAGTCCGACGGATGCTAATTCGAGTTCAAATTCAATATCGTTTGATACGTCTTCAACAATCTCGATGCGACCAACGGTGTATCCATCGAGGCTGCCTCTTTCCAGTACACGGAAACGAGACGACCCAATCGTCTCTATCATAGAGCGACCGTCGGGGAGCATCTGAACGGTTTTGATGTCCAACATAGTACCATAAGGTGACATGCCAGGCGTGGCGCCAGATGTGTTTTGAGAGTGCATTACCATGCCGAATCGGGGATTCCCACTTTCCAGACACCGGCGAATCATGAGGCGATACCGAGGTTCGAATATATGTAGAATTGTTGGCATGTGCGGAAATCCCAGAGTGCAGACAAAAATCGGGGTTGAGAGAAGCGATTCAGCCTCTTCCCTTTCTATCGCAGCTTCTCGCTCTTCATAAAGCTCTTTGAGACCCCAATACTTCTGTTGGACATCTGTACAATCTGCAGAGTCTGACTGCTGATAAGTGTCTCCCATGATGACTTGCATGATGACCTTGTTGTAGGGATGATCTTGGAAAAATGTAAATGACGGCATCTCAGCTCGGCAGAGGGGACAGGTCGAAGAATGGTCAAGACTGCGCGCAAAGCATTTACGGCAGAATGTGTGGCCACAAGGTGTCGTCAAGGGTTGGAAGAGTAGCTGATAACAAAGCTGGCATTCCAAGACGTCTAGCAGTTCCGCGTGTAAAGATTGTTTTGTATTACCCCTTGCTCTTGAACTATCATCGTCCGATGACGTATCATCCTGAACATCTTCGATTGGCTGTACAGGCATAGACGTAGCAATGTGGTTTTGGTTTTCTTGGTTTTGATCTAAGATCCATTCTTGCTGAATCGTGTTGCGTCTTGAACGCTTTTCTCGTTGTGTGACAAGGTCGCCACTTCGTGCAAAAGCACCTCCGATCTCATCGTCTGAATCGTCATACGCGCTGCGGACCTGAAATGTAGTGTGAATTTTGGGCTCTTCAGCGTCGTCGTCGCTGCTTTCCTGAACGGCAGATACACAGCCGACCGTACCAGGTTCCATTTCGCTCTCACTTGCACCCATCACAGCCAAAAAGCGTGGATCAATCTTGGTACGATCCGAGATATGATCTAGTTCCTCTTTCTCTTCCGTGATTTGATGTCCTCTAAAGCGTCGGCGCAAAGCATTCGTGCTACTTCGATAAGATCTGGGTAGTTCCTGAACAGAAGAGCCAGAATGCCTGAGGAGCACTTCAATAACCTTCGATAAAGTGACATCGGTTCGTAAACTACCCTGTTCCTCTTCTAGCGGTCTGCCTGCGAGAGAAAATTTCGAAATGGCGTACTCCTTGTTGTACGAAGCTCTGCTCTGAGCAGACACGACAGTGAGTCCAAGAGCATCCTCATTCAGTGCAGTGACAAACCCATCAATCGGATGAGACGGTGAACCATCCTGCCCTACAACACCATTGCCAGGAAGTACCTGTCTATTTGGAAAGAGAGCTTGTGAGGGGCCATACCTTGCCCGAGAGTCTTTCCATAATCCAATGCCTCTTCCGATCGCCGAACGTGGACAGTCTCTCTGTAAACAAGGAACCGTGGTCGAGGCTAGCGGAAACCGGGGTGGAACGCTTGATCCTTTTGGCTGACAGATCGTCTCGTTGCTCCCGGACGTAGCCATCTGAATACACGTAAGGCAGGCGCTATGCCCGCAAGGGAGAGTGATTGGATCACGGAGCAATTGTTTGCATGATGAGCAAATACAAAGTCGCATCAAATGGTGGGCATTTCTCCGCGAGGAAGAACTCTGCCGTAACGACGTATGATGGACATTGCGCTCACCTCGTGAAGGTGTTGCAACATGTCTGCTGTGCTCCCCTGTCGGACACAAATTAGAAGAAAACATCAGAGGAAAAGTCCTACTAACCATCTACTGTAGAGAGTTTCGGAGCGCTTGTATCCAATAGTGATGACCCCTCCTGAACTTGATGCACCTTGCTGCTGTTGCTCATAACAATAATGGGGCGTAACAGCGAGGCGCTCAGAAATCAATATATTGTGAGGTCGACACTGATACTGAGGCTGCAAGTAATTGTGTATTGACAGGTAATCAGAAAGAACCCATGGGAAAGATGTAAAACTTTCGAATAGAGGGGATGAAAGTATGACGCTGCTCGCAGAATTCTGGATGATATTATCGACCTTGAAAGAATCTTGATACGTCTGACAAATGCGCGGCTTTGGTATTCAAAGAGTACCAGTACGAGCCATTAGCCAAGAATCGTGTGGCAACTTGGGAGTGAATTGAGGGAAGCCTCGTATCTTGCTGACAAGGCTCAGTTGCATCTACTTTTGTGTGTCAGATCAGCCGTAAATGAGGAAAGGTCATGTCATAGGACAACTTGGCTAGGTTAATTCGTCTGGCCCACTGCCCACAACTTCATGTAAGCACCACGCACGATTGATTACCACGCAGTTAGAACGAATCTGACGCGTGTTAGTAAGTATTTAAAAAAATGTCTCGTAAAGTTGAAGTCGTTTGTTTCAAATGATGCAACCTTAGCTGATGACATGCACAGGCTTAGATCAGATCGCCGCCGCTCAGGCTCAATGTGGCCATGTTCGACCATGAACCCGCCGCATATGCTGAGTAGAGGCAAATGACGGGAATATAATTGCTTGATTATACATTTGGTGTGAGAAAGAAATGAAAGCCGGTCAAAAGAGCAAGAGTTATCTACGTCTAACGAGTGGCGACAAACGAATATTAAGATGTGCTTGCTGTCTCAATCGCGTAGTATGCGAATATGCTCGAAGACCGCGCGCAAGACTTGCTCATCATTGAGGCTGAAATGTGAAGAAACCAGCGGACTGACGTTGACGTTCTCCAATCCAGGGATTTGTAAAGCGGCTCGGCTTCCTAGGATACTTGGCATAGCACCAGACCTTGCCTCTTCGAGGGAAATCCCTGAGCCTAGCCATGCTGCTATGGAGCAGACCATATCACGGCTCGAATAGGCATTCACGAACCGTCGCGCCACTATGCTTCGCGCTCTCCGTAAAGCAGATGGACTACATGAGATAGGCGCCCCAATCAAAAAGACAGAGTCGATTAGATGTGCGTTTGTCTCAGGATCCTGCGCGAGCTGTTGCAGTGCTGTCATGATAGTGACACAGCCCAAAGAAGTTCCTACAAGAATCACAGGGCGGTGTCCTTGTACCTCGTCTCGCAACACATCAGCCAATACAAGTCCTGCACGATATGCGCGAGACTTGGCTTGAACGAAGAGACCATCTAATGCAGCGCTCGCTGCCGTCCAAGCAGTAAGAGGAAGGGACAATGCTGCTATGCCTGCTAGAGCTGTATGCTTTAAGACTTCGGTGCCGACCCGCTGACCACCAGATTTGAGAGCAGCATCCAAAACGTAGCCTTTCAAACCTTCACCTGCCCGTTGCATAGTGTCTTCCTCAGCATGAACTGTATAGACATCTCTATCGTCCGGTGTTTGAGAAAAGAGCCTGTGGAAAACTTGTGCTTGCTCTTCACCTTTCAGAAAAAGTCCTGAGCAACATACAGTTGCATGCAAAGAGGGAATATGGACGCCTGCCTCTCTCGATGAGGACTGGATCTCGTGAAACTCAAAATGGTCTATGCCCCGAAGACGGCGTTGCACGCGATACCCCTGTACAGATGTTCGAGACTCACTCAAAAACAAATGAAACATCACAACTCACCGCCAATCCTGCTCCACTCATCCCCAGAAGTGTGGCCATCATCACCACGCCTCCAGTCGTGGCCAGAAACGAGATACCCGTGAGGCCGACTAACGCTGGAGCAACCAGAGGAGCAGCCAGGCCCCCTGTCACACCAATCAAAACACCACCAACAGTCGCACCAGCACCCATCGCTGCCCATTTTGCCCAATTTGCTTTGCCCTGTTCACGCGACACAAACCCTTTTGTTGCAGAATTCATCCATGACCCTCTGGCCGAACTATCGCCCTCACTTGCCTCCTCAAAAGGTGTATCGTGCCCTTTCTTTTTCACAGCTGTGAGGCTCTCATTGACGATAAAATATATAGTCTGCGCCATGACCTTCTCCGCCATCCAAATCTCCAGACTCTGTACTTCCATAGCCGTGATCGCAATCGAAATTATAGCTCGTGCCCTTGCATCATAATGACAAGGCTCACTTGGCTTTGTTGTCTGATGGCTTTTTCTGCTTTCCTGACTAGCCCGACCAACTATTGCCTTGCTATTCTTCTTCAAATTCGCTATGCCTGAGCGAAAAGATGACCATGCGTTTGCGGGTTCTTGATTCCCACTTGCCTCCGGCTCGTGTGTCTTCTCCGGCTCCGACTCGGTCTCCTTTCGTACATCTGTGTCACCGAAGATAGCCTCTTGTTCAAATAGTGTCGTACTGCCATCCTCAGCGCGGTGCTGACCCATTCCCAGAGATATAAGCAAAAGTTCGTTGACAAGCTGAGACATTGATCAGATTGTTGGAAAATCTCTTTAAACAACGCACCTCAATGCCAATAGAATCAGAAAGACCATCGAATACACCGCCTAGTCGTCCCACCCCATCATGCTTGCCCTCATCCTCGTCTGCGAGGGATAAATCAGCAGCGTTCTTGTCTGCTTGTATACCTTTGTGCTTTTCATCTTGGCCAGTGAAAGCTTCATTGTCCAAATCATGTGCATCAGCATGTTGACCCGTGCCCTCGTGATCCCTAGGGGCGTACGCGGAGCCTAACTCGAATTCTGTCTCTTGCTCGACTGGTTGGCCTTCAGTTAACCTACCTCTACTGGCAGCCCGTATATCTTCCAGCGTCAGTGTGCCAGCTGGTGAATACGCCTCAGACAAACGACTTCAGTAGTACACAATGACTTACGTGGAAGAGTTTCAGGTGCAATGCCAAGGTGCTGGCATGTGGCCACAATAAACTTTTCTGTAAAATCTTTCCAAGACTTTACCAGATCCCAATCACTACGTACTTGTCGTGTACGCTCCCACCCTTGCATGAACCCTTGAACATTTCCGTCTTCATCTCGGTGAACCATGTCTTCACTATCGAGTTTCGTTTTGTCGCTGGGGTACAGATGACCATATAAAGCTTCTGACCTCTGGACACAACGCTGAGAAGCATACTGAACAGCAATAGCAAGAGTGAGTCGAAGAGCTTGAGGCCACTCTGGAGAGTAAGAGCGCAGTCTGGTTAGGTCAAGCTGATCTTTGGGCATCGTAAGATGTGCATAAGGAACAATGTAGCGTTTACGCGGAATTTGAGTTAAGTGGAGGAGATTTTCCAGCGATTCTAGTGTAGTAGTTGATAGACCAAGAGATGAGATCCGAATGTCATAATTACTACAATACAATGGATATTACATTTTGTTATCGGACGTATCCTTCATGTCTATCCAACTGGGCTTTATTTTCTCCACAGCATCGTGGAACTGTTCTGCTGCCCCTTTTCCAGGATACGTCTCTATAGAGAAAAAGAAAAAAGTTAGCCGATGTAGAAGTAAGAGTTCATACTAGAGATACCTACCATCGTCTTTCTTCAGGCGCTCTCTGGATACCTCTGATGAGATCAACTTGAGGTGCTTCAAAAGTGTAGAGTAGTATACTTTAGCCTCTGAAGTCTGCGATGCTATGTCAGCTCGAAAATTTGAACGTCTTCAGACTCTCTCACCTCCAGATCGTGTATCGATTTGAAGCGAGGATTCTCCCAATCCACAGCATCTCCCAGGCCATGCACGGCTTCAATAGGCTCAGGAATTCTGGCTTGGGACTTTGAATCTGTAGTTGTGTTGTTCAGTCGAGCCTTATAAGCTGCTATCTCAGCTTCCTTTAATTGCTCATAAGGTAATGCCTGAACCCAATTGTTGATACGCCTATTGAGCTCTCTTCGGATCTGTTGTATGAGTAAGTCGTCCTGTGCGATCTGACCATTGGCAGCCAAAGCAGTCTCGGCCCTCTGCTCAAGATCCTTCCGTAGAAAAGGTGGGAAAAACATGTCCTTTGTCGGGAATTTGCGACGTAAAAACAAGACAAAGTCATTCATCCGATCGGGAATGGGAATGCGAGGAAGAAAGCGCACATGGAGGTTTGCTGCTCTGAGACTTTGTTTGCGGTAATGTTGCAAAGGAAAAGTCCACTGATTTGCGCCATCCTCTGTGAGGTCACCATATGCCGTACAGACGGTCAAGTCTTTTGTCCATCCAGGCAGTGCTAGAATGAGGTTCTTGTGTTGCGCGTCCCGCTCATTGTTTATCTGGGCAAAATAAAAAGGGAAAAGAACAGGCTGTGCAGTCATAGTTCTGATGGTAAGATGACTCTTTTCGAGACTGATTTCAGATTCTTTTTCTTTGTTAACTTTCTCTCGCAATTTGGATATTTCGTCAAACGCATCGGTTTCCTTTGCATAAGAAGCAGCCGTCGTGATTGACTCTAGACCAGATATACCGTCGCTGCGAACGGAGAACGGTCCCAGATCGAAATCGGTAGATTTTGCATGTTTTATCAGAGTTTCCGGAGAGAACTGGAATGGAAGTATTGTTGCCCTTCCATCTGTCTCGGGGGAAGAAAGGTGTTTCCGAGGATCATATTGTTCCCATATGAATGGTTTCGCATCGTTCTCGTTGCCTGACTGAGCAACGTCACTACGAGGAATACCAAATGGAAGCGTTCGAACCGGGCCCCAATCAAATGCTGCTAAGCGAGATTCATACGATACTACTGTAGACACCAACACTTTCAGTTAAAAGACCATCAGAAGGACAAGGTTATTCACTCTTTGCATTTGCTTCTCTATCGGGGCCTTTAGCAATGGCTTCTAGACTTGCATATACGAGCTGAGGTAAATGTGAGTAGTGAGTATGTGCATTAATGGGTACAATCGGAATTCGCTCACCCAGTATGGCAGATAAACTGCTTGTAGCTCTTTCACCTTCACTGGTTCCTCCATCGAATTAGCAAGCCATCCAAATAAGCCCAATACGTTCCTGAGTAGAATCGCTACGACGTAAGGCAGGCGATTCCCCATCAGCTCAGGCTTCTTATCTCGCCACATGAGCGTTGCTACAGAGCGCACTTCAGTAGAGACTATAGATGTAGGGAGAGCAAACGGGAGGGCGGACACCTTGGAAGGACGAGAGCCTTGAGTGGAGTGCCATTTTGGGTGCATACACCGCATTGTAACATGAAAGAGTGCAGGCTTTCTGGCCTGGCATGTAAGCAAAGCACACCCTGATCTTCCTAGGCGACACATTCTCGTTACCAAAACAAAAATTAAGCCGTTCTTTCGAAAGATGGGGCACTAGAACAAGTCGACGATCGATTTACGCGAGCAAGCGGATTAGGCGCGTTTAGTGTTGATCTCTTACTACCGAATTCAAGGTAGACCAACATTTGCCTCACTCTCATCTGTAAGCAATTCAGGACCCGCGTGATGTTCACAGTTCGTGTCGATCGCTTTCTCATTGGAAATGTCGCATATGAGCCGTATTGTCTTTTTAGCACCTAATACGCACCAGCTCCAACGACCTTTCGAATCCAATGCATTCGAGAGCAACTCTTATATGGTCTTGAAATGGAAGCATCAGAAACCCATGGGCACAACATGTAAGCACTTGAGGGACGCATCTAAAATTTATTCGAGGCAGAGATCACAGAGCAAATTTCAAAGCAGTCAAAGACATTTGCCACATATATCTCATTTAGACGCTCCGCCCTATCCGGACGAGCATTTACGAGAAATTCACCAAGATGACACCATTTCTCAGTCCCATATCTCGCATACCTTCAGAGAAGAAAGCGGCATGTTAAGTCACAGATGTAATGGCACTTCACTTTCTTGCAAACGAGGATTCGATGCGAGCACAAGCCAGACTTCCTCAGAGTCTTACAGAAGCAATTGCTATGTGTACCCAGACGAATCGGAGGCAACAGCAACATTGCAATCGATTGCTCCGCCGCCTCCTCATAACTTTACCCTTGCTGAACTCACTGGTATCTCCATGCTTCTAAAATATCCTCAAGACTGGCTGTCAGAGGTACAAGGCGGTAAAATTTATGGGAGAGCACGAACATTTAACATGCTCGCACTTATTACCCATATTGGCTCTCCGTACAGATTTAAGGATCGCTTTTCAGATCGTGAGCAACTGGTGGACAAATGCAAGATTATAGTGCGTGATTGGAGCGGATGTGTTATTCAAATTAACCTCATTGGCACATGCGCAAGGGATTGGACTATCTTTCCTGCACAAGAGAGTAGTTCAGAGCTTGATTCAGGGAGGAACGAGAATATAAATTGGACAAGGAAAGGTACTGAAATGCTTCATAAAGGAGCAATTTCGCGGAAAAAAAATCAAGGTTTGAATCATCTTATGGGCTCACTTCAGGAAGGTGACGTTGTGGTTTTCTCAAACCTCCACCTGTCTCGAATTCGTTGTAAAAGGAAAGCGACCGGAAAAGCTCATCATAGAAAGGGATCATTTACGCCCCTACTTCCGTCAGAAGAAGTTGTTGCTGTGGCAAATCCAAAAAATAGGTCCCATCTAGAAATTTGTTGGCGTAACAAAAAGCAACATCCTATCGATGAAAGTAGAAATTTTGACCCAGCATTGATAGCGTATGATGCTCGTTGCCGAGCCATTCATCAGCTTGCAACGCTTTGGACACATGGGGAGAAGACTTCGAAAGTGTAGTATCACCCTCCTTGCTCTCAAAATGCTCAAATCTACTCTGCAAACATTTAACGTCAAAATCTATTCGCAACAATGTATTATAATATCTATGGGTAGCTTTTGCTGACTCCAACGCTTTTTATGGATTCATGTGTCTTGCCTTCTAAGCAAAAATGACAATGGTCACCATGATTGATCCAATAATATTGATCTTGTCCGTCGATGACAAAGTGAATGACGTTCCGATTCCCATTACCCAACTTTTTGTCAGGTCTTGTCCCACTGTAAATAACAAGATTGATGGCACCTGTCCCTTTTGGAGCTGAGGGACTACAGGAGCTTACTGCATATTCATCTACAACGATAAGAGAAGAATCCATGTTGACCCAATTATAATGGTCAATAACATAGACATCCCTTAATTCAACAGGATACGTCCAAGTCTTCCCTAAGCTGTAGGGAACACATTGACCATCATCAGCTCGAACATGTGTTGCCAGAGTAAGGAAGACAAGCAAGAGGAACAAGGAAGTGAAAATGGAGGCGTTCTTCGAATGCTGAGCATACATCATGACTAACATGGAATTCTAGTCAAAAGCTAGCAAATTGGCTTTTATAAACAGAAGTCTATATGAATGCGAAGTGAATGAATGAATTTGCAAAATAGCTCAGCAAGTGATGAGGAAATTAGATCAGGCATTCTCCGC
Organism: Meruliopsis variegata; assembly: GCA_037044235.1. Lineage (NCBI taxonomy): Eukaryota > Fungi > Basidiomycota > Agaricomycetes > Polyporales > Irpicaceae > Meruliopsis > Meruliopsis variegata. The sequence goes on from JAWLTJ010000001.1 coordinate 2,364,867, forward strand.
AGTGGTTCAGTGTCAGATTCACCAAGCAAGTTCAACCAAATTTCTTTCCATATTACCGCCACAGTCCTGTCGCAGAGAGTAAAGGACACGAATCCACATTTGTGCATGCAAATTTTGTCAATATACTGAAATTTGTTCGAAAACACAACTATCGCACGTACGCATAATCAGCGTGCACAACGAACTACCGCTTGATTATGAGTAAAATATTTTTATGAACTAGCCGGGAGTGTCACAAAAGTTATTTGCTCTCCTCAGAGCAATAATCTCTCATAGCTATTCTCCGTCACTAAAATTGCTGTGGCTTGACATCGGCTATCCATTTCGTATCACATCTGAGTTCCATTTAGCATTATTACGTCGTATGGCGGTGCTACAACTTCATATAATACACTTCTATATAAACCACACCATGTACATTCCCACATCTAATATGATCTTTTACTGCGCTCCCGCGAGATCTCCGCGAACTTCAACGCCAACATGCCGAGCATGCTCACTCACCCCTTCTATGTCACCCCTTCTATGTCACCTCTGCGGGAGAATTGCATTGAGTGAAGGGTACTACAAGCCGAATGTTTGTGCATTTTAGTTCTCTATTACATTAGAGATCTAGCGAAACATCTGAAGAAATATCTAACCCAGCGAACGACCAACTTATCCTACTTGCGCCCTAGTCATCCATCTTTTACTTCATATCGCATTTGTGACAATCTTGAATAAAGCGGGTCACCATCGCTAGTTTCAAAGTAGTATTTGGGTGGTTCGTTTGCTACTATTGTGGGAGGCTCTGGAATCTTGTTAAACCCTTTCGTGTAGTTCAGTTTAAGCTTACCTTCATCCTTCCAATAGTAACTTATTCCAGGGTAATCCACGCAGTAATAGGGGATATTTACCCTGAGATCTTCAACCCGTACTTGCACCAAAGCTCTTTTGATCATTGGCACTATTTGAGAATACTCTTTGCTGTCTACCATGCAAATTTGAGCAAAGACAATCAGTACAACACTTGCAGCTGAAAAAACAGGAATGAAATGCATGTTCGTGAATGCTCAATGAAATTGGAAGAAATCTGGCTTTTTATGGACAAGATCATGACGGCTAATGATGCAACCGAGTCATGTACGGCTCCTGCGACTCCATTTGATTCTGGGGCTTGAGGACACTGCCTTAAGATTGAATGGAAATGTGAAAACTCTGAAAGTAACAGGTGCAATGCAAATTCAAGTTCAGTTGAGAGTGACAATCGCGCTTCCTGATACACAAGTCAAGCAGCATGAGGGAACATTTCTGACACTGTGCACACTTCTGATGCGGCTGATACTACTTGACCTGTGTATCGGAAAGCACCATTGTCATTCTCAATTATAGCCACCCCTAACAACATAGCAATAGTCATGAGTCTAAGTATATCGACCTATCTCTAAGAATCTTTGTCAAATTGATGAAATATGGTCAGCTTTCAGATGCGACTTCATCTATCGCTCGTATCATATTGCATAATTGCTAATTTCGCATAGATCTCATCACCCTCGGCAGACTCAAAGCAATATTTGGGAGCTTCTCCAGAATTCTGCAGTGGGCGTTCTAAAACTCTGTCAAAAGTTTTCGTACATATATTTCTCGCTTACTGTTGGGATTGTAAAAGTATTCCTTTCCAGGAGTATGGGTGCAAGTATATGGTCTTCCTGCCTTCAAATTATCCTCCGTAACCTCCACCAAAGCTCTTTTTGTCAATGGTACTATTTCAGAATGCTCTTTGCTTTCTGTCATACAAACTTGAGCACAGACAACGAAAGCAATACTTGCGGTAATAAAAAAGTGAAAAAAACGCATGTTTATGTGGGCCAAAGGGATTAGATGTGTTATGCCTTTTATACAATTATGTAGGGACGAATGGTAAGGTAAAAGTACTGATGACATGTCAAATTTGGAGTGTATCCAAGCCGTGATACTTGCGCCATGCGATACCGGGGCTTCATGATGCTGCTCTAAAAATGCGTGAAAGTTTGTAGATGTCCGATTTGATAATTGCAACGTGGATGAATATTTGACTTCAGATCAATATTCACAACTTTTGTTTCGTATGATCTTTAAGTAGCGGATGCTTTACCGACGTTAGTAAAACTACAATGGTTGCAATAACCGTCAAAACATTCTAATGTTTATTCTACCTAATCGATGGACCCTTCAAAGTCACTCTTTTGATACTGGATATGAGGCGACTCATATCCATGCATGTACCTGCTGTTTTTCTAATATGTCAAGGCATTTTATTGATCTATGGTAGATCTGTTTTCATGTCAACCGCATTTAAATAATGCTGGATGCTAGTGACTACGAGTAATCAGAGCCTACCATTCGTTCTGTTGCTTTATAGCCTTGAATAACCAAAATGATGGTAATTGACAATCTTCACGAGGTTTCAAAGTCAGAAAGACTAAGAAGGCACGATTATTACCACAATTGTATTTCGTCGAATAAACTCTTCATATACAGCACTTGTACGACGTCATACTAGACACCTTTATAACGTTTATAGAGATCTGAGCTATACACGTCAAGAGACGATCATCTACCATGTGCTCAACTATCGATCATCAATTGCAACGTTAATACATCAAATCGGATTAATTCTCATCAGGCAAGTCAGCTTTGACCGTGTTTTTAATCAGTCGTCCTTATTCCATTGCATTGTTCTCAATTTTGCGAGGATCAAGGAACCACAAGTAGACCTGAAAAAATATTTTGGTGGTTCCCCAGAAGCTTGTCGTGGAGTTTCTAGGACCTGATTAGGCTTCATCATACAAATTGGATCTCCGCTTACTATCAGCTACCCAATAAAATGTCTTTCCAGGATGATTCATGCTGTAGTAGGGAGTAGTACTCGAAAGATCTTCCTCTGTTGCCACCACCAAAGCTCTTTTTGTCAATGGTACTATTTCAGAATACTCTCTGCCTTCTGCCGTACAAACTTGAGCACAGAGAATGATAGCAACACTTGCCGCAATAAAATAGACGGTGAAACGCATGTTTGTTTAGATCAAACGGAGAAAAGAGCTTTGTCTTTATAGCTGGACAAAAGTATTGATGATCGATTAAAGCAGAAGTGTGATCCTTGATATTTGCGCTGTGCGATCCCGGGGCTTTATGACACTGCTCAAATTGTCTGTGAGAGCGTGAAAATGCATAACGTTGCAGTCCAAATTCAGCAGGACAATCATAGTGCAGATAGTATAATTAAGTACAACAATTTCGTACTCGATCACACCAAACAAAAATAGGGCCCATTGGAAGGTCTGAAACCATTGCGAAGTACGTGGGTCCATCAAGCCACCTGGATGAACACCACGGGTGCAAAGGTACTGCCTAGAGAGGCATGTTTGGACATTTTGGCTTGCTCCATGGCGTATAAGTTGCCATATGAGCCAGTCGTCCGGAACCTGTCCGTAGTTACGTACGAGAGCTCGCAGTGGCCCTCGATCAGAGCGTCTGCACGGACTGTGTGGTTCTGAAATCTTATCAAAACACTTTCGTACGAGCCAGTTGGCCCTCACAATCAGATGTCCATTCAATTCCTCTGACTGTAATATGTTGTGTGTCTCAAAAGGACATTCTTCTTGCTAGTATGGCTAGGAGTAGGGCTGCGCGTCACTGCTTGTAACCCACGTGCTGAAGCGCGAAATTTTTACAAAGAAAAAGTTGGTAAAAAGAATCTAGCTTCTCTTTCATCCGCCATTAATATGGCAGTCAAAGTCAAAGGGGGAAATAAAAAGGAAGCTTCCTCATCCCACAGGGGGGGTGGCGGTATCAAGTACGAAAAGTGAGTAAAGCAGAATGCACTCTCTATTTACTTGACAGTGTTCAATCTGTAGAGGAGAGAACTTCTACCGCGATGCTAAGAAGGCTAAACGTGTAAAACTTTTATCCAAAGATGGGATCGCTAGCAAGGCAATTCGCGATGCGAGAGGAAATGTGATCAAGGCTGCAGAGTTCCAAAGCGGCGAAGCAGAGCCTGGAAGGGTTCAACCTGACCGGCGGTGGTTTGGTACGTAAAAGTGTGACTTCAAATAACACATCTCATTGTCTATGTAGGAAATACCAGAGTCATCTCGCAAGATGCCTTAGACCACTTTCGAACGTCGCTAAACTCGCGCGTCGACGACCCCTACTCCGTCTTACTTCGACGCAACAAGTTGCCCATGTCGCTCATTCAAGACGGCACAGCCACCAAAGCATCCGGGAAGACATCAAATCTCACTGCTGTGGAGCCTTTTGCAGAGACTTTTGGTCCTGGTTCTAAGCGCAAGCGTCCTAGATTGGACATGGGGATGAGCTCATTTGCAGAATTAGCAGCCAACAGCGAAGAGGCAGGCAAGCAAGCTGAAGCTAGGGAACAGGCCAGGCTTGAAAAACTTGCTGGAGTCGGTCTAGTACCTGCTGATGCCGAAATTGGCACGACAGGAAATGAAAATGACCTAGACGATATTTATTCTATGCCAGTTACGCGAGGACGCAGTGAACCAGCATACAGCAAGGGACAGTCGAGACGGATCTGGGCGGAGCTCTACAAGGTTATTGATTCCAGTGACGTGATTGTGCATGTGTTGGACGTACGCGATCCATTAGGTACACGGTGTCGGAGCGTTGAGAAGCACCTAAAAGAAGAGAAGCCACACAAACATCTGATCTTCTTGCTGAACAAGGTAGATCTAGTACCTACGTGGGTCACAGTGAGTATTTCATGGTTCGCTTGCTCTTTCCACACCCACATTCATGTCAAGGCCCACGTTACTTTATAATGACGTTCGGACTGTTACGAATGTGGAAGATTGACGGAGTCGAATGATCGCTCTCTTTGTTGCAATGTGACCTACCTGTCATGCCCCTCTCCCGCCATTGAGGGGTTGGCTTGTAGGAGGGCAGGTCTTCGATTTTCGGACTCTGGGAAGAGTTGAGTAGGACTCTTTATCTACCATCCTGCTCGTAGTTCTCGGAGGAATATTGCTAATACTTCTCTTGTCAGGCTCGATGGGTAAAAATACTATCGCGTGAATATCCAACAATTGCATTCCATGCGTCTATCAATAATTCATTTGGAAAAGGATCTCTCATCCAGCTGCTTCGCCAATTCAGCGTTCTACATTCCGACAAAAAACAAATCTCTGTCGGCTTTGTCGGCTATCCCAACACAGGAAAGTCCAGTATCATCAATACTTTGAAGAAGAAGAAAGTCTGCAATGTTGCTCCGATCGCTGGGGAGACTAAAGTATGGCAGTACATCTCCTTAATGCGCCGAATATACCTCATCGATTGTCCGGGTATTGTTCCTATAGGTATGGGTGACAGTGAGACTGCTACAGTGCTCAAAGGTGTTGTTCGTGTGGAGAAAGTGGAATCACCTTCAGAGCACATTCCTGCCTTGATGGCACGAGTCAAACCAGAATACCTGAGGCAGACTTATAATTTGAAAACAGTTGGCGATGCAGAAGACTTCTTGACCCAATTGGCAAGAGGAATGGGCAAGCTATTGAAAGGTGGTGAAGCCGATCTCGATACTATAGCGAAGATGGTCATTAACGATTGGGTGCGCGGGAAAATTCCGTACTACGTGGAGCCTCCTCCCACAGAACATAAAAACATGGCAAAGGGGAAGGATAAGGCTCCCCTTCCAGATACCGAGACACTCGACGCTGCACAAGGTAAACGTACTGTAAAGGGCGTCAGCCAACCAATTCAAGAAATTGCGGTCAGTGGGCGCTTTTCCCATGCAGACCTGAACGCCGGCATGCCTGAAGACTTTGAAGCAACCCAAGGCGAAGAGCAAGCGGAAGCAGGATACGACGACGACGATGATGATGATGATGATGATGAAGAGTTTAGCGATGATGATCAGGATGATGATGATGATGCTGACTCGGAGTTAGATGGAAACAGCCTGCAGGAACTTGCATGGTCGGACGTATTTGGCGATGCTCATGAGGAGGAGAAGGCAGAAGCTGTCGAGTCAGCGACTGAAGACAATTCTGATGGTGACCAGGTTAAAGAGGCACGAATGAAAACCTCCAAGCGAAAAGCTGAGAACTTTTACGATCGTGTCAATGTCAAGAATAAGAATCGCCAAAAAGCGGAACATATGCGCGAGTTGCAGAAGACTAGCAATCGCAAAGAGCGCGGAAGTCGGATCGGCGCGAACAAGAAGGCGTCACGCACAGCTCTTCGCAGACGTTGAGCAAATGTTTTGTACTATATGATTGCATCTTCAATTTTCATTGCACTTGTACTTTTTTTATGAATCAATACTTGGATGTACCCATCAAAGCCTCAAGGGCGGACTTCGTTTGATCCTTTTCCTCTTTCTGTATAGCCAATACTTCATCAGAGAGTAGTATACCTTCAGCTTAAGACACTTACAATGAGGCTACTGATAGCTTTGAAATTGGGGTGAGTGGCGTCCGCTGAACGTCAAAAGTTAGAAGTGAATCGATAGGGAGAACGAACACGTACACATGAGCTCAAAAAGAGCACTCTCAGAAGAAGTGATGGTGGCACCAGCAGAACGCATTCTCTGTGAATGGGCACTGTCAGAACATCACTCATGTTCACAAAACGACTGCTTACCTCGAGAGCAAAGGGAACTTCTTGTCTGTTGCAGGAGCTAATCGCATCTCGAACGACAAACACCTCGTACCCCTTTGCCAGAAGATCAAGAGTTGTTTGTAGGACACATACGTGACTCTCGATTCCAACAATGATGACGTTCTTCGTTTGGTGTTTTTGAAGAAATGCATCGGTTTCTCCCGTCGGCAGGACCATGCTAAATCTCGACTTGGGGTAGAACGGTGTTTCGGCAGGGACAACCTGCTTGAGGGATGCCACAGTAGGCCCGAGAGCTGTTATTACAGTGAGTTCGAGAACATAAGGGCCAAATTGATTGATTCATACCTTTTGGTGCTTGTTCAGTAGCAAAGACGGGAATCTGAAGGATACCAGCTCCACGTAGCAACTTGGACGAAGCGTTCACCATGTGATCGAAAGAATCAATGGCTGTTGCGAAGCGTTCTTGTACATCGCATAAGAATATTGCGGTGCTTGCTTGCTCCAGACGCGGGATCATTTTTGATGCTGCTTTGATAGCCATGATGTTGCGTAGTCAGGAAAACCTACTGACCGGCTCTTCCGAATTCCCTGTCAGTGCGGGGTACCCCTCATTCACGCTAGGAACGTAGCCGCGATCTCGCTTCCCGTACAGTTTTCCTTACTCCCCTACTAGTGTGTCCTCTTCGTCATCCTAAAATGGTTAAACAGGTAGCAGAGCCGGTTGTTGTGCCACCATACTATGTATGTGTCTGCTATCTTGAAAGACATTGAGATCTAATGACAATACTTTGTAGGTCCGCCGTTTCTTGGGCCAAATTTTGTCCCCGACGATCATTCGAGAACTCGTATCGTCGCTACCAAAGGTCCCACCGGTTTTCAAAGCAGTGTTTTGGATACTTATTGTTGCCAATATTAAGGCTTTCCCATTGTTATGGCATGTACGAGTCTTCGCTGCAGCTATCATTGCTCGCTCTGTAGCAAGACCGAGCATTCATCCTCTGCTGCCCTGGATCCGGTCCAGTAAGAATGCAACCACATCACCAGGTATCACACCAAGATTACGCTTAGATAAGCTTCCTTTGGGGAAAGATATTTTTGGCGATAGGTCTGTAACAAAGTTCCGAGCTCTACCGGACGACTGCGACTGGAATGGTCACATGAGCAACAGCTCGTATTCGAAGAATCTGGATTTTGTACGCATAGACTTTTTGGCAACACGATTCCTACGGTTTCACTTTGATGGAGGCCACTTTGCCCTGGGAGGTACAAGTATCATTTGGCACGCGGAGGTTCCCTTCATGGCAAAGTACGAGATTGAAATGAACATAGTAGCTTGGGACGACAAATGGCTCTGTAAGTAAAGTCGACCGAGGACATCGAATTCGTACTAATTTCTTTACAGACATTGTAGGACGCTTCATGTCTCCATCATCAAGAGATGACCAAGCTCACGGGATGAGTAAAAGAAGCAAATCGGCACAGAATCTCAAAGCTCTTATGTCGGATGTGATCCGACCACAAGGTGAGGCTGTGCATGCTTCGAAGGCGAAGGGCGGTCAGATAAGATCGTACGATCCGGAAAACACAAATTTTGGTCCAAAACGAACTTTGTATTGCACCTCAGTCAGCAGATATTGCTTCAAATCGGGCCGCAAGACAATCCCGCCTTGGTTTGTGATTGTGACCTCTGGTTACGGTGCCTACGCCTCTACGCGCACGAATTGGGACAAGGTAAGCAGCTCGAGACAAGAGATTACATATTATTGACGTCAGTCTATGCAGGCTGAGAATCTTCGAAGAAATGTTCTGGCCAAGACAAAAGCACAATATCAAGAAGAAACGGGAAAGCCTCTGCCTCGCGACGCACTTGTACTTGGAAGCGGATACCGGAAAGGCGGTATCTTATCACACTATGATCCAGGTCGCAAAGAAGGTGATATTCAAAATACGCAAGGCCTGGGTGCGTGGCAAGATCGAAAAAATTGGCATACTGTAAGTGTACAAACGCCCTATCATAACCACCTCATTCTCTTCTTCCAGACGGAGTTTGAGGAGCGCCGACAACGAGGTCTAGATGCAGTCCGCCTGTTGGGCGGGTTTGCCAATCCCAATCTTGTCGATGTGTCGAATTCAGTTGCTTCACTTCACCTAGATGTTTGATATAGTCGTAGAGTAGTCCTTCTAGAATAGTTTCCGCTTATTGCTAATGTGATTGAATGTGTTGTGTTGGTGTTTGTACGAAAGAACTTCGCCATGCACGGGCCTTTCCCAATTATTGGTAAGGGATGAAAAGGTTGGTTCTCACTTCCTTCTCCTCCAATGCACAGTCCCGACGAAGAAAGGATTTGGCAATCCTATGATAAACAGGGCTGCCTCACAGTCAAGCATGGGCCAAATGGTATGTAGCTTAGATCATGCATTTTGAACACTCTTATCATGTATTAGGACGCGGCCTATTTGTGCGTAAGGATGAGGTGAAACACGACTCCGTATTGCTTTCGCTTCCCTCTACCTCTTTGCTCAATGCAAGGACTGCCAGGGAACATCTTCCCCTCAATGTTCTTCCATCAAAGGACCGACAGTCCCATACAGCTCACTGGAAGCATGAAAATCGCCAAACTTACACCGATCATTGTCCCGAAACCACTCCTGCAAGTTTGTTGCCAATGACCTCGGTACAGGCATTAACCCTCATTTTGGCAAGATGGCATGCATTTCGATCTCTGACCCCTTCCACAAGTGCACCATCCATAATAACCAAATTAGATACGCTCCTATGTGGATATCCTAAATCCTATCCGACAATCCCGCTTAGTATCCAACTTCTCGAAGCTCATCTTTCCCAAACCTCGAACAAGGATAGCCCGCTTGTGACCCTTTGCCAAGCAATCTTTCAAAACTTGCCTCATCATGCATCCATACTGTGTCAACGTTCTCGGTGCCGTTTTGAAAGGGACGTTGAAAGTATTGAGGAAGTTGTTGTGCGTATGAGATTTCGTGAAAGCGTGTGTGCTTACCTTTATTTGCGCCAGCAAAAGTACCCAGACATCCTGCAGATTTCTGGCATTACTGTCACCCTCACCTCTTCTGACTTTTTGTGGGCATGGTGTGGTGTGAATTCGCGGTGTATCTTCTTGCCTTTGGGACTGCAACCGCACGCTGATAATTTTACTTTGGCTCCACTACTGGATATGGCCAACCACACCATGGATGTGAAGCGGGAATGCAAAGTACGTTTTCTTCCTGGAAGTAAATTAGAGCTCCGAGCGCCCAAGTATACGGGAGAAAAGCCAGGTGCAGTTTCATTGAAATGTGGTGACGAGGTCTTGATATCGTACGGGCCCCACTCAAATAAAGTAAGCAGAGGGCGCCATTGCTGGCTCTCATATCTTGCTAATTCTCCTTTCAGACACTCTTTGCCGAGTATGGATTTACTCTGGGAGATGACAATCCATTCGCTGAAGTCAATGTCGATCATCTTATCGAGGAAGTGCTCGTGGAACAAGGCGACGCGGGTCTTAAGAAAAAGGAGGCCCTCCAAAAGTCAGGTTACTGGCTGTGAGTAATTGTAATGTGTCCTTGGGAAACTCACAGAAATGTTTTAGTGATTACACATTGCATCCATTCCCTCCGCCTGCTTATCCCTCATATCGTCTTGTCACAGCCCTGCGGCTCGTAGGCATGGACGTTAACGCACAGCCCGACTCGATTGCACTCTGGAACGACACGTTAATGGGTCTCCGGGATGCGATTAGTACGGAGAACGAGGCATGGATCCGAGCATATCTTTCCGAGAGCATTGCTGAACGGGTCAAATGTGAAGCTTTGGCCAAGCTTGAGGCTCTGGAGAACGCCATTGCAGAGGTGAAAGAAAGCGGTCAAAACCAACACGATTTCGGGTTGGGGATGAAGTTGCCCACGGATGTTATAAGTTCCGCTCAGACAGTATGTGATATGCTCCGAGAAGAGCATCAAATTGCATCACTCATTCAAGAAGCAGTAAAGCAAGGTCATACCGAATGGTAGCAGTATTGAATGTTTGTACAACATAGAATTGAGTCTAGATGTTCAAGTGTAGTATACAAGGGTACAAAGCATGATGGGGACTTTTGCCTCGCTGGACTTTCTCATGAATTATTGGTGGCGGCTGCTTTGCCTGTGCCACTTGTTTGAGTCGCCTTAATTCTTGGGGGTGGAATGGGTACAGAACCCGGTGTGGGGATTCGCAGGTTCCAATTACGCTCCAAGACCAACTGGATGTCACGAATCTCGAGACGATCGCCTTTGCGGTGTTTGGCAAGTCGGCAGCCGAAGTCGGTCACAGAATCAATGAATTCGTCGGCAATTTCCAAAAGAAGCTATCGAGAGAAGTTAGAAGGACCAACGAGCTCGATACTACGACTCACATCTTCCACATCACCTTCTAATCGCTCATTGGCATCGATTTCCCCAACGAGTTCCTGAACTTTTCGTTTGGAAAGAAGACGCCCGTCTCCTGCGCCGGCTGCTGCTGCAATGTTGGATGCGTTTGCAGACCCAGCGTTCAAAAGGCTGTCCGCCCCTGTACCTTTGTCCGTGAGGGAGTCCCAGTAGTCTTGATTCCCCATCTCATTTGCAACATCTTCCATAATAGCGGCTGCTTTGTCTGCATTTGTCGCTCCTCCGCCTCCCACTCGCGATTCGCGCAGAGGGACATTGAGCAAGTCTTCCCAACCTGAAATTCCTGTACCTCCGACTGAACCTGAACCTGAAGCATTCGACGCAGGAAATGGCTCTGGTCGCTGGAGAACTGCAGGCGTGCCCAGAATCGGATTTGTGCCCAGACCATGCGACAGCGTGGGGCGAGGACCGGAAGAATTGGGGTACGGCTCGGGCACGTTCGGAGACACGTTGAGCTGAGCCGGGATTGTGCTTCCCGGGAGGTTGGCACCATTAGCAGGGGCCGATGGGCCAGAGAAGAATCCCGGGCGTTTGATGGCTTCCGGTGGAATGTGAGGCTGGTGTGGAGATGGCACAGGCGCTGGCGAGTTCCGCGCACCTGGACCGGCTCCTTGTGGGCCATTCTGTTGAGCATCATTGCGCGTCCCTTGAGACGCTTGCTGCTGTTGTCTCAACTGGGCGTATATTGCTTGGCTTTGCTGAGTCTGTCCTTGTTGCTCGAGCTGCTGTGCTTTCGCCATCATGTACTGTTCGCCCAAGCGCCTTTGCTTTTCACGCATCGTGGTCAATTCCCCTTCCAATTTACTACGATCTGGAGAGCCAACAGCAATGCTTCCATTTGCTAAAGTAGCCTCAATCTCTTTGACACGGCGCATGACAGGCTCAGCAAGTCGTTGAATATGCTGAAGAATGGTTGACAGGTCTGGCTTCTCTCCTTGTTGGGTGGACACATTGGGACGACCTTGTCCCACTCCAGGGGCTGATTGATGCGACGGTTGAGGTCGAATAGAAGGAGGCCTTGCCTGTTGAGATGCGTTTACTTGCGTCTGTGCTTGGGGAGGTCGAGCCTAAGAAGGAAAAGGGGGAGAACAAGAGTTCAACGATAATCACATTGGGTAAACGTCTTCTTTCTTACCTGCTGAGGCGGCTGAGGTCGATTCTGCTGTGCAAGGTTCATCGCACCACGTAACTTGGAGGGCATGTCAGTCAGAACAAAACCGCCGAAACAGTAAATAACACACCTGGTTGAGATGCTCTTGACTGATCTTTCCGTCTTTTGTTAAGTTGACAAATTGTGCGAGTCGTTCCGGATTATTCTGGAATAACTGTTGCAATGCTTGGACTTGCGCTTGCGTTGCAGCTTGATTCGGCTGCTGTCCTGGATTGGCAGCCGGTGCACTTTGTTGCGGAGTAGCTGTGTTAGGATTTTGACCACCGTTGCCCCCTGGTCCTTGTTGACGAGCAGCTGCCTGCATAGCCTGAAGCTGTTGCTGCATGAGGCGTGCTTGATATTGTTGCTGATTCGCCGCTGTGACGTTTCCAGTGTTTTGCGAGTTTGATCCAGAGGGCAGACTGCCTTGATTGGGGTTGTTTTGCATCTTCTACTGCTTGATTCCCTCTTTCGAGCGAGTGCAACTGAAAAGAGGCAAGCGTGGAGTGGTGGATGCGAGAAGAGTTGGCGATCGCGTACAGCGTTTCGCAGCCAGGCGCACGACGCTACGAAAGTAATTATACCACGATCACAATGTCAAGTGTGGGCGGCCTTGTCACCTGTGAGTAGCTTCTATACAACAGAAAAAGCATTGACAAAGAAGTGTATCCCCTAGTGATTGTGATCGTGGGCCCTACACTCTTGCGAAGCTTCCGAGAGAGTCGGCTTCAAAAGAAAAGCGCACCGGATCACCCTCAAGGGCTACCGTATTCCCGAGGGTTATCCTTGAGCAAACCGGCTAATCTATTCGTCGTGGGATCGGCCCTAGCCATATTCGCATTGAACCTTGCTGCACTCCTTCTTCCCTCATGGAGACTAGCTCGCTCCGACTTATTCCTGAATCTAGGCTTACCGGTCAACACCTCGACATCTCGCCTTCGTGCTAGCGCCTCGGGAATATCTTTTGACAATGTCGAGTGGAGACCGGTATGGGGAGAAGACGGTTTAGAGTCCCTGCTCAGGAAGCTCAGTAGCTTCGACGGTCGGGTATGTAGTACCACTCCTGCGCATGATCGAACTTTTCAGTCTAACAAGAAGGATACAGAAATTACATCTCTTGCTTGGCTTTGAGCCATTCGTCTCCTGTGTATTTTGTACAACCACCAACGACTTTCTCTTATTCAGCTTAATAGGACGTTTATGGGACTACAGCTTACACTTTTTACTGTTCTGGATTATAACTTTACATCACGATACACTGGATATTCTTGATGAGACGATATATTCGTTGGTTCACTTTTTTACAGCAAAGGACCTGCGATCCAGTAGAAATAGTCGTGACAGTCATCTGCGATATGACAGACATCATATGAGGCAGCCATTGCTCTACTTGCTGGGGATATCCGCCTGTGCAGAGCTACTTGTCATTTTCGGTCTTTATGAAATAAGTTTTGGGCAGGGACGCTGGGACCACGTAAGTAAGTTGTATGTGTAGGAAAGAGGTCTTATCTTGTTTCACTTGTGCGCAGTGGCATTCAAATTCGAGACTTATGTGGCACATTTCCCTTCTTTCGGCACTCTTGATAGTGTTGCGCTCTCCTCGGATTCCAACCCTGCATCCCATGCACGAGATTCCCCCTCTGCTCGATCAGTTGCACAATCTAAGTAATGAGACACTTGCACAGATTCAGGCAATGCACCTCACGCAACAAGTCCTCTGGGGCCATCGAGAGACCAGAAAGCACGTTTCGGATTGGCACGATGCAAGAAAAATCCCTTTCTCAGCGCGCATCTCCGAAGAGGAAGTGTCGCGACTGAAAGGAGACGCAGAACGAATCGCTCAAGAGGGCAGCGTCCCAAATTTTGATCTGGATTCTCTGCACGCACTAGAGGTCTCCTCACATGAAGCTGCTTCGAATATTTGGGCAAGTTCAGCTCGGAACTGGAGCAAGGCATCCAAAGAAGAGCATAGAAGCAATCCATAAACCAATCATGTAGTAGATGACCGTGACATTCATTATGTGATAAACATTGTTCTCTCTCTACCACTTGGATAAATCTGCAAATGGATCGGACGAAGCTTGCTGAGAGGAAGAACTGTTTGTACCTGTAGTGGCCGGAGCTCCCTGAAGATTTCCGGGCTGGGGAGACTGTGAGGTGGCCGGCGCCGGTTCGCTCGAAGCACTGCCAGCCACAGGTAATTGTAACGCACCCCATTGACCCAGGGGGGCGCCCGCAGTGCTGTATGGCTTGCTTGCGTTGGCAGGGTTGAAGAGATCCGCGGGAAGATCTCCAGATGGCGTCGAGCTTGCTTGTCCATTCAGAGGGGCAGGGTGAGAAGGGTTCTCAAAGCTGAGGGAAGCAAAATCATCTAGCACTGATGAAGGATTGCCATTCTGAGCTGTGCTGGAAGCAGGTTCTTCATCGTCAAAAGAAATAAGATCCGTGATTTTTGCTGTTGGAACGGCATCGGAGCCGCCCTTGGTGGGGTCGATGGACGGGTCAATGGTGACATGGACAGAGCGATCACCTTTGCGATACGCCTGAAGTCGGTCGTGTACTTGGTTAATAAGATCATTAATCAATAGAAGCCGATCTTTGTTGCAAGGACGGATGGATCAGACTTTGCTTACGACAAAGAAGATGGCAAACACTCACCCATGTGATCCGATTCGCTCTCTTCCGCTTCTCCTATCCACTTTTGTAGTCGCGGCTGCACAGATCGTAGATGAGAGGCGATTTGCTTTACAGAAGAGTGAATTCGATCGAAAGGATATCAAGTTTACTCACGTCATAAGCGTCTCCTCGGGCAAACTTTTCGTTTTCACTTGCGTTGTCGAGCATGTTGTTCAGCAGCACAGCCCTACTTTGTACCTTGTCCAGCTCGTTGCGAGTTCTTTCCGAGTAATCTGGCTTGCTCTCCGGCTCGGCACCGCTCATGATCTTCATCAACTCCTGTGCTTGTGCTAGATCCCTCGGCGTCCCCCTCCGAATGAGTTCCTGCAGCTTTGCTCCCTGCGCTTCTCTATCCTCCTCTTCCAGTTCCTGAGGCGACTGTAGTTCATTCTAAAAGTAATGAATTAGTACAATTGCGTTCCGATATCATGTGTTCCTCACGGTCTCTGCATTCATCACGCCAGCCGCTCTCGAATCCACATTCGGGAATCGATACCCTGCGTGGAGAAGAGTTAGAAGAAGCAAGTCATAAGCCGATGTACGCACCCTTGTAGCCCAGAAGTCTATGCATATCCCGAATATGCACAAGGTCCTCTTTGTGTTTGCTCGACACGCATATTGTCACCTTCCATTCATGAATCAATTCTAGAATTTTAGTCTGCGTTGGACTTGGAAAGACAGGAGGACGCTCTGGGAATCGCTTGACAAGCTCATTCAAAAACTCCTTTGTAGAAATTTGCAGATGGAACGGGTATCCACAGTTCTTCACTAGGTGGTCGAGAAGCTACAAACAGGCATGAGTAAGGATAGGAGGGGATTGTCTCCACTTACGTGCAGCGCCAACATGGAAACGTGAGGGTGTCGAGAGTTGATCTTTTTCACCACTTCCACAGCTGCTTCTCTTGGCCTGTTTAGAAGCCAGTATTTTTCAACTTGCCCTCTGATGTATCAAACTTTGTACTTACGCATTGGCTTTCTTCTGCTTAATGTAATCTGCGAGTTCCAGATTCAAAGCTAAATTTGGCTCTCGGTTCAGAGGATCACAGCATCGCTCTACAAGACCACTTGGTAAGTAACATAATGCAAGTACCATGAGGCTTCACTGTATCTGTACGCACCAACTTGCGTCTGCACTGGAGATGTTTGTATGTCCGGATCTAGACTCCGCGCAGCCCAGTCAGCCCAAGCTCCTATCGCGGCTGCTGGCCCATCATTTCTCGAAGTACCCGATAGTGCTCCACGCGGACGAGACGATCCACTAGTCATGAAACGCTGTTGATGGTTGTACATCGTTGTCCCCTCACCCTCGTCGTAGCCCGATATGTGTTGGATTGTACGACACGAAGGTTGGTGACAGATGCCTGGCGAATCTATCCCGTATTGAACACGTGGAGATTTGTGGAGTGCGCCTCTTATGCATATACACTTCTTGCTTGCGGAACATGCGATCGTCCGTCAAAAAACCGATATCTCTCGTCCTGTTTGATGCGTTCGATACCCTTGTAACCCCTAGAAAAGCCCCGTACCTGCAATATGTGAGGATATTAGCTGACCAGGTATGACTGTATTTCACATATTTCGTAGGCAGACGAAGCTCGCAAAGTGGGTCTCGTAGTGGAGAATGAGAGGATGAGAGATGCCTTCAAACAATGTAAGTAACATATGGACCCCGTCTACCCATCACATACCATTTCACAGCTTTCAAAGAAATGACTGTGCAGCATCCTGTATATGGTCTTTATTCAGGGCTTCAATCTACTAACGAGTGGTGGACTCTCTTAATTGAAAAAACATTGCTGAACAGCGGAGTCTCTGTGCAAGACCTCCAAGGATGCGTGCAACCTTTGGTGGCATCATTACTCCGTCGTTTTGCTAGTAAAGATGCGTATGAGACCGTACAGGGTGTTCATCAGACTCTTGGCAGCATCCAGTCCCGAGCAAAGGAACAGAATCGATCCCCTTTTGCTATGAGTCTTGCCACAAATAGCGACCACAGGATCATATACGCCTGTAGAGACCTAGGTTTGGGTGACTTCTTGAATTTGGAGATGCATTATTCTTCCACCAATCAAGAGAAAAATCCTGCTCCCTCCTTGTCCTACGATATCGGATATGAAAAACCAAGTGTGCGCTTCTTCCACAGTGCAGTACAGCGGTCCTTTCCCCCTTTCGGCTCCAAACCGTACACACTGGAAGAAATGTGTAGCGAAACATTGTATGTAGGAGACCATTTCACAGAAGACTACCTGGGTGCTTCTGAGGCTGGATTACAAGCTGTATGGTTGAAAAAAAGCCAAAACCTGCCGGAGGGACGAGAAGATGTGCCGGCTCTCCGAAGCTTTCACGATCTCACAGATTTCATCGCACTCTCATGGACATGATCGATTGGTGTTTAATCTTCTATTTACGTCGTAGTATAGATGAGGATCACTCATGTGGATAATAAACAGCAATAGTACGAGATTATCAATATTCGTGGTCTGTGCTTGCATCTCGATCATCGACCCTCGATGCACGCTATGCTAAGAGGAGGAGGGGACCCAGACGAGTTGCCCATGTCCGTTTACAGATCGCTGCTTTTCGAGCGGCTCAGCTCGTCATCTAAAGCTTTGCGGCCAGTGGTAGTCAAACGGGGTCGACCGTCAGAAATATCCTTGTCGAAAAATTGCGGCTCAAATCTGGGAGAAGGATGAGCAGGTGCGAGCACATCATGGCTGCGTTACTCACTCATGGCCTGCGCGCTTTCGCTCAGCAGCTCGATCTCGCTGCTCTTGCTCGATGTTCTGTTTGTGTTTGGTGGCAGCTCCGAATTCTTTGCCGAGAATGGCATCGGTCACTGGTTGCCATATGCGTCGGCTTTCCATTGTGTCCTGTGAAGCAATGGGGCGCACATCTTTGCTCTTGATTGGATGGAGCTGCTCTAAATCAACAAGAACGCGCTGCTCCTATGGATGCGTCAGTTCACTTTCCTGGCAAGAAGAAAGAGGTTGCTTACCTTGTCTCCCTTGTGCTTCCAATAAATTTGACCTTTCCAGCTTCCTTCTAGCGTGGCCACGATGCGGTCGGCAGGTACGTCTTTGGGTTGGGAGAACTCCACATCAGCACCTTCTTTGCTCGAATCATATTCGTAAATCACTCCTTCTAGCGCATACTTGGCTTTGCCCATCCAACTCTGTCAGGAACCGGTATTAGAAAAAAGTCATGACAGAGAGAGGGTCCACTTGCCTCGTCTTTGTATTCCACCAACGTCCGCAGGCGTGAAGGCGAATCATCCTTCCGACGTCCACCACGACATGTTATAGATGTGGTGCTGCCAATCGACACCCACAAGGACCCACGCAAAAGCCCATTTATACTCGCAGTGGGATGGGTTATTTGGTACTCCTCACCAATCGCCTCTTCTTTCGCGTTCTCTGTCAATCGGACAAAGATTCCTTTGTTCATCTCGCCAGGGAAGATTCGAATGCCTAAAATGAACGGCATGAGGAGTGACACACACGAATACCACACTACTTACTTGTACCTGTAAATTTGCCGCTCAGCTGATCCACACCGTATAATTGTACACCAGAGTCCTTGCACTCGACAAAAAAGCTGGAAATGGGGGGATGGTGACTAACTTGTTCTGTCAGGAAAGCTACGCGACGGAACAACTCTTCCGCATTGGATCGGGATGTCTTGAAAGAGCAGGCAGCGGACCCATCGCCACCATTGTTAGGCTCGCCATCCCCTTTCACCGCTGTCTCGGAAGGCTGACTCTCTGCAACAGACTGATTCGATGTTGCCGTCTTATTTGCTCTTGTAGCTTGTAAAATTCTTGAGAGGCCTTTTCGGGCCTTGCCAGCGTCTGCATCGTTGGAAGAAGAAGTGGAAGAAGTATTACTGAGAGCAGTGAAACCCTTGCTATTTGTGGATCGGTTACTATCTTCTTGAGAAGAAGAATTATCAGATGTGGTTACTCGACCGTTCTTGGCCGTTGAGGACGACGGCCCTTGCGCAGTAGCCAGTGGGGTTGGATCTGTTGTGAGAAGGTCCATCTTTGGAAGATGATCGCCATTCTCCAGAATCTCTGGCACCTGAACGTTCCAATGACATCGAAAATGTTCGCCTAAAATCGAATTATAAGGCTTACACACCTTTCCGTGCACGAACTTGAGCTCCTTGGAGAAGCTGAAACGTAATGTGGCGAGCATACGATCGAGTTGGTCATCGCACTCCCCAATAGCGGCAAATAGGTCCGCTCGGTCAAGGTAGTTCCAATACTCCAAGTTTGGGACAGGCTCGAGAAGATTAGCAGGAAGAGATAAGCGAATGGCTGCGAGGTCTTTGACGCCCATCATGCGGCGAAGAATGCCAAGAAGTGCCTTAATCTTGCCACCTTCGGAATTATCTTTGTTGTTGGCAGCACCCACTTCTTCAGCATCGCTTAGATTGACGGTTTCCGGCGCCTGCGCTATCTCGTCAGCGGTAGCATCTTGGTCGGATTGTGCCTGTCTGACACTTGCGTCCCCATCAGACGCAGGAGTGGTATTTGCCATGTTGAGGTCACTCTCGGTGTGGTTGCGAGCCGATTTGAAGCGTCACGCAAGGATATCCTTGATGCCAACACCGAACGAGATCCCAGACAATGTCGTCTGATGGTTGTGAGAAGCGTTTGCTGATGCAACGTGTGCACCGTAGTCCCGCGAATGTGGAGCATCGACTGTCAATAAGACCCTCAGCGCGCGCAGCGGGACACCAAACGAACAGGTACATGGAGTAGCCCCACGGCTGCAAGGCATGTAGTACCACACGTGAATGAGGGAGAAACGCATGAATTAAGAAATACAATATCGATGTACCAATGGCTTCAGCCTTAACAACCACAAGAAGATTGTTATGGATAGTTATACACATTGGTCTGGCATGCCTGCTCTTCCCGCATTGTCCCGTTGTACTGCTCATAGATCGAGCAGCAAACTCTTTTAGCGGGTGAGATTCTCTTACCTGATTATCATCTTCCCATGACTCGCAGCACTCCTCGTCATTCCATGATATCCATTTCTCTCGTTACAACCTGGGCGTGCAATGCTTCTTGAGCCATGCATAAGCTCGCTCATCGCCCTGTTTCTGCAGCAAAGGACCAACCTTAGCTAACGTCTCGTCGTGGTAGTCATTAATCCATCTCTTCTCTGCTGCATCCAGTAGATTGGGGTCGATCAGACTGACTTGCATGGGACAGAACGTTAAATGTTCGAAACACAAGTAGCCCTTATTACCGAAGTTGTTCGGTGTCGATGCTTTGCGAACAACGACGAGGTTTTCAATACGGATACCCCACTGCTCATCTTTGTAGTACCCTGGCTCGTTGGAAATCACCATTCCATTCTTGAGCGACGTCTCATTGTGCACAGCTCGTGTCGAGATCCCTTGTGGTGGCTCATGAACGTTGAGGAAATGTCCTACTCCGTGCCCCACACCGTGACGAAAATCTAGACCGTCTTCCCACAGTGGTCGTCGCGCTAGACTGTCCAATTGATATCCGGTCGTGCCCGATGCGAAGACAGCACGGTCGATGGCAATGTGACCTTGAAGGACTCTGGTAAAAGCACGGATTTCGTCTGCAGACGGCTGGCCAAAGTGCCATGTACGGGTCACGTCAGTAGTACCGTCTGTGAACTGAGCGCCCGAGTCGCAAAGGTAGATCTGTTTGGGGTCGATTGCAGGGCAAGAAGAAGGATTTGGCGAGTAATGTATAATGGCACCATTCGGTCCAGTAGAAGATATGGTGGTGAAACTAGGTCCACGGTACATGTCTTGCTTAGCACGGAATTTATCTAATTCTTCTGCGGCAGAGAATTCGTCCACGGACACTCCATTGTGTAGCTGTTCTTCCAGCCAGGCAAAATACCTCGCCAGTGCAGCGCCATCTCGAATATGGCTGTCGCGGAACCCTTGGATTTCTGTCTCGTTCTTGATACTTTTGAGATCAACAACGATAGGACGATCCACCAGAACTTTTTCTGGGCCACCTAGAGCTTCTCGAACCGCAAGAGAAGCGCGCTTGCCAACGAGGATCTTCTTACCTTTGGACAGCGACTGGCCTAGTTGCTTGAGATCATCGTAAAATGTTTCATACGGGCGCAGAGCAACATCTCTGGACACGTACTGCCTTGCCTCACTTTCTAATTGTTTCTCGTTAATATAGAGAACTGTCTTATCGTGAAGTACCAGTGCAAATGCAAAGAAGACAGGATTGTAGGGAACATCGGAGCCACGGAGGTTCAAAAGCCAGGCCACTTCGTCAAGCATATTCAGGACAACACCTTCCACGCTTTCGCCCTTTTTCTTTAGCTCACTTCGAAGCTCTTGGATTTTGCTCACAGCGGAGCGGCCTGTGAACTTTTCATCCAGCAGAAATACGGGTTCTGTCGGACGCTGCGGGCGTCCTTGCCATATTTGATCCACGAGGTTGTCTTGTATGGGAACAAGTGTAGACTTTACCTTCTCTAGATCCGTCGCAATACTTTGTGCATCATCGATTCCAATCAAGGAGGGGTCGATTCCGATCTTGGAGTTTGGTTTGAGGTTTTTGCTCAGGTACTCCTGCCAGGTGGGCACCTGCGGTTCGCCTTGCTTCATCAATGTCCATACTTTGGGATCCAATTGTTGGCCGGCTTGCAAGAAATACCTTCCATCCGTGAAGAGAGCAGCTTCATCTTGTGAAATGATAGCACAGCCTGCTGAGCCACTGAATCCACTGATGTATGCCCTTCGTAGATCCCCCTCCGCGGGGTATTCACTGGCGTGCTCGTCCTCGGATGGCACAACGTATGCGTCCACGCCCTGTTTCTTTAGAAGCTCTCGTAGTTTGGACACACGATCTGCTGTTTCAACACGGCCATTGGATACAGCACCCATGTTGGAGCGGACAGCGGTTGTAGAGAGAGGTCGGAAGGAGTGCACTTGTCGTTTTGGGTTCCTTTGGAGATGGTGAAAAGTAGCCGTCTTTTGCGACCCGAATCCACCGATACGTTCGCGCAATGCCGATGACAAAGAGCGTGGTGAAGCCACGGTGAACAGACGAGCAGAACGAGCTGAGGCGATTGTTTGTGAGGAAGAAACAACGGATCTCCCAAACATTCAACGATAAGGAAGGGACGCGCAACGAGAGGCCTGCCACTTTGCATCTCGGTTAGAAAAAACGCACGGACATACGGAGAAGAAGCCGAACATCATGTTTTGCAAAATGGATTTCTAACGCCTTGTTGAGAAGGCGCACTATGCTTGAAATACTGATACACAGCAATGTAAGAGGGGACATGTGGATACTCGATCGGAATGAGAAAAGTGGTGTGAGTACGCTTGTCACGGACAAAGCGCCTCTAGGAGGGGACAGGGAGAGAACAAGAAATATAGCTACCTAGATCTCTCAGTGTTGAAAGAGAGAACGGACGACTACATTTGTGCAGGCATGATGGGTCTTAGTAACGGTAGTGGTCAGATTTGTAAGGCCCGTCGGCAGGAATGTCGAGGTAGTCGGCTTGCACTTTGGTGAGCTTGGTAAGCTTGACAGCCACTTTGTCCAAGTGCAAACGCGCAACCTCTTCGTCGGATGACTTGGGAAGCATGTATACCTTGCCAGACTCGTACTTCTTTTGGCCTTCGTTGTTCTTCCAAAGCTCGATCTGTGCCAAGGTCTGGTTGCAGAACGAGAAGGACATGATCATACTTGGGTGACCAGTAGCACATCCCAGGTTGACCAAACGACCAGCAGCCAAAAGGATGATGTGGCGGCCGTTGGAAAGTGTGTAACGGTCGACTTGAGGCTTGAGCTCAACTTTTTCTTTTGCGTTGTTGTTCAACCAAGCCACATCGATCTCGATGTCAAAGTGACCAATGTTGCACACGATGGCATCTTCAGGCATCGCCAAGAAGTGCTTCTCAGTGATGATGTCACGGCAACCGGTCGTTGTCACGAAGATGTTAGCCTTCTTGGCGACATCGTCCATCACGTCCACTTCGTAGCCGGCCATGGCAGCTTGCAGGGCGTTGATGGGGTCAATCTCAGTAATGATGACGCGAGCACCGTAGCCACGAAGAGATTCAGCACATCCCTTGCCCACATCACCAAAGCCAGCAACGACAGCCACCTTGCCGCCGAGCATGACATCGGTAGCACGCTTGATACCATCTACCAGTGATTCACGGCATCCGTAGTAGTTGTCAAACTTGGACTTCGTCACACTGTCATTGACGTTGATCGAGGGGACCTTCAAGGTTCCACGCTTTTGCGCAGTGTACAGGTGGTGAACACCGGTGGTAGTCTCCTCGGAAAGACCTTTGATCTCTGCAAGGAGTTCAGGGTGCTTCTCGTGGACGAGCCATGTAAGGTCGCCACCATCGTCAAGGATCATATTCAGAGGCTTGCCGTCTGGGAATGCTTTCAATGTCTGCTCAATGCACCAGTTGTACTCCTCTTCAGTCTCTCCCTTCCAGGCGAAGACGGGAATACCTGTGGCAGCGATGGCAGCAGCAGCGTGGTCTTGGGTCGAGTAAATGTTGCACGACGACCAAGTGACCTGCGCACCTAGGGCCACTAGAGTCTCAATGAGAACGGCGGTTTGGACTAAGAGGTGGATGAGCACAAGACCGAGTGTAATACACATCACCTACTTGTCATATGAAGACATCCCGCAATACGAGCACCTTGCAAGGGCTTTTCGTTTCCGTACTTGGTACGGAGGGCGACGAGACCGGGCATTTCACCTTCGGCGATCTCGATTTCTTTGCGGCCAAAGGCAGCGAGAGAAATGTCGGCGACCTGCAGATTATATGAGCATCATGCTGACTGGACAGGTCAAGACAAACTCACTTTATAGTTGTTAGCCATTGTCAAGAAAAATGGGTATGTAAGAAGAAAGAAGATGCAACAGCCTTTTTTACTCGGATCCTTTCTTCCAAACGCTGCCACCTGGCTTTCGAAACTTACGGGAACGTGCGTAATTCAAGTCCTGCTGTTCAGTAGCAATTTAGCGGCTTTCGCTTAATCGCGCGCAAACTTCTATTTGCTTTGCTATCTCCACACACGCATTCCCATGCCAAAGGAAGACGAGCAATGTGCTCTTCAAGAATTGGTTCAATATCATTGTACCTTACTTCCAGATCGAATATCTTGTAAACCAATCGAACGTATTTTTCAACGGTATGTCCTTGTGGACGTCACGGGTGATGCTGATCCATAGTAGATGTGCGGATCGACCTGCCGTGGAAGTCACTCATGTAGTGAAACGTGATCGTATGGGTAATGTGTATCTTCCCAAATCTCTGCAAAGCACCATGCCTCCCTCGCACCATTGGCATGAGCTTCATTGATTGATTTTCGTACACAATGTATTCTACATTTCAATTCATGCCTGACCAAAATCTGACTAGCCTGCCTGCCTACCTATTTCGCCGCGTTTGTCATCCGTAAATGCAATGAAAGGCTTTCATACGCACCGCGTGTGCACGAATTTGAGCCCGAGGACCTTTCCCGAGTTGCCATGCAGGTAGGTCGCCAGTGCTTGTCCAAAGCTTGAGCGCCATACCTGTGCTACGCTTTCAACTGCGGGGGTAGGAATATATCAGGTTTGCTTATCACCTCTTCCCCAATTTGCGTTGCGCACATTGAAGGTACTCATCCGCTTTTACAATGGCAAACAAAGAACATTGGGACGTCGTTATTGTTGGCGCAGGAATCTCCGGAGTGAATGCTGCCTACCGCATTGGATCAGGCACATCCCTTTCCTACACTGTTCTGGAGTCCCGCCATGAAATTGGTGGCACATGGTCGCTCTTCAAATATCCCGGTATCCGCTCTGATTCAGAGATGTTCACACTGGGATTCCCCTTCCGTCCCTGGGACGGTGAGAAAAGCATTGCAGACGGAGGCGATATTCTACAGTACATCAAGGACACAGCGCGTGAATTTGGAATCGACAAGAAGACGCAGTTGAAGCAGAAGGTGGAGTCTGCTGCTTGGAGCTCACAAGATGCTCTGTGGACCTTGCAGGTGACAGACTCAAGCAAGAACGAAAGCCGTCAAGTGACGAGCCGTTTTGTGATTTTCTCTGCCGGGTACTACGATTATGAGGAGGGGTATTATCCGAAACTCACTGGGGCCGACTCGTTCAAGGGACAAATTCTTAGGCCGCAATTCTGGCCGGAAGATCTGTCTTACGCTGGTAAGAAGGTGGTTGTGATCGGAAGTGGTGCAACAGCTGTGACACTACTGCCAAACATGGCTAAGCATGCCAAACAGGTCACCATGTTGCAGCGATCACCCTCCTACTTTATTGCACAGCCCTCCATCGACCCTATTGCACAATTGATCCGCAAGATTTTGCCTGCTAAATGGGCTCATGCCTACTTGCGGGTCCGCAACCAGATCCGCTCCTCCTTCCTTTTCTACATGAGCCGTATTTTCCCCAACTTTATCCGCCGCGTCTTACGCTTCCTGATTAAGCGACAACTCCCTCGTAACTATCCTATGGACCCGAACTTCAACCCCAACTACAAACCATGGGACCAGCGCCTGTGTATGGTTCCTGACGGAGATCTGTTCAAGTCCATTCGGGATGGTCGTGCTGCGATTGCAACGGGACATATCGAGACCATCACACCTAATGGTATCAAGCTGAAGGATGGCTCAGAACTAGAAGCGGACATCATTGTCCAAGCGACGGGCCTGAAAGTGCAACTTCTCGGTGGCACAAACCTGACAATCGACGGCAAAGCGCTCGTGATGAAAGACCACTTTGTATACAAGGGACAAATGATCGACGGTGTTCCCAATATGTCCATGTGCTTCGTGAGTAGCTGGAGACGTTTGTGAAATGGTTTACCTGACTTTCTCCATTAGGGTTACACGAATGCCTCGTGGACCTTAGGATCGGACTTGTGTGCCCGCTATCTCGTGCGCCTCCTCAACTTCATGAAGGAAAAAGGGTACGCTGTGGCCACGCCAACGTGTGATCGCAACCGGGTGCAACTACGTCCCCTGGTCAACTTAAGCTCCGGCTATTTGCAGCGTGCTCGCGACTTCATGCCGCAAGCTGCCGATAAGAAGCCCTGGAAGATGCGCGACAACTTCTTTGTCGACTGGATGAACTTCAAGACGGATTCTGTGAAAGAGGACATGGTCTTCTCTCCTGAGCATTAAGCAAACTAGATTCAAGCTTGACATTCCACCATTCTCCATTGCTATGTAGTATGCTATCTTGGAATCTTTAATCATCGCACGATAAATACTCTTAAAGGAGGCTATAGCTGCTATCATGAATGTGTCTACGTATATTGCATCGTATTTTACATGAATGCCGAGTGTGTAACATGTACGGCGCGGAGATTTCTGTTCTTAAAGACCTCCGAATTCGCGAAGGAAATTCTGGTGGAAATCACCGAATCGTTGCACGAACTCGTCTGTCTCCTTGGCAAGTACCGTTGTTCGTCTAACAAATGCGCCGCGCGTCAGAAAGCATTCCTCTCCGAGATCATACACTCACAAAAATATCTTGCCATCTGCACCCGGCATTTTGCCGAACCCACTGCCGGGCACAACACAAATGCCTGTAGCATCTAATAAACGAAGGCAGTAGAAGTTGTCGGGCGATTTGCTCTCTTGTTTGGCCTTGTCCACAGCCGCTTTCGGCAATGTGATCTCGGGGAAAAGATAGAGAGCACCTTGCGCTTCGCCACAATGCACACCGCTTAGTTCATTAAACTTGGAGGCCATCTTCCGGCTTCGATTGAGCAAAGTCTCATGAATAGCTTTCGTCTCCTCTTGGAACAAGGCATAGCTTGGCTCGCCTTGCTTGGGTGGACGGACGAGTAAGTCTACTCCGATCTGGCCCTGGACGGAGGGACACAGATTCACACTGGCCATCTTATAAATCTCTGCCTCTACGTCGGGCTGCACGTTAGCCAGCTCGAAATAGCCACCTCTCCGACCGCATTCTCCACTGACACCCTTCGAGATGCTGTGGAAGCTGACCAGCTCCACATCCTGTGCGATTTGTTTTTCCTGTTCCGTCTTACCATTCTTCGCAAAGTCTCTGAGAACTTTCTTGAAGCTGACAAATGGCAGTGTTTTTGGTTGATAGATGTTCTCCTGGTACACTTCGTCGGCCATAACGACGAGGTTCTTTTCATGTGCAAGTCGTAGAATGTCTTCGATGTTTGAGCGACTCAGACAGCTGCCCGTGGGGTTGCCTGGGTTGATCACTACCAGTGCACGAACATCGATCCCTTTTTTCTGCGCATCGTCCACTTGCTTTGCCATGTCTTGGACGTCGATAGCCCAATCTTGGTCGCTATTCAGCATGTACTTGACAGGCTGTGCATCGTAGAAAGAGAGCGCCGCAGAATATAACGGATACTGGGGAATGGGGATCATCACTCCTACATTGGGCTCCGAGACGAGGACAGAAAGTAGGAGTTGAACGCCCGCCGATGCCCCTGCGGTCAGATAGATCGACTCGGGGTCAGACGGGTGGCCATCACGCTCTTGAATGAACTCTGCCACATGCTTGCGGATACTTGCTGCGCCCTTGGAATGTGAGTACGCACCCACGCTGCCGACATCGTTCAGTAGATCCTTGGCGCGCTGCTGCACATCCGATGGAAAGAGGGCCTGTCCTTCCTTCGTATCCATCAACGATGGATACTCCGTTAGGGCGGCGACTTGCCTCCAGAATGTCAGAGGCTTTTGCGCCAAGTAGGGCTGTTGCTGAGGATTGCCGATATTCGCCGACACAACAGAGTCAAAGGGAAGCTTCTGCCCATGACTCAATTGATCCGCATAGTCATTTGCCTTGTTGGACAACTCTCCGCGAACAGCATATTCCACATTGCGTACGTGCTGGTTGATCGAGTCCACAGTCAATACCTTACGGTAGTGCGAAGCCGACGCCATGGCGTATGTAGAGAAGTGGTTGTGTTTGGACAAAGGCTGCGCGAATGATGAGCGTAAGTAGGATGTAGTCCATCTGATCTTGTGACTGTGCGTCATCTTTTTCTAGGTGGGGTGCATGCACAGTAGACTAATGGATCAATCAGCTGCACTACGGCTTTGTCTTGCCACTGACTGTGGACCGGAAAGAGCGGGAATGTACCGACTTGGTTGTCTTGGGAAGGTGAAAATCCTGCTAAACGCAAAATCTGAGTCATGGAACGAACGCTTCTCCGCTTAGTCCGCGCTAAGGACTCCGCGGCTCTCGCCCACGCTGCACAAAAAATCGATGCATTCACGATGGAAAGATAAGTGACAAGATAGATGAGAGCGGTAAATTGGAATGATCCTCAACCTGTGAAGCTGAGACAAAGCAGGAGAGAAAGAGAGGTATCTGTGCAGCTGTTGCGGCTCATCCTAACGTTCACGCTATTAAGGATACACTTTGTTGATCTATGAAGGGAGTCAGAATGGAGAGAAGGAACAAACGACGCCAATACTCACCTCATCTTTGTATTTCTCTACCGCCTGTTTCCGTTGGATTTTCTGCGCTGCTGTGACGGGTAGATCCTCAGGAACAAGAATGACACACTGAAGAAGCTCAAGAGGCTTGAAGCTAGACTGTTTACCCACGGCGTTTAGCTCCTTCAACATGGCTTTGCGCAGATCCTCGCTCTTGCACAACTCCGCAAAGTCTTCGGACCCGGCGGCGCCAGGTAACTTGCGGAAAGATTCCTCGCGTGGGAACACGATGGCCATGGGTTGCTTGGCGTTAGGATCAGCATGAAGACAAAGATTTTGCACATAGTCGCACGACTTGTACACAGATTCCAGCTTCTCAATGGCAATGTATTCGCCGCCGGCCAACTTGACAAGATTCTTCTTTCGGTCGATGATAGACAGAGTTCCATCTTCATTCCACTGACCCACGTCGCCGGACATGAACCAGCCGTCATTGGTGAAAGCTTCCTTTGTCTCCTTCTCACGTTTGAAATAACCCTTACTGACGGCCGGGCCACGGATCCAAATCTCGCCTTGATTGTTAGTAGCAAAGTATCCAGCATCGGGTACGTCCACCAACTTGACCTCGACAGCAGGCACAGGAACGCCGACACATCCGTATTGCATCAATTCAGGAGTTAAAATGGCGCACATTCCTACTGTCTCTGTGAGCCCATATCCCTGTAACACCGAGACTAATGCGATCTCCAGGAACTGTTGAGTATCCTTATGGATTGCTGCACCACCACTGAGTGCAAGTCGCAGGCGTCCGCCTGTCTGTGCTTTGACTTTGCTGAATACAATGGCATCGGCTGCCCCACTCAGGATGGGGATCTTGTTCTTCTTGGCAGCATAGCCACCTTTGAAAAATGCGCGAGCAATCGCGGGACCAGAGGACACCTTGGCATTGATACCTTTACGGATCGTTTCCCACACAGCTGGCACGCCGACCATGACGCTTGGCTTAAAGGTGGCTAAGTCCCCCTCGCAGTTGCGTGTACTAGCGGATGTCAGGGTTTTGACGCTACCGTATCCCATGGTGATACCAACAAATAACGCCGCAGTCTCTACGATAAATTCCAGAATGTGCGCCAGAGGAAGATATGCAAGGAACGTATCCGTAGGTTTGAGGTGATCACCCAAGAGCTTTTGAACGGCACCGAGTGCTGCAACTAGATTTTGATGCGTGAGAATGACACCTTTGGGTGCACCTGTACTTCCAGACGTGTACATGATGCAAGCTACGTCTTCCAACTTTGGTTTCGCAGGTTCCAGTGGGTTGGCCTTTCCTTCTTCGATTACCTCGTCGATATGGGCAATGCGTACTCCTTCACGCTCTCCCATCGCTTTCTTGAGCTTGTCAATCTTGCTCTGTTCTGGCTTGCCGTCGTAAAGAACAAGCTTGACTGTGGGCGTCTGGCCAATGACGTTTGCCAGTGTGTCCAGCAAGTGAGGGTTTGTAAAGATTCCCACAACGTCTGGCTCTGCCAAAGAGTGTTGCAGACCTTCCTCTCCCAGTGTGTCATATGCCGTGCAGAAGGGAATGTTTTGCTGGAAGCAGGAGTGTGCCATCTTTTGCCAGTTGAGCCTTTTAGAAGAAAAGAACACTCAGATCATCATCAAGGTACATCGCCCATACTTACGAGGTGGATGCGTAGATGTTGAAGCGAGTGTCGGATGTCAGACCGAGTTTACGCAGACCACTACCAAGATGAATGGCCTGTTCACGGAACTGTGTGTAGGTGATGTACTAGAGATTTCCATGCTTTGAATATGCGGAACAACACATAAGCGCGGCAACTTACTTTGAAATCGCTCAGCTCATAGAACTGCCATTGCTTCTTTTCTTCATGGGATGTGCATGGTTAGATTCGAAGATGGAAGCGCAGTCGTGAACGTACCAGTGACTTCTTTGCCTTCGACAGTCTTTTTGATCTCTTTCTCTTCGGTGTGGATCTTGATCAGGTCACGTTGGCCCATGATGGGCTTGTTCGTGAATTCTACAAAGAACAGACATCAATCCGCATTCTCAGACGGCTTTCTAAACATACTCTTCACCGCATAGTCCAGAACGTCAGCTAAGGAGTTACAATTGCCTTCCTCCGGTCGTTCCACCAACTTGTCGGGGCTGATTGCCGCCCGGCGGATCTTGCCATGGCCTTTCTCGGGGGTGCCCCCGATTTCTACACTAGAAGGAGGACTCATGCTCAGAAGGAAGCGATAATGATTTTGGGAAGAGAGACGAGTCGTCACTAAAAAGCTACGGTTGTGTAGAGAAGTGGGGCTACAAAAGAAAACGCGCGTAGGAGAGGTGGAGTGGGTATAAGCCGATCGTGCGGGGCTGGTCACTCAAGTAGAAAATGGAACGGGAAGGGCTGGGTACATTTTTCAAACGTGAAAGCAATATCTTATGACTTGGTTTGCATCGAACGAACACAACATATGCAAAGAAATCTCTCATGACAAGCGATCTAGGGTTGCTCGCGAAGTCCGCAAACGCACGCAAGATGCTTTCAGGCTTTACTGTGTTGGGGCGTGGTACGGGCGCATGGGCCGTCACCGAGGCGCTCTGAAACATATATTGCCTGAAGATCCCTCTAGAATACGCGCCTACGCCGTTCTGCCCCGTGCGTGGGTTGTGTGCTGGAAGGGCGCGCTGATGTGACGCCTGTGGAGGAGAGGGGTCGGGTGTCCAAATAGTATATAGAGTTTAACGTCATTCTTATCGTTCACCTCCAACCTCCAAGCTTGATCTCTGTACTATGGCCTCTCCACTTACAATTCGACGTGCCGAGAACAAGGAGGAAAGGCAGGATCTAGCCACGTCCCACAATGAGCACACTGTATATGGGACAACGCCAGGAGGGTGAGTTTTGCCATCACACTCCCCAACCTCTTACTGATAACAAGTTCCCAGATCTCGCATCGTGTACTCTAGGGAACAGCTTCTGACACTGGCCTCTTCACCCCTCTCGCAGCAAAGCCACATGCGCGTTCCTGCGCAGATCAGCAAGTCGCCTGAGAAAGAGGACTTGGCGAGATTCAGCCCCTCGACTCCTTCCTACGTTCCTCAATCAACCAACTCCCCCTTCAAGCCTTCCTCCACTCCTCGTACGTACGGAAACTCCTCTGCACGTAATCCTGGCAATGCCTTCACTTTCACCAAGACACCTTCTGGTCCCTCTACTGTTCCACATGAGCAGCAGCAGGAGCGTCTCCATTCCAAAGAGAGCGAAGTGCCCTTTGCTATGGACATGTAGTTTTCAACGCCCTCGCGCCTGTTTCATTAATCACTTGTAAAGAATCACAGATCTCTCAAGAACAACATAAAGGTATCCATTTGTATTGTCATCCTTATTAATTATATACATACATCACTATACTCGTCGCTTTGTCGGAGGATTCTGCAATTTCCAGGCGCTACGTTGCGTACGCCCTGCCGCGAGCAGCTGTGTATCGAGATTGTGACGCAATCTGTGCTTCGGAATTGGGTGCCTGGTCGATGCACTTTCCACAGCCGATGCGGACCATGTCATTCCAGAGGAGCTCCCGGCGTCATGCCCACGCAGTACCGACTGTGCCAGGCCCTCGCTACCGCCCATCCCTAAGCTCGCCACAAGGGTTTCAGGTGGTCGTGGTTGAGCATTTCCATACATAGAGTAGAGCCGAGCACGACTTGCTTCGACTACTTGTGTGGGAATCTTCACCGCGGCAGGCGCCGTGCCGCCAGATATCGTAACAGTGCTGATAGCGTCCAGCACCGTTCTCCACGTCACCACCTTGCATCGTCTGCGGGCGTCTGTACCAGAAGCGGGGTAACGCTCATGAAGGGCTTGCAAAAGTTGGACGAGAGTAGCATGTGTTTGTGCCATTGCTGGGAGCCCTAAGGAGAGGGAGAGCCTATGGGCGTCGTCCACGTTTAGACCGTTCTTCCTCCCTTGTCGCTCCATCAACGCCGCTACCTCGTCGGCCAGCGACCATTGCGGCGGGCTAACAGTATGCATTGGCATTGGCCAGCGCATGCTGTAGGGAGAGACGCTGAGAAAGGGATGCTCCAAGATTGCTTCTCTATGTTTGTTGAGGTGCAGAGTGCGCCGCTGGATGGTTTGCTCGTTCAGTGAATGCCTTGATTCGTGCAGCTCTACCACTTTCTGCCAGTACGCTTCCACACTCTTCTCGAGGTGGGCACGCATGGCTAGCGGGGTACGAAGGTCTTGCTCCGCCTCTATCTCGATAGATCGGATAATCGCAAAGTAGTCTGCTATGCTCTGCGAGGAGGACGTCTCCGAGTCATTGTCGCTTTCGTCGGAATGCCGAGAATCTTGATACGAGTCATGATGCGGTGGCAGAGCCGGGCCCATCTCTACACTGCTACTGTCCATAGCGAGTGCACCTCCTCATCCACTCTCATCGATGCCCTTCACACTTCAGACGCAGAATGCGACAACGTCCGCCGTCAACATTACGAAAAAAGCGCATGAAGCAGATTTTGGACCGCGCACGAACCAAGCTGTGCACGACCCAGACGATCCCCCCGCCTCATTCCGGCCTCTTGATCCGGCTGTGTATATTGAACATGCAAAGCAGTGCAGGTACACTTTTCTCGGCATGCCTTTTCTACGTATATAAAAAGAGTATGTGTTTGTCTACGGGCACTACTCCATCGTAAACAACTTCCTTATCATGGCCTCCTTCTACCCTCAAAGCAGCTACCCAGGTGCCCCTCATGTGAGTACCACTTACAGTACTCACATGTACTGTGGAACTCTCCCTTCATGTACAAGGATGCTCACTTTGCCTCCCCCATTCTCTCATATGCCTCCTCATCCTCCCCCTCCTCCCTCTTCTCCTCCTTGTTGCCATTCATCTTTTGTCGATCCTCGCTTCGGCGCTCGTGAACTTCACTCCATCGACTCGCATCCAAAACCGCCAAAAAACCACTGTCCTCACGGTATACATCGACACCGTACACATCTTCCACCACGCCGCATTCCGCGTGGAAAAAATTCTCATCCACCCTGCGACTTTCATCGAATGGGTCCCTCCTTTCCTCCGCCCCCTTCTGACTCACGCCCACCCCCGCCCCGTTGCTCACCTTGTAACAAACACCCTCCATTTGCCACCAACAAAACCCATCGACCTCGCCACGTCCACTTCGCTCCGCATCATCCTTTGCACTGAAAATAGGCGCACCATGCCCAACTTCCCTATCCTCATTCTATGCCCGGCGATGCAACCTCTATGGGGGCAGCGAGTTCATACTACTCAAACGTAAATACACATATGTCGCCGGCTGCATTTGGTGATCAGGAACAGGTTGGTGCCGATGGTGAACGCGGACTGGGTACCATGGCTTTGGGTGCGGCTGGAGGAATCGCGGCAAACAAGATGAACGGAGGACATCACTCGAACTTTAAGAGCGGTGCTAGCGGTGCTTTGCTCGCGCAAGGGGCCAAAATGGCATATGGCATGTTGAAGAAACATCAACAGCCTGGTCATTCCCCCTTCCGAAAATCTGATGCTTCCTCCCACTACCATAAACTTGATCACTCCTCTCCATTCCCGATGCCGGGACGTAAACCTGGTCGACGCGAATTCGATTAGTTCCGATGGACCCACGACGTAAAGCACAGCACACCTTCTCAAGCACATATTTCTTCCGAACATAAATGCCAAACATATATCTCAACAACTCTTTCTGAATGCATCAAATACCTAGATCGATTGCTAATGGACAATTCTGCTTGTATTAAATTGACAATGATAAAGTACAATGAAATATGGAATATGGAGTGATTGGAAGCCAATACTCTGTGATCGTTATGATAAAGAGAGAGAGTAGCCAGCGACTCAGGCATCGTCATCGCTTGGGTCATCATCGTTGTCCTCATGAGGAGCCATGTCATTGCTCGGCGTCGTTTCGTTGCCTACCGCATCCTTCCAGACAGTGAGATGGTGATTGAGCTTCTGCTGTAAATCCGTCAAGCCTTGCGAAAGACATGCCAGATGCCTGTCTGAATTGTGTGTGTCGTCCAACTCTACTGCGAGAGACCCTTGCGGTGCAAGACGCTCGGCTGGTGGATTGGGAAAGGTGACATCCTTCACAGACAAGTGCCAATCCGCTTGCAATACGGAATGAGGGGACGCTTCCATGACGTGTGCGTGACAAGATGCCTCCTGCCTAAGTTTGCACACTGTTTGCCACCGGTCCCTTTCCGCTCAACAAAAAAACAAACTAAACACCTCCACGCGCCAACACTTCACCGCCTTCTGAGCCCCGCCAGATTTCATTTCACCAAGGCCTTTCTTCTCAAGCAACCCCCATCTTGCAACCATGACTTCATTGGCAACAAAGGCTGCAAAGAAGCTCGTTCTTCGTCATGCCAAGGTATATGAACCTGAAGATCCTTTCTATGAGTACTGGACCGATAGTAAAGGGGTCGAAAGACGGAGAAAGGTATGTAGCATCTTGAACTGGCCGTCATACGAAAGATCTTAGTGGAGAATATTTTCCATTGCAGCGCCCTCCTCCGCCTGGGCTGACAAAACAAGAGGCTCAGCTCCTCCGCAAGATTTCTCGTCGTGCTCACTATCTCGACAAAGGGTTCTCTGTATGTGGCTTGCGCTTTGGTTGGACGGCCATCATCGGCCTGATCCCCGGTGCAGGTGATATTGCCGATGCCTCTCTCAACTATTTCCTGGTGCTCAAGCCGGCAAAGAAAGGTGCTGAGTGAGTGCTATCGCAAACTTTCCCGCCTGAACTTATTTCTTTCTGCAAAGTCTTCCGCCTTGGCTGG